>OX463818.1:33452905-34683738 GCA_949825045.1 Argyresthia goedartella
GGTTTTGTATTTTAGATTTTTGGAATTTTTCATTAGCTGAAATAAATTACTATTTAAAAAAACATTAGACGGGTAAAGAATTGGTTGGATGTGCTTAAAGTGTTATGTTGTTATGATGGAATATTATATTCTTTCGGTTTTGTATTTCAGATTTTTGGAATTTTTCATTAGCTGAAATAAATTACTATTTAAAAAACATTAGATGGGTAAAGAATTGGTTGGATGTGCTTAAAGTGTTATGTTGTTATGATGGAATAATATATTCTTTCGGTTTTGTATTTTAGATTTTTGGAATTTTTCATTAGCTGAAATAAATTACTATTTAAAAAACATTAAATGTGTAAAGAATTGGTTGGATGTGCTTAAAGTGTTATGTTGTTATGACTGAATAATATATTCTTTCGGTTTTGTATTTTAGATATTTGGAATTTTTCATTGGCTGAAATAAATTACTATTTAAAAAAACATTAGATGGGTAAAGAACTGGCTGGATGTGCTTAAAGTGTTATGTTGTTATGATGGAATAATATATTCTTTCGGTTTTGTATTTTAGATTTTTGGAATTTTTCATTAGCTGAAATAAATTACTATTTAAAAAACATTAAATGTGTAAAGAATTGGTTGGATGTGCTTAAAGTGTTATGTTGTTATGACTGAATAATATATTCTTTCGGTTTTGTATTTTAGATTTTTGGAATTTTTCATTGGCTGAAATAAATTACTATTTAAAAAACATTAGATGGGTAAAGAACTGGCTGGATGTGCCTAAAGTCTGCTTTGGCCGCTGTGACAGCTCTCGTGATAACTTTCCAAACATCTGAATCATCATCTATGGTGGACTTGTATGTGATAAGAGCATTTTTATAACGATTGTTACCATGCCGCTCAGCATCCTTGCTGTTGTGGATAGTCAGCTCCACATAGTAGGCCCCCTGTTTAGTCAGATCCTTCTGGAACGTGTAGCCGGATCCAACGCGTCTGCTCAGGAAACTGCGTAGAGCTGCTGCTCGGATAGGCTGGGTTCGATCTTCCTCATCCTGTAAATAAGACACAACACAATTAAAATAAATGTTTAATGACATATCCGCTACCTACTAGATTAAGTTGAGATGTAATGTAATGTACCTAAAAAACAGGAATGCTGATTGGGCTAGAAAAATACGAAAATAGGGATAGCTTATTTCTCTGCGGTGGAATGCATGCTAGCCTTGTTTATATCACCTTCATGAAATAAATATACTAATGATAAAGATTGCATCACTGGATAGCCGTAGGTAGTTGGTAAAATATAATTTAACTCACATCAGAATCCGGAAATACTCGAGGGCTCTTAGACTTCTTCTTTGGTGGAGGCTCAGTCTCTGATTCCGAATCGCTCCCAAATAGTGACTTGCTTGCAGCCACCGCCGCTGTAGACGCCTTACTGGCTTTCGGCTTACTCTTCTTAGCAGCGGAGGCCTTAGGTTTGCTGGTTGATTTCTTAGGCGCTGGTTGTGTCGGCGGGATGTCCTCTACATCGGAGTCAAAGGGATTCAGAGACGACCTGTAAAAACAAAACGATCAATGATAAAACTAATTTGCAAAAATATAGTTATAAGAGCTCCGTGGTCTAGTGGGTTTCATGCTTGCCTCTCACGCAGGAGATGCAGGTTCGAATCCCGATGCTGACCATGACCAATGAGATAAGTCATTTATCTTAAGTACGTTATACGGACACTAACGGTGATGGAAAACATCGTGAGGAAACCTTCATTACTCCATAGCTGCGGCGATGGGCTAGCCCCCTGTCACGCAAAATGGAGTATTGAAACACTGGCTGAAAGTGGGCACAGGTTTGCCTCTGCCACCCCGTATGGGAAAAGGCGTGACGCTATGTATGTATGTATGTATAGTTATAAGTACTTACATACTTGCGGAGTTTTAAGTCTTCAACTGCAGACGGTTAAAAAATATTATGATGCACAATGTATCCAGATCGCTCTTATATAGGCCAATTATATAAAGGTGAGATCTTTGTGTAAATTCGCCTTTCTCATGAAATTGCCAACGCGTTTTTCATACAATTTTCAACCTTACTTAATAGATGTATAAAAGTCCCTTTACAATTATCTATTTGTCAACAATTTGCTCGCTACCTTATAGTTACCAAATTGGAATATGTTGTTACATTCCTTTCCTTCTTAAAGCAATAGGAGATGATGATCACTTATGGTCATGCTATGTACCTGACTCAAGAGAGAGGTGAAATATAAGGGGTCATGTTAGACTGGTTGAATATCATATGATGATGATACTATGGTATTGAATAATATCTAAAAACCAGTTTAAGTTAAACCCTCGTGCCTTTTTTCCCAGATGAGGTTGCTGAGGCATTATGTCCTGCATAGTGAGGACTTGACAACATACTTGGCTAATGCTGGGCTATCCCCTCTTGTCATTCAAAATGAATACCGGCTGAACTAGGGCTCAGTTGTGCATCTGCCACCCCAAACTGTAAAAGACATAATGCTATAGTTTTATAGCGCATCGATGAGCTAGCCCCTCTGTCACACAACATTAAGTATGGATTCAACTGAACGCGGACGCAATAATTATGCCTCTGCCACTCCACATGGGAAAAGGTGTGATTCGGTATTCGTTTGTGTTTCATGGTTTATTCCATGATGAGGTAGCTAGGGCATAAATATTTGCATGTGTTTAGCCACCATGGTTCCCCATTAGTTGCATGATGGTTAGGGGGCAAGCCCATCGTTATACATATCATGAGAAAAAACTTACTTATTTTATACTAAAGAATCAGGATTTTGGAGATTTCAGTCGATATAGACGCCAGCATCAGGTACATAACACTTTCTCTACAATAATACAGGGTGTAATAAACATCGATTTAGTCAAAACAACTTTATTTTTACGTTGCTATAAACGCATATACAGCATGTAACAGAAAGGGTATGATAATATGATAGATGTTCTTAGGGACATCATTCTGAACAACATTCGACACATTTCCCCCTTTCTGATTAAAATCCCCTTTCTATTACCAACAACACCCTGTAAATCATCAGACCACCCAGCTCAAATTATACAAGATGTAACAGAAAGATGTATTCATATTTTAGGGGGGTTGTTAGGAACATCATTCTGATCAACTTTTACTATGAAACCGATTTGATCAGAGCAACTTTATTTTTCACTTCTCTACACGTTTTGTATCGGGCTATCAGCTGATTTGTATGGAGAAGTGAAAAATAAAGTTGTTCTGTTCAAATCGGTTTCATATTGAAAGTTGATCAGAACGATGTACAAGACAACCTCCTAAAATATGAAAGTAAAAATATACTGTTACACCCTGTATAGGAGAAAAAAATAATAGTTAATCCGATGAAATCAATTTCATAACGGAAGTTGTTTGGAATGATGTACCTCGCCTACCTCGTTGAGTTAATACACTTCTTCTGTAACATCCTGTATGAAAAATCATATTGTACAATAAAGAGAGACATTGAGTTCATGATTCTATACATGATAAACTAAACTAACTAATTTAAAAAGAGATTTTGTAAATGGGATCTAAGGATACTGCAAACTAAAGGTTTAGTTGCTTTGTTTACGTTGATACGTTCTAAATCGACGTCATTAGACATCCCCAATTGCATAAACCCGCGGGGCACGCTATCATTCCAATAATATAATTCATATTCCGATTAATGCGGTAGGAGGCTAGACCATTGTCGTAGTACCTAACATACGTAAGAAAATCTGTGTAGGTAACGTGTGTAAGATAAATTACTTCTTAATGATATAAGGTATGAGCATTGGGAAGCGATGATGCGATCATGTTGTAGCCATTTCTGTATTATGCGCCCAGTTGTCTGTTTAACTATGTCTCTACATACTCGTAAATGATACGAACAGACGTGCATGCGGCGGCGCTGTATTTATAATGCATAAAAGGTATGAGGTTTGATCGCAGATCGGTGTAGATGTGCAATCGCGGACGCGCGGATTACACACGAAGCGAAACGATGATATTTTATTTTGCATAAGAACATTTACCATTGGAGGATTGTTACTTTTGGATCACCCCCGAGCAAGGCGAGGGGGGTGATCCAAAAGTAACAATTCTTCACTACTGGTACCTGAGTGAGTGTACGGCAAGTGTTTCACTTATATGAAGGTTTGTTTAGTTTGTTACGGGTGTGAAAGGTGAGATTATTGATATAAATACAGAAATAAAACGATACTTCCCCCGTTTACGTCGTTGCTATTTGAACTGATTTTGACAGTTCAATCGGCCGGTACAATCGGTCTTGTTTTTTCCAAAGCTTGTATGTTTGCACAGCTGTTTCTTATCTACACATTATTTAATCACTAATTACTACTTAAATTAAGTTTACTCGTGCAGAAAAGCAATTTTGACTAATTTAATTGAAATAAAACTACAGAGCTGTTTACATCGTCAGCTATTCAGTCTGGGGTTGCCAGCCGAAAAAAAAAAATATTGTGATAATTATATTAGAAATTTGCTTTTTTGATAATGTGAATAATAAGGTGTCAAGTTTATTAAATATAATATATTATTTTATTTTTTTTGTGTCCTAAAAGAATAGATACAAATAATCACTAGTTTGTGTTTTGGAACCTCTATTCCACAACTTTCAAATATGTTTGGTACAGCCATATCTTTGATGTAAGGAAGTTCTTTGGTGTCAATTTCTTTTTTAGCCAAAATACAAGTGCCTCCCCTTCTTTTGGTTCTTGAAAAGGCCGTTGCCATTTTATAGTTATTTAAATTTATCATGTTTTCATTACCTGACTGTATGAACGTTTCAGAAAGACATATGATGTCTGGTTCTTCCTTGTTGTCACTCAAGTCCTGTATTGCTAATTCAAGTAACTCCAATTTGGAATTGATGCTTTGTATGTTTTGATGTAATACTCTAAACTTTAAATCATTAGATAAAGATAAAGATAAAGATCATTTATTTGTGAACACAGGTAATATACATTTACAGATGTCGGGTAAGATTTTGGAGCTCGCAGTGTTCTACCCAGGGGCATACAAATATTAATAGTAATTGAATTAAATTAAGCATAAAGAGACATGTCATCATACAATTTAATACGAGTCCCATACGTTATCCCGAATTACCCTTGATCGATATCATTTTAAATAGAAATCAGTGTTCATCGACTAATGGTGGAACGAAAAATTGCTTAGCCGATACATTTTTATACCGACAGCACGGTTCGCCGAAAGATTTTAGACATAGTAAACACTTCACCGATAACATTTTGTATAGATGAGGTGGTTCGCCGCCGCCGTTTTTTAATAGAATTAGTCTTTCAGCGAAAGATCTTTAGAAATAGTAAACACTTGACCGATACCATTATAATTTCAGATTGATAATAGTCAGCAAGTCAAAAAATAATAATTTAGAAATGTCATATTGTAAATTAATCTACATGCAATTAATTAATAAAAATGTTCATATACACAATAGTATGACATTGAGGCATTTGTTAATGACAATTCATTAACAAATGCCTCAATGTCATAATAACATTTAACGACTAATAGATTGAATAACTTATGCTTAAATTGTAACAAATTCATACATTTTATCTCATTAGGTAATTTATTGAAAATTTTTGGCGCCATACATAATATGTTTTTATGCATTGATGCGGTTTTTGCATGCCTTAGTCGCAGCTTGTGCTCATTTTGCACACGCACTGATTTTTGTTTTCCGCATGAGACTTTAACAAAGAGATCTGGGTTAGATTTCACAAAAATGGCAACTTCGTTAATGTAGATGGACGGAAGGGTAAGTATTTTAAGGTTTTTAAAAACTGGTTCACAGCTTTCTTGAGTTTTTAACCCACACATCGCCCTAACGCAGCGTTTTTGAGCTTTTAATACAGAATCTTTATCTGTAGAGTTACCCCAAAAAATTACGCCATATCGCAATAAAGACGCTACAAGACCATGATACGCAGTTAAAACAGTTTCTCTGTTGACAATTTTTGATAGTCTGAATAAGAGATATGCGGCTTTATGTATTTTTTTACTGAGCTCGGCTGTCTGTGCTTTCCATGTTAGTTGGTGATCAATTCGCACACCGAGAAACTTTGTTTCAGTGACTTCCTCGATGATCTTACCCTCATATTGAACATTGAATTTGGATGTCGGGTTGGTGCGTTGGAAGAAGTGCATAATTTTAGTTTTGTCTAGATTTGCCATTAATTTATTGCTATCAAGCCAAGTCATTATTTTTTTTAAAGTGTCATTTGATTCTATTTCATAATTATCTTTGTTATTACATTTAATGGATACTGTACTGTCATCAGCAAATAAAATAATTGGATTAGGAATATTCTTTGGTAGATCATTTATGTAAATAATAAATAATAGCGGTCCTAGGACACTGCCCTGCGGTACACCACACGATATTTCTCTGTAGGGCGATACATATTTTATCTCTGTCTTTGTTTTAAGACATATTCTACTTATTTCCGTGCATTGTGGTCTATTACTTAGGTAGGATTTCAAGAGATTTAACACGTTTCCTCTTACGCCATACATGTTTAATTTACTCAGCAATAGTGTATGGTTAACGTAGTCAAAAGCTTTCGTTAGGTCCATGTATAAAGCACAGATCGGTGTTCTGGTGTCAATGTTTGGTAGAATTGTATTAAGAAAATTATATATAGCCATGTCAATTGATTTATTTTTTCTGAATCCCTTTTGTTCATCAATCAATATATTATTTTTGTTCAAATGGGACTCTAATCCATTGTAAATAACTCTTTCAAATATTTTTGAGAAAATAGGCACTAATGCTATTGGTCTATAGTACTTCATGGAACATCTATCATCTTTCTTGAACAGTGGTTTCACTACAACAGGTTTAAGTTTGTCCGGGTACTGGCCACTACTAATACAGAGGTTTATGAGATAGCATAAATGTGGTGCTATGATTTCTGCGGTTTTCTTAATAGCTTTTGTGTGTATTTCGTCATAACCTACACTATTTTTATTTTTTAGGGACCGTATGATTTTAACTATGTCAGCAGGTACAGTTGGCGGCATAAACATGGAGCTTAAAAGACTATTTTCATTAGAGGGAGCTCTCTGGTTGACGTTGTTGTCACAGTTACTAGTCTGCTCTATAAAAAAGTTATTAAATGCATTTGCGATTTCTTGAGGATCAGTCAATGTTGTTGTTTCCGTATTAATTCCATAAATAGACTCTTTTGGAAAATTACTTTTAGCGTCATTAATAATTTTCCAGCTTGCTTTAGATTTACAGTCAGAGTTGTTTATAAAATGGTTATTCTGAGCTTTTTGTGTTAGCTTAATAATCTTTCTGAATGTCCTTGTATATGTTTTCAATTTATTTAGATTTTCATCTGTAGGGGTTTTCCTATAATTCCATAGAAGTTCTCTTTGATTTTTGCTGCATTTTTTTATGCCTTTGGATACCCATTTTGGCGATTTTGACGATTTTATTCTCACGTCTACAAGTGGGAAGCAGAACTTATAAATCGTGAGGAAATCTTCAAGAAAAATTTCATAGGCTTTATTGCAATCTGATGTAGTGTAAATGTTTGAGAATGTTAAAGATTGCAAGTGGGTTAAGAACCTTTCGAGATTTTCAGGGCTGAATCGTCTTTTTTTTACTGTCCATGATTTTAATTTACAGGTTTTTTTAACAGGTACTTGAAGCAGTTGAAATGTGTGATCAGATAGGCCGAACTCTATCACTCTACCCTTGCATCCCTTCAATACATTATGGGCAAAGTTGTCAATGCACGTCTTATCCTTTCTCGTAGGCACATTTATTTCTAATTTCATGTTGAAACCTTGTAAGAATGAATGTAAATCTTTCGTCCAATTGTTATTTTTTAATATGTCAATGTTAAAGTCCCCGCAGATCACAATTTTTTTGTTGGATTTATTGCATAACTTATGTAGGATAGTTTCTAATTTATCATAAAATATTTCTAAGTATTTTTTTGCTTCTGTTGTCCGCGGTACTCTATAAATGCAAACAATGATTACATCTAGATTTATTAGTTCTATTGCACAGAACTCTACAATGCCACTAATCGACTGTTTTGCAATATTGTCCAGTTCCTTAAAGTCTAATCCAGTCCTCGTAAGAATACATGCGCCTCCTCTTTTCTTTGACTCTCGCGAAAAATGAGCCGCCAGACGAAAGTTCGGAACATTTATGAGGTCCTCATATCCGGACGGCATAATGTGTTCGGTTAAGCAGATAACATCGATGACGGTATTTTCAGATGCTATTACCTCTAAGCATACGGTCAAGTTAGATGATTTATTTAAGAGTCCAGCTATATTTTGATGCAGTATTTGGACGTGCTTAAAGACGAAAAAAATCGGTTGCCGGTTCCTTCGTGATGGTCTGCTTTGGCAATCTTGCGCTTATCGTACAACCCGCGGAGGGGTATGCTGGTGTATCCTGTAGAGCTAACTCCCTTCCTTCGTCATTAATCTGTTGAGTGCTATTGATTACCGCTTGTAGGTTCCTGAAGATGACTCGAAGGCCTCGCTTGCTTAGGTGTCCTCGGAGGGGGGTAAACATGTGGTCATCGTGTGCGGTGGAAAGCGTGGAGTTGGGATTGAAGACGTAGGCATATTTATGGGTACGTGCGTCTCTAAGGAGCAGACTGTTGAAAACATTAACCCTCCAGTTGTATAATGGAGAGTTATTGCATCTGTACGTTGGTGCACAAATTATTATATTTGTGTGTCGGATCGTTTCAGTCGTCTTTTTAAGTAGTTGAACTAGGTTGGTGTAGTTTTTGGTTTGCTTGAAGTCTTCCTCTCCCACAAGTATCAGGCAGTAGTCATTCAAACCAAAATATTTCAGTTTCTCTCCTAAATGTTGCAGTAATACTGACAAACTCGCATTTGGTGTGAGGTAATGACATACATTGAATTGTTCAAAGTTGTTCTCGGCTAACGGTAACACACTATTTTTGTTGTTGCTGCTAATGATGGCCATCTTTCTGTTTGTCTTCGGAGCTGGCTGTGTTACAGGAGCAGTTGGGTGTAACTTATTTTTTCCAATATTTATCTTTTTTGATGTCAAAGGGTCATGTTTTGGTAGCTATGTGTATTCGATGTAATACTCGCTTGCTTAGGGGTATGTTTTTGAGGTGTTATAGTTTTTCTCGGCGTAGCAACTTTTGTGCTTTTTCTTGGGCTTAAACAGACTTGTTTGTATAATTGTTGTGTTTTTAATAAATTCTCTATTTTTTGCCTTAAGTTTGAATTTTCTAAGCTCAGTTTATTTACTTCTTCGTGTGCACTATCCAGCTGCGACGAGAGCTGGGATATTCTTTGAGTAAGATCAAGATATTGATCATTACTATCAATCGACACGTTTGGTAAGCTACATGTGGTGCCATCTAGCGTGTTACATGTGTCATCTTGATCATTGTTCGTAGATGCGTCCGACTGTGTGCGTTGCCGGCGCATCGGCGATGATGCCTTCTTATTCCTAAACGTGATGTTCTCCATGTGGTTCATCACTCTTACTGCAGATGGCGTAATAGGTGATTGAGATGTTGAGTTGTTGTTGATGTCACTTGTGGCCGCTAGTGGACTTTGACCTTGCTCGGCTGATCGATGTAAACAAGACTAAGAATTTGTTGTTTTGATGCAGATGTTAATGAGATTTTACCATGTGTTTTCTCGTACCTCAGAGATCATAATTACACGCACTATACACGTTTGATCTTTCTGTTTAAACACTGGGTTTCTTTGTTTTGTAGTGCAATAGTAATAATATGGATTTAAATCACTATTTACTGTCTTAATTTTCACCAATTCACTACTCCGTATTGAGCACTATAAGGTTTAGTTATTTAACGTATAAGTTCTTCAATTAACACACAAATACTATATTTTTGGAAATTAAATATGCAGAGCTAAAATTTTTGAAGTGTTCTCGAGTGGCGCCCTCTGGCGAAAAAAAAAATTAGGAGGAACGAAAAAACTAATTTTTAGTAGTACTACTTCTACTTGTATATTTTTGGGGTTCAGTTTCATGAAGATCTGCATTACAAGATACTTTAAAATAATAGGGAATCGTCCCCTTTTTTGTTTCATCATCGGTTTGGTTTTTGTTATGTTTTGGATATTTGTTTGTACTATTTTTATGAGAACTTTCAAAGTAATATGGTATAGTGCCCAGTTTCCGTGTCTCTTTGTTGGGTTGATTTGTTCGAGTGTTTGGTTTGGTTGATTTAACTATGTTCTGCAATCTTAGTTTTTGTTTCATTGTGTCAGTGTAATCTAATTGGTCTACAACAGCATTCATCTTTGTACACGTATTTTTATAATGCAATTTCAATCCCTCAGCATCTAGGAATGTACAGTTTGAGAATGGATGTTTGTACCCTAGTCATGGTTGTTTATCTATCTAAGTATAATATTTATCTATATAAGTATGTGTATCGTTGTCTAGTACCCAAGATACAGGGAATTCTACTTTGGGGCTAGTTCAATGTGTGTGTCAATAGTGTCCAAGGTATTATTATTATTACTTTACATTTTTTTCAAATTTTGAACTGTGTCTGGGATCGAAGTTGATCATATCCTTGAATATCAAATCTTTTCCTTTAAGTTTTAGATTATCAGCTGTCACTGGGCTGCCTTTGAAAAACCTTATTGGTTGATGAAATGTCTGTAGGTTCGATGTACAGCTCGACCAAAGATTAATATATTTTTTTGTTGAAAAATCAAGCAGGCCCTGCAGAACAGCCAATATATGCCTGAATTGGGCATGAGGCCCTATGCCAGCAGCACATTCACGTTGAGTTTCCTCGATTATATGCTGCTCGTATTTTATTACTATGTTATATTGGATGCCCTTGCGCTTCTCTGAAGTGCATTGTGCTTTGATGAAGTGATGCTGTCCTTCAGCTGCTATGCGAAATGTCAATAGGTAGTTATCTTCATACATTTTCCTTGCGCGATCGTTGTTCTCATTATCTGTTATGATACAGTATTGTTTCACATCTTCTACATCTATTGACGGACATGTCATATCGGTATTTATATCTCTAAATAGTTTGCCATCGGGAGTTTGTATAATATATGTGCACTCTGGGTTGTTGACAATGTCACCAAACAATATATCATATTCTTAAAGCCTGTAACAAAACAGTAAACTTTAGAAAATGTAGCCTGCACAGTCTGAAACAGTTCAAAATCTATAGTTCAAGTGCTGTTGACTGTACCAAACTGTACTCAAAATATAAAGATCTAACTATTTCTTAGGTTAATAGCTATCTGGCAGGCAATGACGCCGCACAAATTTGTCAATGAGGAGTGGATTTTTTAATAAATTTAATTCAGGTCGAACACTTGGACATTAACTTTTTGTGTGGTTCTAGTCGCTCTTATCATTAACCGGTAGGACGTGCAGGGCGGTGGGATCAAAGTAACTGCTTTCGGACGTGAATTTAAAGATGCTAGTATACATTTGAACAAGTACGGCTTTCCTGCCTGTTCGCTTAGCGTTGCGTTTCTCCAGTTCTGCTTTAAGAGACACTAGGTTCCAAGAGCCGTAATCCTTGTCCATCTCGAAAGCAGATCGTTGTCAGAATAGCGTAGCCAAATCTTCAGGCGCAGTAGAGGTATCGGAATCCAATCCTAGCCGTAGTAGTAAGTCGGGAAGAGGAGTTATCGGTATCCAGTTCAGAGCCAGGTAGTCGTAAATATCGTAAAACTCACAGAAAACTCAACAACAAACAAACACGAAAATTCGAGCCAGCCTAGAGACGTAAATTGAAAAAAAAAAACAAAATATTTTTTCTCACAGGCTTGAAACAAAACATGGCGCCATAGATTTTTTCTAAATTTGTTTTTTTTTCCAGGAAATAAGTAATTCTATATCTGATACGAAAAAAAATGATTGTTTATGTTTACTTATATCAATAATATGTTATTAAGTATTAGTTAATAAACTAAATTATAAACTAAAAATCTTTAATCTTCTTCAGACTTCTTCTGTGCTCGAATCATCCGTATCCATATCAGTAGTGTAGCAGTAGCCAAACAACTACTAGACTTGTTTGGCTTGTTCCATCAAAATCAGAATTAGCAGAAACACTAATAACTTCTTCTGCTTGTGCAGCTTGTGTCGATCTTGAAGTCGACTGAACTGACTGCAATCTTAAATTGTGCGCTGTGTACACAATTTTCTTAGCCCTGTCATTTGTTAGTCTATTCCGTTTATTGGTGTGATTGTCACTGTACGTGCTAAACGTTTTCTCGCACGCTGCCGATTTAACTGGAAGTGAGAGGAATTTAACAGCAATTTTAGACAAAGCAGTTAATTTGCAAAGTCCTGCCCACCGAGCAATGGGATTCAATTTCTTCACCGATGTCCACAAAAAATCCTTAGAAAAAAAATCTTGTTTTGCAATGTACTTCGCAAGCTCCGCCAATACTGTATCCTCGTTGATATCTTTACAGCAGCATTATAAATTTGTTCAATGGCAGTGGTTTCTTCTAGTGGAGTAAGAACGCTCAATACGTCTAATAGGTTGAGAGTCATGGATTTCAACATCGGGAGGTAGCAACACTGCGTTTCTATACTCTTTGGACAGGAACCTACCAGCAGCCATTTTTTTGACAGTTTAGTCTGTGAATCGTCAGAGTCGGCACATGTCCAAGTTTTTGCGGAGCCAGATTTTTGTGCATAGAAATGTAAGTATAAGTGTTTCACTAAAAGCTGTCAGTGCGCCATGTGAGTAGAAGTAAAAGCCGTATTTGGAGTTATAATTCAGCTCAAATCGTGCGTTATTTAGAGAAAATTTTAAGTATACTTCTACGTCTTAATGGCGGAGAAGTAAATATTCGCCACTTTTTGGTGCTTCTTCGCCACTTTTTGGTGCTTCTTCGCCACTGGTGGCGAAGATAATCGCCACCTCTTCTACGCTACCAAATTAAGGAGAATATTCACTAGTTTTTACCCTGCTGATGATAAGTTAAAAACAAAAAATATACTTACAAAATATAAAAAATCAATTAATCATATTGGTAGGCATAAATGTCATGGTATATATCTACGTCGACGCATAGTTTCATCCAAAGGCTTGGATGAAAGAAATTGATATAATATTATTTATTACAGATGCCTTTGATTGAAGCAGAGAAATCCAAAAGATACAGGGAGCGGTTTAAAGGCGATGCGGAAAAAAAAATATATAAGACTAAAATGGCGCCAAAAATACGCTTCAAAGAAGGCATCGCAAAGTGAGCTAGGTAACTTAGTTTTTACCGCATATAATATATATATATATATAATGTCCGACGGCCATGTCACACGCTTTTACTGCGTGTGACATGCGCACATCAAATATTAATACACATCTTTTCAGATTATTCTAGTCCACTGTTAGACGTAGCCCGCCCCCCTGAAAAGAAGGTCTTAAAAGAGATAGTGGACAATCCTTTGGTGAAGAAATTCAAAATGACTACAAACTTAACCCAGAATCTCGGACTTAAAAGTAACATAAGAACAAAATAAAAAGAAAACAAATGAATTGCAAGAAAGGATAACAGAGTTTTATGAAAGAGACGATGTGACTAGAGCCAGCGCTGGGAAGAAAGAATGTCTAACATATAAAAAATGTAAAAAACAGAAGCGATACTTATTGATTAACTCAGCAACCTACATAAAAAAATATGTGACCGAAGTTGAAACAATCAGCTTCAGCACATTTAAGAAGCACAGACCCTTTTATGTGGTGGCTCCAAATTTAAAAAAATTGGAAACATGTGCTTGTATGAAACATGCCAACATGCAGTTTATAGTCAATACTCTTAAATCAGCTGGTGTGGTTAAAACAGGTGATCTAAATCTCTTCATTTCAAGTCTTGTTTGCGGTCACACTCACAAGCAGTGTATGTATACCGAGTGCAGTACTTGTGCAGAAAATGTTATGTACGTCGATGACAAAATTGATATGGACAAAACAGTGGAATGGTTTGCTTGGACTCTTAAAAGCCATGTATATAATGAAAAGGGCGATACTAAAACTTCAAAACGCATGGTCAGAGGATGGGAAATACAGCAAAAATAAAAGAGATATTGGATCTATTTCACGCTGAAATGAAAACTTTCAAAAAACACGTTTTCGACGTACGTCACCAATACCAACAATATAAGCTCTGCATTGATAACTTGGCAAGCAACGAAGCGGCTATTCATATAGACTTCTCTGAAAATTGGGTGGAAAAGTACAGCAAAGAAGTGCGGGCTATGCATTTTGGTGCATCCAAACAACAGATAACGTTGCTTACGGTAGTTCTATACATAAAAGACGAAAAGTTGTCATTTTGTTCATTTTCACCTGAAAACTCTCATGGCCTGGAAGCTATTTGGGCAAATCTTAATCCCATTCTAGAGCATATAAAGTCGGCACATCCATACATTAACATGCTACATTTTCATTCCGAAGGACCGACTTCGCAATATCGCCAGAAAAAGAACTTTTTTCTCTTATGCAAAAAAATGAATGAGCTTGGCTTGAACGCAACATGGTCATTTTTTGAAGCAAGCCATGGAAAGAGTGCTGCTGACGGGATTGGCGGAAGCGTCAAAAGAACATTAGACTTTGCGGTTGCCCATGGGCAGGATATCCCTGACGCACAACATGCCTTTCAAGTTTTGCAGAATGCAGACTCAAAAACCAAAATGTATTATATACCACCTGATGAAATTCAGCTTTTATCTAGCAGATTACAAGTAAACTGCTCCCTGTCCGTAACACAATGAAAATACACCAACTTATCACACAAACCAACCAATATTCTTTGAAGCATCGCATTCTCTCTTGTTTCTTCCCAAGGTTGCAGGGAAAATGTGACTGTTACAATCCCGCGATACACATTTTTGATATAAATGAAAGTTCAGACACAAGTAATGAAACTGTTAATTTCTTTTGCTGGACGAAGCGACGGGAAAAATCATAAAAATTAATACAGTCTACTTAGATGAAAACTCGGACACACATAATGAAACAGAAAATGTTGAATATATGAGTGCATTGTTCAATTAAACAATGGTAGACAACTGCTCGATAAAACATAAAAACGATGAAATGATTGGCCTTCAAAGTAACAAACGCTTGAAAGCTGACCAACAATCGAAAAAAAAGATGTGATACAAGTGATTCTGAAGAAGATTGTGACAACGGTAATTATTTTGTCCATGACATATCGGATGATTCGGTAAATTATCTTGACTTTATGGATGTTTTGATGACACAAGAAGTTAATGATGAGAGTGAAGAAGTCAACGACGAGAATGAAGATGTTAATAATGAGAGGAGAGAAAATAATGATAAGAATAATTTCAAACACGATGAGGGTATGGAAAAATAAATAACTGTGGGTTCGCAAGTTTTGGTAAAGTTTCTCACATATAAAAGTCAAAAACACTACATTGGAGAAGTCATAAAAATATACGATCATAGCTATACAGTAAGGTTTTTACGAAACAAAGGGCATGGAAGATTCGCTTTCCTAATTCGATTCGATTCGACATATCTATCGTATTCGAAAACGATATCGAAGAAATTCTTCAAAATCCACTTTCGGAAAGGCGAGGCATAAAAACCTTCGACCTCAAGCGTGTCAAGATAAAAATTGAGTAATTGAGTATCAGGCCGCCTTTTTAATAATAATACCTTGGACACTATTGATACACATTGATCTAGCCCCAAACTAGGATTCCCTGTATCTTGGGTACTAGACAACGATACACCTACTTATATAGATAAATATTATAATAGATAGATAAACAACTATGAATAGGGTACAAACATCCGTTCTCATTAAACAAATATTTGCCCCCACCGGAACTCGAACCCGGGACCCTTGGCTTCGTAGGCAGGGTCACTGCCGACTCGGCCATTTGGGTCGTCAAATGTATAAATACAGGGTGTAACAAAAATGGGGCTACAAGCCTAAAGGGAGTTGTTGAGACTTCATTCAGAACATCTTTTAGTATGGGACTAAGTTGATCAGAGCAACTTTATTTTTCACTTCTCTGTACATTTCGGGCCGAGCGGTCAGCTGATTCATACGGGGGAGTGAAAAATAAAGTTGCTGTGATCAAGTCAGTTTTCAACTCAGTGAAATTTGTTCAGAATGATGTCCCTAATAACCCCCTTTCAGCTTGTAACCACCTTTTGGTTACATCCTGTATTTATTATTAGACTACTAGCTTTTGCCCGCGGCTGCGCCCGCGTGGTATGAAAATGTGGCGTAAATAAAACTAAGTAGTTGATTTCATTAATTTATTGCGTTTCCTTTCTATATCATTTTCATCTTCATCTATATAATCAGTAACATATACAGGTTAGTTTAACTTCGGTGGCCCAAAATTTTTGTTGGACAGAATTCTTCATTCTAAGCAATATCGAGGTCAAATTTGTTTATGAAAATATTCTTAGTTTAAGTTATAATATTTTTGTTTAAATTTTACATACAAATTTTCGACTTTTAGTAAATAAAAACAATAACGAAGTACACCTTTTAAAATAAAAATAATTTTATAGACAAAGTTTAATATAGTAGTTTAATAAGATATAATTCTTCATTCCAAAATGAAAAATTATATTCAAAAAATATTTTTGTACCACCTAAGTTGGGCCTGATAATATACCTATATAAGGTATGAATGTGTGTTGTTTATAGTAAAATAAATAAATGGACAAGTATATGCACACCTTAACAATTATTCGTCACTCTACGCCACCGAGGCGTAGAAGTGACTCCGCCACCAACAGAATACTTCTTCGCCACATCAGCAAAAAATGACGGCCTCGCCCATTTAAAGTGTAAAAATGTTATGATCAAATGGATTAAAGGTTTAAGCTTTGAATAGGTAGAAAGTTTGTTAAAATATATTAAATAGTGTTTATTATTGGAATCAAACTCACTTTGAAATTTGAATTTCCCGCTTCAGCCAAGAATTCGCCCCAGGGGCATTCAATAGATGGCGCAAGCTATGTTAACTGTTGCATATTCTTTTTACTGAGTCGTGCTTCTTACTGGGTATATATTGTTCTGTGGGTTTAAACAAATTAAGTAACACGCGCTGCAATATGTGCCCAGCACTGCGTATCACTGTGCACACATCACATCGAGTACGTCTGCGCCTGTAGATACGCATACTTATTATACTCTGTTCGTTCTTTTGTTTTATAATTTGTTTTAATTTTTATTGCTTTTTGGTAGTCTCAACAAAATTTAGAATTAAGGTAGGTGTGAAAAAGACGTCGGTCAAAAGGATAGTTGAACAGGATATTTGCGCATGGCATGTACATGTTATTATTTATAGGTACTTAAAGTAATTTATAATTAATAGATTCACATAAAAGCTTATGCTTCAATAAATTATTGAGTGGATCCGTGTGTTGATGCATTGTAGTAGTAAATACTGATGTGGTTGAGTATATAAGTGTAGAATTGAAGAATGGTTTCATATTTTGCAACTATGAATGACCACAATACCGTCTCAGCTTTGTAGTCCCGTCACTATCTCCAAGATTTGCTGTTTGAAAATGTGTGGCGGTAGACAGAATATGTCAACCGCTTCAAAGTGTGTGTTGAAGTGATCTACCAGTTTCCGCAGAGGTACGCGTAGACCGGCGTTAGTTCTGCACCGTGTTATAGCGATTAGTGTCCAATTACGCGCAGCGCGTCTTTGTGAGGAACGAGGTACAGAATAGCATAGTTTACTTGTCAGGTCTCTGCAGTCAAAATTGTTGTTGCATTTGTATAGTATCATAGCTCCAAGTATGGCACGTCTGGATTCAAGAGTTGGTAAATTGTATAAAGACTGTAGTCTTAGAAGTTCAGGGTATGAGAGATGGGCACGGTGACATCTAAAATGTAAAGCACGAAGGAATTTCTTTTGTACGTTCTCTATGATTTCTTTATATTTGTGATAATGAGGATCCCAAATGGGGACGGCATATTCTAGTTGGGATCGTATGAGAGTTTTGTATAATTAAAGGTAAGTAGACGTACGCTTAATGTCCCTGGTTGCTCTCATTACGAAACCATACATTTTAAGCGCTTTATTTACGATTTTTTCGATATGAAGGTCCAAATGTAATTTGGAGTCGAGAAGCAGCCCTAGGTCACGCATGGAATCAACTTTTGCTAGCTTTTTGCCACTTAGAGCATAAGAAAAGTGTATTATATTGATATTTTTGTAAAAGTAATTTGGTTACATTTGTCAACATGAAGGTGTAGTTTGTTGTCAATGCAATATTTTGAGAATCTGTTTAAGTCATCTTGAAAAAGGAGGCAGTCACTAGTACTGCTAATGCAGCGGTATGCTTTAAGGTCGTCTGCGTATAGTAAATACTTGGAGTGATGAAAGCAGTGTTTAATGTCGTTAATGAAAATTATGAATAATAAAGGCTATGGAGCCTTGCGGGACACCTGATGTTACTCTAATAATATCTGATTGAAAGCCGTTAATGACAACTCTTTGACTTCGGTTGGTTATATAAGAAAAAAACCAACGTAGGAGGTCACCCTTTATCCCGTTAAATGCGATTTTATTCAGTAATAGTTCGTGGTTGACCTTGTCAAAGGCTTTTCTGAAGCCAGTATATACCGCGTCCGTCTGTGCTTGTCTGTCCATGTTCTCATATAGGTTATTGGTAAAGACCATAAGATTAGTGGTAGTAGATCTGCGTTTCACGTACCCATGCTGCTGTTCGATAATTATATTATGGAGAGAGGGATATATTTGGTCATGTACAAGTCTCTCGAAAAGCTTTGACAAGGATGACAAGTATAGAGATAGGACGCTAATGTTCAACATTCTGCTTGGAGCCAGACTTATGCACTAAGTGTTATATTTGCAACTTTCCATCTCTCGGGAAAGACCCCTTCTTTTAGACATTTGTTAAAAATGGTAAACAGGGGTGTGCATATGTTATCCGAGATGCGGACGAGGAATAAGGGTGGTAAACCGTCGGGGCCTGCGCCTTTGTTAGGATCCAATAGTTTTAAAGCAGCGAGAATCTTAGATTCGGTTAACGTGAGGTTGTGTAATAAAACATTATTGTTGGCACAATTATTAGGTGGACACCAATTCTCAGTTGATGATAATGACGGTTCATAGACTGAGTGAAAGAAGTCTGAAAACATGTTACAAATATTCTCTGGATTCTTAGATTTTAGCTGATGGTATTGCATAATAGATGGTATCCCAGATTTGTCTTTACGATTAGATAGATATGTAGGTCCAAAATTGTTTCAGATTATTATCACTTATGTTGTCCTCCACAGAATTTATACAGTCATCGCATTCTGTTTTAAATATAGTTTGAAAGTGTGAAAACCGTTCATAGTCAGATGCATTATTATAAGTTTTCCATTTACACCAGGCTTTATTTTTAGATTTGAAAATACGTATGAGTGACGGAGAGAACCAAATGGGAAATTGTTTTCTTTTAGAAATGTTAATTGGCACATGTAACTTAATAACTTCATTTGTGACATTGTAAAACTCATCAAGTGCTTCAACTGCTGGCAGTGGTGTGAGTAATTCCAGCCACGGTAACTCGCTTAGACTGTTTTTTATATCAGAAAAGTTTGTTTTACGAAAATTCTACCTGACCGAATGACGACGATGAGCTAAGGGCTGTTCTACAATAAGTGATACTTTGGTAACAAAGGGCGGATGATGTATGTCAATTTTTGAGAGAGAGCAGTCGAGACGGTTGACTGTGCAGTCGGTATTCGAGATAAGCAGGTCTAAGATATTGTTAGATGTGTTTTTGAATGTGTTTTTTTTTCATGCCGCCAGACCGTCTCCAAGTATTTTGAGATACTCATTGATTGTCCCCTCCCTTGGCTCCACAATGGACATTGCGATTTATCTGACATATCTTCTGAGTTGTGATGGCATCTGGTAGTCGTTGCCATGCAACATCAGGAGCCAGACAGACGCAGAATAAGATTTCATCGCCTCTGCCACCATACCGTCCTGTGTATCAAGGGGCTCATCTTCATCATTGGCAGCATCATTCTCCGTGATGACGTCTGCCCAGTCCTTGTCCCCTGGACTCTTGAACACCTTTTGCAACTTAAATGTATGGCTGTGTGCGTAAGCAACACAAGCTGCATTTAAGAGAATGTTCATTTTTTGCCCATCGAATATGGGCCGAGCATTCATGGATCTCACCGATAGCAAGAGGGTCCCAATCAAGTGCACCCAGGTGAAGAATGCCGGGTTGGCGGTAGCCGAATAGGCAGACTTAGCCACCAGTCCCAAATCGACCTGATAAGGAAAGTGTTAGTAATGTATGTGGGTAGTCGTAGTCAGTCGACAATATACTCGCGCTTCAATTGGTTGTGTGCCTTTGATTTCGCTCCCGTATCTCCAAAATAACAGTGACGACGAGGCGGTTTTTCGAACTTTCGCGTACTTTGTGCAACCAACTGAAAATGGCCAAGAATGTGACTGTGGGCTCGTTAAATATATTTAATCACGAGACACAAGAGTGGGAGTTGTACAAAGGCCGGTTGGAACAATGGTTTTTAGCCAACGAAATTACCGAAGACGAGGACAAGTCGGGAGCTAAGCGTCGAGCTATTTTATTAAGTAGTTTATCAGAAAATACTTATCGACTCATCAGGGATCTAGCACTCCCACGGGACGTCGGATCATTAACCTACACGGAGACTACGGCACTGTTGGACGGCCATTTTAAAATAAAGAAGTGTGGTTTAGCAGAACGCTATAAATTTCATAGTGCAATACAGAAGACGGACGAGACATTAGCGGAGTGGGCGGCACGCGTTCGTGGCTTAGCCATGGACTGCGGTTTCCCGGCGAGCTCGCTGGAGGAGACGCTTCGCGACCGGTTCGTGATCGGCATGGCGGGCGCGGCTGAACGGGACAAGCTGTTCACCAAGTCTTTGGACGAACTCACGTTCGCCAAGGCTTTGCAGCTGGCGGAGGGCGTGCGCTGTGCCAGGGAAGGTGCTCGTCAGGCCGCCTCAGTTCATGGATGTGCACAAGATGGCGGCGCATTGCAGCAGTGATGGTTCATCGAATGCTTCGCGTGGCCAAGGGCCGCGACCGCGTTCTACAGAGCTGTGTAGTGTGTGTGGTTATTCTGGCCATGATAATAAAGTGTGTCGATTCAAAAATTATACGTGTAAAAAATGTAACGAAAAGGGACATTTACATAGGCAGTGTAAAAAGTCTAACCTAAAACAACATTTTCTTCAGTGTTGTTTGAATGATGGCGATGATGGTAAGCGAATGATATTCAATATCCGTAGTTTAAACGGGCAGCCAATGCAGGAGTCGATTACTGTAGATAACATCAAATTAACTTTTGAATTTGATACGGGTTCTGCGGTCACGGCAATATCTGAGAGCATTTACTATAGATATTTTTCAGGCCACCCATTACGTGAGAGTACCAAGTTTTTGCAGAGTTATAATGGCAGTGAAATAGACATATTAGGGACTATTTCTCTTGCATTTACGTATGGTAAACGTAGATCTTACATAGATGTTTATGTAGTGAAAAATGGCGGGCCGCCATTAATTGGTCGCGATTTTATCACAAAATTTAATTTACAGATAGGGCCGGTCGAGTCTTGTAACACTATGGCTGATGGTACCACGGAGTTGATTAACAAATACCCAAGGTTATTTTCAAGTAGTGTTGGTTGTTGCAAGGACGTTAAAGTCACGTTAAACATGAAGTCAAATTCAACGCCGATTTTCATTAAAGCTCGCTCAGTTCCTTTTGCAATAAGGCCAAAATTAGAGCAGGAAATTGATAGACTGGTCAATCTAGGTATTATTGTACCAGTCAGACATTCGGAATACGCAAGCCCAATTGTACCTGTGTTACGGAAAGATGGGAAAATTCGTCTGTGTGCAGATTATTCGGCTACCCTCAACAAACAACTTGTCATAGAAAAAATTCCGCTTCCTAGAATAAATGAACTGTTTTCTAAGCTACACGGGGGGCAACAATTTACTAAATTGGATTTATCAAATGCGTATAACCAACCAATGCTAAGCGAGGACTCCCAAGACTTAACATGCATTAATACACAAAATCAAAAAATCAAAATCAAACATCATTTATTTCCATAGGATGTTGTTACATCACTTAGATCCGTCATTACATTTTTTTGGGTGAGTTCACTAACCCAATGGCGGAATCTGTGGAGAAGAGCTCACCGAAGAAACTCCACAGTCGTCGCATCTTTTGCGTTTCCTTTTTTAAATAAAATATTGTCAAATTACAAAATGAATGCTAATTATATATCGAAACAGCCTGTTACTCAAACAATCTATTCCCATGGACATCTGTCCTCTAAGTTATCAGATATCCTGTAGTAACCTTTTTTATACAATTTCTGTTTTATTATTATTTTAAACTTGACTAAAGGTAAGTTTTTAATATCAGTAGGGACCTTATTGTAATAGCGTATACAATTGCCTTTAAAAGAATTACTAATTTTATGTAGTCGGCTTACATAAGCAACCAACTTGTCTTTATTTCTAGTATTAAAATTGTGTATATCACTGTACTTCTGAAAATTAGTTATATTTCTTTTTACATACACAAGATTGTCATAGATATATTGAGACACAAATGTCAGAATATTGATTTCTTTAAACTTTTCCCTCAGTGACATTCTAGGCCCTAATCTATAAATTGCACGAACAGCCCGTTTCTGCAGAATAAATATACTATTAGCATTCGCAGCGTGACCCCACAATAAAATACCATAGGTCATTAGACTATGAAAGTAACTAAAGTAGACTACTCTAGCGGTGTCTACGTCGGTAAGAGCTCTAATTTTTTTAACTGCGAACGCTGCTGAACTCAGTCTGTTCGACAATTTATTTATATGAGGATCCCATTGTAGTTTGGCGTCTAAAGTAATGCCCAAAAAGACAGTCGACTGCACAAGGTCCAATCTCTGTCCTTTTATAAATATGTCTGTAGTTACCGGGTTCACATTGGGTAACACGAATTTAATACATTTAGTTTTCTTTTCATTAAGTAATAAATTGTTAACAGTAAACCAGTTCACTATACTAGAGATAGCATTGTTTACCTCGTCATAATTTGATTGCTGTCTTTTAACTTTAAATATCAAAGATCGGCAAACAATACTAACCCATGTTTTGCTTTAACAAGGTAAGGTAAATCATTAATATATACTAAAAACAAGAAAGGACCAAGAATTGAACCTTGCGGTACGCCCATACTTATTGAAGACCCAGGTGATCTTTTCCCATTAACATCGACCATCTGAACCCTATCTGTTAGATATGACTCCAGAAGGCCAAGTGCCTGATCTTTTACACCATAATGGCGTAACTTCCTGACAAGAGTGTCATGATGGACGCAATCAAAAGCCTTGGATAGATCGCAGAAGACACCTATTGCATCCATTGCGTCTTCCCAGGCATCAAAAATATTGTCGATTAGTTCAACACCAGCATCGGCTGTTGAACGACCCTTTGTGAAACCAAACTGAGCAATATGAATTAAATTATTGAGATAAAAATGACTTTGCAATTGATTAAGTATGAGTTTTTCAAATATTTTGCTAAGCGTTGGTAGTATCGATATGGGTCTAAAATTGGTGGGGTCTGATGTACTACCAGCTTTGAATAAAGGTATAACTTTACTTAGTTTCATCAAGTCAGGAAACACACCATTATCTATACATTGATTAAATATACAACAATGGTGAGGTGCAATACAATCTACAATGGAACTAATAATTTTTACTGATAGACCATGGGCGTCAGCTGTCTTTTTCATTTCCAGGGATTTAAACGCTTTTACAATGTCTTCATTATTTACGTGCCTAAATTTAAAATCTGTTTTACATTCCTCAAAGTTTTGTTTAAGTATAGATTCAGCAGCAGCGGGAGATGAATTTAAAGACTTGGTTGTTGAAACTGGAATGTCCGTAAAGAAATTTTCGAAAGCTTTTGCTACTTCTAGGTCTGTACTTAGCAATTGATTATCTATCTTAAGCTTGAAGTTATTATGTGTAGCTTTGGCCTTTCCAGTCTCTCTGTTAATAATTTGCCAAGTCGTTTTCATTACATTGCTACTAGATTCAATTTTGTTTTTAATGAAATTAGATTTAGCTACGGCACAAACGCGTTTAAACATTTTTGAATAACTACGAACATATTCTAGAAAGGCCGTATTTTTGTTATATGATTTCTCTTCATAGAGTTCATATAATCTTCGTCTGCTCCTATGAATTCCAACTGTCGCCCAATCACTAAACAAAGCTTTGTTATTAACTTTTATAGTTTTTGATTTAAATACCGTATCATATTCATTTTTGACAAGGTTAAATACTGAGTTGTACAACAAATTTGGATCATCACTGTATGGTATTTCCCATAGTTTATCTAAAATATTATTCCTGTAGTGTTCAAGCCGAGTGTCACTAACGGGCACACATGTAATATCCTCTTTTTGGTCCTTTTTTATTTTAATATTGAATATACCTATCTGACCAGAGTGATCAGAGGTTAATTTATTGATGACCGATTTGAAAATGGGCGTAATGTTAGTAAATATATTGTCAATGCAGGTAGCAGATGTTGCAGTAATTCTAGTAGGTAAAAGGTCTATTTAAATTTACATAAAGGTCTATTTAAATTTAAGCGGTTGGTTTTTGGATTGTCCAGCGCGCCAGCCATTTTCCAACGCACACTTGAAAATATACTTTCGGGAATTGGAGGGGTACTCCAATATCTTGATGACATATTAGTGACGGGTAAAACAAGGGAAGAACATGTAGAAAGACTTCAGGAAGTTTTTGATAGATTAGAAAATGCAGGATTGGTGCTAAGACATGATAAGTGCCATTTTTTCCAAGATTCTGTGACTTACCTTGGATTTGTTATAGATAAGAATGGGTTGCACAAATCAAAATACAAGGTAAAAGCTATAATAGAGGCAAAGGAACCACGGAATGTTTCAGAGCTAAAGTCCTTTTTAGGCCTGGTCAATTATTATAGGAGTTTCATAAGGAATACTTCTAGTATTTTAGCGCCATTACATTCCTTATTACAAAAAAGTGTGAAATGGTCATGGGACGCAGAACATGAACAGGCATTTTTGTGCATAAAAAAAGAGCTGGCGTCGGATAATTGTTTAGCACACTTTAATCCGAATGCAAAGCATGTCTTGACCGTAGATGCATCACCACACGGGTTAGGTGCAATTCTATCACAAATCGAGAAGGGAGTCGAAAGGCCTATTTCATTCGTGTCCCGCTCGTTAAATCCCGCTGAAAAAAGGTATAGTCACATACAAAAAGAAGCCACTGCAATAATATTTGGTGTGCGTAAATTTCATCAATACTTGTATGACAGAGTGGAGCCGTTTGTTTTGAAAACAGATCATAAGCCGTTATTGTCCATTTTTCGACCCGACAAATCAGTACCTGAGGTATCAGCTAACAGATTGCAAAGATATGCAATTTTCTTATCAGCGTACAATTACAAAATTGAATACGTGAGCAGTGCTCATAATTGTGCAGATTTTCTAAGTAGGGCCTTGCCAGTAGATCATGAGATCGAGAGACAAGCGCGAACAAACAGTAGCAAACCGGTTTTAGATACAATAGAAATGTACGATGATGCGTGTTACATTAATTTCATTTGGGAGGGTGACTCATTGCCTATTTCTCTATGCGATGTTAGTGAAGCGACGCGATCAGACTCACTACTATCACAAGTAGTTAGTTATACCTTGAATGGTTGGCCCAGGTCGGTTACTGATAGAACGTTAAAAGCGTTTTTTAATTGTCATTCGGAATTAGCAGTGGAGAAAAACTCTTTGATGAAAGGTACCAAACTGATAGTACCGGATAATCTGAGACGGACCATAATTAATGAGCTGCATAAAGGGCACCTAGGATATATAAAAATGAAATCTGAAGCGGTGAAGAATCTATCTAGGTTTTGGTGGCCCGGGATGGCGACTGCGTTAGAGCAGGCGGTGGCTACGTGTGACGTATGCAATCAACTAAGACCCTTCCCACCCCGCGCGCCGCTTACTCCTTGGCCGTATCCCCCTGAACCATGGCACAGAGTTCATTTAGATTTTTTAGGGCCGTTCAATACAAAAATGTATTTAGTAGCAGTTGACGCATATTCAAAATGGGTAGAAGTGTTTGACGTTACTACAGGATATATGCTATAGCACAACGGTGGTGATTGAAAAATTATGCGAATTAATGTCAAGATTCGGGTTAATCGCCACAATTTGTACTGATAATGGTCCATCTTTTGCGTCACAACAGTTTGACAATTTCTGCAAGTCAAATGGTATTGCACATTTAACTTCGCCGCCGTACCATCCTGCCAGTAACGGGCAAGCGGAAAGCTACGTTAAAATCATAAAGAAAGCAATAAAGTCGATTTTGTTATCAGGGTCACGTAGGTCAGATTTAACCGTAAAGTTAAATCAATTTTTATTTAATTACCGTAACTCAAAACATTCGTCCACTAATCGTTCTCCTGCGGAGGTCTTGTTCGGTAGAAAATTACGTTGTAGGCTTGATTTACTAAATCCGTTGCCACCGCCATCTTCAGACCCAACACTGACAGAAACTGTACAAATAAGTCAGTCCTTACAGGCTTAATACTATCGGGGGAGGAGGAACATTGACTTTGTAGTTGGTGATTTAGTTATAGTAAAAGCGTACCAAAATCAAAAACAATTCTGGAACAAAGGAGTTATATACAAGAGACTTGGGAAATCAGCTTATTTGGTGAAATTAGACAAATTGGAGCGCATCATTAAGCGCCATAGGAATCAAATATATGAATTGAAAGAAGAGGAGAATGAAGGAGAACGTAGAGAGTATAGTACAACGGACGTGACGGAACAAACCACTTCAAACACAGACAACACACGTCGCTCTTCGTGGTCAGAGGAATTGAACGATAATATGCCACCACCAGTGTTGTCTTTGGTTAGAGGCGACCCGGTTGCAATGCCCAGGCTGGATACAGACGTTGGTCTAACTTTGGTCAGCGAGACAACGGCCCCGTCTACGTCGGACACTGGACCGCCTGGACTATCATCAGTTGACGAGGAGTGGACAGATTGCCAGGATCCTGTCGAGGTGATACCATCCGGAAACTCCGTACAGACAGTAGATCAAACGGTTGTCGCTGCCGCTCAAATAGAACCGTTATCTGATAACCCACAAGAGTCTCGTTCCCTTAGGAGTAGGAAACCTGTTAATTATAAGGTTTAGATGGGTTAAGAGCCGTATATAAGCAAAAGTTTTTTTTTTGTTATATTTCCACATAATTTAAAAATAGTGGTGGAGGGATGTTAGTAATGTATGTGGGTAGTCGTAGTCAGTCGACAATATACTCGCGCTTCAATTGGTTCGTGCCTTTGATTTCGCTCCCGTATCTCCAAAATAACAGAAAGTAGGAGTGTTGTAATGCCCGTTCTTCCCCCTCCTTCATGATGCGGATGATGTCTTTCCCGATGGTATCAACAAACACCCAATTCATTATGTCTACCAGACTGATTCCCAGATGTCGTGACCGGTATCCGTAGGACAGCAATCCTGCGCAGTCTCGGTAGATACCGATGTCAGATGACTGTTGTGGTTGCAATCCGGAGGTTGGCATGCGGGCTGGTGGGGAATCTGTAGAAGAACATGTCGTAGATCGCGACCAACTTATTGTACTCTTTGCTCCCAGTCCATCCGCTGGACATATCTGAGCTGTATTCCACCACCTTTGACGCTCCTGCACTTTGATGGATCAGTTTGTTGATTCGGCTTGTTATTGCGTCCCTATACTCGGTCACAGAAACTTTATCAATCCTATTGACTGCCAGAGCAATAATCGCTATCCATCCATCATCCGCCGCTGTATACCCTGCCGACTCCGGATAATTGGCCAGCTTCACTACCTTTTTGACGTCAACCAAGCCCAGTGGAGTAATTCTGTCGCCCTTCCTCCCAATCGTCAACCCGTATGAGACCCAGTCTTCATCCAGCTCATGGCCTAACGTTTCCGCATGATAAAATAAGAATGTCTGGACTACATCCACCTTGAATACTTTGTCCATGATGCACTTTTTCATCATATCACGACTCTTATCCAATGTATCAGTGGCCAATGACAAGCTGAGTGTCGGTTTGTTGTCCTTGTTTGCGTCGAACCATGTTCTTTAGTACTGTACCTCCAAACTCGTCTCAGGAACAGAAGGGGATACCTTCAGCCCTTCAGCAGCGTAGATCATGTAGTTGGAGGCCATTGAGATATGTTGTACTGATATGCATTCATAAGAGATAGGAGATTACTCATTTCTCTGCATAAGGAGTCAGTGCCAATGCATACTTGTCCTACCATTGTGTTGTCACTATCAGAACAACGGTTTTTCCAAAGTAAGTCGGGTAAATTGTAGTCACCGAATAATAGGAACTTTTCTACTTTTTGATTAGATACTAGGCTGAACTAACTGTCAAAGTGAGTAATGTATATTATATCTTGTGTTTTCGGAGGTATATAAACTACACTAATAATGTGAATTTTGTTACGTGTTGAGCTAGGGACGTGTATAGTAATGTGTTCCATTTTAATTTTGTCAAACGATACAGGATCGTGTATTGGACGTGTAGGCTGAAGACTCCGTAGCACAGCTATCAGAACACCGCCGCCATCCTCCTTGTCCGTGGCCTCTCTATCACGGTCACATCTAAATACCGTGTAACGCGAATCTATGTACTCGCTGTCGTGAATGTCGGGAATTAACCAGGTTTCCGTGAGTACGATGATGTCGTAACAATAAAGAAGTATGTTCATATAAAGTGTTTAATTTTGAACGTAAGCCTCTGCAGTTCTGGTAGTAGATGCTGAGCTGTTGGTTAAGCATGATGTTGGTATGTATAATATATTTTAGGTAAGTGAAGCAGGGGTGCGGCCCGTATACACACCGCCACCCGGCAATGGCGTGCGCACGCGGTGAGTCATCGCGTTTGCTCGCGGGAGTAGGATTTGCAAGATCCGGAACTTTTTACCATCCGGATATTATCCGTTTTGAAATTTGATTATCCGGATATATCCGGATATTTAAAAAAAATAAAAATACAGAGTAAAATGTATGGAAATAGTTGTTTATTTAACTAAAAGGACTGCGGATATTTAAAAAAATAAAAAACAAAATAAAATGCATGGAAATTGTTGTTTATTGAACTGAATGGACTGATGTGATCATATGTAACAATAATAACTGCTTCATAAGTATTTAGGAAAGTTAAATCTTAACGAAATAACAATGATTTTCTTATAATTATTAAAGATTTGCAAAATCAACAATATTAAAGTCTTATAATAATATTCTCATACTTAACTAGAAAGACCTATTAACTAATGCGTTATAATACTACGATAAAAAAAGAAACATTTCTTAAAATTTAAATAGAGTAACATGCAAAATCAACAAACGTTAAACTTTTATTATTTGAAATAATTAAAATTAAACTAAAACGATACAAAGATGTTTCTTTGTGGAATGAGGAGAAGGCACGTAAATATAAATTATTTTTGTAAAATTATTGAACACTATTATTTATTCACCTGACTCTTTTAGTAGTATGATCTTAAAAAACTTAAAGCATCGAGAGTATTATCATGCATTAAACTACGAATTTTATTACACATGTAGCCTGCGGCGGAGAATACTCTCTCAGCTTCTACGCTGGTTGGTGGTACAGTCTTCAGTAATTTGTACACTCGCGACAAATGTAGACCCCGTTCGCCGCCACTGTCATATAGAGCCATCTCAACTCGGACCTTCGTTTCCATGTCTAGTTGACTAGAAGAATCACTATGTGCTGATGAAGTTGACGGCAGTTAATATACCGCATATTTTTTCGCTCTTATCCAATCAATCCAATCATGTAATATTTTACTCAAAATTCTGAATTACATAAAAACATGCTGCCTACAAGTTTCAAATCAAATCAAAAATACCACGTGAGTTTGTGTTGTAGTTGTAGGCTACAACTACAAGACAAACTCACGTGTTTTTTTTGATTGCACATTGCAGTTCATTTATTCAAACTACAACTGTTTTTCACAAATGTTATTTTTTATGTCAATAAATAAAATATATAATTTACATGTAGGAAAAATAAACGATGATTTTTAGAAACTTACCTCATAGTAACACAATTATTCGCGTGTTATGCGTCACCAAAAAAAACAACAACACTGTCACTTCGCAAAAGGGTTTACCTGAGACTGAGACAAGGACCCTCCCCTCTGATTGCCTATTCAAACGCTACTGCAACGCGATTGGCCCGTTTAGCACAATGACTCTACAATGCGGGCACGGCGCAGGTAGCAACTGCGTGGTAATTATTAATTGCTATAGTTGGACAAATTTAAGAGATGCCGTTTGACGTTTACTTAAGTCATGAAGATATGGTTCAATGTTGTGTGTGCAGCTGATTATTTTTCTATGGATATCTTAAACGTCAAATGGCACCTTATAACTTTGTCCGACTGTAATGTATGAAATTAAATTAAAATCTCTATCTATATTTAACATTACATTAAATAACTCTTTGAAATTGTCATTAATTTATACAAAGCAAAAGCAAAAAAGAGACATATACATATGTAGGTCGATATAGCAAAAAAATAAATAAAAAAAGATTTATTTTTTAGGATGTTTTCATGTCAATCTGACATAACTTTAAGATCCGGATATCCGCATTTTACGACTGAAATTATCCGGATCCAAAAACTGTACGGATATCCGGATAATCGGATATCCGGATATCCGGATCGCAAACCCTACGCGGGAGCCGTGGTGGCAGTGTGAACACGGCATTCGCCGCTAGCCCTGTCGGAACACAGCTCTGTTTTCACATGATGTGTTGAGTTTAAAAAGTCAAACCGAGTTGCATGGTGAATATCAGTCACAGTTGCAAATATTGTAGTTATAGAATGTAGGTATTTGGGGTAAGTTTTCCAACAGTGACAGTTTCGTACGAGGTTGGGAGGGGGGTGAGGGGGGCAGGGGTGGAGGGTAGGTAACCCCTCTTGTAAAATATCCAGTCTAGGAAATGTATGGTTTTTTTGCTATGAATTTTCAAAAATCCACTTTGAGGTTATTTTTTACTATAGGATTTTTACAAAAAGTCATTGTTTGTAGTATTGATGTTCGAAATCGCCTTAGCTCCGGCTACTAGGGCTCATAAAAAAGGCAAGTATTTAATTGCACATCAAAAATACTGATTTTCACAGCAAAAAAGGATCAGCAAACACTTATTATGTTTTAAGTGTTTTTGTTGTTCTTACATGTTCAACCTAATACGAAAGACGCTACCGCAGTATTTTGCCCAATAGCACAAAACAAGCAAGAGAGAACATTCACGCAACTCGAAGAAAAACGGAATGACTTGAAACACACACACGTTTTTACGTTCAAACATCGACGTTACGTTTCGTTCCACACATTCTAAGTCTAACTGACATTCATCTTAGCCCAAATTTTACGAAAAACGTTTCGTTTCTCCCGATAATATTCGCAAGTTTAATTAATTCATAATTAATTAAATACTTAACTCTTAATATTAAAAACTGGATAAATGGATCAAGGTAATCCCTATCTACCCCCTAGTAACCAATTTTACTAATTATCAAACTGTCTTTTAAGTTTTTGAAGTGTGCGCGGTGTGGAAGCTTTGTGTTGGTAGATCGTGGATTGATAGGATTACCGTGAACCCTAAACACAACATGTACTACAATAATAAACGTTTATAAACAGAGTTGGTATATTCTTTGTAGCTAGATAATAAAGAATCAATAATTGGACAATCTATACAATAGCAGTCAATAGAGAAATCAATAGAGTTAGTGACAGTTGTCAAACTATTCTCATCTAATCATTTGACCAAAGAGATTGTCTTAGAAAGACATACAGCCTTCACACCCTCCCAACTTTTTTCAGGATCGAGAGATTCTGTTAAGACCGACTCTCTTGCTCAAATCTTGCAATCTGGGCCCATAGAGTGGTTTGGTCAGCATATCAGCTAGCTGTAGCTCTGAAGACACTTGCTTCACTTCAAGTTCTCCGTTGATCACACATTCTCTGACGAAGAAATGATTCAGTTTAATATGTTTGGTACGCTTGTGGTACTCATACTTAGGGTTCTGCGAAAGTTTGATTGCTGACTCATTATCGAGGTAGAGTGTAGGCTTGTTCAACTTCGTTAAGTCCTTAAGGAGGCTGTTCAGCCATATAAGTTCTTGAGAAGCCTCACTGGCCGCGATTGTTTCTGCTTCAGTCGACGAGATTGACACAACACTTTGGCGTTGAGATCTCCAGCTAATTGCAGCTCCGGCGAGTAAGCACACAGTACCAGATGTAGACCTGCCAGTAGATTGATCTCCAGCAAAATCAGAGTCACTATAACATTCTCTAGTCTGTCTTTCGTGTATGTAAGACCGATTTCAGAGGTTCCTTTGAGATAGCGTAGAATCCTTTTCACGAGTGCAATGTCTTTTATAGTGGGCGCTTCAAGATGTCTTGATGCCATTCCAACAGCGTAAGATATGTCTGGCCTTGTGGCTACTGATAGGTATGTCAGTGCGCCAACAGCCTGTCTGTAAGGAAAGCTAGGTTCAGCTTGCGTTCCTTGCTCTTCTCCTCCTCCCATATTTTCTCTAACAATAGGTGTCGGTGCAGATTTATAGTTACTCATGTTGAACTTCTGTAAGAGTTTCTTTGTATAGGACGTTTGACGGAGAGTGATCTTGTCATCCACTTTGCTGATTTCCATTTCAAGGAAGTATGTAGCTGGTGACGTTCTGATCTTTAGTCTCTTTTATAGTTCATTAACAAATTCGGTTTCAGCTTCAATATTGTTGCTTGCTACGAGCCCGTCATCCACGTACAAAGCGATATGGATTTTCTGTGTCCCTCTTAATCTTATGTATAAGCACGGATCAGCCTCAGACTGTTTGAATTCTGATTGTAACAAAAAATCGTTAATGCAGTTGTTCCAGCAACGTGGAGCTTGTTTTAATCCATACAGGCTTCGTTTTAACAGGCATACACGGTCAGTGCCGTCGTTGAAACCGTCAGATTGTTTCATAAAGATCTGTTTTTCGACTTTCCCGTTCAAGAATGCGGTTGTGACGTCGAATTGCATAAGTCTTAGGTTTTGTTTTGCTGCTGTAGCGAGTAGAGCTCTGATGGTATTCAGTCGAGCCACCGGGCTAAATGTTTTGTCATAATCAACTCCGGGTATTTGTGAAAAACCTTTGATAACCAATCTTGCTTTGTAGCGTTCGATGGTGCCGTCTGGATTCGTTTTAATTTTGTAAACCCATTTGCTTGGCAAGGCTTTTCTACCTTTTGCTAATTTATCAAGTTCCCACGTTTCGTTTTCGTCGAGGGATGAGATCTCGCTCAGCATTGCTTCGAGCCATTTGTCCCTTTCAGGAGAATTTAGTGCATCCTTGTATGAAGTAGGTTCTCCAAGTTTGTTAACTTCATCAGCAGCTGCCAGCACAAAGTCATCGTACCGTTGTGGCAGACGTATCAATGATCTGTCTCGTAGAGACCGTTGGTATATTATAGGTTCTATATTTTCAGGTTCATCAATATTTTGCTGTGGTGATGTGCTGTCGATTTGGTCTACTTGTTCTAGGGATTCTTCATAAACACTGTCATTCAGATGGCTTTCAGTTGTGTTTTCTTCGTTATTCTCAAATTCAATTTCCATCATCTCTGTTTGTCGCGTTTGGTTTTGCTCTAGAGAAGTTGTATCATTGTTAAGAATGTTTGAAGTTGTTGATTCGTAAAAGTTAGACTTCAGTATTTTGACATCTTTTGAGATGACACTCTTGCGTTCAGTTGGAAGGTAAATCTTGTATGCTTTGCTGATTTCTGAGTAACCGACAAACAAACCAGGTGTCGCTTTTGGTGCGAATTTGTGTCCTTTCAGACCTTTCTTCAGAACAAAGGCTTTAGATCCAAACGGGTGTAAGTGGTTGACGCAAGGCTTTCTTAGTACCCATCGTTCGAATGGAGTTTGATTTCCAACAGCGCTGTTGATACTTCTGTTCGCCAAATAGTTAGCTGTATTAAATGCTTCAGCCCATAGATGCATCGGGGCTTTGGAATCAATAAGCATCGCTCTTGCTTTTTCTACTAGTGTCCGATTCTTCCGTTCTGCAAGACCATTTTGGTGTGGCGTGTAGGGTGCCGATAAACGTTGTGCAATCCCGTTTGCCTTCAGGTAGTTTAGAAATTCTATGTTGATGTATTCCGTTCCGTTGTCAGTTTGAAAAAATTTAATCTTGTTGCCAGTAAAGTTTTCCATTAGTTCTTTGTATTCTTTGAACTTCTCAAGTACTTGCGATTTATGTTTTATGAAGTATACGCTCCCATATCTATGTAGTCGTCTATAAACGTTACAAAATATTTGTTTCTCCCAGTGCTTGGGGATTTTATAGGACCACACACATCACTATGTACAATTTCTAATCGTTCAGTGGTTCGTTTCGTAGATCTAGATTTGGGACTTGGCACTTGAGTAATTTTGGCCTGAATGCAGGCCTCACATTCTGACAGTACCTCGTCTTTATTGAAGTTTAAGCCGATTAACGTCTCGTTTTTCAACGCTAGGTGAAGGTCTTTGCCGTTCATGTGTCCCAGTTTTCTATGCCAGTCTCCGATGGAGTTTTCTACTGTTGTCACCATGTTTGTTTCAGGTGTAGCTGTAGAGCCATGTTTAATTTGCGTTTTGACATAGTAAAGAATATTTTTCTTTTCAGCGGTCATCATAATTTTGTTGTTCTTGGTAACAGTAGCTTTGTTTCCGGTAAAAGTTACAGTGCCACCATTTTGAGTGATTTTTGCAACAGATAGAAGATTAGTTGTAAGGCTAGGTACGTAGTGTTTCTAGAAGGTTTACTGTGCCATATTCGTTGGTAATAACTTTGACTGTACCTCGTCCTTTAATCTCAGACGATTGGTCTTTAGAAGCGAAGTTAAGTTTGCAAGAGTCTGCCTTTAACGTTGTAAAGTGTTGTCTTGCTGAAGTCATGTGAGAAGTGCATCCACTGTCCAGTACCCAGTTACTGTTGGTAGTAAGTGTAGATTGAACGTTGAGTAGACAGTCTTCTTCGACATGGTTTGACGTTTCATTTTGTGATGTCACCTTCTTCGTCTTCTTGTTTTTGTTTTGTTTAGACCAGCAGCCTGTGCAAATTTTGTGAGAGCTGTTCTTGAAGTACACGTTTTTGTTCTTGCATACTTCGCACGTTTTGGCGTAGTGAGCAGCTTGAAGAGCTTGAGAACTCGTTGGTTCCATTTGTGTTTGGTGTCGAGCCGCGCTCTCTTCTATTATTTTGGTTTTTAACTCTTCTGGTTTAGGTAGTGTGTCCCTGCTTTCAATGGCTACTCTGAAGTTTTCATATTCTGGAGAAAGACTGTAGAGCATCATGATAGTTAACAGGCCGTCGTTGATTTTTATTTTCAAGTCAGCGAGTTTGTCCACAGTGTCCATAAACCTGTTCAGGTGTTCTCGTATGTTGTTCCCTTCTAGTTTAATGAGTATAAGCTGCTTTAAAAGGGACGCCTTACGGGCTGGACCTTTGCTTGCGTATATTTCTCTTAGTTTGTCCCAAATGTCTTTAGCTGTTTTGCATTGTTTAATTTGCTAAGTGTAGACTTAGCTTGATTGTCTCCTTCGACGTCTGCAGCACTTGCAGTAGCGATTGGGGCGGTTTGCACGTGTTTCCAAAGTTTATCTTTCACTAGCACAGCCTCAGCTTGTATTGCCCAAGTGTCGTAATTGTCCTTACTTAAAGGTTCAATACGTATCTTCGACATTTTGAATATCTTGTAAGTTTTTGTTTTTTTTTTGTAGGTTTTCACGGTAAGTTTTGCGCGAATGCTACCATTTTATGTTTTTGAAGTGTGCGCGGTGTGAAAGCTTTGAGTTGGTAGATCGTGGATTGATAGGATTACCGTGAACCCTAAACACAACATGTACTACAATAATAAACGTTTATAAACTAAGCTGGTATATTCTTTGTAGCTAGATAATAAAGAATCAATAATTGGAAAATATATACAATAGCAGTCAATAGAGAAATCGATATAGTTAGTGACAGTTGTCAAACTATTCTCATCTAATCATTTGACCAAAGAGATTGTCTTAGAAAGACATACAGCCTTCACACTGTCACTGTTGGAAAACCAACCCGTAAAGTATGAGAAAACATTTGAATATACCACTACCGTACTCACTTGCATTACTGTGGGTGTACACCCACAAGTATATAAATAAGCACAACAGCAAACGTATCAAATAGTAGGTATCACGCATAAACTTAAATAGTAGCATATCAAAAAAAATTAGTAATAGAACTAGAAGTGGTACCGATTTTAGATTTAAACTTTTCAAGGTCATGGCCTGTGTGAATAGCAGAAATTGGTGAGTCATCAGATTCGCGGACGAGTATGGTGGTGTTGGATACCCAGACATATTTGTATTTATTTTGCTTGGCCAGTTCTCTGCATTCACGAAACAAGTTCTTTCTCTTCAGGGTCAAGTGTTCGTGTATGTAGATGGAGTCGGGTGTTCCAGTTATGCCAATATCCTTTGTTGATAGGCGTTTCTATTTCTTATAGGCACTGAGTATGTTGTCGCGCTGTATACGGGAGGCGAGTTTGACAATGATGTTCTTTGCAGTCTTGGTCTGGTTATTAAAGTGTGGCACTCGGTGGACAGCCATAACGTCCGTCCGTTGGATGGGGGCGGCAAGAGCTGATGGAGTTGAGAATGATCAGGAGGTTCTCGCCCTGTCTTTCCGGTAATAAAATTAATTTAAATTAATTTTATTATTAATTATACATATCTCAATGTTACATTGTCTAGCTTGCTGTTCCAGGCCGTCGGATCTTCTCATCGAGAGCTGTTAATTGGTCTTGTGCAGAGGTTACTGATGATTGCTTTACACTTTCGAGGGACTTCTGGAGATCATCCTGTCTGTCAGAGACAAAAGTAGCAGATTGTTTGAAACTCAAACTCAAAACTCAAACTCAAAAGTACTTTATTACTGTAGATATTTACATATTATTAGCAAACGTCATTTTTTGCCCCTTCTCTACATTGGACCACTGTGGGAGAAGAAGGGCGTAGAAACTCCCACAGATGATTTTTAGATCTCTTTTAAAAATAGGTTGTGCTTAATTAATACAATTATGATTTATTGTTATTTAATAAGCTGGAATAAATAATTACAAAATTATTAACAGCAAGGTCTGTTTTGAGCTAGATTAACCCCATACAGTCCTGTCATTTAAGTAATCTTGAACATTGTAATATCCCTTTTTCGACAAAGTCGCTTTAACCTGCTTTTTAAATTGCTCAAATGGCAATTTCAAAATCTCCAGAGGTATCTTATTGTAGTAGAGAATGCACTGACCTTTGAAAGAATTGCTAACCTTCGCGAGTCTAAAACGGGGCGTACATAGTCTGTGATTATTTCTTAGGTTAACATTACAGCTATCGCTAAGTTTGGAAAATGTTGTAAGGTTCTTGCGTACATACATTATATTTTCGAAAATAAATTGACTAGCTACTGTTAGTATGTCAATTTCTTTAAAAAGCTCTCTTAAGGAGTCTGTTCGTTTTAAATTATAAATTGCTCGAATAGCTCTTTTCTGTAAAATAAAAATAGTTTGAATATCTGCTGCTTTCCCCCACAACAAGATACCATAGGACATCACACTATGAAAGTAACTAAAATATACTAGCCTAGATGTAGCCACATCCGTGCTTTGTCTGATGTTCCTAACAGCGTAAGCCGCAGAACTTAATTTACCAGCCAATTTATCTATGTGGGGTCCCCACTGCAATTTGCTATCAATGGTTATTCCAAGAAACTTCGTATCATTTACTAATTCTAACGTGCTGTTGTCTAACACTAAACTGGTCTCAACTTGCCTGACATTTGGAAGTGAGAATTTGATACACTTGGTTTTACCAGCGTTTAACAATAAATTATTAACTGTGAACCAATTCAAGGTTAAAGACAATACACCATTAACATCATCAAATTCTCGTTTTTGTCTTTCAATTTTGAAGACCAGTGAAGTATCATCAGCAAACAACACTATGTCAGTTAATTTCTCCACCATGAAAGGCAGATCATTAATATATACCAGGAATAAGAAAGGGCCTAATATGGAACCTTGTAGAACGCCCATTTTAACACCCGATCCATCAGATTTTACGCCGTTAACTTCTGTCTTTTGAATTCTATTGCTTAGGTATGATCTTAGTAGATCCAACGCTTTATTTCTAACTCCGTAATGATTTAATTTAATTAATAGCGTATTATGATCAACACAATCAAACGCCTTCGACAGGTCGCAAAAAACTCCGATAGCATCCTGTGCGGCCTCCCATGCAGAATAAATATGAGATATAAGGGTAATACCTGCATCCGTAGTCGATTTACCCCTAGTGAAACCGTATTGTCTGGCATGGAGTTGTTTTGTACGGTTGAAGTGTGAGAGCATTTGATTGAGTATAATCTTTTCAAATATTTTACTTAGTGTTGGAAGAACAGATATTGGTCTGAAATTTGAAGGATCACCCTTATCTCCCGACTTGAACAGAGGTATCAGTTTACTGTGTTTCATGAGGTCTGGGAAAGCCCCATCGTCAACACATTTATTGAATATATAAGCTAAGTGTGGGGCTATAACTAGAATTACTGAACCAATGACTTTGACTGATATACCCCACAGGTCTTCCGTATTTTTTAAGTTAAGTAATTTAAACGTTTTGACAATGTCCTGGGGATATACATGATGAAATTTTAAATATACATTACTGGCGCTAGTGTTATTTTTTAATAAAGTCTCTGCTTCATATGGAATTTAGACGGTCTGTTGTGAGTAAGGGTACATTGGTGAAGAATGTTTCAAAAGCTCGAGCAACATCAGCGCTGGATTTAACAACATCATCACCTATCTTTAGGCAGAAATCATTGTCCCTTGGTATAACTTTGCCAGTTTCGCGGTTTATTATTTGCCAAACTGTTTTCATTCTATTATTTGAATTTTGAATTTTTCTATTAATGTGTAAAGTTTTTGCAGTTTTACAAACCAACTTGAAAGTTTTGGAATATTTTTTAACGTAGTCATGAAATTTTCGATCAAAGTTATAGGTTTTTTGTTCATAAAGGTCATATAAGATAACTCTACTTTTACGAATTCCAAACGTTGCCCAGTCATTAAATTTAGATTTACCGTTGTAGTCACTGACTTTCATTAATTTAAAAACTTTATTGAATTCTGTCTGAATAATGCTGAAGAAGTCTGAGTAGATTTTGTTTGGGTTCTGTTCATCAAAATTCGGTACTGGCAAATTTATATCTAACTTTTTCATATACGTCTCTAGTCTATGGGATGTAATAGGCCTATAAAATGATGGATCAGTCCTTTTTTTACTGGCAATTGGGAATGAAACTGTTTGACCACTGTGATCGGAGGGTAAGCAGTTAATTACATTTTTACTTGTGAATGCACAGTCACAAAATACGTTATCTAAGCAAGTTTGGCTGGTAAGTGTAATTCTAGTCGGCTCTAGAAATATATGACATAAATTAAATGATTTGAACAGAGTTATTAATCGTTGTTTCAATGTTGTATCTACAAGCAAATCTACATTAAAATCGCCACAAATAATTAACTTTTTTCTGTTATTACAAAGTATAATGAGGGCATCCTCCATAATTTTCTCGAACATTTCAAAATTGCCATGGCCGTTTTCATCTCTCGGAGGTCTGTAGACACAAACAATAATATGGCTATCCAACTCAACACAGGATACCTCTATTTGTCTTTCTACAGTAAGTGCAAGAATATCTTTCCGTTGTTTCACCTTAATATTATTTTTTACTAAGATTAAAGAACCACTTCTATCGGCAGTCTTTCTATTGTAACAACTGACAATTTTGTAATTATTTATGTTAAAAGACATCATATTTTCCTTTAACCAGTGTTCTGTAATACAAATAACATCGGTGTCTGAATGATTAAGAAATAATTCTAATACAAGTTCTTTGCCAGGTAGCCCCTGCATGTTTTGATGGGAAATATTTAAGTGGGGCTTACCCTTTGTCCTAGTATTTTTCATTTGATTGCCAGAAAACCCCTGCTTATTTTGTAAAATTTTCTTATGTTTTGAGGGGTCCTCTTTTGTCGAACTATCTAGTTTAAAACACTACTATTAGTACTAATACTAACTAAAACTGAAAGCGACTGCGTTATAGTATTTACAACTGTGTCGCATATATTATACGCTAACAATGTAGCTACTCGTTTTTTTGTTTTATGAGACAGGTACATAGTATCCTGAGTCAAAGTAAAGTTATGAATAAAATTATTCATGTCGAAATATAAAATAGCATCACTATAAGTAAATAAATAATAAATAAATAATACCTTGGACACCTTTTACACACATTGATCTAGCCCCAAACTAGGATTCCCTGTATCTTGGGTACTAGACAACGATATTTATACTTATATAGATAAATATTATACTTAGATAGATAAACAACCATGACTAGGGTACAAACATCCGTTCTCGTCAAACAAACATTTGCCCCCACCGGGACTCGAACCCGGGACCCTTGGTTTCGTGGGCAGCGTCACTGCCGACTCGGCCATTCGGGTCGTCAAAACTATGATGACACGTTATATTGTATAGATGCATGTTCATTCTATGTACACTTTTATTTTGTTTCCCCGATAAATTAGAACAATAAGGAAAGTTACATAGAATAAACTTGCACTTCGTCTTATTATATAAATTGAGCAGTACCTCTATACCGGTATCTAATGCACTCCGACTAATGTTTGAGTGGTTTCCTACCATAATAACAATGGTAGTATTTTCATCAAAATTCCCTACAGCTACCTTTTTTATAATATCCTCAAAGGAACTATTAGGACAACAATTATTTGTCACTTGTTGCTTAAGGCCATAATGCAAAAACATACCAAAATCTACACCTATCTTATCTGAATAAACTACAGTTCTTTTGTTTGCTATTGTTCTTCTCGGAGCACGATTTGAGGTGAGTGGCGGGACACTCGTGTTGGAGTGCGGTGCGATGCACGTGCCAGCGGGCGGCGCGGCAGTCGCGGTAGCGAGCGGTGCAACGCGTGTGACGGCGAGCGGCGGGACCCTCGCGGCAGCGTGCAGCATGACACACGACTCAGCAGGCAGCGCGACACGCGCGTCACTTAACGGCGCGGCGCTCGCGCTGATGAGCTGTGAGGTGCCTCCTCGACGACGACGGCGACGTTATTTCTTGGTTGGGACAGCAGTCGGCGTTGCAACACTCACGTTGAGGGGGGTCATGACCAGAGTTTGTGATGTGGGCTCATCCTTCTTGCTGGTGTCATCCTCCTTGCTGGTCTCATCCTCCTCGTCCTCAATTATAATGCCTACGAATTCCGCATTCTGGCGTTGTAGTTGTAGCAGCTCAGATGTTGCAGCTCTGAGTTCGACTAACTCACTCTGTTCTTTGGCATAACATTGGAGTGCGTTTGACAGGAGGTCACGTAGATGCTGGATTTCTATTCGGGCATCTTGGAGGTCTGACTGTAAACCTACATTTTCAGCCTCCAACTCCACCGGTGGTGTGTTACCTGTGTCAGATGTGATGATGGTGACCTCTCTGGCGGTAATCTCGAAGGGAGCGGTGTTAGGCTCGACCTCAGATACCGGGCAGTTCTTGTGAAGGCATTGTTGTGATTGTTGCGAAAGCTCGTGTACTCTCTGTAAATTTGTGTTGCTGTCTGCTATTATTTTATCTAGTTCTATTATTTGTTCTGCTTCTGATTGTGAGTAAGCAGTAGCCATATTTTGCATTTCAATCTCGAGTTGCGATATTTTCAGCTCTAAATAAGTGACTATTTTTTGATACTCTTCAGTTCTTTCCTGTAGCAATCTTGAAAATCCAGATTTTTTATTATTTTCCGGTGTCTGGCAACTGTTAAGCTTCTGTAGCCGGTTCCGGGTCTGGACAATAGCTTTACTTATTTTTCTGGATTTTTTAAAGTATTTTCTTGTTTTTAACAGCGGTGTAGTTTTCTTATTAGTACTTGTTAAGTCATTTATTATTGGTTTTGGCTGCTGTGTTGGAGTCAAATGAATTTGCCCGACCATACTCATGAGAGATATTTTTTTCTGTGTCTTCCTCAGCCTTTTGGTCTATCAGCTGTTGTATACTTTGATTTGCTTCTTGTAACTGTTGTTCAAGCGATGATATTCTCTGAAGGCTCAACTTGTGAGTATGGTAGCACTCGTCAAGTGAGTCTAACAGATTTCTAAACTGGTCTCTTTCCGCACAGGCATCGACCCAATCACTATGCAGCTGGCTCATCTGGCTTTTAAGATTCTTATTTGAGATAAGAATTTTCTCAATCTCAAGTTCACTGTCAGCTCTCTCTTGTTCATATTTAGCATTTAGTTCTCTTGAGGTCAAAATATCTTGAAGAGCGTTGTGCAGCTGCAGTGCGGTCTCAGCTCTGCGCGTTGTCATCTTGGACACCATGCTGGAACCGAGAGACAGGGTAATACAATATAGTTCTAATAAAGAGAGGCGATTTGTGTATGTGCTGTATGTTTATATTGTTTTAGTACCGGCAACCAATTCATGTGAAAAATAATTTACCTAATAACTACACAAAACTTTAATGTATATATTTATTATATAATAACAAATCAGTCAGTCTAGGTAGAATTTAATAAATGGACTTTATTCTTAATAGATACTAAGATACTAAGTAGTTTATTGTTATTATATTACCTAACTAAATCAAAGTGGTGTTATTAAATTTAGGTACTTATTTATTCTTATCAGTACACTATTAAATTTTTATTTTAATTAGTCTTAATGTTGCTATTTTTATACTACCTATGTTGTGTATGATGACCTCAGAAGGGATAGTGAAACTTTGAAACCAGGTGATTAAGTTCTGCAGTGATGGTTTACAACAATTCTGCTAGCCTTGTAGCTGTGACAGCTGATATATATTTATTTAAACAGGTGTGTACAAGTTCAGAGAACTGTAGAACCATAGAACTACCTCAGGCTCCGCGCATCTACTTTACACAATTTACATTGACACTAGGTTGGTCGGTATTCAATTTTCATTGTACTATACTGATTTTGAGGTATTTGTGATATGGAATGCGCGTGGTTCTGGTTAGTTCTGTCAAAAATATGTGTTGAGCGTGATTAGATTATGAAACAAAAATACTCAGCTGGTAAATTCCTTTGTGTTATTCAAATTCACATTCGAGTAGGTAACGGCTCGGTGGATGATGCAATCTTGAGAAAACTGGCCGCAAACACTTGTCCCCCTTTTATAAACACTAACAATGATTCTTACGTAGTAAATTATATATTCTTTGGATAATGTTGCACTATATTTATGGCCTAAATATGGCCGGCGGGCGCGTTCCGAATGAATTTGAGTTCTGCAAGCTCCTTTTATATTTCCTTCTGAAGCGTATGAGAGACATCGGACATTTTCTCTATCTCATCTATCTTCCTACGCATATCCACTAGAGAATTATTTATCTGGATGTTGTCGGTGGATAACTTATGCACGTCAGTACGAAGTTCGACCAAGGAGGTTGAGATATCCTCGAGATGATTTGACAACGCGGCGCTTACAGATGATTGTATTGTGGTTACGATGCACTCATTTATTTGGGTTTTCCACCAAGTTTCGAAACGATCAGTAAGTTTCTCATAGTCAGAGTCGGAAGCTTGGCGTTTTCTGTTGTTGACATTTCTTGTTCCAATGTACGAGTTGCACTCCGAGAGGTCTGGGTTTGAATGGCACTTGGGAGAATGTTTTCCGGGACTTCGGGGGGTCATGGTTATTGGTAATTAATGCGGTATTTGGGAGCAGACAATAGATGTTTATCGTAAAATGATACACCGACGAAACGAAAATGTTTGTTGTTTCGTATACAAGTTCTGAAATATTAATAAATTTATGTATATTTTCCAAATTCAAATCAATAGGAAGAAGTGTTTGAAGAATACCTTAGTGTCTAACAAACAATATGACCTGTACCGTAGTATTCCGCTACCTTTTCCTCGCAATGTGGAATCACCTGAGTCATTTGTTATTATATTACCTACTTTTAAATATCTAGGTTTAAGTTTAAATAATACTTAACTGGTAACTGACCAGAACTACATATGTAAAGTTTCGGTAATACGTGATGTTCGATTCCAAATCGATTCGATCGATGGTTTCTGAACGGCCATTTTGAATTTGACGTTAGCTGCCAACCTGGCAGTTTTTTGACAGCTGACAGACGAAAGCCCTCGCAATGTAAACGCGTTTTGGTTAGGGTATTGAAATTAAATCGCAGATCATCTGGAATGTATTCGGGTTTCCCTCAGGATTGTCAATATAGCTGAGTGTGTTGTGGTTCCCCGAACCAGATAAAGTTCGCATTTTCGTGGCCGATTGGTTTTTACCACGTAACATAACCTGTGTTGGAACACTGTGCTCATCGAAGTTGGCCCGCCAGTCACACCTGGTTGGCTGAATAACCTGTCTACCAAGAAGAGCCTAGGGTGCACCCGGGCCTTGCAGAGAGACAGGAGGTTGACGGGACCGAAGCACAGACCAGGTTAGATCGACCCCAATTACTTCAGCTCGGTGAATCGCCGACGTTCAGACTTCTTGGCAACTGATCGTTACGCTACCTCGTAGCTGATGGGCCCCTACGAGGTCATTAGGTGCTGAGAAGCCTGAAAATTATGGTAGCTAGAGCGTGGCTTCCTGAGATTTGCAGCCGTCAAGGGCTCCAGGAAGGCACGATTTGGGACTATCAATCTGTAGGTATAGGCGGTTATTAGGTAACTTGGTTGTGTTCCTATATCCACATAGATTGGTAGTATTGTAAGCTATAGGTCTATTGCTGGTAGTAGATAGACAGATATTGAATTGAAAATTGCATTGAATTACCAGTCAGTCAATCTATTAGTGGTCTAGTAATGCTATTGAATGAATGTTTTGGTTAACATAGGTAGTTACATCTATTGATAGCAGGCTATTACATTGTTTTCAGTTTATAGCAATTTATAACTTGAACTAATATTGACTATCTGTGTGTGTTATAATGATAAAGGGAAACTAAATTGTATTTACAGAATTTATATAGATATAAAACTCGGTTCCTATTGTTTAAGGAAAACAACATTGTTTAAGTTGTGGTTTAGGGTTCCCTCGTTTGGGTTGTAGACTGGAGGGTCCAATAAAATTGAGTTACTGCAAATTGTGAGTAAGTATCGTTCCGATCATGTCGTTATCTGAAATCCAGAAGGGTGTTTCTAAGGAACTCAGATGGTTTTCCTCCGCACACGGTCTGATAGACCGTTTAGATAGGCATGATGTGGTATTAGAGCGGTCTATGGACGTTAAGGAACGTTACAATAGGGTGCTCGAATTGTCCGCGCAGGCGGAATCAGTTGATGGTTGCGCACCTGACAGGCTGTCACGGTTGATAGGGGATGTCGACCAATGCATGGAGATGGCAGCTGCTATCACGCAGAAGGCTGCGGACATACGTAGATAGCGCGAGTCCAGCCATGGTGGTGACATTGAAGCACCTCTGCCGCTTCAGGGTTCGGGGTCCAGGTTACCTGCCATAACTATGCCTACTTTTGACGGAGTGTCCGGTGAATGGATGAGCTTCATCAATCTGTTCGACAGTTTGGTGCACATGCGATCGGACATTACCAAGTCTGTCAAGATGGCTCAGCTGGTGGCAGCATTGAGGGGTGAGCCTAGGGAGCTGGTCGCTCATTTGACAGTTACGGAGGGTAACTATGAAACGGCCAGACAATTGTTGGTCAGACGTTACCATAACAAACGGAGGTTGGCCGATGCCCAACTGAACCGTTTGTTTAGTATCCCGGTTGTGAACAAGGTCGGGGCCATACAGACGGAGGTTTTGAACCCATTGTTGTCCGTCACCAAGGCTCTAGATAATCTTGGACTTCCGGTTGGTGAATGGTCGTACCTACTGTTGTACATTGTACTTTCCCGCCTACCCGCTGACGTGCAGACTCGTTTCGAACAGTCTCCCGGGAGGTCGGCCGAGGACCTGCCCGCCTTCTCCGACTTGGTCGGATTCTTGGAAGAGGAGGCTCGACGGGCAGAGAATTTGGGGTTGACGGTCACCCATCCTTCGGAGCCACAGAGAGCTGCCGGGAGCGCTGTGAGTAGGGGCCCTCCGACGAGGAAGGACCGCACCAACCGGCAGTCGTATGGGACTGTGAGTGAATTGTCCCCACATGGTGAGACCTGCCCATGTTGTAGGCAGATTGGCCATGCTGTGGCCAATTGCAATAAGTTCGGGGAACTTAGGGTTCAGGGACGGCGCCGGATGGCCAAGCAGCGGAGCTGGTGTTTCCTGTGCCTCGGGCCACACATGGCTAGGGACTGCACGCGCAAAAAAATGTGCGGATATTGTGGTGGGGCCCACAACAATCTGTTGTGCATGAACCGGTCTGGCCAACAGCCACCACAGGGCCGTACCCAGGGTGACACGGCATGGGGCCCTGAGAATTCGTTTGCGACTCGGAGCGCAACTCAGGGGCCAACGTCCCCACGTGCACAGGGCAGTACCAGGGTGCAGGGCCGCACTCAGGACCATTACATGGGGGGCCCTGAGAATTTGTTTGCGACTCGGAGCGCAACTCAGGGGCCAACGTCCCCACGTGCACAGGGCAGTACCAGGGTGCAGGGCCGCACTCAGGACCATTACATGGGGGGCCCTGAGTTTTCGGTTGCGACTCAGCATCCGACCCAGCGGGACATTGGGTGTGTTGAGCAGGCCGTAACGGGCGGGTGGCATGGGACACCTTCAAGCTATGCGGGTGCGGTTCGGACGCCGCCTCAGTTGTCGCCCCGCTCGTCGCCTCGTCCTCGTCGGTCACATGTGATGTCCCCCCCGCTCATGGAGCGGCCACGGTTGAATTCACGCCCACCCCCCTTTACGGGGAATCGTAGGTTGGGAATGGAACCGGCGCGTGGGCCATTTGTACAATGGGACCCTCTGGCGTATAGCTGCATACCTGATCGGTTACAGGCACAGTGGGGCCCCGGGGGTCCTCGCTAGGAATTTGCGGCCCAACCATTGGTTGCCCCCCAACCGGAGACGGTGGTGTTACCGATCGCCTCTGTGCTTGTTTGGGATTTGGCGGGCAACCCAACATACGTTCGCGCCCTATTAGAATCTGGAGTTCAGGGCTGCATTGTATCGAATGATTTAGCAAAATGGTTCGGCCTGCCGAGTCAGATGGCATACTTATTGGCTCAGCGTTGTCAGACGCTATCCAACGTTTCTGGGAGATAAAGGAACCTCCCACCGTTCATCGAGTCGACGCAGACGAAGAAGAGTGCGAGTTGTTTTACCAGAATAGTACTGGTCGCCTTCGTTCTGGTCGTTTTGTAACTCGACTGCCTTTCAGGGCCGATCGACCGCCACTAGGAGAATCTAGGAAGATGGCTGAGACGAGATTGATGTCGATGGAGCGTAAGATGAAGGGAGCCGTCGCGCGTCTCAACCCCTTTGTTGATTCGACCGGGTTACTTCGGGTAGGAGGAAGATTGCGCAATACGAATCTGTCGTATTCGGCTCGTCACCCACTTCTGCTCCCCAAAGGGGGACAGTTAGTTGAATTGCTGGTGACTGATCGTCATATTAAAAACGCGCATGCCGGCTGTAACGCGTTGTTGGCCACGCTCCAGCGGGAGTTTTGGATCTTATCTGCCCGCCGTGTCATACGGAACATCGTGTTTCGGTGCATGCCTTGTTATCGACTTAAGGCTGCCAAGATGCAACCTCTCATGGGGGACTTGCCCCCTGATCGTGTGAATGAGGTCAGACTGTTTTCAGGTGTTGGTACGGATTTGCAGGACCGTTTATGGTGAAGAGTTCACGATTGCGCACCGCTAAGCAATACAAGGCGTACCTATGTGTGTTTGTTTGTTTATCCACCAAGGCGGTACATCTCGAGCTCGTTGCTGATCTCTCGACAGAGGCTTTCATTGCTTGTTTGGATAGGTTTGTTTCTCGAAGGGGACTTCCAACTTTGATCCGCTCTGATAACGGCACTAACTACATAGGTGCGGAACGATACTTACGAGAGATAGTCAACTTTTTGAATGTAAATAAGGTGGATATTGGAACGGCCCTCTCCCGTCGGGGTATACAGTGGACCTTCAGCCCACCGATTTGCCCCCACTGGGGTGGGATTTTTGAGGCCGTAGTTAAGTCAGCTAAGACGCACTTGGGGCGTATAGTAAGTCAGACCGCGCTGACTTTTGAGGAGCTCGCGACATTGTTTTGTAAGATCGAGGCCGTTCTCAATTCGCGACCGTTGTGTCCGCTCAGCTCGGATCCAAATGACCTGGAGGCTCTGACCCCAGGCCATTTCTTGATAGGACAGCCACTTAACGCGTTGCCCGAGCACCCCTTCGAGGGAGTGAAATTGTATCGGTTGTCAAGGTATCAGATGTTGCAGCAGTTTACTCAGAATTTCTGGAAGCGTTGGTCGCTCGAGTATCTGCATATCTTACAACAGCGCCTTAAGTGGACTGACAAAACTAGCCCCCCTAGTGTTGGTGACCTCGTTCTGGTTAAGGATGCTAACCTACCGCCACTACGTTGGCGCAGGGGGCGCATTGTTAACTTGTTCCCTGGCAAGGACGGGACCCCCCGGTCTGCAGAGGTTCTAGTAGGAGGCTCGGTTCTAAAACGAGCGGTAGCAACGTTGTCTCGGCTGCCCGTAGATTAGGGGACAGGTGGGTGCCTGTCCGGGCGGGTGATTGTTCGATTCCAAATCGATTCGATCGATGGTTTCTGAACGGCCATTTTGAATTTGACGTTAGCTGCCAACCTGGCAGTTTTTTGACAGCTGACAGACGAAAGCCCTCGCAATGTAAACGCGTTTTGGTTAGGGTATTGAAATTAAATCGCAGGCCATCTGGAATGTATTCGGGTTTCCCTCAGGATTGTCAATATAGCTGAGTGTGTTGTGGTTCCCCGAACCAGATAAAGTTCGCATTTTCGTGGCCGATTGGGTTTTACCACGTAACATAACCTGTGTTGGAACACTGTGCTCATTGAAGCTGGCCCGCCAGTCATAGGAGGTTGGCTGAAGAACCTGTCTACCAAGAAGAGCCTAGGGTGCACCCGGGCCTTGCAAAGAGACAGGAGGTTGACGGGACCGAAGCACAGACCAGGTTAGATCGACCCCAATTACTTCAGCTCGGTGAATCGCCGACGTTCACACTTCTTGGCAACTGATCGTTACGCTACCTCGTAGCTGATGGGCCCCTACGAGGTCATTAGGTGCCGAGAAGCCTGAACACGTGATGTAAGTAAACGCTAATCTAATATATGAAACTGAAATCATAACAAAAACTTTGAAATCTGTACCACGCAGTGTGACACTAAATTTGTACACGTCCTCATAGATATCTGGCAACCATTAGATAATAGCAAATGGATATTTACCCAATCAAGTCCTTCCAAACTCTCTGTTGAATGTATTGATAAATTTCATGAAATAAACTTGTTAGGAACTGGGATTCTTATCATGCCGAAATTATATAAAGATTATTGCAGCAATACCCAATTAATACATATGATATCATCCAACACGATGAATATAACTTATATTGTATGTAGCTATTAGTATAATTAACGATAGTTGTTGTAACTTAAATTAGTTTCTAAAATCCAAAGTAGGTACCTCGTATCTCACTCAGTAATATAGATTTAGATAAACTCAGAGAATATCCTAAAATAATGAATGACTCAACCCTTGTCCAAAATTTAGATGAAGCCATAAATAGAAAAGATTTGGTTAAATATTAGGTATACTATTCTATTTTACTTTGGTTACTGGTAGTTAGTGTTAGTAAATACACACTTTAGTAAATAGTGTCATTCAAATTGTAGATATAAGCTTGGTCGCATCCTTTTCCTCAAATCTCTGTCAAATAATCAAGTCCCTGAAACCAACTCCTCCTATTCCTCTTCCAAAACTTCGTTGTAACATCTAAATATCCTTTTTTGGAGATTCCTATTGCATGAACTTCTTTTATCCTGAAGTTTAGTCTGTTGCGGGGGGTTGTTATAGCCCTACTGTAACGATCCCAACATGCACTGTTTAACTAAATCATACAAAATTATCATAAAATCAAGAAAGGTAGTTCATATCGGTTTGTTGTACTTTTGGGAATAACTTAAGTAATAAAGTTATAAAAGCTGACTGTAAACAAATGTGCACCGATTAGTTTTGTTAGACTTAAAAGAAACATTGACCAGAACTATTTAGCCAAAACTCAGTTCTATGTATGGCTCGTTAGGAAGTAAGTAATTAAGTCTATCACAAAGTTACTCTTATGATCATTCGAGATAATAAAATAAAGGTCATTTATCTTCTGGCCAATTACTTGCATCATGGCAAGAAATACGAAGTTCTGGGTAAGCAAGTCATAACTTGTAATTTGTTATTTTTTACAATACTCTGTCCTGCAGTAATTCAATGATGATGGTGTAAAAAGGCGGGTACGGCGCGGATGTTTTATTATTTTAAGACGTTGTTGTCTAAATAAAGCCAGGGATCGATTCCATTGTTGGAACCCCACTGAATGAATGCCGTATGACATCTTTGAAATTAATAATAATATTAATAATGGTACCTTGAGCACTATTTACACACATTGATCTGGCCCAAACTGGGATTCCCTGTATCTTGGTTACTAGACAACGATACACATACTTATAAATATTATACTAAGATAGATAAGCAGCCATCACTAGGGTACAAACATTCATTTTCATCAAACAAATATTTGCCCCCACCGAGACTCGAACCTGGGACCCTCGGCCATTCGGGTCATTGAAATTAATTGAGCTCTGATAGGTTAGATTAGGTTAGTACAACTATAGAAATTCGGAAATTCGGGTCTGGAATCTCGTCTGGCAGCTGATTGTTTTTTTTGACGCAGACATTGTTTGAGCTCTGAAACGTGAGGTTGTATCTTCTGCATCAATAATTTTTAAGTCACGCCTTTAGTTGCGGCGATGGGCTAGTCCCTTTAGTACTGTAATGGAGCTGAATGTTTAGTTGCTGTCAAGTGCAGTAGTTGATTTGAAACTTCCCTACTATCCCCAATCCATGGGGTTCCACGCCGAGGAATAATATCCTCCTGGCGCTACCGCATAATCACTTGTTGACGTCTGGAGAAGTGGACCAGTTGGATTGAGTCTACCAAGGAGCTGAAATCTACAAATTCCCGGCGAGTCCCTATCCAGCGTTTCAACTATATCACCAATATTCGACTCACGACCCTGTGATTAATAAATGTATCTTGAGCCTGCCAATAATCTCTTTAAGTAGTACGTTACACTCATAATCATTCACTGAATCATTGTTTTTAGGTAACATACTAAAATGAGATCCTGATATTTAATCTTGGTTGCTAATTATTTTATCACCCACTTTGGGCAAGTGTGTGACGTAAAGAACCAAATAAAGTATATAGCGAAAACCTAATATTAACAACATTTTATAGGCGGTGTCGAAAAGTTTCATGTATCAGTATCGTTCTATTTCTTGGGGTGGATCTAGGCATGGAAAGAACTAAATAGGCTAACTATTATGCTTGTTAAAATAATAATCCTGATAGCACCATGAGTATATGGGCCAATGAGATGACATAGGGGCGTAGTCTTGAATGAGATTTGGCGATGTGATTGGTCGAGACTGGAAGGGTAGGTAGTAAAGTAGGTAGGGCTGCGCCTACGCCGAAAGGCCGGAAATTTAAGAGTCTGACAGAGTAGGAAGACCGTGTTTAGACACGGAACAGGGGAGTCGACAGCGAGGAGGACTTCATCAAGCGGAAGAACAGGAAGTGCGGGAGTTTTTCTGGTGCCGGGCGCGAGAGGCGAGACTGCGGCGTCAAAAGGCCTTCGCCGAGTGACATTTCCAGGGGCTGCGCTCGCGCTTGTTGGCTTAGCAACGCGCGGCTGTACCTGGCCATCAGCCGGCTGATCGGGTGAGCTTTGACCTGCTTTCGCGCGGCATCTCAGCGCGCCGGGAACTCCTGTCTGGTTTGATGCTCAGTTTACTTAACCTAATTTATTGATTGCTCTTCACTTTAAATACCGGTACCGTGTATTGTCAATATTGTCGTTGCTTGTCCTTTTTAACTGTACACCACAAGGCAGTATCAATATAGTAGAGGTTTCGGTCTTAGTAGGGGCGTATATAATTGTTACTGGAACTTTGAGTTAATTATCTCGACTCGGACTCCTCATTATACTTATCTGAATAACAAACGGAAAATGTTATGTAGGTACAAAGCGTGTAATGATAATCCATAATGCGTAGCACTGTCGTTTGCCTATTTAAATAGCTGCGTCGAAATGAGATGCGTGTTACTGGGTTTTCAAAACTGATTAAGGTAGATCTGTCGTCGGCTAGCCGCTTAGGTAGGCATTCCCCATCCTTATATCCTGAATTAAAATTACAGTTGAGTTCTTTGTCAGTTAGCTCATCCTGTAATACTCAAACTGGCGGATTAGTTTATTTCCCTTCCTTTGTGTTCTAAATTTCTGTAAAATTAAGTTACACAGGTAACACTTATAGTATTGCGTTAATCTACTTGGCACTTGTTACACTTTTCTCCAATTTCCGTGAAGCTTTATAACTATACCAAATTCTTACGAATGACAGAGCTTGCATTAGCGTTCTTAAAAACCTACATATACTTAATTTATTTAGCCTGCTTCAATTGAAGCTATTTTTGATTGTAATTTATTACAGATAAGAATTATGCTGTCGGTTTGGTGTTGATTAAAACTTCACTACCTGGTAGCCGGAGTGCCTGTTGGCTATTTGTATTGTATATTGAATTGTAATTTATCCTCTTGTGTGATGTGGTGGTTGTGTCATGTTGCAAACTTAGGCGAATAATAGGGATCTGCCCCTTTGTAGGTGGTGTGATTGCCTGAAAAGTCTCACAGGGTAGGGGATGTACATATTGTCATGGCGAGTAGTAGTGGTGCCCGATGACAAGGGAGTAGGTCACGCCGTTACGTAAGAAAGGATGGGAATATGTCTTCCAAACCCCGCGAATTAAATTATTGCTGGCCGGTTCTCGCGGTTTTCTGAGTGAGACAGTTGACCGCGAATACTTCCGAGTTACGTAGCGTTGTTGCAGTTTAATACTGCGGGTATGCTAACGAATTAATATGATTTGCATTCGGTCCAGGAATCACATCGGTAGGGAATATCAAAATAGCTCCAAGATTGTCATTTGACATAAGTACATGCGTCACTTAGAGTCCGTTAGGCCCTTTTGTAGCATCCTGTGCCAAGCTTAGGGAAATCCTTACTCCTCATTAAAGGGAATTCAACAGATCTCGCAACTAGATGTTAATCTAGATGCGAGATCTTTCACTTAGCAACGCTGGTTGGAATTCACAGGTAGCTGCGAGGTTTGGGGCATCTTCCACTTCCCCTTCCCCCATTTTTTATGACAACAGCGACAGAATCTAGATTTAGGGAACTGTAACTACCTTCTTTAAGCTTATAACTATTCGATATTTGCCTCGTCCAAGGATCTTTCCAAATCTTTCTAAACAAATTTTTATGACCAATTACATCACCTCCATCTCAAACCATTAATTTCTTTCTCATGGATTTTCTTTACCTACTTCATGCCTCTAAAAGAATCTGGGATTACTGAAACAAAAAAATTACACAACGTAGCAAGTCCTACCACACATTTGGCCATTACACTGAGAAATATTACTATGGAATATTTCTGCAATTAACATATACTTAAAAGCGTTTTGTTATAAGTATAGGTTAAAATAAAATAAAAGGGGGGATCTTTACACTACACTGCAAGCCACTGTGCCGCTTGTCATCCACAACTCCTGACTCAGCAACTCTATTTCCAGCTCCTGATCTCCAGCAGTCTTGTTCCCATCTCCGTCGCGACCAGTCCTATTTCTAGTTCTTGTCAATCTCTGTATCCCATTTTTCTGCAGTACGTAGTACCTACTGAAGTCAGCTCAAAGTCCTTGGTTGCTGTCACTAGGTACCAATCCGTACATTTGAAATGCTTTATTAACTATCTTCTCAATGTGGAGGTCTTAGTGTAATTTAGAGCCCAGTAGTACCCCTAGGTACGCAGGGAGTCCACCTTTTCAAGGTTTTCCCATTCAGTGTATATCGAAAATGTGAAATATTAATGTTTTTATCTACACACGTATCATAAACCCTCTTTACTGCGTCCAAAAACCACACGTTAAGACCAGCATAATGTAAAACCATTTGGTAAAAACTCAATTTCCTTCCATCCACATTTCGACAGTACGACTTTTGGAATTGAGATCTTTCGACAAGTGGAGTAGCTCAGAAACTTCTTGATGGCATTGTCCAGAGACACGAAAAAAGTATTATTATTAACACGACGACAGAGGTGACCATCAATACGAGAATGACAGTTGATGTTTTCACCATTACAACAGCATTCACCATCAGCTTCAGAAGCTACTTGGCTTTTCCAAGAAAGACAGAGTAAACTAAAATTATCCAAGTCATAGTCACCCATGACTATCCAGCCGAACACCGTCTCGATAGCAATGAGTTGGCCTGCAGCACCATGACGAAGACCTGGACGAAGCGACGACGCAAAGGCAGACACACTCAGCAACATGTCTATAGGACCTGGCTCATGAAGGCTAGGATCTGCTAGATTCAACTCGGCCATGTGTGCCCAATCAGCAATGTTGAGTTCACTCGAAGGCATCTCAGGACAAATTTTGGGTAAGACGAAGGCTTCTAATGAGAACACCCTTAAATATTCCTTATCCGCCTCCCTCGGCCTTATCTCACAGGAAACAACCCCAGCTGTGTCAGTCAATACTTGACCAGTTCCATTGATGGATTGACTACTTCTCGCAACATCCAACCCAAGTGAGATCACACAACTCTGCGTTATGAAGTTGCAGGCACTACCACAGTCTAGCAGTGCTCTGACCAGTACAGATGTAGTGAATAATCCTTTCCTTTCGTATTTTCTCGGAAATGTTTGTTTTTGACTTACTACTTCACTCGCACTCAGTACCCATCGAGACAACGTAGGGAACGGTCGCATTGCAAGAGGAAGTATCTATATAGAGTAGTTAATACCACAGAAATATTTTGTTGATATTTATGTTAGATTTTGTGATAAACTTCATAGACTCGTGTATTAATACAGGCCACCTATTTTTTTTTTTTTGACTTTATATTTCACTCTTGTCTGTCATTTTTGTAAATAATAAACATTGATTTTATTCGATCCACATTAAGAATTTATAACAGACATGCCGAAAGCACTAAGAAAAGGGAAACGTTTAGATCGGCAAGCCTGCGAAGTTATTTTCAATATTTATTTATATTTCTTAACTGAAAATGATAAATTCAAACATACCAACTATACTGCTCACTTTTGTAAAGTCCAAAAACGAGTTTCGGAGGCCAGTGGAATTTCTCAACGAACAGTAAATAAAATATTGCAAAAAGAATACATAAATCAATCCACCTCCAATAGTCCGAAGTCGGCAAAGTTGGGTAGACCAAATAAATTATTTTGTCTAGATCTTGACGATTTTGACTACAACGTTGTACGCCGATTTGTGTATAATTTCCATTTGATATACAAACAAGTACCTACAATTAAAGCCCTGAAGTCCAAGTTATCCGAAGCCATAAATTTTAAGGGATGTGACTTTACGCTAAGAAAAATTCTTAGAAAAATGGGATTTCGGTATAAAAAAGTTGAAAACAACAGAAAATTACTTATCGAGAAAGATGATGTTCATTTAAAAAGAGTAAAGTTTTTAGCCGCGATAAAAAAGTACAGATTGCAAGGGAGAGAGATTGTTTATATTTATGAAACATACATCCATACCTCACATTTGGCAGGTAAAAGCTGGGCTGACTCGTCAGAAAACGGAGTGAAACAGTTAATTTCTAAAGGACAACGTCTTATAATAGTGCACGCTGGTAGTAGAAAGGGGTTTATATCTGGGGCATTGTTAATGTATCAGTCTACTGATAAAACAGGTGACTATCACAACGCGATGAACAATGAAAACTATGAAAAATGGCTTCGTAATCAACTCATTCCAAACTTAGCTCCACATTCGGTACTAGTAGTAGATAATGCTGCATATCATAATAAGTACGTAGAAAAACCTCCTAATTCAAATACCAGGAAGCAAGACATGATTGATTGGCTATCCGAACATAACGTTCCGATTGATCCGTCATTAACAAAACTTGAAATATATGAAATTATTTGCAAGTACAAACAAGACTTTGTAGAATACTCTATAGATAAACTTATGAACGAATATGGACATAGCGTGCTAAGATTGCCACCATATCATCCTGATTTCAATCCGATTGAAAACATATGGTCTCAAATAAAGGAATACGTATCCAAAAGAAACATCAGTATGAATATGACTACTGTGAAACAATTGGTACAGGAAAAGGTTAATATGATTGGTTCCGATGTTTGGGCCAAAGTATGTGACCACGCCATCAAATGCGAAAACGAGTACCGAAAACACGAACCTGAGTTGGAAAATTATATGGCTAGTTTTGTAATCACCGTTCATGAAAACTCTGACGATGATACACCAGAAGATAGTTCTGATTCTGACTGTGATATGGAAGTTGGAAGTATTGTTTCGCATCACACTGTCCACCCCGCTCCTCCTCCTCTTATCCCGCTGTCATAATCGAAGTCGTTCATCCAATCAGAAAATCATATTTATTTATATTAATTTCTTTATTCTAATTATATATAACATTTCTTCTTTCTAATTTGATTTGTTTTGTTTTATGTTGAGGTGTCTTTATTGTTATGTCATAGTATTTTTAATTACAAAATACAAAATACAAATACAAAAAAGTTTATTTTGTTCTCTCACATAGTTTTACATGGTGTAACATTGTTTAACTTAGGTGCTATGCGTTTTGTCTTATCTATGTGAGAGACTGGTATCCGTACTAGGAGGTCCTGTTTGACAGATTACCAGCCTCTCCCGACGCTGAACCGGAGTAATCAAGGTACCCAAGGTAGGTGCAATTTAATTATCAGAGAGGTAAGAGAGTGTAATGGTGTGGAGTGTCAGAGATTGGAAGTGTGTGTAAGTGAGGTGTGTGTGTGGGGTGTGTGTGTGGGGTGTGTGTGTGTGTGTGTGTGTGTGTGTGTGTGAGAGTGTGTGTGTGTGTCAGTAGGTATGTGGGTGTGTGGGTGTGTGTGAGGGTGTGTGGGTGTGTGTGTGGAAGGACAGGGGGAGATCATCAGGAGATGATTGACAGAAGACTTTCAGTGTCCTCATAGCTTAGTGATTTTAGCCACGCTGTTAGTACTATTTTACATTCGTATTTTGTAAGAGAGTATATTTCAATTTTTTTATTTATCCTATTATAGAGATACTCTCCTAAAAAGCCAAAAAATCTATGAGAGAAGTCGGTAGACCAAGTGGTGCGCGAATTACAGACCTTGTAATTGCGTCGTTTGGAGGCAAAGAGTGCTGGATCGTAGCTTATTAAAGAGTGTTGCTTCAGTATGGTGTTCAGAATAAATAGTTGTCTGACGGACAGAACATCAGCCAATGGATAGAGTTGTTGTGTGGGAAATAGGAATGGTAGGGACAGACTTACCTTAAGAACTGAGCGTTGGGCTCTTTCGAGTTTTAATAGATTTGTTTTATTTGTTCCCCCCCCCCAAACAGTGATACAGTAGGATATAATTGACTGACACAACGCTATATATACCATTTTGATGATATTTTTGTCAGCAACATGCCGAAAGTTTTTAAAAATGTATATGAGTTTGCGAGTCCTGGAAGATATAAGATCGAGATGTAGATTGAAACGAAGGGTATTATCAATTATTACACCCAAGTATTTGATATTTAATGATAGGCTTAAGTGTCTGCAAGAACAGGGGAAGGTTGAGTAGCAAGAATGAGCTCTAATTGAATAGTTATCAATGATTCCAGATGGTATACTTCTAAGTGAGAATGGCATAAATTTCGTTTTGTCCACATTAAGGGAAAGACGGTTGTTTCTTAGCCAGGAATACACTTCATCGAAACCCAATTGAGCAAAACCAAACGCCTCCTCCCAAGTATCACCATGGAATATCAGCGCTGTGTCGTCTGCAAAGGTAATAAGTTTGCCATTTGCTAGTCGTGTATCACAGAGGTCATTAATAAATATAAGAAATAGAGTTGGACCTAGGACGCTGCCTTGAGGGACTCCGTATGTTATTGGCAAGTCATCGCTAGTGAAGTCACCAACTCTTACCCTCTGCTTCCTATTAGTTAGATAGTCATTAAACAGATTGAGTTGCGTGTCGCGGACACCAATGCTCTCAAGCTTATCCAGTAGCAGTGGGACAGAGACACTATCGAACGCTTTAGCAAGATTAAGGAATATTGCAATAACTTTCTTTTTGCTGTCCAATTTTGACACTATGTGTTCAGTCAACTCGTGGACTGCCTCTTTAGTAGAAACACCGGATCTAAATCCGAACTGTGAGCTAGAAAGAAGGTGTTTAGATTCTAGGTAACTAACGAGGCGTTTGTTTAGGAGTTTTTCGACTATTTTAGATAGCGTTGAAAGTATTGAGATAGGTCTGTAATTATTGACACTGTCTCTGTCACCACTTTTATAGATTGGAATCACTTCAGCGAGCTTGAAAGCAGTTGGAAAGATACCAGTAGAGAAGATTAGGTTGACTAGGAATGTTATTGGTTTGATTAGGATAGATTGAAAACGTTTTAGGAACTCTCCGGATATGTTATCGCGACCTATAGTATTGTTTTTTTTTAAGTTAAGGATGCATTTTCGTACTTCTACCTCATCAGTTGGTGTTAGAGCGAAAGAAAAAGGAGAAGTACGTTTGGATGTGACTTTGGATAATGGAGGAGAGATTTTATCTGCTAGGTTTTTTCCAATAGACGCAAAAAAGTTGTTTATTTTATTAACTGAGGCAATAGGTTCTGAAGGAGATATGAGCTCTGATGCAGGGTTAAGTTTCGAATTAGAGTGGGCAATCCGTTTTATAGTATCCCAAAGCATTTTATTGCTGGTTTTGGATGCATTTTGTACCAATTTTTTCTCATATTCATTCTTTACCTTTTTTATTAGCTCGTTGCAGAAATTTCTGTACCGTTTGTACGTGGTAGAGATAACGTCATTGTTTGGGTTCTTTTTGGTTTTTTTATGAAGATTATCCCGGTTTCTCATGCAACGAAGTAATCCGAGTGTGATCCAGGGCTTTGTTATGCGCTTTCGGTTAGGGACTGAGATAGTTTTAGTATTTGATTTAATTTTGCTAGATAATTTAGAGATAAGTAGTATTGCGGCAACGTTAGGGTCGGAGTTATCATAGAGCGAGTCGAAGTTTAGACTTTCCATGTCCTTGTCCAGCCCTTCGTAATCTATCTTTGTGACTGTAGATAATGGTTTCATATGATTTAATTCTCGCTCTAGTATAAATATTAACGAGTCATGATCTGTGACCGATGTTTGGGCAACATAACAGGAAGCAGGAAGTTTGGTTTTGACCATTACATGATCTAGACATGTTTTACCATGAGTAGGTAATAAGTGAGCTGGTAAAATGCTATGCGAAGCTAGTAGGTTAAGGTAGGTTGGTGAATTAATGTCGGTGTTGTGATCCAAAATGTCTATATTAATGTCACCTATAAGTATAGTGTTGGAAACGTTGGAGCTACTGAGGAGGTCATTCAGTGATTCGAAAAAAGGATTGACATTTTTATATCCAGGTGGTCTATAAATTGCCAGCAGAAGAGTACTGGAGTCGATTTTTATGGTTAGACCGTTAGCATCACTTAGGTTGGGTTCGGAAATGGATATAGATAAAGTTGAGTTATTTTTATAAAATATAATTACACCTTCATTTTGAGTTTTATTTCTATTAGTTTTAATATAGCTGTAACCATCTAGTGAAGGAATGCTTGGATTATTTTGTAGCCAACATTCTGTGAGAATAATAAAGTCCCAGTCAGTGTTAGATCTTTCTAGGAGTGTTAGTAGACTAGGAAAGTTTTTATTGACGCTACGAATATTCTGATGTAATATTTTAATAGTATGTACCAGCTTAGATATTATGTTCGGGCAATCTTCTATATCACATGTTGACGAATGACAGATAGTAAAATTATCCAGGTCTTTAATTATATCATTTGTGTCAAGCATTGTGAGTGTTATAAGTTAAACCAGGTGAATTTCGATCAGATGTAAGTTTGACAGGGTTTATCACGTAGACAATGTATGAAAGGGTGTGAGAGAGCTTATGTGAAAGGTGTGAAAGCGTGTGTAAAAGCATGGTATAATAGGTGAATGAGATATCTGAGCAATTTTCGGGTGAGGAATGTTTTGTAGGATATGTGTATTGTAGTGTATATGTGTGTATTGTATGTGTTCGTAGATGTGTATGTGTGTAAATATATGTTTCTGTTTTTGTATGTCTATGTGCAAGTGGTGTAGTGTCATGAATAGTTGTCGTGAGAATGGGGGTGGTGGGTGTTGAGTAGTTCAAGTTATCTGGGATAAGGTAGGGGATACAATGTATCGAAGCAATAATTACAGAGATGTTGACAATATAAATGGAAGAGTAAGAATTAAAAGGAGCTTTAAAATTTGCTAGTCATTTCGTGTTTAACTTATCTAAGTCTCTCTCATTGACAATGCGAACCGCCGGCGAATCTTCGGTTTTCTTCAGGTATGTGATACCCAGATACGTCCAGGTGGAGTGATAGTTGTTCGCTTTGGCGGCCTGTCGGGCGAGGTACGCTAGTTTCCTTCCTTGTTGCGTTAGGGATTCATTGATATATACGTGTTGAGCAAGACCGAGAAGCTGGAGATGGGATGTGTTCAGCTTCGTACCCTTGTGGGCCTTAATTAATTTTTACAAAATGTATTAATTAATTACAAAAATTTATTGTTATAAAAAAGGTCTGCAAAATCCTACTGTAGTTTTGACTTATAGTTAGACTTTTGGGGTTCCAATCCTTATAGAATCATTAGATCATCCCAACCGGAATTTGGTTTTTATCAGTGCGTTTTATTGAAATAAAACGTCCTCAGTAACTAGTTATATTTTTGTTTACCTAACGAATTCTTTATATGATAGAATCGTGGTGGTTTTAACATCTCAGTGTAATATACGTCAAACGGGCAATTTGACATTTGACATTGATAAATAAAGTATGCGATTTATTTGATACCTACACGTAATTTAATAATACAGTAATTCATAGACACATCGGCACCATTCGGGTGTTATCGTTGTTCCGAGTTTTGCCGATAGGAAAGGATTATTCACTACATCTGTAAGAACATACCATTTTAGCCTGTGCCAACACAAAGGCAGTTGCAAACAAGGCATCAGTATCACCCATATTGCTTGCTAGCACTGAATATTGTGAGGATGTTGATGGTGTCAGAACCTCTGGCTCAGGTTTGGTGAAATGAAGGAGATGTGATGAGAGAACTTACATTGCTGGCAACGTACAGTTGATTAGCACTTTCTGACTGTATGAGACGATGACAAGCACAATATGCACAACCTTTTTTCCTTTGCTATAGCAAACCTCTGTTCTGCAGTCATTCTTAAAAACTTTGTACATTTCAAAATGTCATGTGGAAAAGAACAGATAGCACACTCCACTTTAGCAGCAACTAACACTTGTTTTGGCTTTGTGACAATTTTGGGGGTAATCTTAGTTTGGCTATTAGCTACAGCACCTGAACAACTAGAATTCTCCAATGCCCTAAATCGTCTTTCAATCAAATCTTGGACATCCTTGAACACTGGCACATCAACATTGGATTTATATTGGAGCTAAAATGCTTCCTTAGTACCAGCATCCAGCTTGGACCACAGAAGGCGGAACAGCATGAAGTTCTTGTCAGGCAGCCCATAGTGTTCAAGGATAACCAGGTTTTGTGTAAAAGTTCCTAAGATATGTTCCAAGTCTTTGCTATCCTTGACATATTGTTTGGAGTTCACCATTTTCTCATAATAGACTACAGCTATCCGACGCTTATTTTCATAAGTCTTCGCCAGTGCTATGCTAGCATACAGTTGGTATCCGACAGCGGGTAGCTTTTAATTAATTCATACGGCGGGCCCTCAATGCTTGTAATTAGGTAATGTAATTTTTCAACATTTGGGATCTCTGCCTTTTGAACCAATGAAGAAACAGTTGCTTAAAAGAAACACAATTCTCGATTTTACCATCAAATGGTTTAATGCAAATCTTTGGTAATTTTACCTGAGATGTTGATTTGCTAGCAATAGGTATGTTAACACTTATGGCTGCCACATACGTAGCGGTATACTTGAACGGTATACCGGAACTGAAGACTTGTGCAAGTATACCTGACGTCCATAGTGACAAAACACGATTCAAGTATGCCTGTGCAGTCTCAGTTCTGCGCCTGTGACAAACCGAAGAATTCTTGTTTACCTATTTTGTGAAATATGCCACCGGTAGTGACATCCACAAATGATGACGTTTTGGCTATTGTTGGTTTGGTGCTAGCTATTAAGAAAACAGAGAAGAAGTGTAAAAAGAAACGTTCTGTCTATTGTAAAGAATGGTTACTGAAAAGAAATAAGTATGCCCACGCCCACCTTTTAAATTAATTGAAATTCGCTCCGAAGGACTGGCACAATTATTTGCGTATGGATGAAAATACTTATTTGGATATCTTGTCCTTAGTAACGCCATTGATACAAAAGAATTACACGATAATGCGCCAAGCGATAACACCGCATGAGAGGTTAACACCAACTTTGAGATTCCTGGCGACTGGTAGAAGTTACGAAGATCTTAAGTTTTCTACAATAATATCACCTCAAGCTCTAGGGATCATTATCCCTGAGACATGTATAGCTATCTATGAAGTACTTCGCACAAACTATTTGAAGGTAAGTAAAACCACAAGATTATAATCAAAAGTTTACTTTTATTTAAAAAAATAGAGAGGCAGAGTCATAATTAGGTACAGGCCTTAATTTTCACCGTTAAACTGAGAAAAAGTCACCATGGACATGTTTTCGGTGGAAAGTGAACCCGATAATTGAAGGCTGGCACCTGAAAAACATGTCGGTTGGCTCTACTGAGATTGTAAATTATAATTTATATTTCTGTTATTTGAGTAACTTTCTGGTTCCGATAACATCTGCTGCTGATGGATTTGTTGTGGTACCTGATTTAGCTGATTTGAACTTGTGAGCTTGTGTGATATCGTTAAGTTACCAAATTTTGCCTCAAATAACGTATCAGTAATAATTTTTTCATCAAACAATCTCTGTTCTCTGGGCAAGTCACGCAATTTTATTGCCACCATTTTGCCAAAAACGTCGCATCCATCTTCGGGTACAGCCGGACGTTTGAAATGATCACGCACCGACAGAAGAACATCTTCAGTTACGGAATCAGAATTTTAAGTCCTTTTTGTCGGCCTTGACCGGTTTTTTGAAGGTGTCGGTGGGTGTAGACTTTAGGCGACTGTACAAGACGTCGAAGATTGTGGACTTTGAACGGCATCGGAAGAAAACTCAGTGTAGATTTCAACTCCATCAGTTTCAACTTCCTCAGTTTCTTCTGTCTGTAACAATGAGTTAAATATAAGTATTTTATAAAAAAAACATAAGTAAAAAGTTTAAGTACCTACATGGACCTCGCTCACTTCACCTTTATTAAAAGTTATTTTCATATTTGTTTCAGTTTCCGAAAACAGAAGAAGATTGGAAAGATATCGCAAAACACTTTGAATACAGATGGAATTTTCCTTACTGTATCGGCTCAATCGACGGGAAACATATAGATATTATTCCACCGAGTGAAAGCGGATCTTATTATTACAATTACAAAGGGCGGCATAGTATGGTTCTGTTAGCAATTGTGGATGCCAAATATCGATTCATTATGTGCGATTTTGGCAAAAATGGCAGAGTATCAGATGGCGGTGTTCTGCAAAATACTGTTTTCTACAAGAAACTTGAGAAAAATCTGTTGAAGATTCCGGGGGAAGAAAAAATTTACAACAGCTCAAAAGTATTGCCATATGTTTTCGTAACTGATGATGCGTTTCCCTTGAGGTGTGATATGATGAAGCCATTTAGATAAGCGGACTTGAATTCACAAGATAGAAAGATCTTCAATTACAGTTTATCTCGAGCGAGGCGCATAGTTGAAAATGCGTTCGGTATATTGGCGGCTAGGTTCAGAATTTTCCACACACAAATTAATATAGTGTTGGATCAGAGGTGGAATTTTGATTAAAAAAAGCAATATATTTACTAACCTAGAATTTATTACAATTTAGAAATTAACGATTTTTACAAAGTAAGCCAAATAAGGAAATCACCACAAACACAACGAGTAAATCACAATCGAATTAAACAAAAGCAACGATACCAAAATCCAGATCACACCGTACGTCAACGAACCGAGATCCGCACGACGTGACGCCCGCAAAAGGAATGAACCCCACTCCTTCCTTTGGCGTGCTTTTATAGAGAATCCCTACTCTAGCCCCAAGCAGGGTAGTTAATCTCTAACACGGCCTCTCCTGACTATGCGTCGTCCTCGACGGCATCAGATATGTCAGGCAAGCCAGACTGCAGAGCCGCACCACCGGTGACTGGAGCGCCAGCACCAGGCGTGCCAGAAGGTCCAGCAGCCGCGTCGTCGGGAGTGGGGAACATGCTGGGCCCTGGTGCATCCGTGGGGGTGGCGGTGTCCTCGGAATCATTGTCATCTATAAAAATACACAGACACCAGATTATGAATAAATAGAACTCGCACCAGATGCCTAATCTCGCATTCATCAGTCTCTCAAGGCCCTCATTTAAAACAAAACCACATTCACTCGGCAACTAAGACCTATCAATGTTTCATGAAACGTTAGGAAAACCTCAGTTAATTCTCATAATTTCATGAACTCTAGAATAACCTCAACATTTATTCATCGTCAAAATTCACTCATCATATCACATACATCATCGATCCATGTTCATACATCAGTCATGTAGGGTAACATCCCGCACTATGTTACCGATAGGATCGTCCCGCAGTACGTCCTCTACATGAAACCCATGTCGACACCCCGCAGTGTGTCGACGCAGAACCACCCGCATAGCAGGCGGCTCCGCTAACGCACTCCAACATCCATAAAATGGACGCTGGGCGTTCTGCTCATAACCCACGTTCAAAAAATGTAGCGCAAGTTTCGGGACACCATTCCCCTCTCCAAGGCACCATATACTGAGACGCTGTCTGTGTGGTCTTCCCATAGGACCCGCTCAGTAGGCGCAGCTCATAACGCCCACTCGGCAGCGCACGCACGACCTTGTAGGGGCCTCGCATGCCTGCATCCAGCTTCCCGGTCGACTGTGAGAATTTAATCACAAAAACAAGATCGTTAATACTAAACACTCGTGCTGGATGTCTGTTACGATTTACGTATTCGTCTTTTTGTGCTTGATTTCTTCGCAACAACTCAGCGGCGCGGCTCCGGCGCAGCTCCCTTTGAGCTTCACGGTTCGGCTGTGAACCCTCCAGGCAGACGTCTGGGTGGTCCTGTGCTTGGTAACGTTGAGGGTTAGTTGCAGCTTCCACAGCGTGTTGGACCAAGCGGCGTCCTTGTGGTTTGCCTCGATGCGGATCATGTTGAGGACCGTTCGGGCATATCTTTCGAATTGCCCGTTGGCGTGGTGCATTTCGGGTGTTATGAAATGGATGTCTGACCCCACCTCTTTCACGAACTCTAAAAACCTAGCCGACTCAAACATGCGCCCTTTGTCCGTCACAAACAACTTTGGAACACCAAACAGCGAAACCGCGTTGGTAACCACTCGTAAAAGTTCGTCAACATCCTGCCTATAAAGCGAATACAACAACTTGTATTTTGTAAAGGCGTCTACGACTATCAAAACAAACTTATAGCCGTTAGATACTGGTAGGGGCCCTAAGACGTCCAGATGTGCAACCGAAAATGGTGTTTCTGGTTTTTCCCATGACGTATTGTAGGGCCCTAGGCACGCGTTTTTTTGAAATGCACACCAAGCAGTGCTGTAGGTATTTCCTAACAAACTGTCTTAGCCCAGGGAACCAGAAATGTTTTAAAATAATTCAAGGGTTTTCTCAAATCCGATATGATCGTGCTCGTCATGGAAAATGTGGAGCAGACTGAGACGATGGCCCTTCGGAATGAAGCAGAGAAGCCTAGGTTCTTTGCCTACGGGGGTGTACTTGTAGTACAAGAGATGGTTCCGTTTTACGTAACGGCTCGAATCTAGGCCTCCCTCCTCAAGCTGCTGAAGGAGCGTTTTGGTCTCGTCATCTGCCTCCTGAGCGATCTGGGCCCAATTACGCGGCCTTGAAATGTTGTGTACTTCGTAAGGGGGGTTCCTGCTTAAATAGTCAGCGTGAGACATCATCGTTCCCTTCCGGTATTCAATATGGAAGGTGAAGTCTTGGAGATAAACCCACTGTAATGGTACACGAGAGTCAGTACTTTTGATACTTCATTTTTCGTGACAGAGGGCTAGCCCATCGCCGCGCTGTTTTGAATACGAGAATCGGTTCATATAACGTTTGGGGTTTTGCGTAGCTCAGGGTAAGTTAGCAAAAAACAATGAGCCGAGCGCGTGGGTTGGTTCCAGGAACAGAGTTCAGTTCAGGTTTTTTTGTCGCATTCCTGCGGAATGTGTAGGGATCAGAGCCGATTTGGCTGCGCGCTGAATAAAATATGAATAACTAAATAATGGAAGGTTATTACGGAACGATACGGGGAAAGCTATTATGTTTGACATCAGTAGTCTGAATATCATTCTAGTGATCTTTGTCTAGCGCGCTAGCGGTCGGGGAGGCTTAATTAATCGCAACAAGCTTTTATGGTCAGCGATCAACAGATTCTGTGTATCGGCAGTACCAATTGATTTGAGTGATAACCTACGGTTGATCATAGTGAATATGCGTACACACAATTTGTAGAACGGCGGATCTGCATGGCATGGTTGAAATTAGACCCTGTGTAGTTAGTGATAAGAAGCTTCGCTTGGGCAGAGCGTGTTCGCAAAGAACGCCATTTTTTTTTCAGACATGTGGGGACTATAAATACGATTGCGGGGGAAGGGAGAGCATTCAGTCTCAGCGTCTAGCTATTGTGACAGTCGTCTTTCAAGATTCTAAACAGTTTTGGTCTGCCGTCTTACGCGTCTGAACTATACGAATTGTGATTGCGTAGTTACAGTGGATTTTCGTGAGTGTCTGAAGCGCCGAGATATACCTCGGTTCCTATCCTTTATATCAACCTACCCCAAATTCCAAAACTATCCTTGGGTCGTTAGATAAGAACTTGTAGGTAACTGATCTGAGTCTGAGTCTGGGCTTGGAGCGACCCTAAATTCCTTTTTCCTTCACCATAGGGTTCCTGGATTGGCTCTTAGGATATTCGCGGGCTAATACTCTCCTCATTCCTTTCGAGTAGCGAGTTTTGAAATTCCCACACACACAGTCATTAAACATACAAGCACATTCAAATCAAACTCAACCATTTTCGAGTGGTGTCGATGATGGACGTGGTATAACACTAGGTTTTAGACTAGGCTAGACAGGAGTTTAGTTGCGGCTAAACCTAGGTTGGCAGGGCATAGGGAGACTGTTTGATCGATGAGGTTCCGCGGATGGAAATAACAAATTCAGAACAAAGTTAAACCGGTGTCAACACAGATAACCTATCCTGTTGATATTTTGACATTTGAGTGTTGTCGGGGACGCGCGAAGAGATCAAATTACAGTCTAAAGTTCATTGTTTAGGACCGGGTAGGTTGGTTTGCTTTGCCTTGGGTCAGGTTGGATTCAAGTTGCATCTTTAAATTAAATGTAAATTTCGCTGGAGGTCTAATGTGTAGGCTGAGTCAAATATATATGATTAGGCTCAGTCGAGGACGTGCTGAGGCTAGTGGAATTCATAGATCGGAATTTACCGAAGTATGCATTTCGCTATGGTGTGGGTTAGATCTCCTAAAAGCGCTAATGACTACGTTTCGATAACATCCAGCTCAAATTGCGCAGAGTTGAAGGTTTCAAAACGTTACGGACCTTTTGAGGTAACCGCTAGTTCAAACCCATTTCGGAAAATCAAATCGCAATTGTGTAAACCGGTCTTTTCGGATCGTTATTGCCGTTAACCAAATATATAATTGGAACCACCACAAGCCGCTACTAGCGAGCACATGAAATATCATTGAGTACTCACATCGTAAAACTACGACGTATATCTATACGATATCCCAAACAAATATTACAAATCATGGTCGACCACTAAAAGAAGTTCCAAGCGCCCATATATACAAAAAAATAAATGGTACCATCACACAAATACAACAACGATCGATGTTCAGGCTTCTCAGCACCTAATGACCTCGTAGGGGCCCATCAGCTATGAGGTAGCGTAACGATCAGTTGCCAAGAAGTGTGAACGTCGGCGATTCACCGAGCTGAAGTAATTGGGGTCGATCTAACCTGGTCTGTGCTTCGGTCCCGTCAACCTACTGTCTCTCTGCAAGGCCCGGGTGCACCCTAGGCTCTTCTTGGTAGACAGGTTCTTCAGCCAACCTCCTATGACTGGCGGGCCAGCTTCAATGAGCACAGTGTTCCAACACAGGTTATGTTACGTGGTAAAAACAATCGGGCACGAAAATGCGAACTTTATCTGGTTCGAGAAACAATAACACACTCAGCTATATTAACAATCCTGAGGGAAACCCGAATACATTCCAGATGGCCTGCGATTTAATTTCAATACCCTAACCAAAACGCGTTTACATTGCGAGGGCTTTCGTCTGTCAGTTGTCAAAAAACTGCTAGGTTGGCAGCTAACGTCAAATTCAAAATGGCCGTTCAGAAACCATCGATCGAATATCGATTTGGAATCGAACAATCACCCGCCCGGACAGGCACCCACCTGTCCCCTAATTTACGGGCAGCCGAGACAACGTTGCTACCGCTCGTTTTAGAACCGAGCCTCCTACTAGAACCTCTGCAGACCGGGGGGTCCCGTCCTTGCCAGGGAACAAGTTAACAATGCGCCCCCTGCGCCAACGTAGTGGCGGTAGGTTAGCATCCTTAACCAGAACGAGGTCACCAACACTAGGGGGGCTGGTTTTGTCAGTCCACTTAAGGCGCTGTTGTAAGATATGCAGATACTCGAGCGACCAACGCTTCCAGAAATTCTGAGAAAACTGCTGCAACATCTGATACCTTGACAACCGATACAATTTCACTCCCTCGAAGGGGTGCTCGGGCAACGCGTTAAGTGGCTGTCCTATCAAGAAATGGCCTGGGGTCAGAGCCTCCAGGTCATTTGGATCCGAGCTGAGCGGACACAACGGTCGCGAATTGAGAACGGCCTCGATCTTACAAAACAATGTCGCGAGCTCCTCAAAAGTCAGCGCGGTCTGACCTACTATACGCCCCAAGTGCGTCTTAGCTGACTTAACTACGGCCTCAAAAATCCCACCCCAGTGGGGGCAAATCGGTGGGCTGAAGGTCCACTGTATACCCCGACGGGAGAGGGCCGTTCCAATATCCACTTTATTTACATTCAAAAAGTTGACTATCTCTCGTAAGTATCGTTCCGCACCGATGTAGTTAGTGCCGTTATCAGAGCGGATCAAAGTTGGAAGTCCCCTTCGAGAAACAAACCTATCCAAACAAGCAATGAAAGCCTCTGTCCAGAGATCAGCAACGAGCTCGAGATGTACCGCCTTGGTGGATAAACAAACAAACACACATAGGTACGCCTTGTATTGCCTAGCGGTACGCAATCGTGAACTCTTCACCATAAACGGTCCTGCAAAATCCGTACCAACACCTGAAAACGGTCTGACCTCATTCACACGATCAGGGGGCAAGTCCCCCATGAGAGGTTGCATCGTGGCAGCCTTAAGTCGATAACAAGGCATGCACCGAAACACGATGTTCCGTATGACACGGCGGGCAGATAAGATCCAAAACTCCCGCTGGAGCGTGGCCAACAACGCGTTACAGCCGGCATGCGCGTTTTTAATATGACGATCAGTCACCAGCAATTCAACTAACTGTCCACCCTTGGGGAGCAGAAGTGGGTGACGAGCCGAATACGACAGATTCGCATTGCGCAATCTTCCTCCTACCCGAAGTAACCCGGTCGAATCAACAAAGGGGTTGAGACGCGCGACGGCTCCCTTCAATTTCGAACGTCCACTTCGTATAATCTCCAATTCTGCCCCAAACTTCGAGGACTGTACCAACCGGACCAAATTCAATAGCGACTCGTTTCGCTCTGCCGGAGTCAGAATAGGGTTCAACGTTCGCTGATCGCGAGGAGTACGACAATTTCGAGCGAATCTCCTAATCCAAGTGGACACGTTTATCAACTTGTCAAGTGAGCTATACCGGTCCAGCAGAAACCCGGCGTCAGGGTCCTCAGCCTTCTGGGTAACATGCACGGCCGCTCTGGGGCCATGATCCGAAGATACTACTACATGGCTGTGGGGCCAGTCCGATTCTCTCTTGGCAAGCCAGGGTGGTCCCCACCACAAATGGTGTCTAACGAGTTCAGGAGCCTGACATCCCCTGGATGCACAATCAGACGGGTTCAATTCTCCTGGTACATGTCTCCAGGTCAGTGGGACCTGAGCCCAGGTCAACTGAGCCGCCCATAGCCTTTGCATAAAACATTTGAGAGCAAAGGTGACTGGAGAAATCCATCCATTCGGGTCGAACGTTCTCGCAATCGTTGACAGTACTGACCGCTTCGTCCAGGCCTTCGGTGTTTCTAAAACCACCCGATAGGTAAACTCATCATGGACGGGCCGGTACTGAATTCCAAGTACTGACAACATGTTAGGGTTGTCAGGATTCTCAAAAACGTGCGGGTCTTGTTGAAACTCATCTGGGAGACCAGCCATCAACTCAGGGGAGTTGGACATCCACTTGCGTAGTTCATAGCCGCCTCGTTCCAGCAATTGAATGAGCTCGTCACGTCGGTCCAGAGCTTCCTCTACACTGGCTGCCCCTGTGCAGACGTCATCGACGTACAAATCTTGCTCCAGGATAGCGGCGGCTCTAGGATAGCTCACACGGTCACGCGACGCCAACTCCCGCAGGGTACGCATCGCCAAATACGGGCTAGACCGTAACCCATACGTGTTCGTGTTTAACTCATAGACCTTGACTGGCTCGGCCGTGGACTCACGCCAAAGTATCAACTGATACCTTCTGTCAGCCGGATGAATTACCGTTTGCCTAAACATCATCCGAATGTCTGCGACAAATACAATCTGGTGCCTCCGAAAGCTCGTGAGAATATCCGAAATATCACGACTCAACTTGGGTTCCGAATTTAGACACTGATTCAGGGACATCCCGTTCGAGGTAGGTGCTGACCCATCAAAAACAACTCGAATCTTGCCGGTAGGGGTTCGTAGGACGGCATGGTGTGGAAGGAAACAATGATCCTCAGATCTCCAGTCCACACCCGATACCGACATGTGTCCTAACGACTCATACTCCCTCATGAAATCAACATATTTTTGTTTAAATACGGCGTCCCTTGTCATCCTACGCTCCATCGACATCAATCTCGTCTCAGCCATCTTCCTAGATTCTCCTAGTGGCGGTCGATCGGCCCTGAAAGGCAGTCGAGTTACAAAACGACCAGAACGAAGGCGACCAGTACTATTCTGGTAAAACAACTCGCACTCTTCTTCGTCTGCGTCGACTCGACGAACGGTGGGAGGTTCCTCTATCTCCCAGAAACGTTGGATAACGTCTGACAACGCTGAGCCAATAAGTATGCCATCTGACTCGGCAGGCCTAACCATTGGCAATGCCGGACCCATGATCACGTGACCAAACTTAGTATCCACAGCAATCAACCCGTCCGGCTGAAGAACTCGCTGATCCGACAACAGAAACCTACCCAGAACGTCTGCTCCCAGTAGCAGGTCGACCGGGGCTGGAGTGTCAAAATCGGGATCCGCCAACTTGAGTCCTGATGTCAGGAATCGAACGGCCGGATTCAACTTCACCAAGGGGTGTCGGCCCATGACATGCGTCATTACTAAAGCTTGCACGGATGTTTTTGTCAAAATGTCATAACGTGGAGAGAACGTGATCACCGATTGACCAACTACATTCGTAACCGTAACATTCCCCACGCCCCGTATTGATTTATTATACCTATTTACCTTGAGGCCCAACCATTTTGCTAAATCATTCGATACAATGCAGCCCTGAGCTCCAGAATCTAATAGGGCGCGAACGTATGTTGGGTTGCCCGCCAAATCCCAAACAAGCACAGAGGCGATCGGTAACACCACCGTCTCCGGTTGGGGGGCAACAAATGGTTGGGCCGCAAATTCCTAGCGAGGACCCCCGGGGCCCCACTGTGCCTGTAACCGATCAATCAGGTATGCAGCTATACGCCAGAGGGTCCCATTGTACAAATGGCCCACGCGCCGGTTCCATTGCCACCCTACGATTCCCCGTAAAGGGGGGTGGGCGTGAATTCAACCGTGGCCGCTCCATGAGCGGGGGGGACATCACATGTGACCGACGAGGACGAGGCGACGAGCGGGGCGACAACTGAGGCGGCGTCCGAACCGCACCCGCATAGCTCGAAGGTGTCCCATGCCACCCGCCCGTTACGGCCTGCTCAACACACCCAATGTCCTGCTGAGTCGCAACCGAAAACTCAGGGCCCCCCATGTAATGGTCCTGAGTGCGGCCCTGCACCCTGGTACTGCCCTGTGCACGTGGGGACGTTGGACCCTGAGTTGCGCTCCGAGTCGCAAACGAATTCTCAGGGCCCCATGCCGTGTCACCCTTGGTACGGCCCTGTGGAGGCTGTTGGCCGGACCGGTTCATGCACAACAGATTGTTGTGGGGCCCACCACAATATCCGCACATTTGTGTGCGCGTGCAGTCCCTAGCCATGTGTGGCCCGAGGCACAGGAAACACCAGCTCCGCTGCTTGGCCATCCGGCGCCGTCCCTGAACCCTAAGTTCCCCGAACTTATGGCAATTGGCCACAGCATGGCCAATCTGCCTACAACATGGGCAGGTCTCACCATGTGGGGTCAATTCACTCACAGTCCCATACGACTGCCGGTTGGTGCGGTCCTTCCTCGTCGGAGGGCCCCTACTCACAGCGCTCCCGGCAGCTCTCTGTGGCTCCGAAGGATGGGTGACCGTCAACCCCAAATTCTCTGCCCGTCGAGCCTCCTCTTCCAAGAATCCGACCAAGTCGGAGAAGGCGGGCAGGTCCTCGGCCGACCTCCCGTGAGACTGTTCGAAACGAGTCTGCACGTCAGCGGGTAGGCGGGAAAGTACAATGTACAACAGTAGGTACGACCATTCACCAACCGGAAGTCCAAGATTCTCTAGAGCCTTGGTGACGGACAACAATGGGTTCAAAACCTCCGTCTGTATGGCCCCGACCTTGTTCACAACCGGGATACTAAACAAACGGTTCAGTTGGGCATCGGCCAACCTCCGTTTGTTATGGTAACGTCTGACCAACAATTGCCTGGCCGTTTCATAGTTACCCTCCGTAACTGTCAAATGAGCGACCAGCTCCCTAGGCTCACCCCTCAATGCTGCCACCAGCTGAGCCATCTTGACAGACTTGGTAATGTCCGAACGCATGTGCACCAAACTGTAGAACAGATTGATAAAGCTCATCCATTCACCGGACACGCCGTCAAAAGTAGACATAGTTATGGCAGGTAACCTGGACCCCGATCCCTGAAGCGGCAGAGGTGCTTCAATGTCACCACCATGGCTGGACTCGCGCTGTCTACGTATGTCCGCAGCCTTCTGCGTGATAGCAGCTGCCATCTCCATACATTGGTCGACATCCCCTATCAACCGTGACAGCCTGTCAGGTGCGCAACCATCAACTGATTCCGCCTGCGCGGACAATTCGAGCACCCTATTGTAACGTTCCTTAACGTCCATAGACCGCTCCAATACCACATCATGCCTATCTAACCGGTCTATCAGACCGTGTGCGGAGGAAAACCATCTGAGTTCCTTAGAAACACCCTTCTGGATTTCAGATAACGACATGATCGGAACGATACTTACTCACAATTTGCAGTAACTCAATTTTATTGGACCCTCCAGTCTACAACCCAAACGAGGGAACCCTAAACCACAACTTAAACAATGTTGTTTTCCTTAAACAATAGGAACCGAGGTTTATATCTATATAATTCTGTAAATACAATTTAGTTTCCCTTTATCATTATAACACACACAGATAGTCAATATTAGTTCAAGTTATAAATTGCTATAAACTGAAAACAATGTAATAGCCTGCTATCAATAGATGTAACTACCTATGTTAACCAAAACATTCATTCAATAGCATTACTAGACCACTAATAGATTGACTAACTGGTACTTCAATGCAATTTTCAATTCAATAACTGTCTATCTACTACCAGCAATAGACCTATAGCTTACAATACTACCAATCTATGTGGATATAGGAACAACAACCAAGTTACCTAATAACCGCCTATACCTACAGATTGATAGTCCCAAGTCGTGCCTTCCTGGAGCCCTTGACGGCTGCAAATCTCAGGAAGCCACGCTCTAGCTACCAAAATGTTCAGGCTTCTCAGCACCTAATGACCTCGTAGGGGCCCATCAGCTACGAGGTAGCGTAACGATCAGTTGCCAAGAAGTGTGAACGTCGGCGATTCACCGAGCTGAAGTTAATTGGGGTCGATCTAACCTGGTCTGTGCTTCGGTCCCGTCAACCTCCTGTCTCTCTGCAAGGCCCGGGTGCACCCTAGGCTCTTCTTGGTAGACAGGTTCTTCAGCCAACCAGGTATGACTGGCGGGCCAGCTTCAATGAGCACAGTGTTCCAACACAGGTTATGTTACGTGGTAAAAACAATCGGGCACGAAAATGCGAACTTTATCTGGTTCGAGAAACAATAACACACTCAGCTATATTAACAATCCTGAGGGAAACCCGAATACATTCCAGATGGCCTGCGATTTAATTTCAATTCCCTAACCAAAACGCGTTTACATTGCGAGGGCTTTCGTCTGTCAGTTGTCAAAAAACTGCTAGGTTGGCAGCTAACGTCAAATTCAAAATGGCCGTTCAGAAACCATCGATCGAATATCGATTTGGAATCGAACAATCGATCTGGCGTAATACAGCGCTAGCTGATGCGAATTACCGGCTTGCGGACGTATATGCTTCTCTGTCTTAACTTGAAACTCTAAATTCCTGAACCAATCTTCCGCTCGACTATTGTGCGCCTAACGAACTTCTCAACGAACGAGAAATTCAGACTTATCATTCTTAACTTGAAATTTTACAGCTGAATAGGGACATCTCTTTTTGGGGTAGGTAGAATAGACGATCATAGCTACTGATAGCGGTGGCTCGACCTTAGCCTTTTATGCCGTTACAGATTTTCTGGTGCCGTGACCAGGATATCCTAGATAGTCTGATACCTAGATATTCTAAAAGAATCAAGGTCTAACGCGTTACTTTTAAAAATAACACAACGTAGAAACGATTTTAAACAGTTCAGTTTTGTAAGTAAGAAATAAGCAAAAAAAAAGGGGCATTGTTTTCACAATTCTTCGAACGAGCCGACGGTTTAGTGTTCAGGAAATAATGGGCCGGCCTAGGCGTGTTGTACAAGACGATTCACTTTCGCAGACAAGTGAAATGGCATCAGGGCAGGTGACGCAATTGTTATCTGAAATAGTGAATAGATTAGACAGTTTGGAAAGGGGTTCAAGTAGTACAAGTAATACTTCGGACAGACAGACTGACAGACAGGAACTAGAGACGTTTGAACAATCGGTAGAAAAACGTCAAACATGCATAGTGAAAATGACACAGAAGTTGCCGACATTCGATGGGCGGAGTTCGGAAAATCCGATGATTTTCTTAAGAGATTTAAAGGCTTATATTAAAGTCTCGGGAGATAGTTCTAGGGCTTTAATATGGGCAACGGATAGTTTGGTAGGAATTGCAAAAGTTCGAATGAGCATATACAGAGACTCATGGCGAACCTATTTGGATTTTGAAAAAGATTTCAGAGAGGTATTCTGGGGTGATAATGAACAGGAATTAATCAAATAAAGATTCCTAACTGCGAAGTTTGATTCTAAGAAAGGTCAAAGTATGGAAGAATTCTTTGCCTCTCAGTTGAATAGCATATATGAGCTTACGATACCGTTTACTGATACGGAGAAAATCAACACGATTTTGAAATACCTATCGGAACTATAATTACGGACTCAGGACCACAGTTCATATCGAAAGTTTGGGAATTTGGTCTCAAACAGCTAGGGATTCGGTTCACTCATACGTCGGTGTATTGTCAAAATTCTAATAGCGTAGAAAGAGTGAATCGCGAGCTAGGTCGACTAATTAGAACTTATTGCGGCGGAAGTAATCGTAGTTGGGTCGACGTGTTACCGGACATTCAGAATTGCTATAATAATATCGAACACACAAGCACAGGCTTTGCGCCTAATGAGTTAGCGTTTGGTGGGCGGGAACCGTTAACTATTGACAAGGAATTAGGCGATGAATGGTTATTAGATCATAGTGTGCGAGATTCGGAACAGGTGCGGAATGTAGCGATAGAAAACTCTAAAAGTTCTAGTGAACGACGTAAGCGACAGGCAGACAAATGGCGTAAGTTAGAAGTCTATCGTATAGGTGATTATGTGAAACTTAAGACCTTTGTGCGTTCAAATAAAGAACATAAAATCATGCGGAAATTTTTATTGTTGTATAAAGGGCCTTATGTTATTTCGGCAGTGGTATATCCGAACTGTTATACTTTAGTAGATCCGGGTTCGAATGAGATATTGGGTAACTTCAATACTATAAATATAGCCAGGTATTATGTGAGGACGAATAAGGGCGGAGATAAATAAGGTAGTGTATATAAGTTATATAATTAAGCTGTATGCTGTAAATTTGAGTAACTACTTGTAGATTTAAGGATATTGCATGGTTTAGAAAAGAAAAAAAAAAAGTGTATATATAGTAATACGAATTAGGATAAGTTGCGGGTAAGCGAGGTTGTATAGTTAGATAGATAAATAAAATAAGACAGGAGAGAGCTCAATCGAGTTGTGTAAATATTATATACATAATTGACAGATTCATCGGTCTGTGTACATGATTTGAGATGTCCGTACATATAGAGTAGATATGGACAAAGCATGGGTAGCATAGTGGTAATGAGATCCTTGCACCATGTTTAACTGAGATAAACAGTGTCTCAAGGTCTGGGAGGGGGCTGTAATGGTACACGAGAGTCAGTACATTTGATACTTCATTTTTCGTGACAGAGGGCTAGCCCATCGCCGCGCTGTTTTGAATACAAGAATCGGTTCATATAACGTTTGGGGTTTTGCGTAGCTCAGGGTAAGTTAGCAAAAAACAATGAGCCGAGCGCGTGGGTTGGTTCCAGGAACAGAGTTCAGTTCAGGTTTTTTTGTCGCATCCCTGCGGAATGTGTAGGGATCCGAGCCGATTTGGCTGCGCGCTGAATAAAATATGAATAACTAAATAATGGAAGGTTATTACGGAACGACACGGGGAAAGCTATTATGTTGACTGCAAATATACAATTGCGTTTGTTTGGTATGAGATGACGAGTTTGACATCAGTAGTCTGAATATCATTCTAGTGATCTTGTACCGGCACCATGCCAAGGTCGGAGCCGCCGCTATCAGTAGCTATGATCGTCTATTCTATCTATCCCAAAATGAGAGGACCCGATTCAGCTGTAAGATTTGTAAGTTAAGAATGATAAGTCTGAATTCCTCGTTCGTTGAGAAATTCGTTAGGCGTACAATAGTCGAACGAAGTTTGGTTCAGGAAGTTACAGTTTCAAGTTAGACAGAGAAAGCATATATGTCCGCGAGCCGGTAATTCACATCAGTCAGCGGTGTATTGCGCCAGAACGATCGTTGTTATATTTTATGTGATGGCACCATCTGGTTTTTGTATATATGAGCGCATTGGAACATCTTTTGTTTTAGTTTTAGTGGTCGACCACAGTTTATAATATTTGTTTGTGATATCGTATAGATATCCGTCGTAGTTTTACGACGTGAGTACTCAATGATATTTCATGTGCTCGCTAGTAGCGGCTTGTGGTGGTTCCAATTATATATTTGGTTCACGGCAATAACGATCCGAAAAGACCGGTTTACACAATTGCGATTTGAGTTCCGAAATGGGTTCTGAACTAGCGGTTACCTCAAAAGGTCCGTAACGTTTTGAAACCTTCAACTCTGCGCAATTTGAGCTGGATGTTATCGAAACGTAAGCATTATTGTTTTAGGAGATCTAACCCACACCATAGCGAAGTGCATAGTTCGATAAATACCGAACTATGAATTCCACTAGCCGCAGCACGTCCTGGGCTGAGCCAAATCATATATACCGACTCAGCTTACACATTAGATCTCCAGCGAAATTTACATTTAATTTAAAAATGCAACTTGAATCCAATCTGACCCAAGGCAATGCAAAACACCTACCCGGTCCTAAACAATGAACTTTAGACTGTAAATTGATCTCTTCGCGCGTCCCCGACAACACTCAAATGTCAAAATATCAACAGGATATGTTATCTGTGTTGACACCGGTTTAACTTTGTTCTGAATTTGTTATTTCCATCCGCGGAACCTCATCGATCAAACAGTCTCCCTATGCCCTGCCAACCTAGGTTTAGCCGCAACTAAACTCCTGTCTAGCCTAGTCTAAAAACCTAGTGTTATACCACGTCCATTATCGACACCACTCGAAAATGGTTGAGTTTGATTTGAATGTGCTTGAATGTTTAACGACTGTGTGTGTGGGAATTACAAAACTCGCTACTCGAAAGGAATGAGGAGAGGATTAGCCCGCGAATATCCTAAGAGCCAATCCAGGAACCCTATGGTGAAGGAAAAAGGAATTTAGGGTCGCTCCAAGCCCAGACTCAGACTCAGATATTTGACTTAAAAGTTCTTTTCTAACGACCCAAGGATAGTTTTGGAATTAGGGGTAGGTTGATATAAAGGTAGGAACCGAGGTATATCTCGGCGCTTCAGACACTCACGAAAACCCACTGAAACTCCGCAATCACAAATTCGTATAGTTCTGACGCGTAACACGGCAGACAAAACTGTTTAGAACTCGTGAAAGACGACTGTCACAGTAGCTAGACGCTGAGACTGAATGCCCTCACCTCTCTTGCTCTGGTATTTATACGCCCCACATGCGTCCTTTGCGAACACGCTCTGCCCAAGCGAAGCTTCTTATCACCAACTACACAGGGTCTATTTTCTACCATGCCATGCAGATCCGCCGTTCTACAAATTGTGTGTACGCATATTCACTATGATCAACCGTAGGTGATCACTCAAATCATTTGGTACTGCCGATACACAGAATCTGTTGATCGCTGACCAATAAAAGCTTGTTGCGATTAATTAAGCATACCCGACCGCTAGGGCGCGTGGCTAAGACCACCAGAACGATATTCAAACTAGCGGTGTCAGACCCTCCATATCATACCTCAATCGCAATTGTGTATTTGCAATCAACATAATAGCTTTCTCCGTTCCATAATAACCTTTCATTATTTAGTTATTCATAATTTTATTCAACGCGCAGCCAAATCGGCTCTGATCTCTACACATCTCGCAGGAATGCGACAAAAAAAACTTGACCTGAACTGAAATTCCACGAATGAACCCACGCGTCTTTTTTTTTGCAAACTTTGCCAGTAAGCTACGCAAAACCCCCAAACGTTATCTGAACCGATTCTCGTATTCAAAACAGCGCGGCGTTGGGCTAGCTCTCTACCACGCAGAATGAAGTATCAAATGTACCGAACCTCGTGTACCATTACAGCCCCCTCCCAGACCTTGAGACACTGTTTATCTCAGTTAACATGGCGCAAGGATCTCATTACCACTATGCTACCCATACTTTGTACATATCTACTCTATATGTACGGACATCTCAAATCATTTACACAGACCGATGAATCTGTCAATTATGTATATAATATTTACACAACTCGATTGAGTTCTCTCCTGTCTTATCTTATTTATCTATCTAACTATACAACCTCGCTTACCCGCAATTTATCTTAATTCGTATTACTATATATATATATACAAATTGTTGTTTTTTTTGTTTTTTTTTTTTTGTTTTTGTTTCCAAACCATGCAAGATCCTTAAATCTACAAAGTAGTTACTCAAATTTACAGCTTACAGCTTAATTATATAACTTTTATACACTATCTTATTTATCTACGCCCTTATTCGTCCTCACATAATACCTGGCTATATTTATAGTATTGAAGTTACCCAATATCTCATTTGAACCCGGATCTACTAACGTATAACAGTTAGGATATACCACTGCCGAAATAACATAAGGCCCTTTATACAACAACGAAAATTTCCGCATGATTTTATGTTCTTTATTTGAACGCACAAAAGTCTTAAGTTTCACATAATCACCTATACGATAGACCTCTAACTTACGCCGTTTGTCCGCCTGTCGCTTACGTCGTTCACTAGAACTTTTAGAGTTTTCTATCGCTACATTTCGCACCTGTTCCGAATCTCGCACACTATGGCCTAATAACCATTCATCGCCTAATTCCTTGTCAATAGTTAACGGTTCCCGCCTACCAAACGCTAACTCATTAGGCGCAAAGCCTGTGCTTGTGTGTTCGATATTATTATAGCAATTTTGAATGTCCGGTAACACGTCGACCCAACTACGATTACTTCCGCCACAATAAGTTCTAATCAGTCGACCTAGCTCGCGATTCACTCTTTCTACGCTATTAGAATTTGGACAATACACCGACGTATGAGTGACCCGAATCCCCAGCTGTTTGAGTCCAAATTCCCAAACTTTCGATATGAACTGTGGTCCTGAGTCCGTAATTATAGTTTCGATAGGTATTTCCCTATGAAATCTCTTTGTACAAGCGAGCACGCTCCTACCTGTCGCTTTTCGCATTGGATATAATTTTATTACTTTACTATACACGTCTTGAATCACATATATATATTGATATCCGAATTTACCTACGGGCAATGGCCCATAAAGGTCCGAGAAAACTTTCTCACCCAACCTTTCCGCCAACACCGATGTACAAGGACCAACGGTATTGTTAGTACTTGGTTTGACCTTTTGACATATGTCACAACTTCTTATCACCGCGCTAATCACCCTACTAATATGAAGAAAATAATATCTGTCCTTCATCAGTGCTAATATTTTATATCTGCCGTAGTGACCTATTTCTTCATGTATGTGTAAAATAAGTTCCTCCTGTAGTGATTTCGGAATTACTAGCAACTGTACGTTCCGCTTCGGCACGTGAAAATATAACGTATCACCTACTAGCTTGTAATTTTCAAAACCTCTCGTTCCCGTATCTACCACTCTTCGTCTGATACAACCGCTAATTCGATTTAACCGCTCATCTTCGCTTTGTAATCTCGCAATGTCCCGTAAACTCGAAATAACACTTGCGGTATTCGATGCCTGAAACCAGAATATCCCCGGCTGAACATTTGTACTGTCAATCATACCTCCAGGTCCCGCTATTTGCCTGCTTAGCGTGTCGGCAATTTGATTATCAGTCCCTCGCACAAATTCTATGTCGTAATCGAATTGCTCTAAAAACATAATCCACCTAGTTACGCGTGCCCCTAATAAGGTCCACGATTTAATGAACGTCAAACTTTTATGATCAGTTCTAATAATAACTTTTTCTCCCCGCAAATATATCTCAAATCGCTTTAAAGTGTATATAACTGCATACATTTCCTGTTCACTGATAGCCCATCTCGTCTGAGCACCCTTAAATGCCTGCGAACAGAACCCTATAATTCGTTCCTGGCCCGAATCATCTAATTGATAAACATAGCCCCTAATTCCTATAGCGCTGGCGTCACATTGAACATAATATGTTTTTCCCGCCAATGGCTGACTCAAAATTATACTTTCTGAGAATTGGTTTTTTATCTCGTCAAAAGCACTTTGCATCTGCGCATTCCAGACGAACTTGACTCCAGACCGTAATAAATTGTACAAGGGCTGTGTCAACGTTCCAAAATTTTTTATAAACCTCCTAAAGTAATTTATGAACCCCAAAAACGCCCTCAATTGCCTGACAGTTCTGGGTGACGGATATAATTTAAGTGTTTCAATTTTGTCCGGGTCCATCTGCAAACCTTGTGTAGACAAAATATGCCCCAATAACTTGACCCTTTTTTGTGCGAACTCGCATTTTTTTAGTTTGCATGTGAAGCCCGCGTCTTTTAATTTACTCAGAACCGTGTCCACTTGAGACAAATGCTGTTCGAAGTCACCCTCAGTTAAAATTGCCAAATCGTCAACAAAATTTAAACAATATGACCTAACCTCTGGCCCTAGAATTAAGTCCATCGCCCTCGAAAATGAACCCACACTGGTTTTCAACCCCTGAGGTAAAACGTTGTAAACATAACTTCTGCCTTGATATACAAAACCCGTGTATCTTTTAGATTCGTCTGATAATGGTATAGAAAAATACGCATCTTTGATATCAATAACTCCTATGTAGTTTATTCGGCGCCCGGATTGCAATATCTCACTCATTAAAGGTGTGGTTTCAACCTCCCCGACCATTCCCGTGTTTAATTGTCGTGCATCTAGCAGAATACGGACCTCTCCCGATTTCTTTAATGTACAAGTCAATGGACTGCTGAAATCCGTAGATTGCCTGCTAATAATACCTATCAATTCCATTTCTTCCAAACGTTTTGTTACTTTATCGCGATATGCGAACGGTATGGGATAGCTTCGTTTTACGAAAGGCGTTTCATCTCTCATTTTTATCTCATGTATATATTTATTTGTCCGACCTACTCTATCGCTAAACAACTCTGCATGCTTATTTAACACCGGCAATAACTTTGTTTTGTGTTCAACAGGTATTGATGAATTATTCACATATTCCTCTATCATATTTCTACAGGTATCTTGGTTCTGTACTTCCATTGTACAACAGCAAGATTCCGGATTAGGACCAGTACCTAATGGTATTTCACACATCCGCCCGGCGCTTCGTATAATTAGCCTCTTATTACCCTCACACGTTAAACTGGCTCGCGCCTGTTGTATAAAATCAAACCCCAAAATTAAATCTTTAGGCACCCTTGTTAATACTAGCATTGGAGTATCGATAACGCATTCACCTATCGTTAATGGTAACGTTACTAATTTATCAACCTTTTCCTTACTGACTCCAAATGCACCTGTGATTCTCAAACTTGGAATCGGTATTTCCGTCGGTTTTCCCAATTGACTGCATACTTCTTCGTACACTCTCCGACTTATTACGCTGATTTCGCTCCCCGAATCAATCAAACTCCTTACAACAATAATCCCAATACGCACATCTATCTCAGGTAATGTCAAAGTACTACATAACTCGCGCCCACACTCAGTCGAATCGTCGTCTCTGAATATCGTATGTAAACGTCTGTCATTTCGATCTCTACAATTCGATCTAGATTTTTCATCTAAACACACGGCATATCCGTGCGCTTTATGCGCTAGTAATTGAATAAATTCATTCACACCCACGTTCGAATCCAAATTACACAAATCATACAGTCTATGTTTTCTTTCAATTTGATCGGCTGTCCACCCGAACCGTAATAAATATCTGTGCGCGAACGACCCGCGCGAGTCCACTAGTTTTTTGAATTCTGACTTATCGCATTATTCCTGTCACTTGAACTTTGCCCTGCCTCTGTATCTCCTGAACTATCATTGCCCCTCTGGAACCCTATTGCCTTGAAGCTAGGCTGAGGCTGTCTGCCTCTACCGCGAAAATAACCGCGACCACGCGTCCCAAATTCGTTTCGCGCCTTCGTTACCGCGTTATAATTATTCCTACGACTCATCGCGTTATAACGTATCGTATTTACCCGCATAGCTCGATATTGCCCACGCATGTAGCTATTCCGCCTTACATTATTCGTATCCATTGTCTCAGAACCATGTATCGCACTTAATCCTCCATCGACATTCCGTTCTAAATGCCGAAGGAATTCGACCGCATCACGTATAGTCATTGACTCCTTCCTAGCAAAAAACGCTACCTGAATATCACGCGGCAACTGTCTGAAAATCGCGTTGATTTTCTCCGTATCAGTAAACGGTATCGTAAGCTCATATATGCTATTCAATTGAGAGGCAAAGAATTCTTCCATACTTTGACCTTTCTTAGAATCAAACTTCGCAGTCAGGAATCTTTGCTTAATTAATTCCTGTTCATTATCACCCCAGAATACCTCTCTGAAATCTTTTCCAAAATCCGAATAGGTTCGCCATGAGTCTCTGTATATGCTCATTCGAACTTTTGCAATTCCTACCAAACTATCCGTTGCCCATATCAAAGCCCTAGAACTATCTCCCGAGACTTTAATATAATCCTTTAAATCTCTTAAGAAAATCATCGGATTTTCCGAACTCCGCCCATCGAATGTCGGCAACTTCTGTGTCATTTTCACAATGCATGATTGACGTTTTTCTACCGATTGTTCAAACGTCTCTAGTTCCTGTCTATCAGTCTGTCTGTCTGAAGTCCTACTAGCATTGCTCGTGCTGGAACCCCTTTCCAAACTGTCTAATCTATTCACTATTTCAGATAACAATTGCGTCACCTGCCCTGACGCCATTTCACTTGTGTGTGAAAGTGAATTTTGTGCTACCCCACTTACGGTTTTTCTACGCCGGCCGGACATTATTCCTAAACAAAAACCGCCGTAGCTCGTACAAAGAATTGTGAAAACAATGCCCCTTTTTTTTGCTTATTTCTTATTTACAAAACTGAACTGTTTAAAATCGTTTCTACGTTGTGTTATTTTTAAAAGTAACGCGTTAGACCTTGATTCTTTTAGAATATCTAGGTATCAGACTATCTAGGATATCCTTCGGTCTCGGCACCAAAGAATCTGTACCGGCACCATGCCAAGGTCGGAGCCGCCGCTATCAGTAGCTATGATCGTCTATTCTATCTATCCCAAAATGAGAGGACCCGATTCAGCTGTAAGATTTGTAAGTTAAGAATGATAAGTCTGAATTCCTCGTTCGTTGAGAAATTCGTTAGGCGTACAATAGTCGAACGAAGTTTGGTTCAGGAAGTTACAGTTTCAAGTTAGACAGGGAAAGCATATATGTCCGCGAGCCGGTAATTCACATCAGTCAGCGGTGTATTGCGCCAGAACGATCGTTGTTATATTTTATGTGATGGCACCATCTGGTTTTTGTATATATGAGCGCATTGGAACATCTTTTGTTTTAGTTTTAGTGGTCGACCACAGTTTATAATATTTGTTTGTGATATCGTATAGATATCCGTCGTAGTTTTACGACGTGAGTACTCAATGATATTTCATGTGCTCGCTAGTAGCGGCTTGTGGTGGTTCCAATTATATATTTGGTTCACGGCAATAACGATCCGAAAAGACCGGTTTACACAATTGCGATTTGAGTTCCGAAATGGGTTCTGAATTAGCGGTTACCTCAAAAGGTCCGTAACGTTTTGAAACCTTCAACTCTGCGCAATTTGAGCTGGATGTTATTGAAACGTAAGCATTATTGTTTTAGGAGATCTAACCCACACCATAGCGAAGTGCATAGTTCGATAAATACCGAACTATGAATTCCACTAGCCGCAGCACGTCCTGGGCTGAGCCAAATCATATATACCGACTCAGCTTACACATTAGATCTCCAGCGAAATTTACATTTAATTTAAAAATGCAACTTGAATCCAATCTGACCCAAGGCAATGCAAAACACCTACCCGGTCCTAAACAATGAACTTTAGACTGTAAATTGATCTCTTCGCGCGTCCCCGACAACACTCAAATGTCAAAATATCAACAGAATATGTTATCTGTGTTGACACCGGTTTAACTTTGTTCTGAATTTGTTATTTCCATCCGCGGAACCTCATCGATCAAACAGTCTCCCTATGCCCTGCCAACCTAGGTTTAGCCGCAACTAAACTCCTGTCTAGCCTAGTCTAAAAACCTAGTGTTATACCACGTCCATTATCGACACCACTCGAAAATGGTTGAGTTTGATTTGAATGTGCTTGAATGTTTAACGACTGTGTGTGTGGGAATTACAAAACTCGCTACTCGAAAGGAATGAGGAGAGGATTAGCCCGCGAATATCCTAAGAGCCAATCCAGGAACCCTATGGTGAAGGAAAAAGGAATTTAGGGTCGCTCCAAGCCCAGACTCAGACTCAGATATTTGACTTAAAAGTTCTTTTCTAACGACCCAAGGATAGTTTTGGAATTAGGGGTAGGTTGATATAAAGGTAGGAACCGAGGTATATCTCGGCGCTTCAGACACTCACGAAAACCCACTGAAACTCCGCAATCACAAATTCGTATAGTTCTGACGCGTAACACGGCAGACAAAACTGTTTAGAACTCGTGAAAGACGACTGTCACAGTAGCTAGACGCTGAGACTGAATGCCCTCACCTCTCTTGCTCTGGTATTTATACGCCCCACATGCGTCCTTTGCGAACACGCTCTGCCCAAGCGAAGCTTCTTATCACCAACTACACAGGGTCTATTTTCTACCATGCCATGCAGATCCGCCGTTCTACAAATTGTGTGTACGCATATTCACTATGATCAACCGTAGGTGATCACTCAAATCATTTGGTACTGCCGATACACAGAATCTGTTGATCGCTGACCAATAAAAGCTTGTTGCGATTAATTAAGCATACCCGACCGCTAGGGCGCGTGGCTAAGACCACCAGAACGATATTCAAACTAGCGGTGTCAGACCCTCCATATCATACCTCAATCGCAATTGTGTATTTGCAATCAACATAATAGCTTTCTCCGTTCCATAATAACCTTTCATTATTTAGTTATTCATAATTTTATTCAACGCGCAGCCAAATCGGCTCTGATCTCTACACATCTCGCAGGAATGCGACAAAAAAAACTTGACCTGAACTGAAATTCCACGAATGAACCCACGCGTCTTTTTTTTTTGCAAACTTTGCCAGTAAGCTACGCAAAACCCCCAAACGTTATCTGAACCGATTCTCGTATTCAAAACAGCGCGGCGTTGGGCTAGCTCTCTACCACGCAGAATGAAGTATCAAATGTACCGAACCTCGTGTACCATTACAATCTTTGTCTAGCGCGCTAGCGGTCGGGAAGGCTTAATTAATCGCAACAAGCTTTTATGGTCAGCGATCAACAGATTCTGTGTATCGGCAGTACCAAATGATTTGAGTGATAACCTACGGTTGATCATAGTGAATATGCGTACACACAATTTGTAGAACGGCGGATCTGCATGGCATGGTTGAAATTAGACCCTGTGTAGTTAGTGATAAGAAGCTTCGCTTGGGCAGAGCGTGTTCGCAAAGGACGCCATTTTTTTTTTCAGACATGTGGGGACTATAAATACGATTGCGGGGGAAGGTAGAGCATTCAGTCTCAAACCTTCCATAATAAGTGCATGTCGCATGCAGAATTTAAGTAATTGTCCACTTCGTCTAATTTCTCAAACGAGAATGTTGCGTGAGGCACTCGCTCACTCTCGTTGGTCGCCGCCGTCATGGCTTGGTTAGATAAAGTGAGGTTATTTTACCTTGAGATAAACCGCGACCGATCTGTGTCTTCCACTTTGTTGAAGCTTGCGCTGGGGCCGGAACCAGTGAGACCTGCAGCAGAGGCAGGTCGCTCGTAACTTGGTTGGCTTTGCAGGATAAATTACTCAGGGCACGTGGGTCGACACCAGAATGAAGATACGGAGTTCCCAGTAATCTTTTATTCATAAAAGACACCAAGAAAATAATTACAGTATTAGTAAGTGTAATTAACGGACTAGTCTTATGTACAATTACTGATAATTAAATATTAAAGTTATCACAGAGCAAGGAATACATGACAGGCCATTGAGAGAGGTTAAGCCGAAGAAAAAGGGAAAACGGAAGTGTCAAAAATGTCATAGACATATATAGACGGGTTACCATAGACTATAGAAGGATGGTTAGAGGAGATTATATTTCTAACAGTATGAACCTCTGTGGGAAGTTTGGGGTCGAAAATCGCAAGAACAGGCTCGCTAGTCAAAATTAAAATAATTTCTTGACGAACGCGTTCCTGCCCTTGACCCCATTTGAATGGAGTACCATTCTTCAAGAGCTGAGAGATACAGAACGTTTTCGTTGCATAGCCCTTTATGTATTTGCGAAAATACCCGGCCAGCCCTAGAAACTGTCTGACTTGTTTCACATTTTGCAGAACAGGTGACTTGACTAACGCCTTAATTTTATGAGGGCTTGGCCTAACCTGACCTTGACTTATTATCCGACCTAAGTACTCGACTTCTGTAGCTAGAAAAACGCACTTACGCAAGTTAATCGAAAAACCCGCCTCTGTCAATGTCGTAAGTACCTCGCGCAGCAGGTCAATGCCTTCCTGGACCGTGCTGCTCATCAGGAGTACGTCGTCGATGTATACCAGCAGTTTCCCCGACTCTATGAATTTTTTCAACGTCTTATTGATGATCCGCTGGTAGACAAACGGCGAATTCGTCAGTCCATAGGGCATTTTGAGGTACTCATAGTGACCCTCTGGCGTAACGAAGGCCGTACGATGGACGAAATCCGTACTTATCTTAATCTGGTGGAAGCCAGATGCCATGTCAAGCGATGAGAACCTCGTTATGTTTTTATCACCAAGCCGATCAATGTGGTCATCGATAAGAGGGAGGGGGTATCGGTCTTTGACTGTTATACGGTTGAGAGCACGATAATCAACACACATCCTATCGGACCCGTCTTTCTTCTTGACCAGAATGATCGGACTCGAATATTCTGACTCTGATTCCCTAATAATGCCTTTGTCTAAAAGGTCATTAACGATCTCGCGAACCTTTAATTTTTCGGTGTGAGAAAGCTTGTACGGTCGATACGCTACTGGTACCTCACTAGTCACGCTAATATGCATCTCGCCCGTGGTAACGGTTGTAGTAGCCGTACCTTCGATAAAAAAATCAGAAAAATCGGTAATCACTACCATCAATGATTCGCATTCGGTACCCTGAAGGGGCGTATTGATGTCCGTGTTTGTCGCAGCCCTAACTGTAAATACCTCCGTAGGCTCGCTAACCGTGTGCGTGATGGTGTGGCTATTGTTTGTCCTAACGTACGTAATACCGTCCCTATTAAGTACATCCGTACCGATAATTATAGCTGTCGACATACATCCCGCCGGAACTACCACGAAATCAGCCTCGATCGAGTTCAACAGTAAGAGTGACATACGACTTCCCTTCAATCTCATTATTTCCTAACCCCTTTAGGGTGCAGCTAGTGGGCTTGCTTGTGCATGAAAAATGCTTAACAACGTCCGCGGACACCAACGAGACATTGTGGGCTCCGCTGTCAATAAGCACGTCAACCGGAATGCCCTGCACTACGGCGGTCGTGATGTCCCTCTTTCTGTCATTCCCCGCGATATCATTGCAAAAATTCACGTTGTGCGTGTTTCGCGACGCGGACCTCTCTTTAGCAAAACACTTGGCTTCTGAGTGACCTATCTTTTTACAAAATGTGCATGTGACTGCGTTAGGCTCCGACGGTTTCGATTTTTTTGGACAATCGAAGCTCTTATGGCCGCTCTGACCACAAACAAAACACTTCGGCAGTGATGACGTAGCCCTATCAGGGAACTTTCTTTTAAGCCAAGGCTGGGAAGTATGCGTGACCCTTGGAGTAATTTTTGTGTGAGAAGGCTGACTTGCCTTCACGTAAATGGACAAAAACGAAACCAAGGTTTCGGGGGTCAATTCTGCGTTTGCGGCTGCGGCACGAACTTGCGCGTCATTTATTCCGCGGATCACTATTAGCGTTAACAGCTCATCGCTAAGACCTTTTTCTATGCGCAGACGCAGAATTGTCCGCCGCGCGTATTCGGCAAACATTGTGTACTTGTCAGATGTTGTGTTCATAGCCTCGAACAAAATATTGGCGTAGTCGAGTTTTCGCGGGCAAAGAGGCTTGAATTCGCGTTTGAAATTGGTCCACGACCTATCATTGGTTACCCATTCATTCAACCAGGTTTTAGCATCTCCCCTCAGGCAACCCGCAACATGCGACAAGCACTCTTTGTCCGTCCAACGATTGGTTTTTTGCGTGCGATCTACTTCTTCACACCACACGTCTATGTCATGTATACTCGGATCTAAATTAGAAACGTAGTAGTTGAGCCGCCCCGGGTTCATAGACTGAATCGCGTCAACAATAGCTTTAGCAGCCGATGGCGTTGCGACGTCTGAATCACTGCGGGTAGTCGAGAAATTGTTTTCGATCACCTCTAGGCGCGATAAGATCGTATCTAGCGTGCTACCGCGAACCGCACGAGGGCTTGGCGTACGACACTCAGACCGAGATCGCGACGTTGCACGTTTCCGCGATGAAGATGCCATTGGTGGCGGTATCGATCTATTTCGAGGAAGCGACCGCGATCCAGAACGCCTATGTCTACGGGACCTAGTTCGTGAGTGAGACCTACTATAACGCGTCCGCGACCGAACACGTGTTCTAATACGCGACCGACTACGGGTTCTAGAACGCATTCGACGACGTCGATGCGATCTGTCGCGTGATTTACTTCGCGCACTACGCTTTTTAGGCATGATTCAAACACACCAACAATAACAAATGAACCAAAACAACGTGGGTGGTTGTGACTTCCTTATTTATGAAAAATCAACGGATGGCAAAACAAGAATCAAAAGGCTTGAGTTCTATCCCACTTCTGATGTTGGATCAGACGTGGAATTTTGATTAAAAAAAAACAATTTATTTACTAACCTAGAATTTATTACAATTTGGAAATTAACGATTTTTACAAAGTAAGCCAAATAAGGAAATCACCACAAACACAACGAGTAAATCACAATCGAATTAAACAAAAGCACCGATACCAAAATCCAGATCACACCGTACGTCAACGAACCGAGATCCGCACGACGTGACGCCCGCAAAAGGAATGAACCCCACTCCTTCCTTTGGCGTGCTTTTATAGAGAATCCCTACTCTAGCCCCAAGCAGTGTAGTTAATCTCTAACAATAGAACCAAATAATATTGAAGCTGTAGTAATGCTTTGCACAACTTTCTAATCGCTCATTCACGTAATCACTACTCGCCTTCTGAATGTTTTGACCAAGAAAATATAGAAAATGGAACTATCTTGCCAGGGTTATATACGGGTGACCAGATGATCCCATTAGCTAGAAGGGGATATGGGAATACTGCATTAAATGCAAAGAATATTCGGGAACAGTTTATGGATTACTTTAGTAATGAAGGCAGTGTTCCCTGGCAAAATAATTTCATAAATAAAAAAAAAATGGTATTGGAATTGAATTTTATTTTGTTTAATTTTTTGTGAAGCCAGAACAAAAATCTTACCGTAGATTCCTCCTCAGTCAGGTTCGATTGCGATGCTCTTGGTGTCTCTTGGTCGCGGAGAAAATGCAATCTATCGTAGTACCATAGGCTCGGCACGTATACATTCGTTTATGCCTGCTCCTGATTTCTTCGAATTTTCGATTTTTTATGTTCTTTTCGGTAATTTGTCCTGTAGGTATATATTTTTTTATTACTGATTCCCGATTCGCGTCCGGCTCTATTTCATTCAAAACATCTACCAATTGTTGGTATGCAGCGATCTTTTTATCGCGAATTCGGTATTATTGACTTTTTATTTGCCATAGACAAGGTAACTTCCTGTATAGACTCTTCGGGCTGGTTTTCCAACATTGACTCTTTGATACTTAGTAAACTTGGTTACTAGGGGGTAGATAGGGTTTACCTTGAACCATTTATCCAGTTTTTAATACTAGGAGATTTAATTATTTAATTAATTATGAATTAATTAAACTTACGAATATTATCAGGAGAAACGGAACGTTTTTCGTAAAATTTGGGCTAAGATGAATGTCAGTTAGACTTAGAATGTGTGGAACGGAACGTAACGTCGATGTTTGAACGTAAAAAAAAACGTTGCTGGGTTAGTGTGTGTGTGTGTCATTCCGTTTTTCTTCGAGTTGCGTGAATGTTCTCTCTTGGGTGTTTTTCAAATTTGAGGGGCACGTGACGCAACGGAATCAATTATTGCGTTGTAGTGATTTGGCTAGGTTTTCACATCTAATTCAATTAAATGTACCCTTAGCTACGTAAAAATTAATAAAACATAACAATCCTAGGAAGGATATCGTGATAATCGTAATTTTTACGTCAGAGCTCGCAGGAAAACGTTCCGTTTCGTCACAAGGAAAAACATCAAATAAAATAAAAAATATAAATGTTCTGTTAATTTGTATTTATTTATTATTACAATGACCATCAAATTTTTAGGAACAACAATTAAACAGAACTCAACGGCATTAATAATTGCCAAACCAATACTTTTATTTCAAGTTCGTCACAGTGTGACCTTTTGGCATTAAAAACATAACAATAATTTTCTTCCTAAACTTAATAAACTGAACATATTGCAAGTAACATCTAGAAGTACATCATTGTCAACAAAATCTAGTAAAATATTATCTAATAGCCTAATATTTCTTGAATTATATGAGTTATTATCTTCCTAAAAATATGGGACAGTGACTATCTGGAATTCAGAGTGACAAACTGGAAAATCTTAAGCTAGGTTTACATGTTTTATTCAATACAAGAACAGTCTTTAAGTTACCTACAGTCTTTAATGTCTATATAAAGTAAAAACATGTTTTTCTTAAAACCCTAAAAGGCAGTAAGTCCTACTAGATAAATTCTTAAATATGGTTTTTTAAACAGTATACCTATCAGTGATCTAAACTAATACATGTTTTTACTTAATCTTTTGGGAACATATTTTTTCACAATAACATAAATTAAATATTCTTCTAATGTCTAGGCTTTTTTAAACATAATCACTTTGGTAGCTTTTAATACAAATGATTACCTTCATTACAAGTATAGTGCGTTTTTTTTTAAAGAAAAGGTCTGGCCATAGACCTGCGACTCATAATTCTACGAGGGATGGCATGAAGATGCGATAACTAGACGGTATACAATCTGAGCGGGATGCAAATTGTTGCTTGTTTAAAGCAAGTCCCTTTCTTTAAAAATCGCATTATAAGTAGGAATAAACTAAAATACTCTGCATGACTAAACAATTTTAATAAATTCAAACAACAATATCCAGTCTCTACTAAATCAACTTATTCGAAACATTTTTCGCAAATGTAGTCGAGTGCTGGTTGGTCGCAACTACACATTCTACATACCCAGTTTTTACAACTCAAATATTTTTACAAGTCATATCGCTGATGACATATAATTTACGCAGCTTACATAAACGGCATGTAAAGTTTCTATTTATTATAGTTTTTAAAGCCCTTGAACTGTATTTTTCTTGTTTAATTGGTTGGTGTTGTAGTTTTACCTTTTTCTTTGACGGACCTTCATCTGATGCCTCTAGATTATTCATTCTTTTCCTAATATTTTCCTTCACTTTACTTTCCGTCCAACATTCCACGTTCTCTTCTGTCAAGCAATCTGCGGTATCTAAACGTATATTCAACGAATCTTGGATACTGTCAAATACAGTTAGATCCACAATGTCATCAATATTCAGGTCAAAAACGGGGTCAGTCGGGTCATTTTTACTGCTAGAAGTAGCATTTTGATCTCTGGCCGTACATATTATAGCAACCTGATCAACGGGGTCAGTTTGTTTATTTTTACTGCTGGAAGTAGCATTTTGATCGATAGCTGTATCTATTAAAGCAACCTCATCAACCTGCTCAATTTTATCACAAGATGCGGTATCGTTAACGGAGATGGTTTGTCGTCCACGGTTTTTTTTGCACAGCGCCTTATCAGGATCCACAACAGAAACAGACCGACTGTCGCGTTGGCTCTGGTAAGAATCAAATAAATGAGTTCCAGGATCCAAACAAGTGCACAACCCGTGTTTATCGCCACAGAAACAACTCAATTTTCGATGGAGTTTCATAGTCTGCGGAACAGCTTTCAGATCTCTCGGAATAATTTTGTTCATATTTTCGATATCACTATCCGCAACTATGAAACATTTTACAGATTTCATACTGGCCGATAGATGTTTATAAGCATCGTTTGCATCTGTCACATCGTGCCCGTAAGCCACATGTCTATCTAACTGTCTTTTAACTGCACCCCCAATGCCATCTGCAACACCCTTTCCGTGCCCACTTTCCGAAAATGACCAGGTAATATATTTCAGTTTCAATTTAGTTGCAAACAAGTTGATTAGGTAGAAGTTTTTTTTCTGTCTGTACTGGGATGTGGGGCCGTCAGAAAAAAAATGGATGATTTCTATTGTGGGGTCTAATTCCTTGACAAATTTTAAGACGGGCAAGAGGTGTGCCCAGATTGCATTAGGTTCATGACAAGCGTTATCGGATATTGTTACAAATGATTGTGACTTATCATTCCAATAAATGATACCGCAATGAAGCGAGACACTATTTTTTGACGCTCCGAAATGCATTGACTGAATCTCGGCACCAAGTTTACCATCGTTATTCTCTGAGAAGTCAACCAAAATGGCGATATCTTTAGTGCCAAGTTGTTTGATGCACATTTGGTACTGTCGCTGTTGCTCCTTCCAGTTGTTATAATGTCTCTTGAATTTTGGAAACTCCTCTTTAAAGTTAGTCATAAGCTCGCAAACCGTTCCTCTCTTTAATTGTTTCACAGTTTTTTAGTAGTATATTCTTTTCCTGATTTTTTGTATGTGTGTGTAACTCTTTCCCATTTCAACCATGTGACTTCCTCATCAAATTTATAATCTCTGTATTGCAGGCTTTGGGAACTGTAATTTTCACATTCATCGTACATACAAGCGTACGACTTTTTGTCACAAACCAACTTACTAATAGTTTCTTCGAGATTTTTGTAATCTATTACATGTTTGTTTTTTAGAGCCAAGTAAAGATACTTGTATGTGCTTGACGCACATACAAGTATCTCTATTTTTGGTGGTTGGTGACAAAACGTAATACGGCTTATAGCGATAAAAAGTCGTAAAACTGTATTTACCCCCTTCTTGTTTATATATTTCATATAAGTTACTTATTGTGTCGGTTAAGTATCGAATCTGCATTTTCTGCTTTGCCTTTGTTTTCGTTTCCCGCTTTCCAGCAGTATTTCTGCTGATATCATCTCTCAAATAGAAATGCTTTAATTCGTCTTGTATTTTGTTATTCACAAGTTTATTATTTTTTTTCATTTGCTTTGTACACTTTTTAAGTCCCAAACAGCTAGCAACAACTTTAACAGATTGGTTGCTTTTGACCACTTGATTTAGCGCGATGAGCTTAAGCCGTCTTTTTTCTGGTCTTCGGGTAGTTTTGTACGTTTCGCGTAGTGAGGACTCTAATATTTCTTGACGTGCCAAAAGTTTGTCCATGTCTTTCTGTAGTTTACTCAGTTTTTTCTCATGGGCTATTTTTTCACGGTAAAGTTTTTTTCGAGTCGCTTCGTTTCTTGATTTTAATTTGCGAATATGTTCTACAGCTCTTCGATAGTTCCTGCATACTTTTGTATAACGTATTTTTAAAGTGCAGCGTGAGTTGCTCTGAGACTTCGATGTGCTTGGTGCAGCTGTTTGATTCTCGTTTTCTTTCTCTTTCTTTTTTAGTTTTTGTGTTTTCTTTTCTTCCCTCCATTGTTTTCTTCTACATTTTTCTCTTCTTCTGTTAAGTCCTTAACATTTTTCGACTCTTTCGAAGACGTTTTAAATGCTTCTTCCTATGCTCCTCAAATTTTACGGGGTCATTTTTTAGTTTCTCCCTGTACCTTTTAGCCCGTTCTGCTGCCGTGAGAGCCATGTTCGCTGAAATATAACGTATTTTATTAATTAATGTGATGGTTGATATCGTGAATAACGTAAGACGCGTTTCGCTTGCATATTTTAGTTCTGTCCGCAAACATATATAAGGTTCAATAGTTTTAACTAGTTTAGCGATTAAGAGTTTCTAATTACGTCTTAGTTCGATATAACGACTAAACCATAAACTAATGTCGGTTCACGGTTCTCGCAAGGAACTTATGGTTATATAACTAATGTCGGTTCACGGTTCTCGCAGGGAACTTATGGTTATATAACTAATGTCGGTTCACGGTTCTTGCAGGGAACTTATGGTTATATAACTAATGTCGGTTCACGGTTCTCGCAGGGAACTTATGGTTATATAACGCAATTCGATAGGCATTGGGTGGCGAAAAACATACTTTCTGGGCAACTAGGGGCACAAAATGTCGTATTCGGCAGTCCATCACCAAAACAACAAAGGCGCACTAGGACAATCCAAATACGACATTTTGCCGCCCTAGAAAGCAATCTATATGTACTGTCGCTATTTGAGTTCCATACCCGACTCAGGCCCAGCGGGTCTAAAAAAGCCACATTGACCAATTCATATCTGAATTCATTCATTTCCCGAATTGCCAGCCGAATTCTTTTCTATGAAGATTCGTAAAATGGGTCACAAAATAGGAATTGCTTTCATAATAAGATCCTTGTATGATTCACGCAAAGTGGCCTTTTTAGACCCCCAGAGCGTTAATTAGTAAATAAGAGCGTTACTTTAAGTTAGTATAGTACTGACCACGTATCGGTATCTCCTATAATCGCGAAGGCCAGGTTGGCGCATAGGTCAGGTCTTTGCGTATTCCACCTCCCACAGTTTCGGAGCTGCTAGTGCAAATACAAATAAAAACATACATATTTTTTATATTACAGATAAGCCAGGGAATCAGGGAGGGCTAGTTCGGTTAGGTTAGGTTGGTTCTTGTTTGGCTTGATCATGAAATAAATGGAGCGTTGCTAAATGTCGCCACATGTAGCCCCATCATAATAGTTCCAGAGCGTCACAAAAACATTCCGGCCATACAATACGTTATGAACCGGAACGTGACGATTCATATCAACAAATGTTTCAAACAATAATTCAAGCTGTCGTGATAATTTTATGACTACGACGATGTGCAATTAAATACTTGCCTTTTTTATGAGCCCTAGTAGCCGGAGCTAAGGCGATTTCGAACATCAATACTACAAACAATGACTTTCTATAAAAATCCTATAGTAAAAAATAACCTCAAAATGGATTTTTGAAAATTCATAACAAAAAAACCATACATTTCCTAGACTAGATATTTTACAGGGGGGTTACTTCCTCCCCCCCCTCCCCCCCTCAACCTTATACGAAAGAGTCAGTGTTGGAAAAAATACCCAACTCTTCTAATTTCTCTCTGTTACTGCGGCGTGAGTCGACAGACATTTTGGCGCGAAAATAAACACACACAATACAACCGACCGAGGCACTGGCGCGCGTTCGACTGAAGCGTTCACACACACGCTCATGCATACTTGCACAAACTATGTTGCGCAGGTATACAGATCGTAGTTTCGATCTGCCTACCAGACTTGTGCAAGTCAGGAAACTTGTGCATGTTTTGTCACACACACGCTCCGTTATACTTGCACAAGTCTTCAGTTCCGGTATACCGTTCAAGTATACCGCTACGTACGTGGCAGCCATTACATCAACAAGCATCTTCAGCCTACTACGCACCGACCGGGCCATAATCTCAAATAGTCTAACTCTGAACTGTGTAAGTCACGAGGTATTTGCCGTAGGACTTCAAGTTGTGAGGAATGAAAGCCATCTGAAACTTCCCTAAGCTCATCCAATGAGTATCCTGATAGGTTAGACTGCTCCATCAATTCTAAGCGTCCGAAGGCGTAATCACGGGTTATTCTGTTAATATCTGGGTCAATTTCTATTACGTGACTCGTGTCCATACTATCGCCACCTTTCTTTGCCATATTTACCTTAATTCAATACATAACAAACACTCGAGAAATTTGAACGAAAAAGGAGAAATACATTTTAATGTTCGTTTTTATTTTTTTATTTCAACTGACAGAAGAGTAGAATGACTGAGCGATCAGCGAATGATCAACCGACAAATGAATGAACGACTGAACTAAAATGAGAGGGTGCGTTCACGAAGTGCGTTACTTTATATCACTGTTTACTATATCATATAATCGTGAAATCGTACGACAATAAATCGATTAATCGATCGATAAGGCAAACTGGTGTACACACGCAAAAAAAAAAACACAAGCAATCGACCCGAAGATAACCGACACACACAATAAATGAAGGAATACTTTAATAATTTAGTATTTGATAGAATTAGGAAACGAGAATTATTTTACGATAATTTAAATGAAAACTAGTTATCCAGATGGCACTATTCAGTGATATCCGGATCGAAGGACCAAATGTAAGCTCTGGGCGAGCTTCTGAGTGGACTGTAGATTAATGTTTTAGCTTTTATTGTGTGGTGGATAATATTCGTGTGCGTTTCGATTGCTCGGTCAAGTTTTCGAAGCCTAAAATGTAATGCACCAATATTTAGACGGTATTTGTGGATTTATAAATCTGCAAATAAAAAAGTTGTCGAGGCAGTAATATATAAGTTATAAGCATTTTAAGTTGGCCGCGCGAACGAAGCGCGCAGGATTGCGCGGCCATGGAGATCTCGGTAACTACTATGGCTAGAGATCTAATTCCTTTTGTCAATTAAAGAGTCTATTTGTCGATAATTGTCGGTGAAAGAATAATGAGGAAAAGTTAAAAACTTTCGGAAATATGCACTTCCCAAGATTTGGCCGCGCAATCCTCCACTAACGATTTCGTTATTCTTGATTATTTCCCAAATACGAGACTGCCAACAGTCAAAACCGGTCCTAGAATTTGTCGGTCCTAACGAGACCATCAACTATCACTATTATTCAGTAATTCACATTCAAAACACGTAAAACCAATCTGCTCGTGGCCGCGCCAACGAAACTACTTGTGCGCTGTTACTGCCTTAACTATAATACCTAGGCACTAAGTGTAAAAGATGTATTTCTTCATCAACTTAACCTCATTCGAGTGACATAGAGGTTTGTCCGTAAAACAGTATATCATGCGAGTAATATCAAAACTATTAAGTATCTCTTACTACGTTAGAGTAGGATAACCATAATTTTGATTGATAGTCTACCAAAACGACTAGTCATGGTGCCAATTGTTTATATTTACATCTCGCTCAGGTTTGCCGTAATGCCGTCTCATTCAAATGTAAGCCTTGCGCCGACATTGCCAGAGGAGGTGAATGTAAATATAAGAAACAAAAACCCTTGAATAATTTAAATAATTATGTTTTATTGACAAAATCACCAAAAACAAATACAATAACGACACCTCAAACCTTAAAATCCTTCAAGCTGTTCATAGACATAGACATCATTTATTAATAATATTCATTATAAGTCGTGCAAGGGAAAATAAATTATACATGAACTCATAGTGTAGTATTACACAGGATTCATAAAATTATTACAATATCTTAATTATTATGTCATAAAATTGATTAATTTGAATTGAATAAATTGTAAATTACCATGTCATTGGAAATATATTAAAATAAAATAAAAATATATTAAATTGAATTAATAAATTACGCTTTAAATAATGTCACATTTATGGAATATAGGTATGTCAAACACATACTCATTATAGTAACGGTGTCATCGTTCTGATAATTAGTCATTTAGTTTTAGAAATTCATCGTAGCTGTAGAGGGTCTTCTCGGTAAGCCATCCTTTCAACCTCAGTTTAAAGATGGGCATACTCGGTGCACTAGTGATAGCTTCAGGTAACTTGTTGTAGACTACCGGACCCATAACATGGATCGTGTTGCTTGTTTTAGCAAGCTTGTGCTTAATTGTAGCCAGCTTGTTGGAGTTGCGTGTCTCATATTTATGCCATTCTCCAAGTCGTTTGAATTGGTCTATATTCTCACGCACATAAATGGCCACTTGAAAAATCAGAAGGCTAGATAGTGTGAGAATTCGTAGATGTTTGAAGTGCGGTCTCGCAGATTCGTCAGTGGGTACTCTCGCCAGCAGACGCACGGCGCGTTTCTGTAACACGAACACGCGGTGCCACTGCGCCGCGCGCCCCCACAGCTCCACGCCGTACTGCAGCAGCGAGTGCACTGTCGCGTAGTAGCACGTGCGCATCGACTCTGCTGGTAGTGTAGATGACAGCCGACTCAGCGCGAAGCAAGCACTAGCTAGTTTGCTACACAGTTTGTCTATGTGTACGTCCCACGTTAGCGCTTGATCTACCTGAAAACCCAGAAATGGTGCATTGTGGACTTGCTCAATTTGAACGCCGTCCACTTCGACAGCCAAGTTAGGTCTTTGATGCCCGGAAAGATCAAATTTAATAAATTGCGTTTTGGTCGTATTCCATAATAACCCATTTTGGCGAAACCAGCGGCACATCCGGCTGGCCACTAAGTTAAGTTCTATTTCCAGCATTGCTATTGTCGATGCAGTCACTACCACGGCTACATCATCGGCAAATAAAAATATTTCACCTCCGACAACCGCGCTGGGCAAGTCATTAAGAAGCAGGGAAAACACGATGTTCGACAGTGACGATCCCTGTGGTACTCCCATATCTGTCGAGAGACCGTCCGACTTTACAGTCCCCGCTGCTCCGACTACAAACTGCTTTCTTTCGCGCATGAAACTCGTGATCAACGCCAAGGCCGGTCCGGCAAGCCCGTAGTGCTGGAGCTTCATGTGCAGGACATTGTGATCTGCAACATCGAATGCTTTCGACAGATCACAGAAGATCACGGCGACGGCCTGGTGACGCTCACGAGCATCCAGCACTTTCCGTACTACCTCTCTTGCTAGCTGGGTGGTGGAGCGCCCTTTACGGTAAGCATACTGCCGGTCCGTGAGAGCAGAGGTGTTCGCGAGATAGTCGGTGAGACGAGAGCTGAGGCCATTCTCTAGGATCTTTGCTATGGCCGGTATGATGGATATCGGACGATAGTGGCTTGGGTCTTCTTTTTTACCTTTGCCCTTATACAATGGACTCACTTTCACTTGTTTCATGCATTTTGGATATGTTCCAAGTTTAATGCATCCATTGAACATAACAGAAAGTGGGTTACATATATAATCTGCGATGCTGTTAATGAGGCTAATTGAGATGTCATAAATATCTTTCGTTGGCTTATTTGCTACTCTTTTTTTAATAATAATAAAAAGTTCAGCCGGTGTAAACGGGCGTAAACGCAGCGAGCAGTCAGAAGGCGCACGCGCAGCCAGCAGCGAGGCGCGCGCCGCACATAGGTCGGCTTGCGGGGCTCCACACAACCGGGCTGTATTTATAAATTGCAGGTTAAGGTAATCTACGACTTCTTTTTTACATTCGAAAATTTGGCCTGTCGGATGTTTGATTTCTTGGGTATAATCAACATTGGCTTTTCTAATTTTACAAGTTTCTACATTCACTACATGCCACATTGTTTTAATAACGTTGTTACTATTTCGGATTAAAGCGGAGAAGTGATCCAACCTCTGTGTGTATAATTTATTTCTTAAACTCTCCGTTAATTCATAAATTTTCTGGTCAAGTCGAGTATAATTCGGATAGACGGGTTTAATGGCAATGAGATCAAATAGCAAAGATTTTAGATTAAGTGTCTCTTTTGTGACCCATGATTTATCTTTGTTGACATTAGGCTTACGTTTAAGGGGAAAACATATATTCGATTTATTTATTAACACATTTAATACTGACTGGGCAAGCTCCTCGATTGTTGCCTTGCTACGGAACAAATATTCCCAATCCACACTATCTATAGCCAATGCAAATTGAGCTCGAGAAGCCGCTGTGTAGTCTCTGACGAGGCGGGTGGCGGGAGGGCGAGGGGGCAGCGCCCCACACACCAGCTCCGCGCGGACGCACAAGTGATCGCTCAGGTTTGTGGAAACGGGTCGCGCCGCAGCGGTGAACCAGTCTCCAGTGTTGGTGTAAACGTGGTCGAGTGATGTCGCCGATGTGAATGCTATGCGCGTAGGGATGTCTACCAAGCTCCTGAAGCCATGTGATTCGAGTGTGTCCCTAAGATCGTTGTGTTCAGAACTGTTTACCATCGTGTCAATGTTCGCATCTCCTAACATTATACACTCGAGACCCGTCTCGATAATTTTAGCGAGAAGATTATCCAATACAGCTACGAAGTCAGATGCTTTGATTAGATTAGTGCGATAAAAACAAACTACAAGTAATTTGTAGTCTAATAACTCGATTGCTGATATCTCACAGTAACGTTCAATGGCTAATTTACATATGTAAATGTAATTTACATATGTAGACATATGTCTACATGTTCAATCGCTTTTGTGTCATTATCAACAAATAAACATGATCCACCGTGTTCATAGTTAGATCGACAATAACTTGAGATCAGTGTAAAGTTAGCTATATTAATACATTGCAACTCATTGCTTTTTAACCAGTGCTCAGTTATGGCTATAATATTGCATTTTAACTCATCTTGAGTTAACACCTCTAAGATTCTTGTTTTATTATTTAAGGACTGAATATTTTGTAAGGCAATGGTAATGGTGTTTTGTTTACTAGTTGCATGTACTTGTGGGGTTGGCGGCGGCGGGGGGTCGGGCGCAGGCTGCACTGTCGCCGGCTCGGGGTCTGCGGCCGGGTCTCCGCGGGGAGCTGGAGTCAGGGGACGAGCGCGCCGCTCGCCTGCTGCTGGGACGAAACCACTCCGTAACCTCGGTCCTCGGCGGCCAGTTGTCTGGTTTCATAAAGAAGTCAAATTTGCTCGTAGGGATTGATTCATTTTTATTGGTTCAGGCTGTACCAGGGAATATAGAAATATACCTACATACATACACACACTCGAAAAACATAACCCTGAAGGCAGAAAGATAAAGTAGCTGGTAAATTAAGTTCTGCGGCTTACGCTGTTAGGAACATCAGACAAAGCAAGGATGTGGCTACATCTAGCCTAGTATATTTTAGTTACTTTCATAGTGTCATGTCCTATGGTATCTTGTTGTGGGGGAAAGCAGCGGATATTCAAACTATTTTTATTTTACAGAAAAGAGCTATTCGAGCAATTTATAATTTAAAACGAACAGACTCCTTAAGAGAGCTTTTTAAAGAAATTGACATACTAACTGTAGCTAGTCAATTTATTTTCGAAAATATAATGTATGTACGCAAGAAAGGTTCTTGCGTACATACATTATGATATATTCATAAATTAACTCAGCATTACAATAACAAGAATATTTATTTTTTTGAAAATATTTTGAAGCTATTTTCATCCTAAGTCTGTTTGCCTCATCTTGGTTATTAGAATTGCATAAGATTTTTAAAAAGTGCAGTATATTTTTGTTTTGACAATTATCAAATATATTGCGTGTGATATATTTGATATATTTAAAAAAAAACGGAATCGAACGCACATGTATTAGTGAGTGTGATATCTTCATAAGTAAAATTTGTTAAATTACCGTTTTGTAATAACATAATAGGTTCGTAGTTTTCATTAGTTACACCTTCACCTCTCCAGTTTTCAACATATGAAGGTATTTCCGAAAAGATTGAGTCATTTGTAAACGTTTTATTTATATTAGATTTTTGTTTTTTATTAAATTTATTTCTTTGTAAAAATGCCTTTCTTTTTCTAGTTTTATCTTTTTTTTCGCTTTCATAGCTGTTTTCGGATTTAATGTTTTTCAAAGAGGCAAAAGATAGTTTTATTTCACCTAATAAATAATCATAATGAATTTTAATATATTCGTCATAGAGTATTTTTTCAGTCTGGTTTCATATAAATAACTTTTCATCCTTTTAAAATAACTTTCTATGGCTGACGACGACGACGACGACGGTGTTTTAGTTGTAGACTTGTATAAAGGGCACATAACATTGCTCCATAGTGGTAACTTAAAAAGTAATTGTTTGGGTGTTGTAATAAAGTGAGGAATGAAGTAAGGATTTCGCGATTCGAGAGTAATATGTTTTCCGCTCTCTTTACTCAGGTCTCTTTACCGTTCAACTATTTCATCGAACCAAACAAGTAAATAGTGATCATCATTGACGAATATCGTATCACCAATATTTTCCTTTTCATTGTTTCCTTGATTTGGTTCGTTATATTCGCTATTGCTTAATTAAAATTTTAACTTTAGAACATATTTTATACAATCCAAGTTTTCTTAAGTATCGTATTTGGTAAGACATATTTTCACCATTTCAGTTACTACTATTTTAATTTCTTGAAAACATTCACTCTGTTTTATAAATAAGATGCAACGAACGTAAAACATTTATATATTTAAATCAATGTTCTCAAAGCAGCGTAAGTTGTATATAGTTTTGATAAAATGGCTTGTGTCAAGTCTTAAAAATAATTCTGACACAGCAGATTTGTGGCCTTCTAAAACCAAAAACGATCGCTGTATGTAATCTGTTACACTGATAAATGTTGTGAACGCTGAAACATTGGCCGCAATTAAAGCTGAGGAGATATCTGTAATTATTTCATTCGGTGCGCTTTTCACTCCAATCAACCATTGTTTTATCCACGCCGCTAGCGAGTCTTTCGTGTGGGAATCAGTTATCATTTGGAAAATAGGTGTTGATTTGACTGAGTCTGAGGTTATCATGGCTACATAAAGAAATAATCGTTTCGTTAGTGTAGAAACATCTGGAAGCGTTATTGCCCGAAAAAAAGAACCTGTTGCATCAATCGTAATGGTCAATTGAGGAAAACTGCGACGATACATGTTATAGTACTCTATCTGATTTTCAGACCAGTAATACAAATAGAAATGTGGAAATAGTGTCTGTACGAGCGTACATAAGGTTAGATGATAAACTCGAGAAGAAGTTATAAGTAAACCGTTTAATGAGTTTTACATGGTGTGGTGCAATTTGTATGTGGGACGCGTGCGTGCGGTAGGCCGGCCTGAGGCGAATAGAAATGAGCCGCAGCTCGCGGCCGGCGGCGGTGGCTGGGCGATCTTCGCTGCCCGCGTGGCGTCATGGTGGGGGCGCGAACATGCTGGGGGCCCTTGAAAGCCCTGCTTTCAAGAATCATGAAGAAGGCACATGCGGTTCAGTGCTCGTCTGATGACTCCTCTCACGGTGTCTATGTCGGCGACCCGTGGTACTCCGTCTGAACCAGGATGAAGTTTTCGTACTCTCCCCAGGCGCCATGACAGTGGAGGATGATTCTCTTCCTTTACGATGACGAGATCTCCTTGCTGCATGTCTCTAGCGCGTGTTTTCCATTTAGTTCGTTGTTGCAGCTCCATGACGTACTCGGACTGCCAGCGCATCCAGAAGTGCTGTCTCATTTGCTCGAGAAGGTGGAAGCGGTTCAACTTGTTGGTTTTGACATCCGTCAGATCCGGGGCTGGAAGCGACATCAGTGGCCTGCCAAGGAGAAAGTGCCCCGGTGTGAGCGCTGCGTAGTCTTTAGGAGAGGAGGAAAGGGTGCAGAGAGGTCGGCTATTGAGGATAGCCTCAATTTGAGCAAACAAAGACGATAGCTCCTCAAATGTGAGATGAGTATTGCCCAATATGCGCTTGATGTGAAATTTAGCCGATTTAATTCCTGCCTCTGCATAGCCGTTAAAATTAGGAGCGTAAGCCGGTGAAAATTTAAATTTGATATCATGTTCACATGCAAAGTCTAATATTGGTCTCGAATATTGCTTAAAGAAGTCATTAATTTCTTTGGCACCAACCAGCGACAAAGTTTGTGGCATTGTCGCAAACTTTGTCGCTGTTTGGTAAAATCATTCTCGGTTTATCCCTGCGCGAAATGAGCCGACGCAGGGACTATATGAAGGCGTCTTTGGAGAGTTCACTTACTGCCTCTAGATGCACACACTTAAATCTAAGACATATAAAAAGACAAAGGTAACATTTTTTTATCCTGCAACCACGCCCACGTCGATCAGTTATCAAAAACGGTCCTGCAAAGTCCACGGCTATAGTAGAAAATGGGAAGTCAGGCGTGATGCGCTGTGATGGCAGATTACCCATGATGTTAGACATTGTTTTGCCATAATAGCGAGTGCAGAGAACGCACTGTTGGGCCGTGCGTCGGGCCAAGTCCCTTCCCCCTATAGGCCAGAACTGCTCGCTTACGGATGCCAGCATGAGCTGAGGTCCCGCATGCAAGAGGCGTATGTGTTCGTAACTAAAAATTAGTTTTGTAAGTATGTGTTTGGAGGAGAGTAGCATAGGATGTTTTACTGAAAAGTCGTATATAGACTTAGCTAGCCTGCCCCCCACTCTCAGGATTCCCTGAGAGTCAATAAATGGTGCTAATGTAGTGATGTGTGATTTAGGGTTTAATTTTTTGTTTCCTTTTAATAAATCTAACTCCGCAGAAAAGGATTGTTGTTGTGATAACTTTACCAAAACCTTTAAGGCATTTTCAATCTCATCTACAGTTAAGGGGCCCATTATGTCCTGTTTTTTACATTTGATATTAATGAAGCGTGATACATAAGCAACTATACGCTTAAGTTTGTTGAGTTGTGAGTACCTTTGAAAGTCTATGATAGCACTGGCAGTATCTAATCTGTTGTCTATGTTTGTCATTAAGGATGTGATTGGTTTATATTCAGGTAAGTCACATGTCATAGAATTAGTGTTTAGAGCCGGCCACCTTTCTTCGGGCTCTAAAAGAAATGTAGGTCCATGCCACCACAGCTGCTGAGATTGAGCATATTGAGGGTCAACTCCACGAGAAGCAAGGTCAGCGGGATTGAGAGCTGTGGGAACATGACGCCACGATGAGCTTTCGGTAAGCTCTTGAATGGTCGCGACACGGTTCGCGACGTACGTTTTTAGTTTGGATGGACAAGTGTTTATCAAAGTCAAAGTCAAAGAGCTTTATTACTGTAGATATTTACATATACTTAGTAAACGTAATTTTTTGCCTCATCTCTACATTGGACCACTGTGGGAGAAGAAGGGCGTGCCACAGATTGATTTTTAGATCTCTTTTAAAAATAGGTTGTGCTTAACTAATACAAATATGAAAAATTTTATTGTTATGATTAATAAGCAGGAATAAATAATTACAAAATTATTAACAGCAAGGTGAGCCAGATTAAACCCATACAGTCCTGTCATTTAAGTAATCTTGAACATTGTAATATCCCTTTTTCGACAAAGTCGCTTTAACCCTATACTTGGCAGAGGAAAAAAAATAACAAAATCTTAATTTTTCTTTTGAATTTGGGATCTAAGGGAATAAAAGCAGGTGGAAATAATAATAATAAAATCTATATATTATAGTTTTTTTTTATTGGTTGTACCCTTAAATTCACACTGCCAAGTCAGCACAATTCGACAGTTCAATTACTCTGTAACTTTTAAGGTACACTGCCAGGTTGTGTAGTAAAACAAATCAACTAAAAACATAACAAATTATGTAGCTTTTACGGATTTATGTAGAAAATTAACATTCATAATTATTTCTTTATCTTAATTTAGAAAACAAATCAATATTCGTTATAGTTTAGGCATACTTAGATCATCAGGTACATTACTTATTACTGTATTATTTTGCTGCAAAGTGAACTACTAGTGAACAATAAAATTAGAAAATAAGCAACATGATATTTTAAATCATCTCTGATGTCACATGAACATAACGTTAACTTTACTTATATGTTTTTTATTAGGTTCATGACATAGTACGTCATATTTGGCACATATAATTACATTCGAACATAATCAGGCAATAAATAATAAGATACAAAGGACATTATCACATATCATCTCTTAAATTACAAACCTGCTGAATTTTTAACTACTTATATACTTAGCATTACTACCCCTACATAATCAGTCAGATCACCAAAGACACAAGATGGGAATTTAATCGATAATAATTTACCTAGGATCAGTCTGGGATACCTATTAAACGAAATCCTTGTATGATTACCTGCCTATCACTTAAAATAATTTATTGAGATCGGTTTATCAGTACTTTCTTATGAAATGCCATGTAGCAGTTACGGTTTTCTACTAAACACAGCCTTACATTGCATTTGCTGCAAAAGAACTTGGTACGTTCATTTGAGCAGTACATACACTTACCTTTAGAGGTAAACGTCGGAGTGCCATGCCCCACTTGGTCACGTATGGAATCTAGGGGCCTCTCTACCTTTCTGTTTGCTGTCATAGGTTTGATTTCTTTGATTGTAACAGATCTATCATAACCCAGAAGACCTTGGCTGATTTCATATCGAAAACACTTCAGCTTCTGTTTTTCAGATGTGCCAAACGTACGCCGGTATACAAGCCAAGCGTTGTTTATGCAGATGTCTATCATCTGAGAAAAAAGGGGCAGGTACCAGCGATGGCCCCTGAATTCTGTTCGGTACAAAGCCGCATGTCAGCAAGATCCACGCCTCCCATTGACGCATTGTACTCCTTGATCATACGTGGGCATGGCACTGGTAAAGATAAAGATAAAGATAAAGATAAAGATTTATTTATTTGCTAAAACATGTGTCAGTCAAGATACATAAGCATGCATTTTGGATAATAAATAAGAAAAATTCGGATCAAAATGTTCTACTGTTATCAGCGTACAAATTTGAGTGGCGGTAAGTCAGGACACGGTTTCAACCATTCTGATGTTAAAAAAAAAAACTAACATTAATTTAACCTGCATTATAAAAATTCAATTATTAACATTTCAATTACATCAAGAATATTTAAATAATTACAGTGGTCAATATAATTAGAATTTGTCATTGAGAATGTCATTTATAAATTTCATCAATAATATTTTAATAATAACAGCGGTCACTACTTTAACTGGAATTTATCATTGAGGAAGTCATTTACACTATAATAACATTTATCAACTAATAATGATTTGAGCTTATTTTTAAATAGGGAAGTATTTAATTGTTTATAGCATTTTGGTATTTTATTGAATATGATAGGCGCCATACATAGGATGCTTTTGCTCAATAGCGCCGTTTTACAGGAAAAAAGGCGCAGTCTTTCTGTGTCGCGTCTATCACGAGTCACTGTTTCAGATAAACGTGGGAATAAATGAGGGTTGGTCTTCACAAAAGTAGCTACTTCTATTATGTATAATGACGGAAGTGTCAGAATTCGGTGCTTAGTAAATAAAGGCTTACATGTCTCGGTTGTCCTAATATGAAACATAGCACGTATACACCGTTTCTGCATTTTAAATGCTACTTCTTTATTAGTCGAATTACCCCAAAATATGATTCCGAATCTAAGAGCAGATTCTACAAGCCCGTAATACGCCGTGAGTAACACATCTGTACTGACTACTGGAGATAATTTATGTAAAACATATGCTGAAGTACTAATTTTTTTAGTTAATTGATTTATGTGTTCTTTCCAGTTTAATTTATTGTCAATTGTCAAACCCAAAAATTTGGCAGTTTCAACCTGATTTATCGTATTATTTTTAAAAATTAATTTAATGTCATTGTTTTTAATTCTTTGGCTGAAGTGCATAATATTCGTTTTCTTTAGATTTATTTTTAAATTATTGTTGTCGAGCCAATTTATTATCGAAGTCAAGGAATTGTTTATATCTAATTCATAATTATCGTCTTTATATTTAATAGTCACTGTGCTGTCATCGGCGAATAGGGATATTGGATTATTAGTCGATTTTGGTATGTCATTTATATATATAATAAATAAAAGGGGGCCCAGTACACTTCCCTGTGGCACACCGTGAGTAATTTTACGCGAATTGGACCTGTATGACACTTCATTCTTTGTTTTGCAGTTCAGCCTTGATATCTCCGTTATTTGGTGTCTATCTGTCAAATATGATTGTATTAAATCTAAAACATTACCTCTAATTCCGTACGCTTCAAATTTTTTCGTTAGGATATTGTGGTCCACATAGTCAAATGCTTGTGTCATATCACAATAAATCGCACTGACTGGAGATATCTTGTCCATTTGACACATAACATTTTTTAGGAAGTCGTACACTGCCATATTGATTGTTTTATTTCGACGGAAGCCTTTTTGTTCGTGGCATAAAATATTATTCTTTTCTAGATAGTTGTTTATTTCCTTGTAGTAATATTTTTCAAATATTTTAGAAATTATTGAGATTAAGGCAATTGGCCTGTAAAACTCCATTAGTTCTTTGTTTTCTTTCTTGAATAGGGGTTTAACAAGCGTTAGTTTCAAATCCTTTGGGAAAATGCCCATTAATATACTTTGATTAACTATATGGCTTAGTGGGTGGCATATATATTTATTTGCAGCCTTAATTATTCTTGTTGAAATGTCATCCACACCCACACTATTTGTGTTTCTAAGGTTATTTATGATTTTATAAATATCGAAGGGTGTACTTGGAGCCATAAACATCGAGTTCATTTGGTGATTAATATTACATGTCACTTTATTTCCAGCGCCTAACACTAATTTAATTTTATCAATAAAAAAGTTATTAAATGCTGTGGCTATGGCTGCAGGATTTGTTATATAAGTGTCATTAACTTTTATTTTTGCAATGGTTTCTTTGGGTATTTTAGGTCTTGATTGACTGATTATTTGCCACATTGTTTTCGTCTTGTTCACAGACGATTTTATTTTATGATTGTTTTGAGCACGTTTTGTAAGGTTTGTAATCTTTTTTAATAATTTCGTGTAGTTGACAAGATTTAATTTATTCATTGTATTTGGTTGTAAGCGAAATTTCCAAAGTAAATCTTTTTTCTTTTTGCTGCATATTTTGATACCTCGTGAGATCCATTTTGGCTTAGTACATACTTTTATTATGGTCTGTTTTCGTGGAAAGCACAAATTATAAAAGAAATTGAAATTCTCTATAAAGTTTCTGTAGGCCGATGTTGGATCAGCAGCGTCGTAAACGTCAGAAAACGATAAGTTTTTTACGAACCCTACAAATTTTTTGATATTTTCATTTCTGAAGTCTCGTCTCATTTGGCGCCAGAATTTTAATTTTAAAGTTTTTTTGACTGGAAATTTTATTATTTGGGCAGTGTGATCCGATAAACCGCATTCCAACACTTCAGTTTTACATGTTTTATTATAATTATGTGCAAAGCTATCTATGCAGGTTTTACTAGCTGTGCGAGTGGGCTGTCTAAGCGCCAATTTCATATTATAATTCAAAAGTAAACACTCTAGATCCAGAGTAGTGTTATTATCCTTAAGTATGTCGATATTAAAATCTCCGGCTAATATTATATTGTAGGACTTCAGCTTAGAAATGTAGTGGAGCACTTTGTCAAGTCTTTCAAAAAATGTGTTCAAATTATTTTGTTTCGGAATTCTATACACACAAATAATAACAATTTTAAAGTCAATTAGTTCCACTGCACAACACTCGAATATGTTAATTAAAGACATTTTTTTAATATCTGGTAGGTCTTTGCATTTGTACTGATTGTTCACCAGAATACATGATCCGCCTTGTTTATTGTCATTTCTGCTAAAGCATGCTGCCAGAGTGTAGTTTGGAAGATTTAGGAATGACTCCTGTCCTGCCATCATAAAATGCTCCGTTATACATATCACATCTGTGTTTATATTTTTGTCTGCTAGTTCATCTAAATTGATCACGAGTAAATCTGCTTTATTTAATAGTCCGGCTATATTCTGATGTAGAATATTAAGATACCTAGTCTCGAAAAAAAATTGTGTCATTATCTATTGGGTCATAATCCTTGTCTTGTAGGTCAAAATTAGTTGTTGATCCCATTTCAATAAACTTTTTTATGTCGTTGATGATTTGTCGCATACCGTATTTATTTAGCTTGCCCGTGAAGCTAGAGAACATGTCCAATGATAAATTCTTGTTTGTGTCTAAGAACCAGCAGTGTTTGTGTGTTTCAACATCAAGATATAATAGATTTATAAATTGCTCAGCTCTGTAGTTGAACATTAAAGCTCCACAGATATAGGTCGGCGGGCAAATGATTACATTTGTGTGTGTGATTTTTTTTAAGGTATTTCTCAGTAATTGTATCACACTGATGTAGTTTTGGTTCATTTTGATGTCCGATTCTCCCAGCAAAATTATACAGAAGTCTTCTTTCGTGAGTTTACATACTTTTGTCTCTATTCCCATCAGAAGTTCATTAATTTGTGCTGCAGGTTTCGAAAAATGACAGTAAGAAAAATTTTTCGCAAATGTGTCTTCAAGATTTTGTAGTACATTGTTATTTCTGCTGCTAATTACACATAGATGGGGTTTTCTTTGTTGGTCTGTTGTTGGTTGTTTTTCCATATGCTGCGTTTTCTGAGTATGCATTAGAGAATTTAAGTTAGTATTAGATATTTTCCTAGTTATCCGAGCTTTGGATGCTGTATTTTTTTTATGTAGTTGTTTTTTCCCCGATACTTCGCTATTTGTTGCTGTTAATTTAGTGTCATCTATTTCTGGATGGAGCTTTTTATGTGAACATAATTGAGCATTTGAATGGCTCTTAGTTCTTAAAGGGGTCTTTTGCGATTTTGGTGATGATGTAACCGTTTTTAGTAGTTGATTTTGTCTAATTAAATCATCATTTTTTGTTTGCAACTTAGTATTTTCTATGTTTAAGGCAGCTATTTCCTCGTGTGCACTTTGCAACTCAAGAGTTAAGTTTTCAATCTTCTCTCTCATTTGCTGCAACTGTTCGCTGGCATCGTCGTCGTCCGATATGTTTGGCAAGCTATTTGTTGTGTCGTCCAACGTCCGTTCCCTGATGTGACTGTTGTTAACGTCAGACTCTGAATTGTTACGTGGGCGTCGAAATGTGATGTTTTCGAGAAAGTTCTGCATTTTTTCTTGCGCCTGTGGCTTGGAGGAGTTTATTATTTGAATATCAAGAAACAAAAATTATTTATTTAACTAGGTCTCGAACCCGGGGTACTTCGCTTAGCGACGACGTATTGAGTCAGCCCGCTAGCCGATCGAGCCACTGCGGATGTTATAGGGTGTAGCCAATTTGAGCATCTAGTGTTGCCTGAGAAAAGACAGCTTTTCAAGGTCGATCACTTATGATGTGTCATCGAACTCGTATTGCAGTCACAACAAACAGCAGTTTAACCGTCACTTCAAGACCATAATTTGGATAAACCACCACTTTTTCACTTCACATTTGTATGATTAATGACTAATTTTAATTCACTTCAGTTTAAGTTTTAGATTATCAACTTTGTTTGTAAAAAAAGCACGATTTTTACGTTGTTTTGATTAAAAATTTTGACTAGCTATGCGTACGCGTATCTATTACTCGCGCCAGACGGAGCGTCACTGTACTGGTACTTTCCTCTTTTGTTCTTTATTGTACCTTGGTACAGTTTCAATAGGGTTTGAGTCCACATATGTGCTTGCAGCCGTAACGCATTTATTATCGTACCATTTAAGAACGACAACTTTATTTTTGTTGACTTGAGCGTGTGATCCTCTGCCCTTCTTTTTCAGGTTTTTATCTGTTGGGAGTTTATCCTGGGCTCCTCGCAGTCTGTTCTGCCTAATAGTCCCCACTGAGAAAATGCCATATTGGTTTCTCAGGTATTGCAAAAGCTCAACTGAGGTGAAAAAGTTGTCAAAACATAACACCTTGCAAGCGGGCTGTCGAATTGATTGGGCCAATGCCAGGACAACTTTAGCACCCAGTCCCATATTTTGTTCTTGGTCTGTAGAGCGATTATGTCTGAAGGTGTCTTCTCCTCCATACACCAGAAAGTCGTACACAATACCGGAGACACATGCGCGTACAAAGATTTTGAACCCCCACTTTTTCGGTTTATTTTTTATATATTGTTTTCGGGAACCCGCTCTAGTGCCTTTATATGGCACCATCATTTCTTCAACGCTGAAACGTGGTTCTTCCTCGGTTTTCAAACAGTTTTCACGTTTTTTCTGAAGGAGTGGTCTAACCTTGTAGTATCGGTCCCCATCATCTTGCAAATTATCGCTGAAGTGCAGGTATCTTCTCGTTAGTTGGAACTTTTTTAGAGTCATGATTTTTGCAATCTTTTCATAACGAAACTTTGTAGACCAATATATGCCGGCATGTTAACGATTCCCATCAGGATGTTTATGGCAAGGACATCTTTTACATCGTCTTCTGTTATATTAATCGATGTGCCCCTCACCTGCACGCTGTAGAGGTTAGTTTCCTGTACTATCATGGATATTATTTCATAGGAAAAGAAATCCATGAAATATTCCGAAGGACTCTTCCCTTCTTCAATCGGGCACTCAAAATCGTTGTTCAACTCAACAGTTCAAGTAAACTTTTGACAACACCATGTTGGTTGTAGCCTTTCAGGCTTTTTGACCTTTTTCTTTGTTACTACAATCTTCTTCTTTTGGGAACGAGTAGCTCTTGCTGGCGATGGAACACTATGTGACAATGAAGACATCGCAGGAGATGGAATGCTCGTTGATAATCTGACCATTGGAGATGGTACAGGTCTTTATGAGATTGCAGATGGTGATGATGTACTGGCAACTAGTTGCGGTCGACATACGGGTTGATTTGATGAGAAAATTGACGGCGATCCAGCATTATAATATGATTGCGGTGACTGTATGAAGGGTTGCAATACTGTGGTGCTTTGTATCTCTTCGATGAACTCATCATCGGTACCGGATATATTCAGATTTTCCAGAGAAGATGGCAAAGACGGGGCAATTGAGCTGCTATCCGAACGTGTTCGAGGAACATATTGTGACTCATCGACAGATGAATCACTTTCATCGTCTTCAGATCTGGCACCAGATTTTGGAACAAGTCTAAATCGCGCACGAAGGGTTCCGTACCACCGTTCAATGGAAGCGATGGTGTGGAGTGAATAGTTTGGATTTTACACAGCAAAATATTGTTTACAAAGTTATTGGTGCGGTTACTTTCACACTCCATGTACGTAACCAGGTGCATTCATAAGTTTGTATGTGGTATTGTTGTATGGGAGCCCCCTTAAATATTTATTTTATCCTGTTTTTTAGTATTTGTTGTTATAGCGGCAACAGAAATACATAATCTGTGAAAATTTCAACTCTCTAGCTAGCTAGGTTCTTGAGATACAGCCTGGTGACAGACGGACGGACGGACGGACGGACGGACAGCGAAGTCTTAGTTATAGGGTCCTGTTTGTAACCCTTCGGGTACGGAACCCTAAAAAGCAAAAATGTGATTGAAGCATAAATGCTACCAAGCTGGCAGAGTGCATTTCCAGTTACACTATAAAATATACCTACAACGTCGCGCAACTGGCAGTGTGCATTTCCAGTTACACTATAAAATGAACATACAACGTCGCGAAGCTGTTAGTGGTCATTTCTAGTTACATCAAAATGAATTGTATTATAATGGAGTATATTAGTGGTAATTGTTATGAAAAAATGCGTATCTGTATAGTAAAACTATCACAATTATTGTATTAGCCACTTCCTGCCACATTTTCAGCCAAAAAGTAAATAATTATTGCAATATTTACCTTTCTGCGCGCAGACGCATCTGCAAGGCTCGCCATCTTGCGGTCTACACGTGATTTGGTGTTGCCTGTAACGAAATAGTATTTTTCTACCAATTATTTATTCTACCAACTATAGATATCAATGATAAAAACTAAGAAAAACTGTTTTGTTTCCTTTCTGGATTTTGCCATAGTGGGGTGTGCATTTAAATGCACTCTGCCAAGTATAGGGTTAACATGCTTTTTAAATTGCTCAAATGGCAATTTCAAAATCTCCAGAGGTATCTTATTGTAGTAGAGAATGCACTGACCCTTGAAAGAATTGCTAACCTTCGCGAGTCTAAAACGGGGCGCACACAGTCTGTGATTATTTCTTAGGTTAACATTACAGCTATCGCTAAGTTTGGAAAATGTTGTAAGGTTCTTGCGTACATACATTATATTTTCGAAAATAAATTGACTAGCTACTGTTAGTATGTCAATTTCTTTAAAAAGCTCTCTTAAGGAGTCTGTTCGTTTTTAATTATAAATTGCTCGAATAGCTCTTTTCTGTAAAATAAAAATAGTTTGAATATCCGCTGCTTTCCCCCACAACAAGATACCATAGGACATCACACTATGAAAGTAACTAAAATATACTAGCCTAGATGTAGCCACATCCAGGCCAGTGCCACGCTGGAGTCGGTCCACAATATGCAGCGTGCTATAGGCTTGCGAAATGCGTTATTAACAGTCGCAGCAAGCTGACTAGCAAGAAGCGCTGATGAAAGCTCCAAACGAGGTATCGTCGTTGCTTTCGTAGGTGCGACCCGTGACTTCGCGCACAGAAGATGTACGGCTTGTTTGCCTGACACTGAAGTGTATTTAATGTATATACATGCGCCATACGCGGCCTGTGACGCATCGCAGAAGGCATGAAGCTCCATTATTGAAGGTAAGTCATCGTTAACTATGTTTCTAGGCACAGTAAGAAGATTTAGGTATTCTATGTTATCAATGAAGGATGCCCAGGTTCTATGGATTTGGGTAGGTACTGCTTCATCCCAACCTAGCTTGAGAGACCAAAGTTTTTTGCAATAGTATTTTGGGTTTGACCGTACACAGCGAGTTCAAGAGTCCTAAAGGGTCAAAGACCTTAAAGGTTGTGGATAAAATGGAACGCTTAGTAGCGACGTTAGATGTATTATTGTTGTCATAAATGTTGAAATGCAGCGTGTCTTGGGAAGGATTCCAAAGCAATCCTAGCGTGTGTTCAGACTGACCTAACGCTAAACTTTCATGTTTTACATTGCCTGCTTCGGAATCAATCAGAAGTTTTGAATTAGACCGATATTTTCTTAAGTTGAAACATCCTAATGAAAGTGACTTTGACACGGCCAGTTTAATGTTAGGAAGGTCAGTCTCCATGTCAGCCCCGGTAAGAAGGTCATCGCAATAGAAGCCAATAAATCTGCTGACTCCTCACCCAGCTGCCACAAGCATCTTGCCGCCAAAAAACTGGCACTAGAATAACCGTATGTTACGGTGTTAAGACTAAGCGTTTTAATAGGGAGCGATTCATTTTCACGCCAGAGAATTAATTGTAAATCGCGATCCAACTCATTAATAACGACCTGTCTGTATTGTTTTGCTATGTCGACAGACAGGACATACCTATGACAACGAAATCTTATTAAGATGTTGAACAGTGAATCCTGCATATTCGGCCCTACCATTTGAATTTCATTGATGGAGAAGCCAGACTTCGTGCGATAAGACCCGTCGAACACCACTCGAAGCTTGGTGGATTCACTGGTCTCTTTTTCCACTGAGTGGTGGGGCGGGAAGAATGAGATAGGTGGGTGTTCATCTGTAGCATCAGATAAATGACCAAGATCGCGATATTCTTGCAAGAAGTCAGAATATTTTTGTTTTAAGTCGGGTTTCCGATTCAGGCGTTTTTCCAACGCTAGAAAACGCTTTTTTGCTAAGAAGTAGGAGTCGCCAAGGCAGTCTGGGGAGTCAATTAGGGGTAACCTAACACAACATTGGCCATTCTCTAGACGAGTTGTGTTTTGAATGAAGTGTGATTCACTTTCAGTTATGACTGGCTTGGATTTATGATGCGTGGGGAAGTCTTCATATTCCCAAAATTTAACAAGCTGCGATTCTAAGTCCTTCTGGTTAATCGCAAAGTTACACGATGTTACATTAACAGGTTTGTCCCCGACAGAGATGGGCCCAGCTATTAGCCAGCCAAGCTTGGAGCTATGCAAAATGGGCAACTTGTTTCCTAGAGGGCGTTTGCTCTGACCCAATGAGGTCCCAGAATATGTCAGCTCCCAAAAGAATATCAACTTGGGATGGTTGATTGAACGTAGGGTCTGCTAATTTAATATATATGATGGTATGTTAAGATGGTTCACAGATATGTAATTCTTAGGAAGTGATTCAGTTATACATGGCAGTACTAGAAATTCATGGTCGCGAACGAATGTACTCTGCCTAGACTTCACAAGAGCAGAGCAGCGTTCTGGAATGATGTTTAGAGGCGTGTCACCTATGCCCAGGATGCGTGCGGCACTGGAATGCCGAGAAATCAGATGAAGATGTTGCTTTAAGTCGGTAGTCATGATAGAAGACTGACTCCCACTATCTAAGAGAGCCCTGACAGTTTCTACTTTATTGTTGCTTGGATTAACAACGTTAATTAATGCTGTAAACAATAAAACTTCAGAAGTAGATACCGCCGACATGACGATTGAAGAAGAAGCCTCCCCCTCCCCACTATTATGACTGTCAGAGGGGCCGAAAGGAGTAGAAGGTGTGGGTGTGTCAGTGTCGTGTTTGTGCAAGACTGTATTGTGGCGCCTCTTACATACGTGACACCCTCCCAGGCGACAGCGATTGCTGTCGTGGTCCGAGCGCAAGCAGTTAAAGCAGAGCTTGAACTTCGCCGCCTGAGCCCATTTTTCTTCAGTTCATTTTGCTTCCCTTGGCACACGACGCACGACCGCTGAGTCTTTTCGTTCGCTGAAATCACAAAGGACTTGGCTTGAGGCGTTTCCATTTTAGATTGGGGCTTGAAGTATAAAGGCTTGTCCCTTTTATTAGCTCTAAACAATGCCTCCAAAACATCTGCACGAGATTGTAAGAATTTCTTAAATTCATCTAATGTAAGTTTTTCGGTTGAATTATTACGATGTTCTTCCCATTTTATACGAGTAGCTTGGTCTAACTTTGATGTGACCATGTGTATGATGACCGTGTCCCAATGCTCGGTGGGCTCGCCGAGCGTCTTTAACGCCCGCAGGTTTTTAGTCACGTGATCACTGAGGTACCTCAGTGCCTTATCTGATTCGCGTTGCAATGGTTCAATGCCAAAAAGGGAGTTAAGATGATTAGTTGTAAGTTGACGATTATTATTGTATCGCTCACATAGAAGGTCCCACGCTTCAGAGTAGTTGTGCGCCGAAACTTCAAAGTTTGAAATGACGCGCGCGGCTTCACCCTCAAGATATGAACAGAGGTAATGAAACTTGTGTATCAGTTGAATTCTGGTATTTCTATGAATAAGCGACTCGTAAGTATCACGAAATTCCAGCCATTTAAAGACGTTCCCATCAAATTTATGAATTTGAATCAAAGGCAATTTAAAGCCTATATCACCATGGCATCGTTGATGGTCCGCACAAAGGTGTGAGAAAGCAGCCTGGTCGGCGTCATGAAACGTCTCTTTAGGTCTAGATGATTCTAAGATAGACTGGGCTGTGGCAATGGCACAATAAAGACTTTCTTCTATAGTGTCCCTTTCGGCTAGCTCATTCACGAGGTTTTTCCCATTCAAGACCTCTATACGACTCTGCATGATCTCAAATTTACTGTTAAGTTCGAGGAATTTATTCAACTTTAAAGTTAATTCATTGATTTGAATCGATGTTAACGATTGCGCACCGTGAAATCCCTTTAAATAATTACTGAACTTTGTTATCTGTCCTTGTCATTTGTTATCTGAGAAGGCTTGTTTATAAAATCAATGAACCAACTATTTGACGTAAACAAGCAAGTTGAATAAAGGGGTTTGGGTAACCTTGTATGGACTGGTGGCGTAATTTTTTTTCTAGCAGCCACTGATATTTTTGGTACTATTTGTAGCACCACAATACGAGCCTGCGCGCACTAGCGATTTTAGTTGGCCGATAGTTGAATCGCAATCGTACAACGATTATGATCAAACTGTCGCTCGATAGTTTCTACACGATTGAATTCGGCCGACGACCATTTGTAGTCGGGCAGGCAGACTGTAAATTATTGCGAAATCAGTAATAATATGTGCAATTTTAGCAAGGAGAAGAAAAATAAAAAGAAGAAAATATAATCATTGTTGGGTTCATCCATTGAATAGTGATAATACATGGAAAAATTTATACCCGCCATCATAAACTATTAAATTTTCCGAAAAAAAAATTCGACTATTATAGAATGAGTGTACAAATTTTTGAAGAGCTTGTATCTATCGTCGGGCCACTAATAAAAAAGAAAATACAAGGCTACGCCTTGCTGTTCCTGTGGAGGAGAGACTAAGCGTGACGTTAGGTAAGTAACAAAACAGTTTGCATAGTTGTTTCATTTATTATCTTTCAATAGAAAATTACAAATTTTGCTAAAAACAACACTTAGTAATAAGTAATGACCATCATCAAGTAATTATCATTTATTTCCTTTTTTTAGGCTCCACGTACTTGTTACAAATCAAACAGGTTTTGTGGAGAAGGGGTAAAACTGGACAAGTACGACTGAGCCGTGTCACTAGAAAAGCCATCTCTGGAATGACCTGGTTTTAGATAGGCTTGGACTGAATTTTGATAGGCTTGTGACTATGACGTATCTCTGGAATGACCTGGTTGTGGACTTTAGACTGAATTTAGATAGGCTTGTGACTGTGACGTGTCTCTGGAATGACCTGGTTGTGGACTTTGGACTGAATTTTGATAGGCTTGTGACTGTGACGTATCTCTGGAATGACCTGGTTGTGGACTTTGGACTGAATTTAGATAGGCTTGTGACTGTGACATATCTCTGGAATGACCTGGTTGTGGACTTTGGACTGAATTTAGATAGGCTTGTGACTGTGACATATCTCTGGAATGACCTGGTTGTGGACTTTGGACTGGATTTAGACTTGTCTGCATATTATGTGGAACTGTAAGGAAGGATTGTTGTAAATTAAAATTCTGTTGCCTCATGTTTCTGATTTGTTTGAAAACTGTCAAAATTTGTATTTTTGCTTCCAACTTCATCTCATCTGCAGATAGTTCTCTTAACGAAGGAACAATAGACATGGCAAAGTTATAATCTTCATCATTATTCGCTTCAGCATTCGTCAATGCATTCAATAAAGCTTCGTCGACTTCCGAGTTTGGTTTTATTGTGGTTTTATTTATTTTTTTCTTTCTGGCGTTATCCTCCGTATCATTATCTTCGGCATCTGTAGTCGTTGTCAAATCAATATTGCTTTCTGTGGGCCTCGATTGAACAGACGGCAAAAGAAATAGTAAATGTTGGAAGTAAACGTACTCGCGTCTGTTCTTGGCAGCTTGACCAGATTTTACATTTTTCTGTGCATTAAGTTCCCTTTTGAAACAAGTTCTCAAATTTAACCATTTTTTTTTATACTTCATGACCTGAAACAAATAAAGAAATAATGTTGTTATTATTATTATTTACAGATATTTAGCCACAGGAAGCAGTTTTCGCGTATTATCCGATGATTACCTTCTTGGCGGTACTAAAATAAGAGAAATCGTACTGGATACATGTGAACAGCTTTGGACCGCTCTTCAACCCTTATACATGGCTAACAAACAAAAAGAGGACTGGATTCAAATTGCAGATGAATTTTATCAGCGAACAAATTTACCAAACGTGATAGGAGCAATTGATGGCAAACATATCCGAATGGTTAAACCACAGCATTCCGGATCTTCATTTTACAATTATATTTTTTTTTTCCTGCGTATTAATGAAATGAAATGAAATGATTTTTATTTGCCAGAAAACAGAAATAAGATGATCTTAAATTTAAAGTATGTGCAGTGTTTTCAGCTTATGTATAAGCATGCAAAATAGTATAGTTATAATTTATGAAAAAGCGCAATATTATAGTAAATCGTTTTAATTTAATTCTGATTTAGTTATATAATTCAAATTTAAAATGTCCGTTTGTAAAATCTTATATTTATAAATGTTTAGTTTCTATATTCTAAATATTCTTTAATGCTATAAAAACAGTGTTGTTGTAGCCACTTAGTAAGATTATTTTTTAAGGACTTGCTAGTCAGTACTTTAAAGTCATCAGGCAGCTTGTTAAACAAAATAATACACATATTGTATATATTCTTCCTATAAATGTCCTTAAATCCAGGAGGTTGATATAGTAGGTTCGTGTATTTTGCTCTTATTTGTCTCTGTTGTCCTTCATTTCTGGATCTCCAGTTTTCTCGATGAGAGGCAACAAAAACACAAACATCTCTAATGTATGCACATGGTAGAGGTAAAATATTAAGTTTTTTAAAAAGTGGTTTACATGTTTGATCGAATTTAATCTTACAGATCGCTCTTATGCACTTTTTTTGAATTTTGAAAGCCCTTTCCACCTCCACCGAATTTCCCCACAGGATCAGACCATAGCTGAGTACAGAGGAGACGTAACCGTGGTAGGCCATTAGAGCGGCTTCGATAGAGACAGTTTGCCTCAGTTGGTACAAAGCGTACAGAAAGCGATTTATTTTTTTACATACCGATTCTACGTGTTTTTTCCAATTTAGATTTTTGTCGATTGTGATGCCTAGGAATTTAAAATTGTCAACTTCGGAGATTGTTTCATTATTATATACAATAGAAATAGAATGGCGTGGACTGACGCAGACTATAAATTTGTATCTATTGATGTGGGAGCGTTTGGTACCTCAAGCGATTCAGACATATTTACATCATCTAATATGGGTAAACGACTAATAGCGAATCGAATGGATATTCCAGACGGAAGACATCTTCCTAATGACGAAAACGGAACGGTTATCCCATTTTATGTGGTTGGTGATGAAGCGTTCGGACTTTCAAGCAAAATTTTACGGCCATATGCAAAAAGAAATTTGAACTATACGAAACGAGTTTTCAATTACCGACACACTAGAGCGCGTCGGATTGTAGAATGTACATTTGTAATTTTAGCCAATAAATGGCGTGTGTTTCACCGGCCAATTGATGTAAATATAGATTTCTGTGTACAAATAATAAAAGCGTGTTGTATCTTACACAATTACGTTCGAGTTAAAGATGGAATCCGAATTCAAGATACGTTTTATGAGTGTCCCTTGTCTAACTTTAGAACAAGGAATAACATGAGTGGTGTTACTAATAACATGAGTGGGTTGAATGTTCGACAATATCTATCATCATACTTTGTTACTCCGCAGGGCAGTGTGCCATTTCAATATGATAAAGTGTAAATATCATATACGACATAACCTAATTATAATGTGTCTAAACATTAACATACCAAATACAATTTGATTACTTACCTTGTTTTCTTCTTTCTTCACTAGTGAGTTCCAACCAGTTTGGAACAACTGCCTCGCAAACTTCTTCCCATAATGTTTTTTTCAAATTGACGTCAGTATATTGGCTAAGAGATTTTTTATACAAAGCCGGCCGCCTCTCTACTTCTTCGATTAATTTCGTAATTTCCGAACTTGTTATCAATGATGACATTGTGTACCTGTCAACTATCTCCCGCACTACGAATATCGATTCGACTGTCGACTGACAAGTGCGCGCACGCACATACGGCATCATACTGACTGTGCGATCGACCGATAGTCGAGCGACAGTTTAGTTGAATGTAATGCGCGCACTCGCATGCAACTTCATGCACATATGTAATCGGCCGATAGTTGTTCGATAGTTTGATCGTATAGGGATCAGGCAGTCGGATGCGATAGTTTGGTCGTACTGTAACGGCATTAACGGCTAAGGTCGAGCCACCGCTATCAGTAGCTATGATCGTCTATTCTACCTACCCCAAAAGAGATGTCCCTATTCAGCTGTAAAATTTGTAAGTTAAGAATGATAAGTCTGAATTTCTCGTTCGTTGAGAAGTTCGTTAGGCGCACAATAGTCGAACGGAAGATTGGTTCAGGAATTTAGAGTTTCAAGTTAAGACAGAGAAGCATATATGTCCGCAAGCCGGTAATTCGCATCAGTTAGCGGTGTATTGCGCCAGATCGATCGTTGTTGTATTTGTGTGATGGAACCATTTATTTTTTTGTATATATGGGCGCTTGGAACTTCTTTTAGTGGTCGACCACGATTTGTAATATTTATTTGGGATATCGTATAGATATCCGTCGTAGTTTTACGACGTGAGTACTCAATGATATTTCATGTGCTCGCTAGTAGCGGCTAGTGGTGGTTCCAATTATATAATTAGTTCACGGCAATAACGATCCAAAAAGACCGGTTTACACAATTGCGATTTGATTTTCCGAAATGGGTTTGAACTAGCGGTTACCTCAAAAGGTCCGTAACGTTTTGAAACCTTCAACTCTGCGCAATTTGAGCTGGATGTTATCGAAACGTTGTCATTAGCGCTTTAGGAGATCTAACCCATACCATAGCGAAATGCATACTTCGGTAAATTCCGATCTATGAATTCCACTAGCCTCAGCACGTCCTCGACTGAGCCTAATCATATATATTTGACTCAGCCTACACATTAGACCTCCAGAGAAATTTACATTTAATTTAAAGATGCAACTTGAATCCAACCTGACCCAAGGCAAAGCAAACCAACCTACCCGGTCCTAAACAATGAACTTTAGACTGTAATTTGATCTCTTCGCGCGTCCCCGACAACACTCAAATGTCAAAATATCAACAGGATAGGTTATCTGTGTTGACACCGGTTTAACTTTGTTCTGAATTTGTTATTTCCATCCGCGGAACCTCATCGATCAAACAGTCTTCCTATGCCCTGCCAACCTAGGTTTAGCCGCAACTAAACTCCTGTCTAGCCTAGTCTAAAATCCTAGTGTTATACCATGTCCATTATCGACACCACTCGAAAATGGTTGAGTTTGATTTGAATGTGCTTGTATGTTTAATGACTGTGTGTGTGGGAATTTCAAAACTCGCTACTCGAAAGGAATGAGGAGAGGATTAGCCCGCGAATATCCTAAGAGCCAATCCAGGAACCCTACGACTCAGATCAGTTACCTACAAGTTCTTATCTAACGACCCAAGGATAGTTTTGGAATTTGGGGTAGGTTGATATAAAGGATAGGAACCGAGGTATATCTCGGCGCTTCAGACACTCACGAAAAACCACTGAAACACGCAATCACAATTCGTATAGTTCAGACGCGTAAGACGGCAGACCAAAACTGTTTAGAATCGTGAAAGACGACTGTCACAGTAGCTAGACGCTGAGACTGAATGCTCTCCCTTCCCCCGCAATCGTATTTATACACCCCACATGTCTGAAAAAAAAATGGCGTCCTTTGCGAACACGCTCTGCCCAAGCGAAGCTTCTTATCACTAACTACACAGGGTCTAATTTCAACCATGCCATGCAGATCCGCCGTTCTACAAATTGTGTATACGCATATTCACTATGATCAACCGTAGGTTATCACTCAAGCCATTCGGTATGGCCGATACACAAAATCTGTTGATCGCTGACCATAAAAGCTTGTTGCGATTAATTAAGCCTTCCCGACCGCTAGCGCGCTAGACAAAGACCACTAGAATGCTATTCATACTAGTCGTGTCAAACTCGCCATCTCATACTAAACAAACGCAATTGTATATTTGCAATCAACATAATAGCTTTCTCCGTATCGTTCCATAATAACCTTCCATTATTTAGTTATTCATAATTTATTCAACGCGCAGCTAAATCGGCTCTGATCCCTACACATCTCGCAGGAATGCGACAAAAAAACTTGACCTGATCTCTGTTCCTGGAACCAAACCACGCGTCGGCTCATTGTTTTTTGCTAACTTACCCTGAGCTACGCAAAACCCCAAACGTTATATGAACCGATTCTCGTATTCAAAACAGCGCGGCGATGGGCTAGCCCTCTGTCACGCAAAATGAAGTATCAAATGTACTGACTCTCGTGTACCATTACAGCCCCCTCCCAGACCTTGAGACACTGTTTATCTCAGTTAAACATGGCGCAAGGATCTCATTACCACTATGCTACCCATGCTTTGTCCATATCTACTCTATATGTACGGACATCTCAAATCATGTACACAGACCGATGAATCTGTCAATTATGTATATAATATTTACACAACTCGATTGAGCTCTCTCTTGTCTTATCTTATTTATCTATCTAACTATACAACCTCGCTTACCCGCAACTTATCCTAATTCGTATTACTATATATATACATTTTTTTTTGTTTTTTTTTTTGTTTTTGTTCCTTTCTAAACCATGCCAGATCCTTAAATCTACAAAGTAGTTACTCAAATTTACAGCTTACAGCTTAATTATATAACTTTTATACACTATCTTATTTATTTACGCCCTTATTCGTCCTCACATAATACCTGGCTATATTTATAGTATTGAAGTTACCCAATATCTCATTCGAACCCGGATCTACTAAAGTATAACAGTTCGGATATACCACTGCCGAAATAACATAAGGCCCTTTATACAACAATGAAAATTTCCGCATGATTTTATGTTCTTTATTTGAACGCACAAAAGTCTTAAGTTTCACATAATCACCTATACGATAGACTTCTAACTTACGCCGTTTGTCTGCCTGTCGCTTACGTCGTTCACTAGAACTTTTAGAGTTTTCTATCGCTACATTCCGCACCTGTTCCGTATCTCGCACACTATGACCTAATAACCATTCATCGCCTATTTCCTTGTCAATAGTTAACGGTTCCCGCCTACCAAACGCTAACTCATTAGGCGCAAAGCCTGTGCTTGTGTGTTCGATATTATTATAGCAATTCTGAATGTCCGGTAACACGTCGACCCAACTTCGATTACATCCGCCGCAATAAGTTCTAATTAGTCACAATTGCGATTTGATTTTCCGAAATGGGTTTGAACTAGCGGTTACCTCAAAAGGTCCGTAACGTTTTGAAACCTTCAACTCTGCGCAATTTGAGCTGGATGTTATCGAAACGTTGTCATTAGCGCTTTAGGAGATCTAACCCACACCATAGCGAAATGCATACTTCGGTAAATTCCGATCTATGAATTCCACTAGCCTCAGCACGTCCTCGACTGATCCTAATCATTTATATTTGACTCAGCCTACACATTAGACCTCCAGCGAAATTTACATTTAATTTAAAGATGCAACTTGAATCCAACCTGACCCAAGGCAAAGCAAACCAACCTACCCGGTCCTAAACAATGAACTTTAGACTGTAATTTGATCTCTTCGCGCGTCCCCGACAACACTCAAATGTCAAAATATCAACAGGATAGGTTATCTGTGTTGACACCGGTTTAACTTTGTTCTGAATTTGTTATTTCCATCCGCGGAACCTCATCGATCAACTTACCCTGAGCTACGCAAAACCCCAAACGTTATATGAACCGATTCTCGTATTCAAAACAGCACGGCGATGGGCTAGCCCTCTGTCACGCAAAATGAAGTATCAAATGTACTGACTCTCGTGTACCATTACAGTACGACTGTCTGTCTTCAAGTGCGCGCACTGCCATATAACTCTATACAATCTATCGCTATCGATCAAACTATCGACCAACTAAAATCGCTAGTGCGCGCAGACTCTAAATAAACATAACCGATTAGTAAGCTTTGCCGTAAGTAATATCGGAGCTGAAATATTTGTGCCTCAATTGTATAAGAATTTCTTCCATATATTCTTTTGCTACCTCTTACAGCCTATACGGTGAGACGAATTTTGAAGTGAGAGGTGTCATTTATTTCGTCTTCATCTCCGAAGTGTCATGGAATATGAAATTTTAGCCGATATTTTTAGGAGGATAGTACTCGTTATCTACCTAACAACGATTTATATCTCGCTAGCTGGTTATTTTGAAGTGATTCAAATGTTACACTTAATAATTTCGATATTTATTGGATTATAAATAAAACACTTTCTTTAATAAGTATATATATTTATTGCAGTTTAATTATACTGAACTACTGATCAACATGTTTTGGTTCGTCATACATTTAGTTTTCAACATCTTGTCTGATTATTGTATCTAAGAACTGTGCAGGAGGAGTAAGTTGTTCTTGGTACCTGCCCCATCCCATGAACCATATAATGGACATAATATGTGAACAACAACCCAAGGTTCTTTTCCCCATAATGCAAGAGCAATCATGGCCTTTTATTGAATCTGTTCCACGAAACCTTCTGTCTAAAAGAATATAAACATAATATTGTCTTTGATTAATTCCACGCCTCAACCGAACGGGCGTGGAATCTGGTAGGGTGGTTTTCACCAGGAGTATCACACGTGGTACTGACCTTTGACGCCGTAGACCCGAATTCGAAAGCTCAATTCGAGGCAGGAATACGGGATAAGGAGCACAAGGGGTGGGGGGAGAGGAGTCGAATCTTACTCTCGTCGTAGCCCGATGCTGTCGCCGTCGCTGCCGAACGCGACGAATTGGGGACCAAACCACTCCAAGCTTCACAACACGAAGCACTCACTCCGATGTCGTGAATCTACTTATTCCCGACGATTGTTCCGTGCTTATTATAATTAACACTCCGACCAGGCCCGACACCTGTGTTAGACAATTATTACTACTGAAATACAGGCAAGGCCCGAACGCCATGTGCCGGCATTTTTTCCACGTCAAGAAAGTAACCTCTAACTCGTCATCTCGTTTCTATACAAGTGACAGCTGCTAGTTCCGTTTCCGTTCCGAGTCGCGCAACAAAAGGAGGTGCGTTCCGAAGCATAAATATTAAACAGTCTTCTTGTTGTATGACGTGATTGTATTCGGCCTCTCAAAAGCAATGGATCGATACAGTCAAGGTTCTGGTCCCGAAATTCATTTAAGTGAGGCTCTTTGTATATTTCAATTACATATGATCCATTTTTAATGTGCTCGCCATAATAGCTGCGTGCTTGCTCAATTTGGTACGTGCCAAGTGCGTAAATAATTAAATCATCCGCACTTAACTCAGGAAAATCATCCATTTCAGCAACTTCGGCGTTCATAAATTGAAAGTCAGCCCGTCTTCTGTTCAGGTTATTCGTTATAACGAATTCACTTAGTCGATTTCGATTGCCATCCCTTAAAGGTATTCGCTGTATATAATAATAATAATAATAATACCTTGGACACCTTTTACACACATTGATCTAGCCCCAAACTAGGATTCCCTGTATCTTGGGTACTAGACAACGATACACATACTTATATAGATAAATATTATACTTAGATAGATAAACAACCATGACTAGGGTACAAACATCCGTTCTCATCAAACAAACATTTGCCCCCACCGGGACTCGAACCCGGGACCCTTGGTTTCGTAGGCAGCGTCACTGCCGACTCGGCCACTCGGGTCGTCTAATAGTATAATTTCTTGCACCAATCCATGGTCAACTAAGGGAGCCCCAAAGGCATTTAATAGTGCTGCTGCTATTTTTATTTCATGAAATAAATGCCTTGCAGCAATATTAAAATTCTGGGCTAGTAGTTTTCGGAACTGATTTTTTAGTCTTCCGTTGATAGTTTCGACCACCCACCGGCACATACTAACTTTTCTTGACTCATTTGCTTTGTATGCCGATAGCTGGAATTCTGTCTCGTCTTTGGTTGCTGGCATATAAGCTCGGTACCCACATGACTCTACCTCTTCTATGCAGTCTCGGAACCCTCTGTCTAGTATCAGTACATCATTTTCTTTGAAGAACCAGTTGAGGGGATCATCGTAACTATTAATAATTTCCGACAGAATGGTTGCATCGGATTTCGTGGCTGGATACAATCCGTATATGTCCAGAATATGCCCATCAGGGCAAACTATTAAAAAGGGTTTTAATAAATGGCGAAACTTATGTAATGCTTGCGAAACCATGCAATAGCTTCTTCTCGTGTCATGTGGTTGTAGCCCAAATGTCGAGGAACGAATTCGGTCAATAAATCACGCATCACTAGACGCATGGTTTTTTCTAGTCTTTCTTGACATGTTGAATATGGTCGATAGTCTTTGATTTGAGTCGCCGGTGTGGAGTTTAGTCAATACTGTGGCGAGGGCACGGCCTGCTTTAGTTTTGTACCGCTGAGAAATGCCTGGTGTGCTTTGCAGAGTTTCTTGAAATTGAGCATTAGAAAAACCTATGTAATAGTAAAAGACCGCATCATTCATTGACGAAAGTCTGTCAAAGTCTAAAGATACCTTACGAGTTCTTAAGATGTCCATCATATCTTTTATATGAGCACATGAAAACTCGTTCAAAACTCTACGCGTATTCGTTTCAATATCTTGCCACACTGAGGCTAAAGAATGCATTTCACAAATGCGATTGCCACGTGGAATATAAAAAAAGGCTCTAATATCGTTATGAATTCTTTGCAAATTCCTATTGTGGCATTCTGCTATGATACATAAGTGTGTATTATAAGGCGCTCGTTTGTAGCCCGCTAACTTCATATGAAATCTATTCGTCTGCACTGCTTGATCTCGAATATTTAGATTAACGTTATGTTCCAGTCCGGGATCCCCTTGATCAGCAGCAATTTCTGCAGGTTGCTCAGCAGCAACTTCTACAGGTCGATCTGCAGCAACTTGTACATTTACTTGACGATCGTAACGTTGAGCACGTTGAAGACAAGGACTGCAGATTTTGTCTTCTGCACGAAACTGTAAAATAAAGCACACCTATAAACGTCTATTATTTTTACCCGACAACGGCAAAGCAAAAAGGAGGGATATGATTTTGACCTGTATCTATGTTTGTTCATCGGTCCCTCATAAAACCCCAAAATAATTTAAATAACAATTAATTTCGGAAACTAAAACCCGAAAAAATCACGCTCTAAAAGGTATGAGAAACAAGAAAATATTCTAATCAGAAATTGTTATGTACAAACTATTAAATATTTATCATCTATTAAGTAAATAACGATAGCCGGCCACAATAAATTCTAGCAGTAGTAAGCGATCATAGTTTCAGGTTGTACTTGGAATGATATACAGTGTAAACTCCATGTAACTTCACTCGATTTAACGATAAACTCCCTAAAGCATCGAAATCACTCGGCTTTGGTTGATTTAGCGTGTCTTCCATACAATGATACACTTTATTGCACTCATTCTCAATAACGACAACAATTAAATAATAAAAGTACTTTTTAAGTTGCGGAAATTAGTAAAAACTGTGCAGCTGTGTACATTTTTTTGTTCTTTTGACGCTTTATTATCCTAGCCCGTAATAAACTCGACTGTTGACATCATACATACCGAACTTTCTAAGAAATCCGTTCTTTTGTTTACAAATTGCACGAGTAGATCAAGATGCCTCAATATCGTAAGATATGAATAAATAAGTAAAAAATACAACAAAATTACTGGTGCAGCAAAAGACGTCAGACGAAAATTGTATTGTGTGTAGTGGTACATACCATCATGGATGCGTCAACATGACGAGTGCACAGTACGCACATAATTATGCAGACCTGAAGGTTACTTGGCGCTGTCCAAAACCGTCCTGCGTCCAAGCGTCAGTCAGCGCCGAGGGAGGAACGACAATACTCCAGTGGGCAGCAAGCAGAGGCCTGGTGTGATTAAGCCTGATAAAAATGTGGCCGATTCCAAGTTGGGTTCATCGATCAAGGTTGGGCAGAGTAAAGAACAGGCTGTAGATGTTGTCGAATCCTGTGAGAACATCGCCGATGTTGTGCTGCGTTTTCCTATTCATAACTCGCCGGATATGATCTCATTGGAGAAATTTGAAGTATTAATAGATCGTAAATTAAACCAGATGAGATCTTCCCTTACCGATACCCTCAAAACGGAGATTTCCACGTCAATGAGCTCATTATCAGCCGACATCCAACTGCTGCTCACTAATATGTCAGTTCTTAAGGACCGAGTAACTGTAGTTGAGAGCGAGAATGCAGTCCTTAGAGATGAACTGGCTGAATTAAAAGATCGGTTGAAATCTTCGCAAGTGGCCGAGCTGCAAGGGTCGGTCAATAAGCTGAGGGCAGCGGCGAGACAACGTGACCAAGCATCGCTACTGAACGACGTCGAGCTCACCTGCATTCCGGAGTACGAGGGAAAATCAGTTCTGCACATCGTGACCGCCGCGGCATAGAAACTCGGCGTGACGCTGGACGAGCGAGAGGTGGTCAGCGCGACGCGTGTCGGCGCACCGCGGGGTGAGGGTGCCCCACTTGTAGCAGTGGCGGAGGCAAGCGGCTTACCCGCAAGCACCGGCCGCGGCCCATCGTCGTGCGGCTGGCTCGGCGATCCGTCCGCGAAGAGCTGCTGAAGGGCGCAAAGGTGCGTCGCGGAACCACCACCGAGGGACTCGGCCTCCCACCCCATACACCCCAGAAGTTGCATGTCAATGAACGACTGACTAAAGAAAACCGAGTGCTATTTGCCAAAGCTCGCGAAGTAGGAAAGCAGTGGCAGTTTATCTGGACCAGGGATGGTCTTGTCCAAGCCAGGCTAACTAAAACCTCTAAGATCTGCTATATCCGATGCGAAGCTGATCTTGACCGTGTTTTTGGCAATTACTCAAGTCCTATCAACGCCTAATGAGCAAGTAATATTGCGATACTTACATCCTTGCTCACTTTGTTTTATTTTAATTTGCACTCATATCATTGTATCCACTGTCTTCTTATGTGTTTTTATAGTATGTCATTTTGTAAACACTCACGGATTCGATTCACCCTCAAGTTATATAAATTTTTACACGAATATGTCTATTTGGTTTGCCATCACCGTATTTTACTTATTTCGAGCCGTAGACGTACTGCTGTGTGTGTACGCGGCGGCGAATGAGGTGATTACTCGCATGGAACTGGTTTCTGGGAGCGAACCGATACACTTCATTCACTATTCTCGCCGCATTCCTTTGCTTACGCACTACCGTTTTACTATTGTACGTATTATATCCTTTCTTCCGACGACTTACACCGACTCACATTATATCCATACTGCTATTTACAACAGAGCTTAGCAATAAACTAATTAAAATTTCACTCTGGAACGCGGGCTCGCTGAATACTGGGCATGATGAGTTCACGGTAGCTATGTTGCAAAGATCGCCCGATATTGTAGCTATTAACGAAACTTGGCTCAGGGACGGGGAGGTGGGGCGCGCGCCGACAGTGCCCGGATACAGACTGCGCCATATAGCTCGCTCAATGGAGGTAAGACGCGCGCGAAGTGGAGGTATTGCTTTTTACATTAAGTTAGGTATGAAAGCAAAAATCTACCCTCATCCGCTATCTGAGTTCAAAGTCGAGCAAATGTGGCTTTCTTTGAATATTAAATCAATAAAAATCATAGTCGGAACTGCCTATCGTCCTCAGTGGATGGCTGTGGATGACTTTTTGGATGCACTGACTGACTCAATATCTACGTTTTCAAAGTTCGACCGCATTGTATTAACTGGTGACTTTAATTTTGATTTACATGGTCCGGGGAATGCTATGACACATAAGTTGCAGCAATTCCTTGACTATACTAAGTTAACAAATTATGTAGCCGAGCCAACACATTTCACCGATACCAGCGCAACGCTTATAGACCTTTTCTGCACTAATGCCGGTGTAACTCAAGTCTGTGTGGATCATATTCCTGACCTCGGTGCACACGCGTTTGTAACTGTTACAATAAAGGTTAAATGGGAGAAATATATACCACGTAAAGTTCTGTACAGGCTGATCAAAAATATAAACCTGCAGTCGTTTGACATTGACCTACATAAAATTAACTGGGATTCTGCTCTGGAGCACGAAAACGTTGATGAAATACTTAGAGCGTTCGAAGTAACAGGCCTGGAATTATTTGATAAACATGCACCCATAAAAATTACCACCATTAAAGAGAAAACTATGCCTTGGCTGACAAGTAATTTACGGCACATAATGCACCTCCGGGATGACCTACAAAGTGTCAAAATTGCCTGCTCATCGCCAAGAGTACAAATCTTTGAAGCATTTTGCGAATGCCAGTTTGTACGCAGAAAAAAAAAGCTTATTTTGAACACCACATAAACAAAAACATAAATAAACCTAAACTGTTGTGGAAAAATCTAAGAGAAACTGCAATACATAACGTTAAGAAATCCATAGATATCCCTGATAACTTCGCTAAATCCGATGAAATGAATGCACCTTTTATTAATGTTCCTGGGGACAACTCTGTAACAATATCGGATCTTTCTTTCTTCGAATTTCATAGACATAGTCCGGCTGTTTTCCAGCTTCGTTCTATTAGCGAGTACGACATCGGAAAGATTATTTGTGGAATGGGATCTGACTCCTGTGGATCGGATAACATTACCATGAGCATGATAACTCTGACGCTACCACACACTCTTAAAATAATCACTGAAATAATTAACAAATCGATTTCTACCAGCACCTTTCCGACCCCTTGGAAAAATGCCATTATACGACCTTTTCCAAAAACTAGTGATCCTCAAACCGTATCGGATTTACGTCCAATTAGCATACTTCCCTTTTTGTCTAAGATTTTGGAGAAAGTCGTTTACAAGCAGGTCGTCTTGTTTGCTGAAAAAATATCTATTCTGCCCAAATTTCAATCAGGATTTAGAAAGAAAAGGAGCACAACATCAGCCCTTCTTGATGTTGTTGACAACATACTCGCGGCGCAGGACTCCGGAAATGGAACAATCCTTAAATTCCTGGATTATTCTAGAGCCTTCGACTCGATCAATGTCAGTCTGTTGCTGTCCAAGCTGAGCTACTACGGCTTTGATGTTGCCGCGGTGCGGTGTTGCGGCTCGTAGTCAGCAGGTGGTACTAAGGAAGGCCGATGGTAGCTGCGATCAATCAAAAACTGTTAGTACCGACAGGGGTGTCCCCCAAGGTTCAATCTTAGGGCCACTATTATTTATCATCTACAGCGCCGATGTCACAAAGTGCATTAATCATTGTCATTACCACATTTATGCAGATGACCTGCAGATTTATACTAGTCTAAATAAAAAGAACTTTCTCGACTGCGTTAGACGTATTAACGATGACTTGGATAGAGTGAACAACTGGTCTACGAGGAACGCCTTGGTCTTAAATCCTATTAAGTCCAAATACATGATATTAGGGTCAAAAAATCAGATAGAGACATTTACTAACCTAAATCCACAAGTAACAATTGCAGGTGTCCCTATTGAACGTGTATGTGAGGCCCGTAATCTTGGTATTATCATGGATAACCAATTACGTTTCGAGAAGCATGTTCTTGACGTAGTCAAAAACTGTTTCTATGGACTAAATATATTGTATAGGATCCGAAATTATCTGAGCGAACAAATGCGCATACTACTGTGTGAGTCATTGGTTCTCTCAAAATTAAATTATGGCATTACAGTATACGGGCCCTGTTTGCTCAAACGCACTCACCGGTTGCTGCAAAGAGTTCAGAACGCATGCGCCAGGTTCTGCTTTACCATCCCTTCTCGTAGTCACATTACTCCTTACCTGAACAAGGCCAATATGCTCAATATCAATGATAGGCTGCAACTACATCTTGCCTCCCTCTTATTTGGTGTGATAAGGCAACAAACACCAGAGTATTTATTTGAAAAGCTTAAATGGCGGGTATCTCGTCACTACATCAACAGGACTACAACCAGCATTTTAACAATCCCTCGACATCGATCAGCTGCTTTTCGGGGCAGTTTCAGGTATCTGGCGACGAAGTGTTGGAACAACCTGCCACCACCAATCCGAGTTCACAATTCTATTGCCAGTTTCAAACTTGCATGTAGAAAACACCTTCACAAGTCAGATGCCTGATTCTGCCCCAGTGAATCCCCGCGTTTGCTAGTTATATTATCTTAAAGCTAAGTCTTTTTAATGTACGTATGTGAATCGGTTAAGTCACTGAATAATCTATAGTATACAATATTTAATATCCCTTATACTCTCAACTATTTATGCAATTAGTGTTTTTTAATGTATTATTTATTAATTATAATTATATTTCTGATGTCAATTCGTCTCCTACTTAGCTTATCCATCCACTAAATTTTGCTAATTTTTTCCTATAGTTTATTTATTTTCATATCAATTATACATGCAGTTTTAATAAAAAGTAGTTTATTAACACCCACCCTTTATCTTCTCCTCCTTGATAAGGTGCCGACAGAATTCCAGCGTTGCAGGACCTCTTGCAGGTTCTGTGGCACATGCTGAGTCGGAACCTATTCGCCGCCTAGGCACACACTTCACGACGTTACTGTCTACTCGTCGCAACAAAATTGTATTTTGCTTTTATTTATTTCTTGTTGTCTTGTTTATGTACTATACATATTAGTTACTGTGTGGTATGTACTTTTACTTTTGTGACGCGTGTGTATATTATTGTCTGCGATATTAGTTGTTATTACTTTCTCCTTCAATTGTATGTTTCACTTTTTTTCTTGTCCTCTCATAATTATCGTATATTTTATGTTGTGTGTGTTATGGCGTAGTCCGAATAAATTGATATTCTTTCTTTCTTTCTTTCTTTCAAAATAACAGACTATAAGCAATAGCGTTCAAAATAGAATTGTTTTTTATGCAATTACTAACACAGATCTGAAATAAAGTTTTTCTTTTTCTAATGCAGATTTTTCTTCTCTCCATTTAGCGACAACTCTATATAACGTCAAAATATGGGTACTGTCCCTTGAGTGTCGTTATATAGAGTTTACACTGTATTTTAAGTATTGATAGATAACTAGCCTTTCGCCCACAAAAATACTGCACAAGAAACTTTTATTCCAATAGTGTTTTACCATGAATCATGTATCATAAAAATCCAATACAAACTGTATTGGATTTGCAAGAATTTTTATAGTGGACGTGGCAGTATATTATATGCATGGAAACTTGGGTACTTACGTGTCGGATAGGTACAAAAAATGTCAAAATATAAAAAATCCGTGATTTATATATTTTAGTTTAAAAATTCCGGAACATACATTAGGACGTATGTGACTTCAAAAACATTTTTATATAGAGACAGGGAACCTATTTATTTAATTTGGTACTATATGCACATCAGCATATCCCCAATGTCAGTGTCAGTCAATCCTTTTGTTAGGTTTATTCTAATACTACAATTAAAAAGCAATGTAATTAATAGGGCTTACCTGTCTTATATTTGCAATTTCGAAAAAGTACGGCATTAACTGGGAATGTTTTTCCACGAACTCAACATTCAAATTATAAGATCTCCGACGACTGCCGCCAACACGATTTACACTTCGTCGGCAACAGATGCAGAATGCACTGTCAATAGCATCCATGACTATAAATCCAATCGTTATGTAGGTAGTTCAGAGTCCAATAAGAAAAGCCAAGTCACATTTAAACAATCACAAAATCCAGTAGAGTATGCTAAGTCGTCTTCTTTAGGTACAGTATAATAAAAGCACGCACGCAAACAACACAAAGGTCTAATGGTGAGTGAAGAAGATTCCATGGCGCCGCGCGCCGTGTCGGGCAGCGAGAGCGGGCAGCCAACCACAGCGCTCGGTTCGTTTGCCTGCGCTGACGTAAACAAACCGTGAGCGGTGATTGGCTGAACGAGGTATCCTAGTCGCGTCGCATGTTTGCGAACGGGTTTTTTGTAGCTTAGACAATGCAAACAATGTTGCTTTGTTTTTATTCTGCGTAAAAACTACACTGTAAATACATAGATCGACAAAAATTACTGATTTTTAAAGAAAAATATAAAGCTAAATATCTCGGCTCCGATATGATTTAGCTGTATGTGCTCTATAATAAGATTTGTTTCCTTTAATATGCTCTTCCAAAATATACCACTTCCGTTACCCAAACCCCTTTCCGTAATGACGAATGAAGTTAAAAGTCTACTCAAATTGCAAACGGCTTACGCTCCTTATCTCTGTGGAATGCGGCTCGGCTAGTTGCTACGGGGCGGGCCGGCCGGCCTTGGCGGCTGGGCGCTGGAGCACTGCGCCGAAACGTCTACATCACCGCTGCGCTGGCCGCGAGCTTGGTACCGGTTCGACTCCGGGCAATTGTCACTGAAATATGTATGAAAGAGAAGGCTGACAAGCAAGCAACGTAAGCAAGAGATAAGGTGCGATGCTGTGCTTTGTACAGCTTGGCAAGCAGAGGAAGAATGTATGCCGTGCTTGAAATAAAACGTGTAAAGGACAGTTTTTGCAAAAATAAATTAATTATCAGGAGATAAACTATGCAAGATGCAATAGGATGGTCATAAAATATTAAGATGCTGTAAGAGAACACGGATTAATTAGGATGTAGCTACCTTTCAAAGATGAGCGGCCATTATGTACACGTTACCGCGCCAATAGCTTATGAAGCAAGGTAGAAGGTAATTCATTATGAAAGTAACGTAGATAAGATTGATTTTAGATTGAAGTTATGATGCAATCAATAAAAAAAGATAAGATGTTTTCATTATAAGATGATCAGAGATGGTGTAAGTTTCACCCACGGTAAAATGAAGCACTATCGCCTTTCCATGATCAAACTGAGGGGGATATATGAAGGGAATTGGTGGGTTAGCTCACGGCACTCTCCTTGTTATGATGTTCGAAGCGTGCGGCGTAGTGTCCCTTGTGCGGCCGGCGCGGCGATGGACTTGCACCTTGACGCTGCCACAGACGGTTCTTCAGTGCATCCCGTCGGAGATCGTGATCAGGGCAGTCGCGACTGCGCTCCAGCGCAGTTGGGAATGAAGCTGCTTGACTGGAGACCAAGATGTCGGCGGTAAGAAACGTGGCGGGCGTGGCGCGGCGCAATTTGCTTCACTTTTTCAGCTTGGAGATGATCCGTGTCCACCCGGGGGCGCCAAATTATGTACGAGAAACTCGAGAAGAAGTTATAAGTAAACCGTTTAGTGAGTTTTACATGGTGTGGTGCAATTTGTATGTGGGACGCGTGCGTGCGGTACGCCGGCCTGAGGCGAATAGAAATGAGCCGCAGCTCGCGGCCGGCGGCGGTGGCGGGGCGACCTTCGCTGCCCGCGTGGCGTCATGGTGGGGGCGCGAACAGTGTCAGTTTCAGAATCAGAATCAGAATTTTTTATTGTGGATCGTAGTTATAAATAAGGTGTTATATTAGATGTTCGTCAGTGCACGAAAAAAGTTATTATATGTCGCAATAAGTGACATCAAAGTACTTAAAATTGGATGTGAATGGAATCTTTATTCTTTATTGCACAGAAATCTTAATAGTAAGGTAACAAAACATTTTAAGAGCAAAGGCGAGCTTATCTCTAAAGAGAGATTTCTACCAGCAAAGTTTCTACTAGGCAGGACAGGAAAAATTGTGCAACAGGAGAGTCCTAGTGCGCAATAAAACTGTACACATCTAATTGTTTACAACTAAAACATAATAAATGATATAATAAAAAAATGAATGAATGAAAAAAAAATGATATAGTAAATGATTTACACTAAATAAAATACAAAAGCAAAAAATAAAATATATATCAAACATATACTACTTATATATACATATATAAAAGTACCTATCACGAAAGAGAAAGGAAATGCTCTTTCAATCTTGTCTTAAAAGTGAAAATTGAGGGACTATCTCTAATAGCGCAGGGAAGTGCGTTCCACAGTCGGATCGCCGTTAACCTAAACGAGTGTTTGTAAGCGGCAGTGTTATGCCGAGGAGTAGAAAGAAGAGACATCGTGTGGGATCTCCGGTTGCTATGCCTGGAGGAAATAAACTCGAAACGTTCTCGAAGATATGAGGGGTAGCGGGGATTTCGCAAAATGTTGAACAGATAGGAGAGAACGTGCATATCACGACGAAATCGGATCGGAAGCCACCCCAACTCCTTGCGATAATGTGAGACATGGTCATACTTGCGCAGCCCGAAGACAAACCGTATCCCGAGGTTTTGAAGTCGTTCGAGTTTGTTCAGTTGTTCTTCGTTCGCACCGATCCAGCAAACATCCGCATAGTCGATTAAAGGTAGTAGGAGGGACTGGGCAAGGGTAATTTTAGTCTGCTGCGGCAGGAAGTGCTGCAATCTCCGTAGGGAGTGAAATGACGCAAAGAATCTATTACTTTGTCTTTTTTCATGTTTGATTTTCCGTAGAGCTTGTATGCTTGGCAGCACCGGTGGGTTGACTTTCTGAGTGTCGTTTATTGTTTTCGCCGCAAATTCTTTGTGCACGACAACATGTTTATGTTGTAACACTTTTGCTAGCTGACCTCTTCGGTATGGTGTTAATTTTGACTTCTTCTTAGGGTTGTGTACTTTGTTTCTTCATCAGAGATAATATCATATGTCATCATTATTCATTACAGTTCTGTCAATGACTGCATGAGATTGAATTATTGTGGTTCTTGCACATTGTGAGCACTTTCCAGTGATGTACATGTTATTTTCACAGTTAACTTTTTTATTCTTAAAGTTCCACGTACAGGGTATTCTAGAGTATTCCCAAAGCTTTTCTCTAAGTAACGTCGCCCACTTAAACTTTGGCAATGTTTTGTATTTTTTATGTGTGGATGCGGTGCTTAAGTCTCGTCTGGTGTAATGAACCGAAATAGGTTGTATTTTCTTCCAGTCATGCTCATCTAATATAAAAGAAAATGTTTTTACTTTATTGTCTCCTTGGATTTGAGAATGCAACGGTGATGATGCCTTACTACGACAAGATGGTGAAGTAGAACTGCTTGGAGCTGGTGGTATATCTTCTTGGATAACTCTATTTTCAAAGATTTCATCGTGGTTTCTTTTCAAGGTTTTATATACAGCATATGGAGACACCTTACTGTCTAATTCTTTCGAGATAATTCTGAATATGGGGTCGCTGGACTTTATTTTGTTGTTTCTGCAAATGTCTGCGTATTTTACAAACAACTTTTTAAATTCAGCAGCACCTACTGTAGGCTTACGAACTGCATGTGTTATCTGAAAAAAATATACAACGTTTAGCCAGTTCTTCAATACTTTATTTTGCGTGACAGGGGGCTAGCCCATCGCCGCAGATATGGAGATTAAGGTAGGTAAATGTAATTGCCAATATATAATAATATCTAAAAAAATGAGTATGACTCAATATTACTCGTATCCTGGTAAATGCCTATGCCCCGCGGTGGGGACATTACAATTATTTATTATAATAATTTGTTCAAAATGATGTCCCTCATCCCTTATACCGATTTGACCAGAGGAACTTTATTTATCACTCCTTTATCGAAAACAGCCACCCTAGTAGCATTTACCGTTGCCATCCATTGGCCAAAAGTTTGGGGATCCATTGGGATATAATTAGTTAGTTTTCCCACCTAAAACTGACGTTGGCCCAAAAGAAACATATTATATGATTTCGGCCCACTAATTACCAACAATGGGCCGACAGCAACTAGTCCTACCGTTGGATAAATAGGGTTGGCGTTTCCACATTTTAAATAACGTAGGGCCAACAATCTATTACCAGCAATGGACCACCTGCAAGAAACGCTACCGTTGGGTTAATACTGTTGGTGTTATGAAGAAGACGCGGCGGCAAACCTGAGTAAATATAAACAAGTGGCACCATGACCAGTCATTTTGGTAGACTAATCGAAATTATGGTTACCCTACTCTAACGTAGTAAGAGATACTTAATAGTTTTGATATTACTCGCATGATATACTGTTTTACGGACAAACCTCTGTGTCACTCGAATGAGGTTAAGTTGATGAAGAAATACATCTTTTACACTTAGTGCCTATTTAGTTAGGGCAGTAACAGCGCGCAAAGTAGCGTTTCGTTCGCGCGGCCACGAGAAAATTGGTTTTACGTGTTTTCTTGTGAATTACTGAATAATAGTGATAGTTGATGTTCTCGTTAGGACCGACAAATCCTAGGACCGGTTTTGACTGTCGGCAGTCTCGTATTTTGGAAATAATCAAGAATAACAAAATCGTAAGTGGAGGATTGCGCGACCAAATCTTGGGAAGTGCATATTTCCGAAAGTATTTAAGTTTTCCTCATTATTCTTTCACCGACAATTATCGACAAATAGACTCTTTAATTGACAAAAGAAATTAGATCTCTAGCCATAGTAGTTATCGAGATCTCCATGGCCGCGCAATCCTGCGCGTTTCGTTCGCGCGGCCAACTTAAAATGCTTATAGCTTATTTATTACTGCCCCGACAAATTTTTAATTTGCAGATTTAGAAATCGACAAATACCATCAAATATTGGTGCATCAGCCAAGTTATCGAAGCCTAATATGAAAATATTAGGCTTCGATAACTTGGCTGAGCAAACGAAACGCACACTAATATTCAGGGCTGACAAGTTAACAAGGTCCTCACTTACCATCGATCTGGACAGGCAGACTACTTACCAGCTCCAGCGACCAACGTCAGCTCGGCTCTACCTCCGCGACCTCCTTACTGGGACAGCCAACTGTTTTGGTACGGCGGCGGGGTAATTTTCCTGTCCCCTTGATCTTTGATTGCTTGTGTTTTGATGTGGTGATTTTAACTGTTACGTGGTACAAAAGCAAGAAAGACGACAAAGTGGTCGTTATACCGCGGTAGTCAGTTGAGCACTGACTGTTTGATGGTGACTTAGGGTCACCTCAAAGTTAAATTCGAAAAAGTGACATAAAGATGTCATGCAGTGACAGCTTTGACAGCTGGAACAATTCGACCCATCTGTCTGTTCCACATTGATGAGAGGCGAACATGGACAGTGTATCTTTTTGAGGTAAGTACGGATGCGGAAACCTAAAAAGGACAAAACTCCGACATTAATGCATACATAACTACACACATATACACACATGGTAGGTATAACAAAGTTGACCCGAGATGGAATATGGAAGGATGATAAGTTAAAAAATACAACTTGCTTTAAACTTATTTTATTACGTCGCTTAATAATTACAAATTACTATAATATTGGACGGAGACAATAATCAACATAATTCATTAATAAGACTCAAGAAAAAATTGCTTTGCTAAAACCGTACAGGTTAACATAATTATCATAATAGGTAGACATTTAACCGATTCCAGAGGCGTCAGAACTAAACTTATTAATTTAATTGTATCTGAAGATATTAGTTTTGACGCCTTCAGAATTGCAACGGTATTTTAAAACTTTGTTTTATGCGACGACAAGTGACTAATAACTAAGTGTTTACTTCCTCGCTTGCGAACAAAACAAATTATAACAATGATAAAATTCTGACTTTTGATAATACAATTTACTATCTAACAACTAAGTGATAAGTGATTAGGTAAATATCTCGACGGACACAGATCAAAGGCTAAACAATAGCTAAACGTCTAAAAGTGGAATAAGGCACAGACAAAATTAACCAGATCTAATAAGAAAAATGTCGAAGTGGCCGATAAATAGACTACCTCAACAATACCTAACAAGTTTGTAGAATGGTCACATATCATAAGTGTAGAATTTCAGATCGAAATCGTCTACAAATACATACATACACATTACAAATACTATTCTTTTTTAGAATAGGTACAAGAGTACATCAGTACATACATTAGCTTAGTAATATTGGTTTTTAAAAACCTGGTGGGGTCTCATCTAATACCATGTAAAATCGTGTATTTACAATACTGTAAAACTGACATAACAAAACCCTTTTTGTTTATTCAACAACGACTCCCGGGGTTCCTTTTAAAGCTTCATCTTACAGCGTGTTCCCTTTGAGTTAGTCTACAGCCCATATACATACAAAATCTTAATACGAATTTAAACATAATAAGTAGGTATACGGACACGATTATAAGTTACAAGAATGAAGGAAAGGAGACAATAATATATCCATTGTATTAAATAGACAGTGAATTTTATTTGACGATTTATATTCCTGTTCATAGTGTAACTTCGATTTGTGCATAGCATAATGGAACATCTTATGCATATAGTAGTCGTTTATGAAACTGTTGCATAATGAGGGGTAATAAAACACGAGTGTGTGTTTAAAAACCGAGCTGTAGGTTTTTAATAATATCACACGAGTGTTAAAATACCTAGTGATGTGCAATTTCACACAATACTTTATCTACTGTCAAGCACGGTGTTGAACCTATGAAATATAAGATCAAAGTTAAAAGAGTAAGAAATACTTTATTCATTTTAAATATTGGGCGGTATCAAATTTTCCTCAAAATCCCTGCTACCGTACGTTTTTAAGCAAAAATATATTAAATATATTTCCACAAAATTCAGTACAACAAAACGTATGAATGGCGCTAAAACCCAGCATATCACCGCGCATGCGCTCAAGAGGGCGCTGCCAGAGACAAGTATAACTGTATATTAATGAAAAAAAAACATTATTTTGTTTGAGAAAAAGTGTTAAAATTGTATTCTATTTTTAAATTATGGTATTTTATTTATAAAGTATGTCAATGTAAATTCATTTATAATTCGAATTTTACGATAGTATAAGAGTGGATAAAAAGGCATTAATGATAAAGATAACATTAATGCAGATGTTTCTCTAATATGGGCTGATAAAGCTTATATGCAGAAAAAAACGACATGTATAACTATTTGTCTGGTTCAAAGGTTTTTGCTATTCTATAGTTAATTCATTCGGTTGCCTCATCTCAACATTCCTCTTAAGGATGCACAAACGATGTAAAATAAAAGTAACCAGATTACCATTAGACATACCTCGCGCCACGAGTTATGAGCGGTGACCTTGAATGCGCAGTGGTCACTTTTCAATGCCTGTACATATGCGCAGTAGTCCCCGCTAACGTCGCCCAGCGCTCTTAATCCGTGGCGCGAGGCATATGATCTGACACATTCGAACAATGCAGTCCTACTCAGAACAAATCAATATTAATAGCAATACAACTTAGAAATAAATAAAATGGTTCACAGGGAAGTATTTAATCGCACATCAAAAATACTGTTTTGCACAACAAAAAAAGATCAGCTAAAAACTTTTATAATTTAAATATTTTATGTGTACTCAAGTTTATGTTTTTATTATTTTTTGTTGTTCTTGCATGTTCAACCTAACTCGAAGGATAAAGGGGGCTTCGCTTCGTTCACCCCCTTTTCCCTTCACCTAAGCTACCGCAGCATTTTGCCCTGATATTTGCCGTGCAAAACTTTGATGTGCAATTTAATATTTCCCCAATAAAATACACGGATAGAAAAGTCTAAAACACTAATGATATGAGACATAAACTGTATGCTTCAACTCGTCACAAAATAAAACGCCCATTCTGACATTTATTTTGTTGTGGTAAGGTTAAATTTTGAATGATATAGAGGTAGTTTTTATATGGATTTAAAGCTGTTATAACCGGCCTATTATTTTGTGACGAGCTTAGTATAAATTATACATCACGCGGTCAGTATATAGAAAAAGCTCTAATAAAAATATAATCTTCCTAAACAACACTTTGTGCTGGCTTTATGTACAACATGATACACACAAAACTTACTCATGATGAGATTATTTATACAATTAATGATGTCAAGATATTGTGCCAAGCAATACTCTTGCTGAGGGGATGGTTCTGCCGAAATGGCAAACCATCATTGGTTTGCCATTTCGGCAGAACCATCCCATCCCGACCAGTCATCTGTCGTGACATTAGCTCCACTTAAGGTTTCCATTGGCAATGATTGGCTGCTTTTATAATTTCCACATTAACGATGTGTTCCTGGTACCTTTTGTATAAGATTTGGAGAGGTTTTGCTATAACAAGCAAGTACACCTCCGCTTATACTTCAAAATATCTCCGTGTAACTTATTACAATTTTCTGCTCTGCTAGTACTTAAGCAAAAATGTAATTGATCTATTAATTCGTGATTCCTGAAAATATTAACCGCAATATTTATAATATGAGCAAAGGGTCTTCTTATGATAACTTATGATATGTATGTAGATAAACTAGTGTATGTAACTGTACATAATTAGGCATTATGTATCAGTCACATAAAAATAGTTTTTTTGACTGCTACATAATGGAGGGCATTAATACTCGAGAGTTTTCATAATAATATCACTCGAAGTTTTAATGCCTAATTATGTACAGTTACATAACCTAGTTTATCTACACACATATCATAAGCTCTCTTTGATGTGTTCAGGAACCGCATGTTCGACCGGCATTGTGGCATTGATCATTGCCATGCAGTTGTTTAGCTTGTTCTGTAGTAACCAACTTCACTGACAAACTAGGGGCGGCACGCAGGCGGGCGTCGGCGTTCGAAATTTGAGTGTCATAATTTCACAAATTTTGGTACATAATAGTCATAATGATCAATATTTAGATAAGAAATTAGTTTTTACCAAGAAGTTTATCATTATGCTGGTCGTAACGTGTGGTTTTTGGACGCAGTAAAGAGGGTTTATGATACGTGTGTAGATAAAATACTATTATGTTTTAAATATTTTTCTCAAACATGCAATGAAATGTCGACATTAGATGTGTTATAACAGGCATGAACGTATCACGTTTCGGGCCGCACAGCTCGAGAGAACAGTGTAGGAAGCAGGAATAATTACGCGTCCAAAAAGTAACCGAATCGAAACGTCAGTGACTCTTATGTACAATGACATAATGTACATTTTACTTGAAATTGAAAACTTTTTCACTCTGGTAATTATTCCTGCTTGAGCCACTGTAAAGCGATTTCATACAAAATTGCAGGCCTAGGCCGGGAAGTACATATATTTTTATTATATGCTCGAAGATAAAAACATCAAGCGCACGGAACTTACAATATTTTTAAACTTGAATTTGTTTTTTGTGTATTTTTTTTATGGGAACAATGTAAATGACCACCAAAATATTGTTTTCCTACCCAAAATGGGTAAATTATCACCAAAAGTTGCAGAAAATATCAGGGCAAACTACTGCGGTAGGTCAAGTGAAGGGTAAAAGGGGTGAGCGAAGCGAAGCCCCCTTTATCCTTCGTGTTAGGTTGAACATGTAAGAACAAAAAACATTCTTAAAACATAAACTGTACACAAAACATAAAAAGAAGTATGGTGATCATTTATCCAAACACAATTTGGTGGTCGTTTACTAATTCTGGTGGTCGTGTCGAATTTATTGGTAGTAAAATAGGTGCGTTTATGGTGATCGTTTAAAGATAAGCCTTTTTAGGGTTCCGTACCCGAAGGGTTCCAAACGGGACCCTATTACTAAGACTCCGCTGTCCGTCCGTCCGTCTGTCACCAGGCTGTATCTAACGAACCGTGATAGTTAGACAGTTGAAATTTTCACAGATGATGTGTTTATGTTGCCGCTATAACAACAAATACTAAAAAACAGGATAAAAGAAATATTTAAGGGGGCTCCCATACAACAATTCTTTCAATACCACATACAAACTTATGGATGCACCTGGTTACGTACATGGAGTGTGAAAGTAACCGCACCAATAACATTGTAAACAATATTTTACTGTGTAAAATCCAAACTATTCACTCCACACCATCGCTTCCATTGAACGGTAGTACGGAACCCTTCGTGCGCGATTTAGACTCGCACTTGACCGTTTTTTTTTATTTCATTGCATATTTTTGAGAAAAGCACTATACATGCCTCTCGCCGTGAAAAGGTTACTGCCGGCTTCGTATCACTATACCTATTCAGCCAGCAAGCCCTTCTTTCCCGGCGTCTGCAGTAGTGTATTATTATGTATACTCAAATTTTGTTTGTTTTGCCCTTAGATGTCAACTTCACACGAAGGATAAAGGGGGCTTAGCTTGCTCACCCCCTTTACCCCTCGCCTACCCCCTGACCCATGACTTTGCCCTGATATTTGAGGTTATTTGAATCAGCATTTGCAATTAAATATTTCCCGTATAGTTCTTAATTTATGTGATGTTTGGTCTGCCCATTTGTTGCGATAAGCCCGACAACACAACCGGTTATAAATTAACTTGATTATCATAAAATTGGCCCCAAATCAGTTCCCAAAGGCGCAATATGATTGAGTTTTGGATTTAGTGCAGTTGTTCGATTCTGTATTTCAAGACATACAAGGTGTCATTCAATCAGCTGACCAATTTGGGGAATGCTAGTACTGATTGATGTTTATGAACAAACTTCCCAAAGGAACGTATGGTCGCAATAGTACATTGTTGTACAGACTGCAACGTGAGTAATAGATGGACGAAATAAACATAAAAAATTACATTCAGGCACATACATTGCTTCTGGCCCCACACTAGGATACCCTGTGTTGTGGGAGTTGGAAACAGCTACGGCACACACATATAAACATCCAAGACCAAGTAGCCATATAGCGACAAACAAAAAACGTTTTAGCAACAAAAATAATCTAGCTTCTTTTGGAGTTCACAATAAAACAGTTGTAGACAATGCTATAAAAATGCTTAAAAATGCCGTTTTGCATGTATTTTTCATTTTTATTAGTCTCTTAGCATTATTTTGTGCAATAAATATTACGTACGAAATATTTATTCATACATTATACTTTTCAAGTATTTTTTTTAAATTTTACGGTACATACAGTCTTTTTCATATATTTCTGGACCCTCAAAGATAGCATGGTATAGGGAATTGGCTTCCAGAACCTGGATACGGCCCTGGTTGAATCATCTAGCTACTGTCTGGCTTTATCGTATTCATTCGGAATGTTTAGAGTTGGCAACAGCAATCAGCAGCTCGCACTGTGTAACAAGCTCGTTACGTCAGCAAAAACAAAACACGGCTGTTAAAATGGCTGCTCGGGTATTTTTGACAACACTGTGTAAGTTGACTGAAAGTTGCCTCAAATAGGCAAGGAGTCCTTGCCAATGTACATAGTAGGCATATAGGTAGGTATTTCTGACAATCTTTTGGACACCATTAGTACCTCCACTCATTACGGCAGCTCCGTCGTAGCTCTGACCAATTAACTTATTTTATCAATATTTAAATTATCAAGCTCTTTCATGATTTCAGCCGCTATAACTTCTGCTGTATACCCTTTAGGTTGTATAAACTTCATAAATCTTTCATATATTTTACCATCATGTACATACCTTATAATAAATACAAGCTGCTGAATAGTAGAACAATTAGTTGATTCATCTTCCTGAATTGCAATAAACTCTGCATTTTTAATATGAATCTGTATTTCTGATCTGCATACTTCATAGATAGCATCCAAAATATCATTCTGTATTGTTTTGGACGTACCTTTAAAAACAGAGCTGCTGGATAAATGCTGTTTCATAGCCAAATCGATCTCTGATACAAAATCAACCAAACCTCTATAGATACCGGGATTCAGGGATTCCGTAGATTCATCATGCCCGCGTAAGGCAACTTGAAACGCACGACAGAACACAACGCAATCTATTAAACGCCGTAAAATATATCGATTTTCATCAACACGTTCATTGAACTCTCTAATAGATTTTCGATACGCAGAATCAAGCGCCTTACGAATATCTTGTCGTCCGATAGATGCTAATTGCACTTCACATAACATATGAGATCGAGATTGCGAATGCTTTTTCACTTTTATTGAAAGATGCGCTAAATCACCAACATCGGTTTCTGTCCATGCAGTCACCACCACCACTGCAGCAAACACCAAACACGGGAAACAAAACAATTTATTGCTGTCTACACATCCACACAACCAAGGGGTTTTTAAATATTGTTCTGATTTGAAAAATTCGCGTAAACGTTTTACTTTTCGTACCACATTTTTGGGTAAGTCCTAGTTCAGGCCGTGGTGGGCCCTTCGACTTTAGTTCGAGACGCTTTTCGAGGGTCTTTTCACAGTTTTTAATAAAAGTGACACTATATTGTTCCATCTTTCACTCGATTGTCACACACAACACTCACACAAACTGTTTTTAGTATTTATTTATTGCGAAATGTCCTGAAATAACTGGCGCTTCGCTTCGCTCACCCCCTTTACCCTTCACCTAAGCTACCGCAGTGTTTTCCCTGATAGTATCTGTGTTATCACATTGCCCGAAACCCACATGGCAATATTCATAATGCCTGGGCAAAGTGATAAATAAGGAAGTTCAAGTTATAATTATGCACTTTGCCCAAAGTAGTTTGTCATTATTCATAATGTCCGGCCATTGTTCATAATGCCCGGATTTATTACTTTGTTTTAAGCAATAATATCCCCTCACTAAAGGCTAACTGACACCCGTCAAGCATTTATCTTTTTCATGCTGCGTGGTCTAATGGGTTTCGCGCTTGCTTCTCACACAGGAGATGCAGGTTCGAATCCCGACTATGTTCCAATGAGATAATTTATTTATTACAAGCACAGTGTCGGACGTTCAGCGTTTCGGATGACACGTTAAACTGTAGGTCCCGGCTACTATCGCTACGAGGTAGTGGTCGTAAAACCCCTCCACCAACCCGCACTGAGCCAGCGTGGTGGAATATGGCTTAATCTTACTCGTATCCCGGTAAAGGCCTGCGCTCCTCGGTGTAGACATTGTTGGGCTACATTTATAATGGTAAATATTAAACTGGACATCAATAATACTGTTTGCATAGCAAATATACTGATTTTCACAGCAAATATCAAGGCAAAATGCAGTATTTTGCCTTGATATTTGCTGTGAAAATCTTAGGTGCTTAGGTGAAGGGTAAAGGGGGTGAGCGAAGCGAAGCCCCCTTTATCCTTCGTATTAGGTTGAACATGTAAGAACAACAAAAATACTTAAAACATAAAAAGTATTTTTGCTGGTGCTTTTTTGCTGTGAAAATCAGTATTTTTGATGTGCGATTAAATACTAGCCATTTATAATTGGCTTGAAAATAATTCTCGTTGACTCTAAAGTTGCCTGTCATCGTCCCGTCACTGTCACCGAGCCGACGTTTCGCCAGCGGCTTCCGGCAGCCTAGAATGTATTTCTGACATCAATGGCAATAAACCATCGACAAATGAACACGGCTATTTGACACGAGCTGTCTTTTATTGCGACTGCTAGGCTAGCGACTGGTCGACGGTTATACATAAAAGATAGTAAAGGTGCCTTAAAATTATAGGCTATAACCTACAGGGATTACATCTCAAGATGTATTTGGTTTTGTATAATATACTTGGTGTTAATTGTAAAGTGACACCCGACTCGGGGACGATAGCTTATCTATGGCTTGTAAACAAAAACCAGTTTTATTTATCCCTAGCAAAGTTTTGGTCAACAAGTTGCCCCGTTCAATTTGTCCCGAAATAACCGCGACGTGCGGACACCCCCGGCCGGTCCAGGGCCCAAGTGCCGGGTATGGCGAGCCTGGTTGCGAGCGAGAGAACTAAGGCCACAATTTTAAGATAATTTTACACATAACATAACATATCGTCGCGCCTTTTCCCATACGGGGTGGCAGAGGCACAATTGTATCCACTTTGAACCAGTTATTTAATTCTCCATTTTGCGTGATAGGGGGCTAGCCCTTCGCCGCAGCTTTGGAGTAATGAAGGTTTCCTCATGACGTTTTTTCCATCGCAGTTAGAACGTCCGTATAATGTACTTAAGATACATTAATTATCTCATTGGTACACGTTCAGGAATCGAACCTGCATCTTCTGTGTGAGAAGCAAGCGTGAAACCCATTAAACCACGGAGCTCTTTGAAACCCATTAGACCACGGAGCTCTTTGAAACCCATTAGACCACGGAGCTCTTTGAAAACCATTAGACCACGGAGCTCTTTGAAACCCGTAAGAACACGGAGCTATTTGAAACCCATTAAACCCCGGAGCTCTTATAAACCCATTAGACCACTGAGCTCTTTGAAACCCATTAGAATACGGAGCTCTTTGAAACCCATTAGACCAAGGAGCTCTTTGAAACCCATTAGACCACCGAGCTCTTTGAAACCCATTAGACCAAGGAGCTCTTTGAAACCCATTAGACCACGGAGCTCTTTGAAACCCATCAGACCACGGAGCTCTTTGAAACCCATTAGACCACGGAGCTCTTTGAAACCCATTAGACCACGGAGCTCTTTGAAACCCATTAGACCACGGAGCTCTTTGAGACTCATTAGACCACGGAGCTCTTTGAAACCCATTAGACTACGGAGCGCTCCCGTTAGACCCCGGAGCGCTTTGAAACCCATTAGACCACGGAGCTCTTTGAAACCCATTAGACCACGGAGCTCTTTTTCTTTGTTTTTTTTTCTTCAGTGTCGTGTGAATAACCGCCCCTGAGTCGGGCGCAAATTTACAAAACAACGCCTGTATATACAGCACCAGTGTGGACATGCTCGTAGACAAAATATGACGTAATACATATCACAGAGTCTGAAGGCAGGCACCCTGCCACGGGCCATGGTTACTGGCATGATAAATGCGCCCGGATAAGTCACGTGACCCCGGATTACCACAGCTCATGTCCTCCGGACGGCGCTATTCAAACGTCGGTACTGTGCGTCTGAATGCGCACTTTCTTCTGGCTGCCGTTCCGGCCTAGAGTGGGCGAGTGGCCGGAATAGCCGGGGTTCTGTATCCCGAGTCCGGCCGCGTCCTGCGGCGGCCGCGGCTTCTTCAGACTCGGCCGGAGCGGAAACTTGTTGATTGTCGACGCGTCCGAGAGGCCTGCAACGCGATATCGTCTAGTTATTTTCTGAAAATATAAATTAAACTGCAAAATCTCTCTTTAAAAACATTGATGTTCGTTCCCCGATGATGGCGGTACAGATTGGCAATATTTAGCCCGCGTCCAATCTCTCAAACTTTCGCAACAACCTAATGACACTGAACCAGCTCGGTAGAGTGTGGCTCGGTGCTGAGTGAAGGCCTGTGCCGCTCGACGGGGTGTGTACCTGTGACTGTAGTGGTAGTGGTGTTCATCGACGCGACGCTCCCGTGACCGTTGGTACTGTAAGGCTTGCCCGAAGCGTCTGTCATCGATATACCTGGAATGTGAATGATAATATTAATAATACCTTAGATAGATAGATATAGCATAGATAGATAGATAATAATAGACGTACTAAGATCGTCGATGTCGGCAAGCGAATCACGAGACGGGTGGGCAGGACACTTGGCGAGGATAGATGACGGAAGGTGGACCAAAGCGGTAACGGAGTGGCTTCCCAGAACCGCACGACGACCAGTCGGCAGACCATCAGCCAGATGGACAGATGACATCATCGCCTTAGCGGGTAGGCAGAGGATGCGGAAGGCTGATGACCGGGGTGGATGGCGTGGTAAAGAGGAGGCCTGTACCCAGCAGTGGGTGAATGTGGGCTGATTGATGATGATGATGATGATGATGAATAATACCTTGGACACTATTTACACACATTGATCTAGCCCCAAATAAGGATTCCCTGTATCTTGTATCTGGGGTACTAGACAACGATACACATACTTATAAAGATAAATATTATACTTAGATAGATGAACAACCATGACTAGGGTACAAACATCCGTTCTCATCAAACAAATATTTGCCTCCACCGGGTCTCGAACCCGCGACTTCGAAGGCAGGGTCACTTCCGAATGAAATGAAAATGAAATACGGTGAACATGATGTAATACTTTAACAATGAGAATTTAGAGGCGCATTTCACTACCCTGAATCAGCGTGGCCTTCAATATGGGATAAGGGTCCCTGACTCTTATAACACTTTTTATACTTTAAAACAAACCTTCTACATAGCTCGCTAGGGGGCGTGAGAGAATTGCCGCCTGTAAAGATTGTGAAATTCATACGTAGCACTCTGCGGGCGACAGGGGGCGGGGGCTGCGGGGCGGGAAAGAAGAGCGCGGGCGGCGGGGCGCGTAGTAGGAACCGCCCGCGCTCTTCTTTCTTGCTCCGCCGCCCGCAGACCATGGGAGTGCTACGTACGAATTTGACAAGCTATAGCTTGCGGTCCGAAAATGTGTTAGCGGTTTTGGGCTTTACATAAACATTTATATAAAGACACACACATTGCTTCTGGACCCACGCTAGGATATACCTTGTGTCGTGGGAACCAGAATCAGCGACATCACACACACAAACATCCAAGACCTGGGGTTTTATTTTTCTTCATCCCCGGCCGGGGATCGAACCCGGGACCGCATGGTAGGCGGAGCCACTACCGCAGCGCCACAGAGGTAGTCTTGCAATTCAGACCACAGTACAAATTTGAAATGTCACAGATTAAGCTCACACATCACATTAATTTCAAATCCGTGTTCGACCGGCGAGAATTCAACGACGCCATCTTGCGGACGGCTTTGATAACTGAGATGTCAGGAATATCCTCATAAAAATGTGGAAAAATGTGACTAGAAAGCTTTAAATACGTTTATCTATACACGTCCTCTTTACTGCGTCCAAAAACCGCACGTTACGACCAGCATAATGTTATACTACTTGGTAAAAACTCATTTCTTATCTAAATATTGATACAATATGACCATAATGTATAAATTTTCGACAAATTATGAGATTCAAATTTCGAATGCCGACGCCCGCCTGCGTGCGGCCCCTAGTTTGTCTGTGAAGTTGGTACTACTGAACAAGCTACGCAAGTGCAGAGACCATGCCGGTCGAACATGCGGTTCCTGAACACATCAAACAAAGTTTAAGATACGTGTGTAGATAAACTAGTGTCTGTAAATATACATAATTAGGCATAATTATTTACTCGCTTATGCGCTTAAAAAAGTAGAATGGGAAAAAACGCTACGGAATTTAGCTAAAATGAAAATTCGATATAAGAAAACTGATCTAACAAATTGATCACAAAAAGGTAGGAAATAGTTTAAAGGGGTTGTTAAGGACTATTGACAACTTTTGCTATGAGATAGATTTGATCAAAGCATTTTTTTGACATCTCCATACTTTTTGGCCGAGCGGCAAAACGATCAGGATTGTGATCAAATCGGGTTTTAAGCAGTTATTGTGCAGTTGTAAATCTCACCTCGACCATCTTTAAACCCAGGGTTGTTGATCGTGGTCCCGTCGGGCTCACCCAGCGGGTTCGTTGGGTCACCACCCATCTTCCTCGAGTTTAACGTGTCGTAGACAGACATTATGAAGAGAATCGCGTTTAGGACTATGCATACTATCTGAAATGCGAAGAAAAATGGTGGTTAATAAATGAACATTGTAATCGTAATCATGTCATTGTTTGTTCTTATTTATTTCTTTTGTGAAATTATTTTGAGACATCTTATTGGCACTTACAGCTACGATGTTATAATATTGTCATTACATTCTTCAAAAGATAACAGGGCCCGGTGACCCAAACTAAATTCAACCTTATTACGTCAGTGACACGGACGCAGTCACCGGGCCTTTTATTTCCTGAAGACTGTAGATTAGTTTATTTTTATATTGTACGTTGTGGCATAAAAACCAGAAACAAAATTGATAAAATAACATCCCCATAGTTTCTTGATGCTATCTTCTCTGACGGGCGTATTTCCGAATCACTGCTAGAGTTAATGGAGTTTCCTTTTCCTGTGCGAGATTCAGCCGTGAATCACCATTTGAAAGGGAAATTTCCTCTTTAAAACTCAAACCATAATCAATCATAATCTAGTTTAGTATTTGACAATATTTGATTATTTTTTCTTGTAAACGTGCATTATTTTTACCTACTTACAATACAAATATTTGAGTTTGTGAGCTGCTGCGATGGGCTAGCCCCCTGTGATGCAAAAATGGAGTATTTAACAATGGCAACAAATATAATGATCATCAAAATATTATTTTCTTACCCAAAATGGGTAAATGATCACCAAAAGTTGCAGAAAATATCAGAGCAAAATACTGCGGTAGCTTAGGTGAAGGGTAAAGGGGGTGAGCGAAGCGAAGCATTGCTTATAGCCCCACACTGACTATCCTGTGGCGTAACCAGAAACCCGAAACGGTAACGTGACAACAAATCAACTGTCAAGGACATCACGGATCAACTGAAAATAAAACCGGTCAAGTGCGAGTCTAAATCGCGCACGAAGGGTTCCGTACCACCGTTCAATGGAAGCGATGGTGTGGAGTTTGGATTTTACACAGCAAAATATTGTTTACAAAGTTATTGGTGCGGTTACTTTCACACTCCATGTACGTAACCAGGTGCATCCATAAGTTTGTATGTGGTATTGAAAGAATTGTTGTATGGGAGCCCCCTTAAATATTTCTTTTAAACTGTTTTTTAGTATTTGTTGTTATAGCGGCAACAGAAATACATAATCTGTGAAAATTTCAACTCTCTAGCTAGCTAGGTTCTTGAGATACAGCCTGGTGACAGACGGACGGACGGACAGCGAAGTCTTAGTAATAGGGTCCCGTTTGGAACCCTTCGGGTACGGAACCCTAAAAACGGATCATTGACGCGGTCTACTTACTACATAGACTATTTTGAGTTACTTCCTGTGGTGTTCCTGTGTAATCAAATGGGATTCCACACACAAGGGAGCCTCCTAGTTTGTGACTAGTCTCTGATTCAGTCAGCATCCTGAGTTAACACCCGATTTCGTTTCGCGTTTCTTCGCATATGGACTGGCAAAGGCCATCAAATCAAATCAAATCATTTATTTGTGGATATATCCTAGGATCTAGCTTCTTCTTCGAACCGGCTATTTCTCTGGGGTAAGCAGGTTTCGCCCGCCCCGCCGCAGAGGTGGCGGTCGAAGCTCGGCCTGCCTGTATATTGGTATAGTTACCTGTACGTAGAAGGCCTCTCCCCTCGTCAGGTGGAACCCTCTGTCATCGCCCTGCACGGCAAACAGGCCTGCGGCCGCCACAGACAGCAATGCTGGAACACAGACAAACGTTCATATTTATGATACAGGCGGATACATGGCCTAGTTACACAGCTCGGAGCCCGGTGCTTGAAAGCCTCTTGAGGAAACCTACAGAGCTGTGGCGATGGGCCTAGCCCCCTGTCATGAAAATTGGAGTAACTGTGCTTCTGCCACCCCGTATCGGAAAAGCTTCGCTTGCTTTTTCAGGGCCTGAGACAAAATTGAACAAATAGACTTCCGCTGCTCCGGTAAGATAATTAATTTCAATAGGCGAGCCTTCAAACAATACTGTTCGGTTTCCCAGACTAGTAAATGCAACTGGTTCGCAGGCGTATTAGCATAGAATAAACGTCGTAAACTTGGAACTAGGGGAAGAACGGATAAGTGGCAATTGCAATAAGATATTTTAATTGGGATTTAACTTTAGATAGTAATCGTAAGTGTTAAGTAGGTGAGAATCGAAGAGATGTCTTAGTAGAGAGAATTTTGGCGTAGACATAAGACTTTTCATTTCAACACAAAACGGGAAAGAACTCTTAGTTTACCTTTAGATATAGTATGCTCACAAGTGCTAGTCACCGCCTGAGGAATATAAATGGTGAGATGGTGGAGCCGGAGGGCGCAGGACACACATAAGAAAGAGAGAGAGAGAGAGAGAGAGAGAGAGAGAGAGAGAGAGAGAGAGAGGGAAGATGGGGAGGGCAAGAGGCACATGAGAAAGAGTGAGAAAGACACGTTTGTTTTTTTGTCAACGTCCCGCCGAAAATCACCGGCGTATGTGTAGACGGGACGACGGACGGTGGACCAAAGCAGTCACAGAGTGATGCTACAAGGCGAGTGGGCAAAGGGCATGTCGCAGTTAGTTGGTTAAATCAGACACTTAACTAACTCTCTAGACCGTTAATTTTATCAAGTCACTAAAATTACGTCTGACAGTCTGACAGGTGAGTGAACTAAACGTTTAACGAGTTGTCTAAAAGTTCCTAGGCCACAAGATATAGACAATAAGTATAAATATTTTTATGTGTACTTAAGTTTATGTTTTAAGTATTTATTTTTGTTCCCTCATGTTCAACCTAACACGAAAGATAAAGGGGGCTTCGCTTCGCTGACCCCCTTTACCCTTCACCTAAGCTACCGCAATGTATTGCCCTGATATAAGCTGTGCAAATCAGCTGTTGTCGTGACGCCATCTGGTTTTCCAACACGCCGGTTTCCGGTAAGACAGATTGTTAAACGTTTGCGACGATGCTTTATATAAATCAAAATGCTAGTGACTTGATTAAACGTCGGCATTTAATTAACGGTCTAGAGAGTAAGTTAAGTGTTTGATTTAACCAACCAACTGCGACAGGCATACCACCTGCGCGATGGTCCGACGATATCAAATCGATAGGATACGGTCGGAGGACCGTGCGGATTTTAAGGCCAATCCGACCGGTCCTGCAACCGTATGCCGCGAAGATGCTTATGCCCAGCAATGGGTTGTTGTGGGCTGAGTATGTATGTATTGTTAGCTACGATCGTTGGTTTGGTACTGGATGAAGGTTAAGAACGTTCTAGAAGAAATAATAACACGAAATATAAGCCACGAATAATATTTGGGAGCCGGTAATGCGAAAGGTGGGTGCGAAATAATGCGCACACGCGTCACGATCCGACGGCAAGCAAGGAATGAAGGTAAAGGGTGCGGGGAGTGCCTAGTATATTGGACACGCACCTTTGGCATTTTCCCTTTTATATAAACAAATATTTATTCTAATTACAATGCAAGTATGTATGTATGTATATTACTATGTGTTTTATATGTATAGATTTATAATATATATATATTTATATTCATATCTGTGTATACATTTGAGTTTTTTTTCTCAGTCGTAGCACTCTTGACAGAGCGGTCGTGGTCGTCATTTCGGTCGAGTAACCCGCCTCACAATTCGTCGCCATTCGTCTCTGAGGGCTGCTTTTTTGGTGCATTGGTACAGGGGGTCATCCAGTGCTGCCTTGATTTGGTCCCTCCATCTCATTGGTGATCTGCCACGCATTCGGGTGCCCTCTACTCTGCCCTGCACCACCAGTCGCTCGATGGACATACGGCCGCGTCGAGATACGTGTCTAAAGAAGGTGAGGATACGAGCCTGGACTAATGAAGATAGGCGCTACTTGATGCCTAGTTCTTTACATTTGAGTAGTTACATAAATAGTTTTAAGCTTCCTTTTCAGATTCTTCAGTGAGCGAGGTTTGTGTCATCAACATGTATGAAAGGATGTTTAAATGGAAGTCCACTTACTCGCCAACAAGGCTAGCGCCAACTTGAGCATCAGCAAGTGCTTGTATCTGAGCCCGACTCTCTCCTTCGACGAGATCATCGCGAGCTGCAGTACCGACAGGACGCAGTAGACTCCGAGCGTGGATACGCCTACGACGCCGACCACTCCAGCTATGTAGACTGCCGCTGTGGAAGAGAACAACTTGAAATTAGTATATAAAAATTGTGTATTGACATAATGACGACCCGAATGGCCGAGTCGGCAGTGACGCTGCCTACGAAACCTAGGGTCCCGGGTTCGAGTCCCGGTTGGGGCAAATATTTGTTTGATGAGAACGGATGTTTGTACCCTAGTCATGGTTGTTTATCTATCTAAGTATAATATTTATCTATATAAGTATGTGTATCATTGTCTAGTACCCAATATACAGGGAATCCTAGTTTGGGGCTAGATCAATGTGTGTAAATGGTGTCCAAGGTATTATTATTACTTACTTTACAGTAACTAACTTTTAATCAGTTGCTCACATCGATTTAGCACCGAGACACAATTTGTTATATACTCTAGCAGAAAGCGCAGCTTTGTCAGGCCACGCGAAAGGTGACGTCCCTTGAGAACTTGTCTACGAACTGCAATTTTAAAGGAAAAAAAACACAGAAATCGATGTGCTTGTTTAATTTTGAGTTTATTTTGAAAATAAGATTTTAATGATATTCGGCAACGTAAATCACTACATGTCAACCACATATTGTGCTGGGTTGTGGTATTTGGTATACTGAGTGATAAAATATCAACTGCTTTCTAGAAGCCATACCCTCACAACTGTCGTCATCCAGTGGATTAGATACTCATCCAGCCATGGACGGACATGTTCGTAACTTCGTATACTGCGACCACACAACTGCGGCACCTGTCGCCATACAACTTATGTGAGGGGTGATTCTATTTATTTTAATTTTATTTACTTACATTATTTGTTTGTGCCATTACAGCAGACGGCACATCGACACAAACGTACATTAGAAAATATTTACAAGGTTCAACTATACAATATTTACAGATTCAGATTTAAATTTATCTTTTAAATAATTTAACAATTTAGATCCTAATTTAGAACATTATTCAATTACAATGATCCAGGGACAACACAATCATGCCTTCCTTTCACAGAACCTTCCACATTCTCTTACTATGCATCACCAAACAGATCATTCAGTGGTGCTGCCGCAGATAGAGCGCTGAAGCTGTCCCGCGCCCGCACTAGCGCCCCGAAGCCCACCTTCCGAAACGGTGTAGTTTTTTTTTACATATAAACAAATTTACTTGTAGTTATAAGTAAGTATAATTTTGACGTTCAATAAGATATTTTATTTATTTATATTCAATAAAACAAATGATTCTGATTCTGATTCCACCGTGCGGTGCGTGCCACCCGGTAGCAGCCGGTGCCTGCACGCGCGTAGGTAGTTGTCAGGCACGTATACTGCACATACCGCACGGACAAGCGCCGCTCAGTCACTGTCGCCTCGCAACAATCGACACACAGTCAGAAGCTAGCTACTGAGTTATATCCAAGCATACCCAATAGATAAGCGGATGGATAAAGGTAAGGGTAGTATACAAATTTCCTCTTGTATAGGTATCGTAGGAAAGCTTTGTGTACCTTTTCGAGCAAAAGGACGTATGAGCTTTCGTTAGGCCAGATGTATCAGTTCACTTGTCATAATCTTTCTGGCCATTTCCGACCTTCCCAATTGATAACATTGATTGATTAGGTTTATTTTTGTTATTAAAACGTGGTGAATATTATTTTTGGATTAATATTTTAGGGTAGAAGAACAGTATAATAACTAATTATCTGGATCGGACTAAACACTAATTTAGTATGTAGATAGGCTATTGCCATATTCAGTGTATTTTTAGGGTTCCGTACCCAACGGGTAAGGACGGAACCCTATTACTAAGACTTCGCTGTCCGTCCGTCCGTCCGTCCGTCTGTCACCAGGCTGTATCTCAAGAACCTAGCTAGCTAGAGAGTTGAAATTTTCACAGATTATGTATTTCTGTTACCGCTATAACAACAAATACTAAAAAACAGGATAAAAGAAATATTTAAGGGGGCTCCCATACAACAATTCTTTCAATACCACATACAAACTTATGGATGCACCTGGTTACGTACATGGAGTGTGAAAGTAACCGCACCAATAACTTTGTAAACAATATTTTGCTGTGTAAAATCCAAACTATTCACTCCACACCATCGCTTCCATTGAACGGTGGTACGGAACCCTTCGTGCGCGATTTAGACTCGCACTTGACCGGTTTTTTTATTTTACTTTATTATATCGGCAGGGCAATATAGTTATTTCAGTTTTAGTTCAAATTTAATCATAGCAAGGATAGTAACTTAGATTATCATTAGGTGAAATCAGTTTATATTACTTATTTTATAAAGTTTCCCGTCCGCTTTATAAGAAATGTGTAGAGATAAAAGAAAATCTTAAGAAAGAAAGCTCAGGCTGTGGCTTCCGCATTACCTACTCCAGCTCTAACCAGCTCGTAAAAAAGGTTTAATGACAATCACTACAGTAGAAACAGGTATAAAAGATACATTGGCAACATTCGTATACGAAAAGAAACGAAGCAACGTAACCAACTTACATAGCAACTGCGGTACAAATTAGTTATGAGTTTAATTCATTTTCATTTTATTTCAGGCTAATAAAATAATTAAAAAAATCAGGAACTGTGTTGCCACAATTCTCTGCGAGAAGCCCGCTAAAAAATACCAAGTGCCTGCTTAAACCGGTTGCAGACCGAAAGCTAACCTGACTTAGTGTAGCTTAGCTCGCATAGCTGACGCAATTTTTCATAACTTTGTGCAGACTGCAAACTATGTTGTAGTATGTGTAAAACCTGCTCAGTTCCGCGAGTTAAGCTAAACTAAGTAAGCTTAGCTTTTGGTCTGCAACCGGCTTTATCGAGTATATTCGTTCATCCGTGTATGTTATACACGTGATGTTACTGTAAGTAAGTGTAATTAGTATAGTTATTGACAGGACATGCCCAGGCGCAGGCGGCGGCAACTACGTGACAACTAAGTAAATATCTATGAAAGTAGAGCCCATTGCACGTTCATCCGATAAAAATATTAATTTCCGATAAAACATACCTTAGCAAACAAAATCGTCAAGCGTGCAAGTGAAAGACAAAGACAAAGTGTATATATATTCAATTTTAATTTATTTAAATTTAATAATAAAATTATGAATTAATAAATTTTTATAATGATTTAATTTTTTTTTTTTTTAATTTTTTAAATATTATAATTTAAAAAAAATATTTTTTAAAAATAGAGAGACGGCCTCTGTGGCGCAGCGGTTGTGGCTCTGCCTACCATGCGAGAGGTCCCGGGTTCGATCCCCGACTGGGGGTAAAGAAAAAAAGAAAAAAAAAAACTTCCCCAGGTCTTGGATGTTTATATGTGAGTGACGTCGCTGTTTCCGGTTACCACGACACAGGGTATCCTAGTGTGGGGCCAGAAGCAATGTATGTGCCTGTATGTAAATGTTTATTATTATTATTATTATTATTACTATTATTATTCAAATACCGGCTTAAGAAGGACTCGCCCTTTCCAGTTAGATAATATATGTAAAGTCTGGCAAACGAAAGCGTGACCTGGAGTTTTCTTAAAAGTTTCAACATGGCAACAATATTAAGCTGTCAAAGGCACGTCAAACGACAAAGTGATAGATAGTCACACTCCGTTCCGTTATTCTAAACCTCTGTCTCTCTTTCTAGCTGTAACGCTTCCTTACAGCAGAAAGAGAGGCAAAGATCTTTTGAATAACTGAACGGAGTGTAGTGATTTATGTTAGTGATACCACATAGAGGTTTTATGAATTCTACCACGTTTTCTCAGGTCACGCTTTCGTTTGCCAGACCATACTTATATTGGTTGCTTGCTTCTCACACAGGAGATGCAGGTTTGATTCCCGCGCAGGTACCAATGAGATACCTACCTAATTTATCTTAAGTACATTATACGGAAGTTCTAACGGTAATGGAAAACATCGTGAGGAAACCTTCATTACTCCATAGCTGCGGCGATGGGCTAGCACCCTGTCACGCTAAATGGACTATTGAATAACTGGCTCAAAGTGGGCACAATTGTGCCTCTGCCACCCCATATGGGAAAGGCGTGACGCTATGTTATGTTATGTTATGTTATATATTGATATGTATTAGTGTATTATGTGGTTTATATATACATAGTCAGGTCATAAGTTCTGTCACATGTGCAATATGAAATAATTTAGACATGTTTATTATTTATGTAAACATTTATATAGCAAAATAAACTTAATAAAACATAGATTTTTATGGTAATAAAGTTTATTCAAAATGACCCCCGCGATTTTGAATACAGGCCTTTATTATGCGCGGTCAGTCGTCTATCGCAGCACGAACGAGGTCCATGTCAATATCGGCGGCTGCCTTAATCAAGGATGCCTTGAGTGACTCCAAATAAGGATGAGGCTTTGAGCAGGCCTTTTCCTCCAAGTGTTGCCATATCTTGTAATCTAACGGACTCAAATCTGGACTGGAGGAGGGCCAGTCTTCGTGCCGGATGAAGTCGATTTCACGCGCCGCCAGCCAGTCTTGTGTGCTTTTCGCTCTATGAGCTGGCGCAGAATCTTGTTAGAATACCCAGTGCCTGTTATTAAACATGGTATGAGAAACAGGTTCCACAAGGTTCTTGAGGACTGTATTTTGATACACAACTGCATTCGTTTTTACGCCTTTCTCACAAAAATGTACCTCAGTTAAGCCCCAATAAGAGACTCCCAACCAAACCATGAGCGAGAATGGAAAATGACCTCGTTGGACACGCGGAATACGGTTGCTCGCTTCTTCACTGCTGTGTGCGTACACCTTATCATTTTGTTTGTTGTAGCTCTCTTCCACGGTAAAAAAAATTCTTAGATGCTTTTTTCCCGCGTACCGCTTCAACAAAGCGCGGCATCTCTTCAGTCTCAGGTCCATTAAACGAGCGTCCAAACGATGTCCTGTTTTTCTTCGATATGCCCTAAGCCCTAAGTCTTCATTTAACACCCTTTTCACCGTGGTCCTGCTTAACCCCATCTGAAGGGCCAACAGTTTCTGCTAACGTATGGGATTTCTTTGAATTCGCGCCTTCACAGCTTTTATCACTGCTGGAGTCCTAAGAGAGCGAGGGCGACCACTTCTTGACCTGTCATCTACACTAGAGTCTTCATTGTATCGTTTTATGGTACGATAAACGCATCTTTTGGTTATATTCAAATTTTTCAGTAAATCGAAATCTGAATTGGCGCGTAACCGCAACGATGCAACGCAATAACTGCGACACGGTCTTCTTTAAGTGTCCACTCCATATTTAAAAATGAGGAAAATTCTAAAAAGTACACATTTTTATTTTCATGAAAAATTCGAAATTCGAATTCAATAAACTTTTTTGTGGCCAGCGGTCTAAATTCAAAAGTTTTTATTGTGTGACAGAACTTATGACCTGACTGTGTATATTGATACTTTGTATCTAAGTAATTGTGTATGCAGTCTATATTAGCAATTAGGGTTAACAGTATGTATTGTTTATAGCATGTATTACTTGTAGTACTCATAGAATTTTATTGTATCTGTAAGTCTGTTTTGTGTAGTACAATACAATAAAGAAATTACAATGACAAAAAACACGAAACTTGTATGTTTCTCTTTCATTTCTGAAATTTCGCTTTGTTCATTATCGGAAATACTTAATATTATTTATGATAACTCGAATGAGCAATTATTAGTCATATAATGACAAATAACTAAGCACAAAACTCAATACCTGCAATTAAAAATCTTTTCGAGATCGGGAGAGTCAATTTTTCACCGATAAACAAATAAAACAAAATGGCTTAGAAAATGGCCATACCAATAATTTCTTACATGAGTACTTCTTTTAATTCCTGAAAATCGGTATGTTTCATTATTTGTTGCTGTTGCGACAACAGAAACGCACATTCTGTGAAAATTTCAGCTCTCTAGCTATTTCAGTTGATCCGATAGAGCCCGGTGACGGACGGACGGACGGACAGACAGACGGACAGCGGAGGCTTAGTAATAGGGTCCCGTTTGGCACCCTTCGGGTATAGAAAGAACCCTAAAAAATAGCAACAAATGGGACGTCGTAATTCTATAGCCTGGATTTTATTTCTATTGTTGTTTTTCAGGCTTTCTGGTGTCCTACATCTAGTTATACCTTCAAGCCCTTTCCCAAGGTGTCATTCACACAGACACACACACACACACACACGATTGACACAAAAAAACTTATGCTTCGTCCTACGTCCAGGTAACAAATAAAACATCCTCGCATAGAATAAAAAGCCTGTCGATGAAACATCTTTCGGTTAGTCACTCGGCTGACAACTTTCCCCTTACTTCACTGTATGGAACTATAAATAGTATGGACTTGTAGAGTTTACTGAAGCAATGGAGACTGCTAGATTATTGATAGATAAGTTTTTTTTTTTAAGACTAATAACTATATACAATTGTGCCTCTGCCACCCCCTATGAGAGAAAGACATGACGCTTTGTATTATTTGTTTGATTTTCGTGTCTACCATATTGCAATAAATACTCGTGTATCACCAATATAAGTTTCAACTCCCAACAGATCCGTATTGGTTGATATAGCTCACTTTCTGACCGAGCAATAAAGTTAGGTTTTTTGGGCCACAACTTCATAATACTACGTACCACCGAAACGGAACGGGCCGGAAAAGGGAAATATTAAACTGCACATCAAAAATACTGTGAAAGGTAAAGGGGGTGAGCGAAGCGAAGTCCCCTTTATCCTTCGTGTTAATTTGAACATAAGAACAACTAATAGTAGTTTATGTGACTGCTGCATAATGGAGGTCATAATAATATCACTCGAGAGTTTTAATGCCTAAACACTTACATACACTAGTTTATCTACACACATATCATAAGCTCTCTTTGATGTGTTCAGGAACCGCATGTTTTTGCAGAGCCACAATGCCGGCATTGTGGCTCTGCAATTGTTTAACTTGTTCTGTAGTACCAACTTCTCGCAGGCGGGCGTCGGCGGTCGAAATTTGAATGTCAGTACCAACTTCACAAACAAACTAGGGACGGCACGCGGGTGGGCGTCGGCGTTCGAAATTTGAATGTCATTATATGTGGAAAAACTACACATAATGACCATAATGTGTAGTTTTCCAGATACGAAACGAGTTTTTACCAAGTAGTTTAACATAATGCTGATCCTAACTTGCGGATTTTGAACGCAGTAAAGAGGGTTTATGATACGTGTGTAGATAAATATACTTAAAACAAAAACTTAAGTATACACATACAATATTTAAAACATAAAAAGTGTTTTTGTTGATCCTCTTTTGTTTCAAAATGTATTTTTTTAGATGTTACTTTTTACTTAATTTGTTAAACATATAAACACCTAAGTTAGTCTGAGGCGCCGCAGTTGTGGCACTCCCTACCATGCGAGGGGTAAAAATAATGCCCAGGTCTTGGATGTTCAAGTGTGGGACGTCGCTGTTTCTGGTTCCTACGACACAGGGTGTCCTAGTGTGGGACTAGGAGCCATGTATGTGCCTGTGTATGTAAATGTTTTGTAAGGCGATACCTCGTCCATGCAATGTCCCCGTTACTCCAGGCGGAAAGACCCGCAGTGTGAGCGGGACGGAATCGGGAAAAAATGTCTTAACGTAGGGCTAAACCACTGAAAAATTGTTTAAAAATAAACTACGCTATTTTGTTAAAAGGTTTTTTAAGGAGTTTACGAATACATAATATCGACATGTTGAACGCAGTTCCACAATGAAATTAGATTGGATTTCCGAATTACAGGAAAAAAATAAACAGCAGGGAGGTATTTTCGTAATTAAATTCTATCGAGACAATTTCTTCCAATCGCGTTTTCCTTTAGTGAGAATCTTACTCAAATACTCAATAAACGTTAACCAAAAAATCAAACCTGTAGATGACTTCATGGTGGAGTAAATGGATTCGAAAAAAAACCCCATTTTTTTTTCAAATCACCTTAAAGTTAAAGGGACCTCATTAAGCAGTAAGTAGGAAGTACCTACCTTTGCATATAAAGTGCACGTGTAAATGTTAAGTAATCAATCATTTACCTGTAACTTCTGTACCTTATGTACCAACTTACAGCGTGTATTATCTAAAAGAAAGATTAAGAAAGAAGTTACATATAGATACTAGCTGACCTGGCAAACGTTTTTTTGCTTACAAATTATTTCTAGTGAATATTTTGGTAGCTAAATAAACAATAACTAACATATTATAATTTTGTGGGGATGGGTTCTATAACTGAAAGAGGAATGGAGCGCTGTGGACGATCCCTGCCTATATAAAGTATGTAGGTTGGGTTAAACGTAAAATGTCCAAAAAATTAAATAAAATTTCTAGAGGACCCTCTTATCACCCAAGGATATAAAAAATAGCCTACAACCTATTCTTAAACCTACCAAATATACAGAAAAAAATAACGTAAAAATCGGTCCAGCCGTTTCGGAGGAGTTCGTTAATAAACACAGGGAGTGACACGAGTTTTTTTATAGGGAAATATTAAACTAGTGCCCATCAAAAATACTGATTTGCACAGCAAATATCAGGGCGAAATGCTGAGGTAGCTTAGGTAAAGGGTAAAGGGGGTGAGTGTAGCGAAGCCCCCTTTATCCTTCGTGTTAGGTTGAACATGTAAGAACAACAAAAAATACTTAAAACATAAACTTAAGTACACACAAACTAGTTTATCCTAGGCAAAACTAGTTTGTCCTGAAATAGGGTCTGGCCGGTAACATATATACTGATAATGATTGCAATTAGGTAAGTCAGCTAATTTTAAAAGTCACCAATCATCCATTCGTTGATATTTATTAGTGAGATGTGGGAAAGTTAGTAGTTTTCGTAGCCGCCTGCAGGTGATCAGGGTAATGCTTTGTGTTTGCATATTCGGAACATCGCTCAAGGCTGTTTTCAGTGTTCCAAACATTATGCAATAACGACTAAGGAAGTCATGTAATGACTACATGACTAAACAACTTTGACTTCATCGGTTCGATTCTTCGATTTTAGTTGCTGAGATCAAGATGTCCTGGAAACTTGAAATTGGGCTCAAGGGTGTATCATGAAGATTATATTATTATATCAAGAAGATATTTTTTCTGACTTGTAATTCTGTAAGTAGGTCACTTTTCTTTCTCGGGTTAGTTTCTTTATTCTTATTGCTAAGTTTTTCTTCTACTTTTTTCTGTATCTTCTGTGGATATCTGTAACTGGCTTTATTCTTGTATTGTTTAATATTGTAACTTATCTATATTATTTGCTGTTGATGTCCCAAATACAATTAAAATATATATATATATATATATATATAGTTAAATGGCATTTGCCAAGTCCATGACAATATCAACAGTACTAAGGAAATTTAGATTTTTTATATATATTAAGGGAAACATCTGAAAACAGTTCATTGATTTAAAATTTACTAAAAAAAAAAACGAGAAGTGTCGAGCAGTAAAGTAGCAGCTACAGTAATTATACCGTAAAAACGCAGATTGGTTTTGCATAGCAGACACAAAACACCTTGTAGGTAGCTATCATCATCATATCGATAAAAGCCTTTAGGGACAGGTCGTCCACATCTCAAAAAGTCACCCCAAGGGCAATTTATGGGATGAGATTATGGGATCGTATATTCGTATTAACTGTATATGTTATATGACGGCCTCTGTGGCGCAGCGGTTGTGGCTCTGCCTACCATGCGAGAGGTCCCGGGTTCGATCCCCGGCTGGGGGTAATGAAAAAAAAAAATAAAAAATAAAAAAATAAAAAGAACAATTCCCAGGTCTTGGATGTTTATATGTGTGTGACGTCGCTGTTTCTGGTTACCACGACACAGGGTATCCTAGTGTGGGGCCAGAAGCAATGTATGTGCCTGTATGTAAATGTTTATGTTTATGTTTGTTTATATATGTCCACCGAAAGATTGTCAAAAACGTTCGTTCTATGACTTGAAAAATGGATGAACGAATGAAGATAGCCAGCCAACCCAGTACAACTCAATGACAGTGGCAGCTTTACAAGATTGCCACAGTAACAATGGATTCTAACGCTTGAAACGTACGGCATCCTATGAGTCATTTCATAAAAAGTGCATCGTAATTGAAAAAAAAATACATTGTACTTCATGAAACAATGGCTCAGCTGACATTGACAACTGCAACGTAGTTAGGTGCATAGTTTTACAAGCTATAATTCAAGTATTTAATGTCTGTCTGTAAATAAAAAACGGATATCACGCTTTATTCCAAGTAGCTAACTAAACTCTGATTTTAACAGACTAGTGTATAATCGCACATCAAAAATACTGATTTGCACAGCAAAAAAAAGATACTAAAAACAATTTTTATGTTTTAAATATTTAATGAGTATTTGTTGTTGTTCTTACATGTTCAACCTAACACGAAGGATAAAGGGGGCTCCGCTTCGCTCACCCCCTTTACCCGTCACCTAAGCTACCGCAGCATAAGGGATATTTGCATCGGAAAATGGGGGTGTTGATGTATGTATTAAAATCAAAAACTAGTTAACATTTGAAGCTGAAATTTTGAAGCTGTAGGAAGTTTATAGGAATGATCAACGAAACAAGTGATTTTCAAATTTCCTCTCTCCAAGGGGGTATGAGGGATTAACTTTGTATGGACTATGAAGGGAGGGGAGGGAGTAGGAGACTGGCCATTCTTACACGAACTTGTAGCTTAGCTCCGTGTGCATAAGGCCTAGTCCAGTGTAAAACTAGACCTCACTAAAGCGGTGACATTGAGATGAGACCTGCATTGGTAATTGTTCATTATTACATTACAGTCTCATGGGCATGCGCAGCGCAGCTATTTTGCTGCCCACAGTCAACCGATTTTGTGCTACTGCGCCGTCAGTTATGCAACGGTGTTGCGGTAAGTATTCGTCGGATAACATTCGTAATACGTGAAGGAAACCTTACATACACTGAGGAAGTAGTCTAATCGCCACGATATAGTAAGTCGATAGTTGATACGTACGAGAGGATTTACAGTTGATTGATATTTTGATATTATTACGTCTTCCGTCGGAATATAGCTACCTACCTACCTACATTTATTGCAAGTAGGCAAAAAAAATGCACTCGTACAAGTCAAATACTGGATTTGAGAAAAATAAATCAAATGTGATTAACTAATATTTCATTTCATTTCTTTCCCGCCCCCGCATCTTTCGTCCCGTCGCCCGCAGACCATGGGAGTGCTACGTACGAATTTGACAAGCTAATGCAGTAATGTTAGCAGTAATGTTTAGTCAACTTTTACATTCCATGTAAATATCTAGCAACAATATCGGGTCTCGATTGACATCCAGACCCGTATAGTATATATAGTAAGTCGATAGTTGATACGTACGAGAGGATTTACAGTTGATTGATATTTTGATATTATTACGTCTTCCGTCGGAATAAAGCTACCTACCTACCTACATTTATTGCAAGTAGGCAAAAAAAATGCACTCCTACAAGTCAAATACTGGATATGAGAAAAATAAATCAAATGTGAATAACTAATATTTCATTTCATTTCTTTCCCGCCCCCGCATCTTTCGTCCCGTCGTCGCCCGCAGACCATGGGAGTGCTACGTACGAATTTGACAAGCTAATGCAGTAATGTTAGCAGTAATGTTTAGTCAACTTTTACATTCCATGTAAATATCTAGCAACAATCTCGGGTCTCGATTGACATCCAGATCCGAGATTGATGCTACCGCGACCTCTCGATTTGATCTTTGGGCCGAGACGCTCGGTATTGTCAAATGCCCATCTTTAGAGCGATATTCCTCTAAAAGGAGACTTTCCAAATCCCGAAGAATATATGTTATGAAGACAACTTTCACCTTCAATCATAATGTTTTGAAAACATTATAATTGTGTAGATGCTATACGAAAAAAAACAGCTTTATAGATGTTTTCGACCTAAACCTTGCTGTTTCTTGGGATCTAAAAAGAATATTGAAATTGCATCAAAAATGGTGTTCAAAATATATTTAACTGTATGTTTGCGGTTTTTTCACCTTCCCAATTTGGTTCAAGTAGATTAAAACAGTTTTTTCACTAACACCACAGCCTGCAGCTAACTCGGACGTGGTTTGTGATGGATCCGCTTCCACAATAGCTTCAATTCTTCATTTTAGCAACACATATACATGAGTAAATAGCTGTATAAATTTGAATTTGGAATTCCTAACCATAAAGGAGATATTTGAGATCAAAGTGGCCAGTACGGCGAAACGCCAATTTCATATGTAAGGACCTATTATAATGAATAAAAAATTTGAATTTTGAAGCCTAGCTTTTCTTCCTTAGTCTTGCGTCACCATTGGTTTATTTGTTTTTAGGGCCCAAACGAGGCTGACTAAATCAAGTCCCACACAAGGAACTGGGTTACCACAACGACTTATGCCGATTCCGATTAGGAACCTAATTTGATCCGTAAAATTACCGTGACCGTCTTAAAACAAGTCTTGGTATTAGGTAAATAAAGCCCATAATGGCGAATTGGAATGGAAATGGTTGGCATGGTGATGTTCTTGTTTTGAACCTAATTTGAATCGGAAAAGATTGTGGTAACCTCTACTGCTGGTAACTGTGCTACCCCTAGTTAGCCTAACGAGGACAGAAGGTACGCCGGCGATCCCACATGATGTCATAATGCGCAGAGGATTACCACATCGGCACTGAAAACGACAATGTTATACTCGCAATTAATGACTTTGGAAGTGGGTCATGAAACATTGAATACAATACACGGCCTTGATAAATATAAAATATAATTAATTTTGCTGGACCCATTGTCTCTTGTGCTTTTATTATACGGACGATCTATGATGGAAAATATCTGGAAATAATCTCTTGTTAGAAAAAAACTCAACATTTTCCAAATCTTGTTTTGAAATCGAAGACAGGTGTTTTGCAACGGATCCTTAGTCAATGCAGCGTATCAACGATTCAACCTTCATTTCGACTATCCCTGCGGCGAAGCGGTTGTGGCTCTACCACCGACCTTGCCAGAGGTCCCGGGTTCGATCCCCGGCTGGGGGTAACAAAAACCCAGGTCTTGGATGTTTATCTATGTGTGACGCCGTTATTTCTGGTTCCCACGGCACAGGGTATCCTAGTGTGGGACCAGAAGCAATATATGTGCCTGTATGTAAATTAAAAAAAAGAGGATTGTAGATGATGTACAAGCAACACAGAGGTTTCACTGTGTTGCTTGTGCCATTTGGGAGAGACGATGGTATGAAAAGGTTCATTATTTAAGAAATCTCATTTTTCATCAATCTCAATTGGACAAGTTCCCATTATGAAGACCCGTTCTTAGAGAAGCTGAGATGAGTAATGCATGAGATAAATAAAACATAAAATATTTGTATAAAATCCAATGTTTACAATTAGCACACACATCAACATGTGCGCTATTACGGCATCGGATATTTAAGAAGTGATTATATCACAGGTAAATAAATAGTCTAAGGTCAGGCACATATTTGCACGTACCATAATGTATGCGCATGAGTCATTAAGGCGGTCATGCAAGGACGAACTTGTTTGTCAACGATGACTATGTCTGACGAGCCAGTAGACAGAATATAGTGGAAATTTATGTGGACTCATCGCATCGAACAAATGAATTAACAAAAACCGGTCAAACTCGCATACATAAGTATATGTGTAACTTTAGTTTTTTGCTGTTCTAGCGTCAATAGAAATCTTCACTCTGCGAAGATTTTTCCTATCATAATTTCTTTATTGCACACAATGATATAAAAAAAAAAGTTACATAAAAATAGTGAACAAAGGAGAGCTTATCTCTAATATGAGATCTGTTCCAGCAAACCAGGTTAAAGTGGGAAATGTTGATTGCTGAGCAGGGGTAGACCTATGTGTACAACAATATGACGAAATAAATAAGTACTTACATAAATATTAATAAATAAAATAAAATGTATAATTACTATAATTATATAATAAATACTGATAATATAATACTAACTATTACTATTATATATAAATGTGCTAATAAATACTTACATACATACTACCTGTAATTCTAAAGAGAGAGATAATGCTTTTCCTATCCAGCTATTACGATTCATAAGGTTCAGTAATGGCGCACAAAGGGACAGCGGAGGCTTAGTACAGGGTCCCGTTGCTCAACCTGCGAGACGGCAACCTTAAAAATAGTATAGAACAATCCCGGAAAACAGCTCGATACATACCACAGACACACATTTAGTATTTAGGTACGGTACCTTCTTTTTACGACTACTAGCAAAGGTTTGCGATCCACTTACTCAATTGCGAGCCAGAATCAGACTTCTCGGTGAATGGACCAAATTACGCGATATGAGCACAATGATATGCCACGTGTAATAACTGGTAGGACGCTATGAATTAGAGCTAATTTCGTCTGGCTAACGGGATTTACGAGAACAAAGATACTTAAATTGCCAATTTGGATGTTCCATTGGACGATAAACCGGCTTGGCTAATTGGATTGGATGTAGTTCGTATGTAAGTCATTGAAGAAAATATTGCACAAAACAGTGAAAACAAAACAAATATAAAGAAAAAAACATGTACAAAGGCGAGCTTATCTCTTACAAGATATTTCTTCTAGCACACCTAGAATGAAGAGGAAAAAAGAAACTAAAGGTAGAACTACGTGCACAACAATAAAAATGTTAATAAAAATAACAAACTACTTACCAATATCTACATAATACTAAAAATGCTTATCATGGAAGAGAAATAGAGTGTTCTTTCAAACGGCTTTTAAAAGTGTGAATTGACGGACTGTCTCTGATGGCGCTGGGGAGTTTGTTACAGAGACATAGAGATAGCTCGTAGTCTGATCCCATTCTCATAAGCGGCAGTGTTATGTTGCGGAGTTGTAAGTAGTGACCGAGTGTGAGATCTCCGTGGGTAGTAATGTAGGTTCCACGTTGCCCATGCAGATTATCAGGGGCATAGCTGTGCCCGATGTGCCCACGTTAAGCTATTTATTCAGTACCACATTTTGCATGAGTGCCGGATTATCCAATAGGCAGAGAAGGCAACTGACTTGGAGGAAAATAAATAGGTATGCAATGTTCAATCGAGACAAAGTAAATTTGAATTAAATTTAGCACACATAGTGATCTAAACCCTTATTTATATATGGGAAATATTAAACTGCACATCAAAAATACTGATTTGCACAGCACAAATAGCCCTTATATTTGCTGCGGTAGCTTAGGTGAAGCCCCTTTTATCCTTCGTGTTAGGTTAAACATGTAAGAACAACAAAAATACTTAAAACATAAACTTAAGTACTCATTATAGTAGTTTATGTGACTGCTACATAATGGAGGGCATTAATACTCGAGAGTGGGTTTATGAAACGAGCCGAAGGCGAGTTTCATAATAATATCACTCGAGAGTTTTAATGCCTAATTATGTACAGTTACACACACAAGTTTATCTAGACACATATCATAAGCTCTCTCTGATGTGTTCAGGAACCGCATGTTTGACCGGCAATGTTTCTCTGCAGTTGTTTAGCTTGTTCTGAAGTTCCAACTTCACGCAGGCGGGCGTCGGCGTTCGAAATTTGAATCTCAGTACCAATTTCACAGACAAATTAGAGACAGCACGCAGGCGGGCGTTAGCGTTCGAAATTTGAATGTCATAATATGCAGAAAAATTACACATTATGGTCATAATGTGTAATTTTTCAGATAGGAAATGAGTTTTTACCGAGTAGTTTAACATTATGCTGATCGTAACGTGCGGTTTTTGTACGCAGTAAAGAGGGTTTATGATACGTGTGGAGATAAAATATTTAAAACATAAAAAGTGTTTTTGCTGATCCTTTTTTGCTGCGTACATCAGTATTTTTGATGTGCGATTAAATACCAGCCTTTATAGTATATGTCACCATAAGATAGTCAAAACCGTTATTTGATAAACTAACGCGTTAGACGTTCAACTATCGACATATAGTAAAGCAGACCGACAGGGTTTATAATTTACGTTTCTTTTGTTCTTACATGTCAACCTAACACGAAGACTATTTGGGGGCTTCGCTGCGCTCGCCCCCTCTAGTCTTCAGCTAAGCTACCGCAGTGTTTGCCCTGGTATTTCATTTGCAATTCAAGTGTAAACCAACTGGTTTACACCATTAAACTTACTATTTAACAGTTTTAGCCGTTAGTTTATCAACTAACGCGTCACATAGTAAGCAGTACGCTACAGTTTACTATCTGTCGATAGTTGACCAACTAACGAGAAAAAAAACGTTAGTTTATCAACTAACGGTTTTGACAATCTTACGGTGACATATACAACTAGAACAACATGCAGTTGTGAGTTTCCGCCTTATGGTAAAAAAAACATTCTATACATACTGTTCAGGCTTCTCAGCACCTAATGACCTCGTAGGGGCCCATCAGCTACGAGGTAGCGTAACGATCAGTTGCCAAGAAGTGTGAACGTCGGCGATTCACCGAGCTGAAGTAATTGGGGTCGATCTAACCTGGTCTGTGCTTCGGTCCCGTCAACCTCCTGTCTCTCTGCAAGGCCCGGGTGCACCCTAGGCTCTTCTTGGTAGACAGGTTCTTCAGCCAACCTCCTATGACTGGCGGGCCAGCTTCAATGAGCACAGTATTCCAACACAGGTTATGTTACGTGGTAAAAACCAATCGGCCACGTAAATGCGAACTTTATCTGGTTCGGGGAACCACAGCACACTCAGCTATATTGACAATCCTGAGGGAAACCCGAATACATTCCAGATGGCCTGCGATTTAATTTCAATACCCTAACCAAAACGCGTTTACATTGCGAGGGCTTTCGTCTGTCAGTTGTCAAAAAACTGCTAGGTTGGCAGCAACGTCAAATTCAAAATGGCCGTTCAGAAACCATCGATCGAATATCGATTTGGAATCGAACAATCACCCGCCCGGACAGGCACCCACCTGTCCCCTAATCTACGGGCAGCCGAGACAACGTTGCTACCGCTCGTTTTAGAACCGAGCCTCCTACTAGAACCTCTGCAGACCGGGGGGTCCCGTCCTTGCCAGGGAACAAGTTAACAATGCGCCCCCTGCGCCAACGTAGTGGCGGTAGGTTAGCATCCTTAACCAGAACGAGGTCACCAACACTAGGGGGGCTGGTTTTGTCAGTCCACTTAAGGCGCTGTTGTAAGATATGCAGATACTCGAGCGACCAACGCTTCCAGAAATTCTGAGTAAACTGCTGCAACATCTGATACCTTGACAACCGATACAATTTCACTCACTCGAAGGGGTGCTCGGGCAACGCGTTAAGTGGCTGTCCTATCGAGAAATGGCTTGGGGTCAGAGCCTCCAGGTCATTTGGATCCGAGCTGAGCGGACACAACGGTCGCGAATTGAGAACGGCCTCGATCTTACAAAACAATGTCGCGAGCTCCTCAAAAGTCAGCGCGGTCTGACCTACTATACGCCCCAAGTGCGTCTTAGCTGACTTAACTACGGCCTCAAAAATCCCACCCCAGTGGGGGCAAATCGGTGGGCTGAAGGTCCACTGTATACCCCGACGGGAGAGGGCCGTTCCAATATCCACTTTATTTACATTCAAAAAGTTGACTATCTCTCGTAAGTATCGTTCCGCACCGATGTAGTTAGTGCCGTTATCAGAGCGGATCAAAGTTGGAAGTCCCCTTCGAGAAACAAACCTATCCAAACAAGCAATGAAAGCCTCTGTCGAGAGATCAGCAACGAGCTCGAGATGTACCGCCTTGGTGGATAAACAAACAAACACACATAGGTACGCCTTATATTGCCTAGCGGTACGCAATCGTGAACTCTTCACCATAAACGGTCCTGCAAAATCCGTACCAACACCTGAAAACGGTCTGACCTCATTCACACGATCAGGGGGCAAGTCCCCCATGAGAGGTTGCATCGTGGCAGCCTTAAGTCGATAACAAGGCATGCACCGAAACACGATGTTCCGTATGACACGGCGGGCAGATAAGATCCAAAACTCCCGCTGGAGCGTGGCCAACAACGCGTTACAGCCGGCATGCGCGTTTTTAATATGACGATCAGTCACCAGCAATTCAACTAACTGTCCCCCCTTGGGGAGCAGAAGTGGGTGACGAGCCGAATACGACAGATTCGCATTGCGCAATCTTCCTCCTACCCGAAGTAACCCGGTCGAATCAACAAAGGGGTTGAGACGCGCGACGGCTCCCTTCAATTTCGAACGTCCACTTCGTATAATCTCCAATTCTGCCCCAAACTTCGAGGACTGTACCAACCGGACCAAATTCAACAGCGACTCGTTTCGCTCTGCCGGAGTCAGAATAGGGTTCAACGTTCGCTGATCGCGAGGAGTACGACAATTTCGAGCGAATCTCCTAATCCAAGTGGACACGTTTATCAACTTGTCAAGTGAGCTATACCGGTCCAGCAGAAACCCGGCGTCAGGGTCCTCAGCCTTCTGGGTAACATGCACGGCCGCTCTGGGGCCATGATCCGAAGATACTACTACATGGCTGTGCGGCCAGTCCGATTCTCTCTTGGCAAGCCAGGGTGGTCCCCACCACAAATGGTGTCTAACGAGTGCAGGAGCCCGACATCCCCTGGATGCACAATCAGACGGGTTCAATTCTCCTGGTACATGTCTCCAGGTCAGTGGGACCTCAGACGACACAATCTGGGAGACACGGTTCGCAACAAAAACCTCTAAGTTATGGACCGAAGCCTTCAGCCAGCACAAAACAATCTGGCTGTCCGTCCAAGCGTACACCGTATCCTCTAAAACCACTGACCCACGCAACACTGTTAGAGTGTGATTCAAAAGTTTGGTCAAAAGAGCAGCCCCGGACAGTTCCAGTTTTGGAATCGTCATCCTTGTCCGAATAGGCGCTACCTTGCTTTTTGCCAAAACCAAACGCACGTCGACCTCCCCGGTGGAGGTGACGGTTCGCAAATAAACCGCTGCCGCAAACCCTCGTTCAGAGGCATCACAAAACCCGTGAAGGGTTGCCCTGTAATCCCCAGCAGGGATCAATTTCCTCGGCAGCGATACATTATTTATGTCCGATAGCGAGGTGAACATTCGCGTCCAATCAGTCAACAAATCACCTGAGAGGTGGGTGTCCCAGGTCAACTGAGCCGCCCATAGCCTTTGCATAAAACATTTGAGCAGCTCCCTAGGCTCACCCCTCAATGCTGCCACCAGCTGAGCCATCTTGACAGACTTGGTAATGTCCGATCGCATGTGCACCAAACTGTCGAACAGATTGATGAAGCTCATCCATTCACCGGACACTCCGTCAAAAGTAGGCATAGTTATGGCAGGTAACCTGGACCCCGAACCCTGAAGCGGCAGAGGTGCTTCAATGTCACCACCATGGCTGGACTCGCGCTGTCTCCGTATGTCCGCAGCCTTCTGCGTGATAGCAGCTGCCATCTCCATACATTGGTCGACATCCCCTAGCAACCGTGACAGCCTGTCAGGTGCGCAACCATCAACTGATTCCGCCTGCGCGGACAATTCGAGCACCCTATTGTAACGTTCCTTAACGTCCATAGACCGCTCCAATACCACATCATGCCTATCTAAACGGTCTATCAGACCGTGTGCGAAGGAAAACCATCTGAGTTCCTTAGAAACACCCTTCTGGATTTCAGATAACGACATGATCGGAACGATACTTACTCACAATTTGCAGTTACTCAATTTTATTGGACCCTCCAGTCTACAACCCAAACGAGGGAACCCTAAACCACAACTTAAACAATGTTGTTTTCCTTAAACAATAGGAACCGAGTTTTATATCTATATAAATTCTGTAAATACAATTTAGTTTCCCTATATCATTATAACACACACAGATAGTCAATATTAGTTCAAGTTATAAATTGCTATAAACTGAAAACAATGTAATAGCCTGCTATCAATAGATGTAACTACCTATGTTAACCAAAACATTCATTCAATAGCATTACTAGACCACTAATAGATTGACTAACTGGTAATTCAATTCAATATCTGTCTATCTACTACCAGCAATAGACCTATAGCTTACAATACTACCAATCTATGTGGATATAGGAACACAACCAAGTTACCTAATAACCGCCTATACCTACAGATTGATAGTCCCAAATCGTGCCTTCCTGGAGCCCTTGACGGCTGCAAATCTCAGGAAGCCACGCTCTAGCTACCAAAGTTTTCAGGCTTCTCAGCACCTAATGACCTCGTAGGGGCCCATCAGCTACGAGGTAGCGTAACGATCAGTTGCCAAGAAGTGTGAACGTCGGCGATTCACCGAGCTGAAGTAATTGGGGTCGATCTAACCTGGTCTGTGCTTCGGTCCCGTCAACCTCCTGTCTCTCTGCAAGGCCCGGGTGCACCCTAGGCTCTTCTTGGTAGACAGGTTCTTCAGCCAACCTCCTATGACTGGCGGGCCAGCTTCAATGAGCACAGTGTTCCAACACAGGTTATGTTACGTGGTAAAAACCAATCGGCCACGTAAATGCGAACTTTATCTGGTTCGGGGAACCACAACACACTCAGCTATATTGACAATCCTGAGGGAAACCCGAATACATTCCAGATGGCCTGCGATTTAATTTCAATACCCTAACCAAAACGCGTTTACATTGCGAGGGCTATCGTCTGTCAGTTGTCAAAAAACTGCTAGGTTGGCAGCAACGTCAAATTCAAAATGGCCGTTCAGAAACCATCGATCGAATATCGATTTGGAATCGAACACATACGATTATTCGAATAATACCCATTTCCATATTAAAGATTTTTGAGGTATCTAACTGTTGAAACGAACTTTTTTTATACTACGTTGTTTAAATATTACCTGTGTATAATGCGCGGCGTATAATTTGGACCAAAATGGCGGCGTCTGCGCAGGTAAAAATGACTGTTTTAGATACATTTTACCGGGTACTGTACCTAAAGTTGTTGAAATATTCAGATATACTACAGATTCATATACTCGAAATATAAATTTGGTTACCTACACACTCATTTTGGAATAGTTAATCCATCAAGTTAAGCTGATACAAAAAAAACGGTCAAGTGCGAGTAGGACGTCGGACCCGCACACAAAGGGTTCCGTACACGAGAAAACGTAGAACGACAGTCTTTTGTACGAGTATGCCTTTTTAATTTTCGATAATAATAGTACATTACGCTACAAGGGAAGTAAGTGAGCTATTACGCAACGAGATGCAATTTAGTGCCCGTGCGAGCTTCGCTCGCAAAGGGCTCTAAGGATCGAGTGCACCCGAGTGATAGTTCGAGGGTGCAATAGCTACTTACAACCCGAGAGAAGTATACTATTTTACACCTTTCTTGCGAGGAAAATAAAACACAACAAATAAAATAAAACAATGTGATTTAAATTCAAACTTCAAATAATATCGATTGAATTACCGCCAATTTTTTTTTGTGTTGGTTGAGTTTTTGACCAAGGAGGTTTGCATAGCTTGAACTGTAAAGTTGTATGAAAATCCATTACATATCAAGCATTGCTTGTTCTGCAAAGTAATTTGAAAATGGTACGTAGTTTTCAATGCAGACAATGAATGAATGACGTAAAGACTAACTTACATTCACTCTTTGAACGTAAGTAAGTAGGTCTTTACGAGCAAGGCAGGTGTAAAATATTAAATACGAAGGACTAAAATAGGTAGGACTACATTCAAGGCCGTACATCGAAACGGTGGAAAGTGGCCCGTTTCACCCGAGATATTTCTGGACGATACTTCGAGGGTGAAAAGGGTTACTTTCACCCGAGTTAAACACTCTACTTTTCATTTCGTCTGTGAGGAAAACACATTTTTCGAAAGGGACTTGACATTTTTAGCAGATCTCCATTTCATGAAAGATCTCCTTAGAGCAGTGCGGTAATAGATTGTTAATAACAACCTTTGCCTGATCTTTTATCTCATCGGGAGTTAAATCAATGTCCATGTTACTGGAATCACTTGCCGAAACCATTTTAACCAAAAAAAGAACTGTCTTTTTTTGGTTAAATAAATACTGATTTATATTTAATTTTGTGTTCCCGCTGTTTTTGTTGCAAACTTGCATTGTTTTTTTACCAGATTCTGAAAAAAAAAGTCAAAATCCACTAACGCCAACATTAGAAAAGTTTGAAAAACGTATCTAATGGTTTCAATTTTGTTTTTTAATAATATGACGTAACTCAATGATCATTGACGCCGTGGCCAATCGTAAAAATAAAACTTTCCACCCTAGCTTGTCAAATTCGTACGTAGCACTCCCATGGTCTGTGGGCGATGACGTCGAAAGATGCGCCCTCGCAGACCCCGCATCTTCCGTCCCCCCTCGCCCGCAGACCATGGGAGTGCTACGTACGAATTTGACAAGCTATAGCAATTTTCCACAATTTTTCACCCATGAAAACTCCGAACAGGAGAGATGAAATAGTGGATTGTTAACCAAGGATGGAAAGTGACCTATTTCACCCGAGATATGTCTGGCGCTCGAAAGAAGTGAGTCGAAGCGGGGAACAGATTTGATTTTTGGTGTTTACCTTTATTGAGTATTTGATTAAGATTCTCATTGATGGAAAACGCGATTGGATGAAAATTTCTCGATAGAATTTAATTGCGAAAATACCTCTAATTTTTTTTTATTTTTTCCTGTTATTCTGAAATACTAACTAATTTCATAAAAATTTGGTTATTATGTATTTTTTGGAAAATATTTTTGACAAAATAGTGTAGTTCATTTTTAACCAATTTTATGTGGTTTGGCGCTACATTATTTTAGTTTGAGTCGAGCGCATTATTTGCGCTCTCTTTTCTTTCTTATGTGGAGGTAATTAACGCTGTCACTTTCGTTTACATTCGTAGATATTCCTTTTATATTTATTTTACGTATCGCCTTAATTAGTTCAAAACAATCAGTTTCGAAATGCGTATCATCATATCATCATTTTTCTTCCTATTTTTCTAATTGAATCGATTTGTTTTGATTTTGCCGAATCGATTTTTACAACACATTTGGAGGAGCTTGAAACATTAAAAGTTAAAAACGGTCAAGTGCGAGTCTAACTCGCGCACGACACAATTTTTTTTCACTTCGGAAGTCTCTTGGAACTCTTTAACAATTTACTTTGAGGAAAAATGGTTTCAGACACCACAACGTCATTTTTAAAGACCTGTCTACAGGCAACCCACACATATAGGTATGATGAAAAAAAATGGTTTCAGTACCATCTTCCGTTATTAATTTTTAATTATTTTTTGTACAAAAATCCTAACACGGTTTACAGAATACATCTACATAGGCCCCAAGTTTCAACTGTGTAGTCCTGATAGTTTCGGAATAAAGTTGCTGTGACATACGCACGGACAGACGGACTGACAGAGATGAAGAAACTTTAAGGTTCATTGTTTCTGTACGGAACCCTAAAAAGGGACAAAGAACTATTAAATTCTAAGTTTCTTTAGAAATTTTCTCGCGGGAGGGTAACAAACTTCCTTCCATGCACATTCAAGCTGTCACGATTATAATTTATAAGTAGGATATAAAAGGTCGCTAAATACCCGACTCACCCGAGGCGCCTTTGTTTGAGGCCAGTACTGAGCATCTTGTGAAAACAGTTATTACTGTTCTAAAACTTTCGATGCAGGAAATTCTAGTCGGGTAGCAAGAAGTTTTGAACTTCAAGGGGGGTCGCGTCTCCAAAATGATATAACACAAACGTTGTAGGTCGACATCAACTGCGTAAGTACCTCTTGCCTTGGTTATTATGAACATTCCTTAGTCCTTGTACTTAAGGAGCAGACGAAGTTCCGAGAACCAGCTGGTTATCGTGCCAAAAAAGATATTTCAGGGAGTAAGAAAAAGGAAAGTGGGAGTGGCAGAGATTTGCATACGGGCTCCAACATGGTTAATTCGGCAATGCATGGCAGTGGGCTAGCCCGTCGCCGTTTCCATGCCTATCCAAGGTTTGCTAGAAGAGATATCTTAGTTCAAACAGAACAGAGGGTACTGTTTTAGGTACGACTCAGGCATGTTCTACGTAACAAGGATATCAAAATAAGTCGGTTAATATTAACCGACTTATTTTGAAATCCTTTTTACACGAAATAATTTAACGACACCAATAACTTCTTAATTTATACGGATTATCATTCGTGATGATCACTGAGTTAGCGAATAAGCCCGCAGGTCACCACGAGGCCTTCAGATCAAGAACACCTATATTAGCCTATTTGTAGTTCAATCTGCAATGAACAAACCTGTTTGCTGTGGCACAAACACAACCCGATGCCATATTAGGGTTGACGCAAGCATTGCATACAGAGTCGCGATTGAAACAATACAAGGATAATGCAGGTGTTATGTTAGATTAGGATTCATGACACTTGGTGGTGACTGTTAGCCCTACAAACCTTATGAGGGAAGCATGGTCGGAGGCAAATGGCAACGAACTTTACTGAGTTTGATCACTACACTTCACAGAAACGCTAATATACATACACAAACACTTAACATCTAACATAATCTATTTAATTTTCATATCTAGTTATCATTATTTTAATAATGTATAACTTACTTAAAACCGAAAGAGAAAAGCGACAAAAATGTGTCATGTTTAAATATGAAAGCGCTAAGGATTATAGAGATGCACAGGCTCTGCCTAGTTTAGATCTCGATAAATCAACCATTAAAAACTTCACAAAATACAAATTGGTAAACATCAAATGTAAAACCTATGTAACAAATCTGTTTTTGTGATAAATAATAAATATTATCATATAAGTACACGTAGATTTTTGATTTGGTTCTACACATATCCGGTGTTTTCTTTTTGGAAAACGAATCGCTATTTTGCTATATCCATAATCCTTGAAGAGTCAAATCGCTTACAAAGATGCTATGCTAAGTCGCCAGTAGCTTATAAATGGTATAAAAAGCCATGTTATTATTTGATCCAGTGGAGTAATACCTTCAGTGCGCCATTACATTCTTACGCTAATTGGAACTAGCAATCTTGAAGGTGTCATTCGAGAGAAGTGATTGATCCTCGTGAAATTTGGTCGGCAGGTTCGATAATATTGTATGTTTTTGGAAAAACAAAATGGCGGAGATATGGGGTTACAGTCATTGGTGCGGCTACTTTTAAACACCAAGTACGTAACCTGTGTAGGAAGCAGGAATAATTACGCGTCGAAAAAGTATGCGAATCGAACTGTCAGTGCCTCTTATGTACAATGACATGAGGTTCATTTTATCTGAACTCGAACACTTTTTCACTCTGGTAATTATTCCTGCTTGAGCCACAGGTGAACATACTTATACGTTTGTATGTGGTATTGAAAGAAAATGCAGTCGGGTTATTTGATTTTATAATAATTCCACTTGTTCATCCGATAAACTTAAAGGGGTCGGGGTGTGAGACGGTAGGAAATAAAGAAAAAAAAACGCATCTTTCCTAAGTCGCTCGCGAGGTCTACAGCGCACAGAGCCACCAGTACCAACTAATAGTCTTAACAGTACAGGTTAAAGTTTATATTACAACAGCACCTTGACCAACAATGAATTATCGTCACCACACCAAAAAATCCCCACAGCTTAACGAGGCATCGAACCCGACACCCGGGTCACAGGCATCCGAAACGAGCCATTAGCGACACTGATAACAACGAATAACTCGAACTAATTGCATGGCGCGTTAATCTATCAGAGCGCAAGGGCAGACTGAGGCTCGGCAAACCGCCGGGCAGTATGTGACACGAAATGAAAAATGGGTGTAGCCATGGTGTACTCTTCTGTTTAAGGGCATGTTTTTGGAAGAACGTTCAACTTCTATTTGCCCGCGATTACGCCCGTCGTGGTTAGGGCTTCTTTGAGACGCCTGGAGCCCTATGGCGACATTTTCCCGTTATAGGTTTTGAATTTTATCAAAATGGTATGAGTTTCAAAATCGCGATGCCTCAAACCCCCGCTGGGAAAAATTCCTGGGAAAACAGTCAGTCTCCAAACAATTCCCCCTCGGAGCGGTCGCGATACAATCCCCAGCACATAATTGGGCTCCAGCTCTCGGGCTCGGAAATGACAAAGAAAGGACAAAGCATGAGGCTCTTGAAAATGTCCCCACTTTTTAGTGCCTAGACCGGTTTACGGCACTAGACCCTAGTTCGACTCCGTCGTGGGCTGACTGCGATATTTGCATGACATGTTTGTTGGTGTGCAAAATCGTGTCCTGTTAAATGAAAAGCTTACCTCGTACGTGAGTCGCTTGTTAAAAAAACAAGGTATATCTTATCAAATGTAATTATTATTGGCTGCAAATCGCGTTTCTCTTATTGTTTACGAAAAATTCAACAAAGGAAAATATATCATCTGAGCAACGTAACTTGCAGCGACGTTCTTTCGTCTTTTAGTAAGCACAGAGTCAAAATAAAAATGTAGATAGAATAAATAAATAAATAAATTGATCATATTGGACCACGGCGGATGACTTTGTTACCGCCTGTTTGGTTCGACATTAGCCAACGCATAATCTATGGCGACCGACGAGCTCTATTCCGCTGCGGTTCCGGCTCCGCCTACCATGCGAGAGGCCTCGGTTCGATGGCTGTTGATACAGAAAAAAAACCCTTGGTCTTGGAAATTTATGTGTTTGCGATGTCGCTGTTTCTGGTTACCACGACACAGGGTATTCTAGTGTGGGACCAAAAGCAATGTATGTGCCTGTATGTTAATGTATAGGTGACATTTAATTAGCCGACCATATTTTTCGGAATGATAGCACCGATCATTATGAACATCTCTCCCAAAGAAGCATATGGTCGCAAATGAAAAATATTTTTCATCCCTCAGTACATTGACCCGATCAGCTGATTACAAGTTACATCGCGAGACCTAAAGTATTTTTCCGTCTACGACCATATGCTTCTTAGGGAAAGTTGTTCATAATAATAGGTGCTATCATTCCCCAAAATATGATCAGCTAATTTAATCTCACCTTGTTTAACACCAATTTCGGTGACCCCGGGACCTGATACATAATTCATATACCGGTCGTATCGGGTATTTCATGTTTACATATCTTTGTGACGCGTCGCTGCTGCAGCCTAATGCTGAAGTTTACGGTGTATGTATCTTCCAGATAATTTTCCAATTATAATAACCAGCAAGATATGATCAGAAATAAAGTTATGATGAGCCACCGCGGAGAGGTCAGATAACGGTACAAATGAAGGCGCCATATAATTAAAGATGCCAGTTCGCCTCATGAATATCATCATAAACTCGTGTAGATGACTGGATTATGATTATTATTTCTATCTGAACCTATTTGCTTTACCACCTTTAAGTGTCTTCAATTCTTAATTTTAGATGAAAATTGTTTATTTATGGGAAATATTAAACTGCACATCAAAAATACTGATTTGCACAGCAAATATCAGGGAAAAATGCTGCGGTAGCTTAGGTGAAGGGTAAAAGGGGTGAGCGAAGCGAAGCCCCATTATTCTTCGTGTTAGGTTAAACATGCAAGAACAACAAAAAATACTTAAAACATGAACTTTTGAGTACACATAAATTATTTTAAACATAAAAAGTGTTTTTGCTGCGCAAATCAGTATTTTTTATGTGCGATTAAACACCAGCCTTTATTTATAACTAAGCGTTCGTGGCCTTGCGGTAATCGCACTCGGGAACGATCGTGCAGGTAGTCTGGCCGAGACGGGTACTGGATGGGTGACTCTTTCTATGTGCCATTTGTATCGGACGCTTCCGTGTTTCGGATGACACGTTAAGCTGTAGGTCCCAGCTACTATTGCTACTTGGTGGTTGTAGTCGTAAAGCTGTGTCAAAGGTCCTAATACCAGTGCACTGTGCAAGAAAAACAAATTGTTACAACTTAAAAACGGGAAGAAATTGTCTACGAAGACATACAGGTTATCCTAATTTGGGAGACAGGTAAACCCTTCTGCCAAGGACTTGTTTTTGTGAATTAACGAGATTTTTACTTTTTTAATAGGCTTGATAACTTCTGACAATCAGGTTGGCCACTAGCCCGACACCCCTCCATCAACCCGCACTGAGCCAGCGTGGTGGAGTGTGGCTCAATCTTACTCGTATCCAATTAAAGGCCCGTGCTCCTCGGGTGTATTTACATTTATTTATTTTTAACTTAATAGTCGAATAGGTACACATAATCTATAAATTAAATAACACATCATACAAGAAATTACTTAATTAATGACAGTTTAACTTCTTAGGTTAATTTCGCCTGAGCTCGTGATTTTATAGAATGCACTGTATTTGGACAGGTAAGATTTAAATTTTTCTTTCGAGAAACTGGAATAAATTGTTATTGATTTGTAGCCCTTTAGTATTTTTACTGTACTAAGGGCAAGGGCAATGTTAAGATTTTTGTCTTGCTGCCCCAGACTCGAGGCTTTAGGTTCTAAGGTGATATGCGTGCCTTTTGCCACGCACAGGCCACGTTTGGACGGCATGTATTTTTGGGTAGTTCCGATTGTGTAGAACATACCGTGCAAACGTGACCTGTGGCGTGGCAAGTCACGCATGTCACCTCGGTGGGCACAGGACCTTAATATCTATACTTTGCCAACATATGTAAATTTTGAGCTAATCAAGCCCCGAGAATTTTACTTCGCTTATATTGTAGTTTTAGTGCCATCTTCTCCATCAAAACCTGACCACCCAAGTGATGAGCAGCATTTTATGCTTGTCAGAGGTCGTCAATTATGGAGTGACACATTAAGATGCACAGATATTGTGACCGTGTTAACCGGTCACCACCTGGACCTAGTTATGAAGCATCGCGATTTTTAATCTTATGCCATAATAATAAAATTAAAAACCTATAAACTGTAGTTGAACGTAGTAGAGTGACTTTAATAAGCTGACCATATTTGGGGACCCATTATTATGAACAACTTTCTCCACGAAACCTATGTTCGCAAACGAATAAAAATTTGGGTCTCGCATATTAACTCGTAAGCAGCTGATCATGTCAATATACTGCGGATAAGTATTTTTTTTTCATTTGCGACCATAGTTTTCTAGCGGAAAGTTGTTGTTATTAATGGGTACTATTTTTTTTTGGCTTGTGTTTAAACTATCACCAAATAATTCGAAAATGTACAACTAATAAATTCGAAACGACCGCCAGAATTAGTAAACTACCACCAAATTGTGTTTGGATAAATGATCACCAAACTTCTTTTTATGTTTTGTGAACTTAAGTTTATGTTTTAAGTATTTTTCTTGTTCTTACATGTTCAACCTAACACGAAGGATAAAGGGGGCTTAGCTTCGCTCACCCCCTTTACCCTTCACCTAAGCTACCGCAGTATTTTGCCCTGATATTTTCTGCAACTTTTGGCGATCATATACCCATTTTAAGTAGCATTTACCACTTTTGTGTAGGAAAAAATTATTTCGGAGGTCATTTAAATTGTTCTCATTAAATATCACGTCGTTTCCAGGTACCAAGGGAAAATTTGGGTAGCGACCAAGACCCTCCGGTTCGGTCCGGTCCGTATGGAGTATGTCTTTATACTTTGAACCTTTGAACTGTGAGCCGTTTATATTGCCATTGAGACTAGAGTCAAATTTCAACAACCCGTGTTAAGTTTTATATGTAAACTGACCACTCGTAAATAGGCCTTAGGACACAGTAGCTAAATGGTAATAGGCCTAGTTGGTAATTACTTTTGCGATGACATAAACACATCGTCTGTGGCCTATCGGTATTCTCACATCGGAAACGACCGAGTTAGTCAACTATCGACAGATAGTAAACTGTAGCATACTGCTTACTATATGACGCGTTAGTTGATCAAGTAACGGTTAAAACTGTTAAATAGTTTGTTGTTGTTGTTTAATAGTAGTTTATGTGACTGCTGCATAATGGAGGGCATTAATACTCGAGAGTGGGTTTCACTCTCGAGTATTAATGCCTCAAGTTATTGGCTGACACAGAAAATCGACATCACGTACCGGTTTTGGTACATGATGATTATCGAGGACGATTTATATATAAGAAGAGTTATTTTTTAAATAAAACTAGACTGTAACTGAGCATATTCCAAGCCTTTTATTCCGTCTCCCGTAGGTTGCCACAACGTTGGCAAAGTCACTCGAGAGTTTTAATGCCTAATTATGTACAGTTACATATACTAGTTTATCTACACACATATCATAAGCTCTCTTTGATGTGTTCTGGAACCGCATGTTCGACCGGCATTGTGGCATTGATCATTGCTCTGCAGTTGTTTAGCTTGTTCTGTAGTACCAAATTCACAGACAAACTAGGAGCGGCACACAGGCGGGCGTCGGCGTTTGAAATTTGAATGTCATAATTTGACAAATTTTGGTAGATTATGGTCATAATGATCAATATTTAGATAAGAAAGGACTTTTTACCAAGAAGTTTATCATTATACTGGTCGTAACGTGTGGTTTTTGGACGCAGTAAAGAGGGTTTATGATACGTGTGTAGATAAAGGTCTTTATTAGTATATAAAACAGTATGAAAGCTTACAAAACCCAGTGTACATATAATAATCCCAGGCGTAAGCTAACTTAAAAGTAACAAATTTGTCAGGCTTAGGGCCTATTAAAATTTATGGCGGAAATACGGTTCACGTAACTTAGGGAAGCGGTAAAAATATACTTATTCTAAATAACACTATTATTAATTGCAAACGAAATACCAGGGCAAGCACTGCGGTAGCTTGAGGTGAAGACTAGAGGGGGCGAGGGCAGCGAAGCCCCCGCATAATCTTCGTTTTAGATTGACATGTAAGAACTAAAGAAACGTAATTCTAAACCCTGTCGGTCTGGTTTACTATCTGTCGATAGTTGATCAACTACCGCGTTAATTCATCAACTAAAGGTTTCGACTATCTTCCGGTGACATATATATACATTTCAGGGAACAAATAAACCGACGCAGATCTGCACCCAAGCTCAGCTACAAATAATGTTAAATAATAACATTTAGAACCTACTTCAAAAACTTACCCTTAACATGGTGAATATTATTATTATTAGCATCACTTTTTAGGTGTCAGACTAAATGATACGCGGCACGTAAACGGTGAATAATGCCGCGGGTGTTAATGTTAACAAGAGTTCTTTAGGTCACGGTAATAAGGGCCAATATACACAGTGATTTATGACGGGACCTGTTGATTTTTGCGTGTTATCCTCGTAGCGCCCAGAGAATTTTTGCCTCATCCTTGACTATGACCCGAATGGCCTTCTCATAGGACATATTTTTTATAGTCCTTAACGCCCAAGGTTTTGAGTTGAAAATTGAATGTGTTAGAGTTATCGGTTCGTAGTGAAACTTTTAGGGTATAGTTATGATTATATTACCTTGTGTTTTTAAATTTAGTTATTTGTCTATCTTTTGTTCTTTATAAAGGCCACTGGGCCACACTTACTAGAATAAGAAAAAATATGAAGTTATGTAAAATTAAACAACTTTTTAGGATTTACATGTTTATTTTCAATGGAATGACTCCTCCTGACTTTCTTCTTCTTATTATTATTCTAACACAGGTATTTTTTTCTAATCAGTCTCCTAAATCTTAGGCTTTTCTCATTTAAGTCAATATAATAACTAATTCTTTCATAACATTCTCAATAAACTTTAAGTGTAACTTCTTGTCTATTATTCATTAAATTCTTACAATATCAAATTATTTCTTAATACCTATCCTCATAAAGCTCCTATATTAGAAGTCCAGTATCAAAATAAAGAATCAAAAAAGACAACATTATAAAATATCCAGTCTCAGACTTAACTTACTAAGTAAAAAAATAGTTTAGGAGTGAAAATCTTTGAAACAGTTTCTGTTTTTTGTAAAGCATAAATATATATTGCACTTAGTGCACATCACATTAGTCTTCATCTTATGACATCGTCTGCACCGTTTTTGAACCTCTGCCATGTCCGGTAGGTGCTTGGCTCCCTTTCGTCTCATTCTTTCAGATGGAACTTGGACTAAAGTGGGACGTCCCCTACCTCTTGCCTGTTCTTGGTTTTCATCTTCTTCTGAGTCTATGTCTGTGTCTATATCTGTGACTGTATATCCTTCAATCAAACTTTCACCGACATCTAACTTGAAATCACGCAGTTGAAGAATTTGTCTGCTACGGACTCCTTGTGCTACTTTGTGCGATTTGTAGAGCAGCCAGGAGTTTGACAGAGCGAGATCAATCATATGGCTAAAAACGCGCTGTGTCCATTTCTTCGTTCTATAACGATTGGGGCAGACTGACAATAATCTGTCAGCCAGATCTACCCCACCCATATTCTCGTTGTAAGCTTTGACGACAATAGGTCTGTCTACTTGCACGTGGCTTCTTTGAGCCTTACACCATCTTCTGCAAGTGTCCATGGGTTCAGCTGCGTGAATCGTTGACAACAAAGTCACCGCCTTGTTGTCATACCACTTGGTCAACGCTAAATCATTGTTACTATTGACCAATACCTGTGTTGTTCCTCGGCCTTCAGTTTTCATTTGTCTGTCTTCTTTCAGCTTATTTTGTGCTTCTACTGGAATTCTGTTTTTCATAATTGTGCCAGCGCACAACAAATTCTTTGACAAAAGTTCTTCTGTCAGCTTTACGGTGGTAAAATACCGGTCAAAATATATTATATGGCCAGGGGCCAAGTTTTCCGTCAAATCAAGCACAGCTTTCATACTAAGTCCAAATTCAGTGTTATCGTAATTAGGATATGTCGTTTGTCCCTGATAAATTGTAAAATTACAGACTATCCCATTAGGGTTAGCGAGTACAAATGCTTTTAGACCTGTTGGGTTAGGTTTGCCTGGTATGTACTGCTTAATGCCGCAATGCCCTGTAAAGGGCACAATCATCTCATCTATAGATATACATTTCTGTTTCACTTGCTTGCGGCATCCAGCCACAACTTTTTCAAGCAAAGGTCGGACTTTCCATAGCTTGTCTTTGTCGCGGTCCTCTTGACTAACATCGTCGTCATAGACAAACTTCAGCGAATTTCTTAGTAGCAAAAATCTGTTTCTAGGCATATTGTCTGCGATCAACGGGATTCGGTATTTGGTTTCCCAGTACATCCTTATTCTGGGATAGTTAATGCTGGCCATGATCATGGTGATGCCCAGATAGATATAAAGCTCAGATTCGATAAGGTACAGATTTCTCCCGAATCTTTGTAAGTATGACTGATTAGATTTAGCAACAATGGTTTGAATTATGTCATGATCTACGTATTGTCGAAAATAATCAAAATTATCAGCGAAGTTTTCTGGCTCAAAATCTAGGTAAGCAGGCTGGGTAAATGGTATACAAGTTGGGCGAAAATCATCTTCACTCCATTCTGGTCTTTCAGGGTTGTTCCTGATATCATACTCGGCTTGCTGGATGTTTCCGCGTCGCCTACCTCGAGATGCTGTTCCACGAGAACGAACACGACCAGTGCCTCTAGCTCTCCCTGCGCGAGTCCGCGGTGTATTGAACGACGCTCCAGAAGAAATGCTAACATCAACCTCATTTGGCTGAATATTTATGCATCCTCTACCTCGAGTTGATCCTCCACGAGTACGAACACGACCAGTGCCTCTAGCTCTCCCTCCGCGAGTCCGTGGTCCGGTCTGGAAATTGGATAGGGGCTCTTCATCTTCTGAGCTTGTACCTGACGAGCTATTGGCCATATTGTCACCATAATCTACTATGGAATCTGCATCCTCTTCTCCGTCGTCTTCAAACTCTGAATTGTCCAGTGCACCATCGTCCATAAGGACTTGGATTTCATCATCCCGCAAACCTGTGAATAAAACACCTAGGTGTATTGGTGCTCAAAACAATCCTGAACCTCTATTAATTTGTCAGTGAAAGATTAGTGGATTATTTATATTATTAAACCAAAATCTTAGAGCAACAAACGAAAAACATTCATACATTTTCAATATGTACCTACTAGCTTCGACCCTACCGCCTTTACAAAGTACATATTATTTGAACCCAAAATTATGCAGTATTTAAGCCCTAACAATGCGAACTAATTATCACTGTGTAAGAAGTACCTATTATTGAGAAACTTTTTGCATAAACACATACTCAACAATCACTAATTATCATAAAAAAATATGATTTACTTACCACGTGTTCGCGAAACAGCCATGCCGTCGTCTGTTTTCTTCAAAATGGCATCTGTCAAATGTTCCAGCCAATGAAAGCATACCGGAAACTGTTCCTTAATATTTCGTTCAGAAATCAAATAAAATGACGTCTTTTAACCCGCGAAATTTCAAAATTTGTACCGAGTTTTTTATTATGGGTTTCTGAAAGGCGCGCGGGCAGTAATTCAAAGTTACTTTGAAAATGTTCTGGGCTGGAGTCGCCATGTTTATTTTGGTGTTTCTAAAGGCACGTGGGCGCCACGAGGCTATTGTCGTTTTTGGACGTACGAAGGACAGGAACATCGCTAAAAGGAATATCCACTAAACTGCTAATATTATAAATGTGAAAGGTTGCGAGTTTGGACATTTGTTTCTCAATTACGCAAAAACGGCTGAATATATTTTAATAAAATACGTGCTGGGTATTTAGGGTACTTTTTGTTAGGTATAATGTGGTACTGATCACGCTAAGTGAATGAAGGTAAATTCAATTAGTATAATGTTCCGTAAGATTGTCAAAACCATTAGTTTATAATCTAATGTTTTTATTTCTCGTTAGTTTACAAACTATCGATAAATTGTAAACTGTACCGTACTGCTTACGATATGTCGTGTTAGTTTATAATAAAACCGTCAAATTGTGAACTGATTTAAACTTGAATTGCAAAGGAAACACCAGGGCAAACACTTCGGTAGCTTAGGTGAAAACGGGGCGCGCGCAGCGAAGCCCCCGAATAGTCTTCGTGTTAGGTTGACATGTAAGAACAAAAAATTCTAAAACCTGTCGGTCTGGTTTACAATTTGTCGATAGTTTACAAACTAACGGTTTTGGCAATCTTACGGTGACATATACAATATTAGTAGAAAAGATACTGATCTAATAAAAAACAGACCAATTACGTCAATTGATTTTGAGCGGAAGTTATTTGATGAATATAAAGAAATACTATGGCATTTCTTTATATTCATCAAATAAATTCCGCCTAACATATACATATACAACATAACAACACCTATATATAATATGTGCTTGCTGGTAATAAAACCTTAAGGTGACAGTTATTAATAAAATAGAACAGTGTCGCGATCGAAGAATTAACTCTTATAAAATAGAACGGTCCCCACATTAACTAAATCGGCCACAAACTCCACTATTTTTGGTGAGGATCAGAGTTATTGAATAGGACGGGGCTTAAAAATAAATACATATCTCTATAAGAAAAACTTTGCAGACACTTCTCAATAAATGACTAAGATTAGAACAGCACTGCAAAGTTCAATTCCGTAAAGTATATTAGACGATGGCTTGTTGCAACCAAGCTGAAGAAGTAAAAATTGTCATGTTAATTATGCATGTGGCGAGACATGCAACTTCTTAGCAGCTAGAATAGAATTGTTCACTTCGGACTAGGGAACCCAATACCGCAAATGCGGGATCCCGCACATTTTTTGCGGGATCAGAAAAAACGGATAACTCAGGGAGGGCCTCATTAATTAAGTAATTTAACAACTTTCCCACGGAACTCGTAAATTTTCTATGGAATTTATTTAGAAAATATTTGAAGACGTGAGTTAATGAAGGTGTTGTTTTTTTTCTCTCACAATACTGTTATTGGCCAAAACTAATGTGTTAAGTTTTTTTTTCTAACGTTAAAATGAAGGTGATAAAAGAAAAACATGATTTTCTAATTAATGATAATAAAAAAAATATCTCTGACTTGTCAAATACTTCACTTTATTTTTAGGTTTCCGTAACTAAAATAACTACATACTTTAAAAATATTGTGCAAAAATTAAAACAAAATAAAAAATAAAAAAATGTAAAAAAAAACAATACCGCAAATCGACCACCTCAATCCCGCAGGCTTGCTGGATCGCGATTTCGATGCGAGATTGGATTACATACTTACTTTGAACGCTGCAACTTGCATTTAGAATCTAACGCCCTCTGTCACTCTTAGTCTAGATCACATAGGTTACGTTTCGGGAAAATACCAATTTTTGAAGCGCTATTTATCTAGGAGGAGACACTTCCTTTTTCTTAAATCTGAGTATTTGAAAATTTCATCAAATGTCAAATGGGAACAACGTGAAAAGAATAAAAATAAAATAGATGGTTTTTACCTAAAACTATAAATAAAACTATATAAACGATAAAAAAAACATATTTCAGAAGGTTTATGCGAAAAAAAAAAGGGCTTCTAAAAATCTTGCAGCTGTGTGTTTGGAATTCAGAAATAGTCAGTGGTTTTGAAGAAATATAAATAAAACACACACAATTTTCGCAATGTTCTGCCGCAGCGACGTATCAGCCATGTTGCAGCGTGAGCTATTATTAACTTTATTTTGATACAGTTGAAACCAAATTTTCAACCACCACGAATCGAGTTGCTAATTTTACCGATAGACGAGACTTGATATAGTCGTTTCCTTTGTTTCCGAGTTTCCCTGCTTATGTTACCTTGGAAACCGAGTACAACCCTAGCCAACATTTGTACTGTTCTATGGGAAAATCGACTGTCTTGCTTTAAACGCCGCGCTAGGTCGAAACACCGGTTTCTTTGACCCTAGAAATTATACAAAGGATAATAATTGCACAGCATTGCCAGTGCATTAGTACATATAAACATCTAGAGTTGGAACGTGTATAGTACGTGTATAAAGACGGGCGAAAATTCATGAAATACTCAGAAAATCATAATCAATTTCTGGTATATGAATTTTGACTATGCATAGATATAGGTTTTTCATTTTGGCTCTCCGTGGTCTAATGGCTTTCACGCTTGCTAGCTTACTCCTGGCCATGTACCAATGAGATAATTCATTTATCTTAAGTGCATTATACTGATCGTGAGGAAACCTTCATTACCCCATAGTTGCGGCGATGGGCTAGCCCCCTGTCATGCAAAATGGAGTATTGAATAACTGGCTCAAAGTGGGCACAATTGTGCTTCTGCCATCCCTTACGGGAAAAGGCGTGACGCCGTGTTATGTTATGTTCGTTTTTTTGGAAAACGTGTTTAGATAAAAAAATCCCGATAGAAAAAAATGTATGGTCAACAATTTTTATTTCCTTTTTTTTGCTATTATACTGCAGTGGTAGTGAATATGACTTATTTATTAATTGCAATATGCATTTCGCAAGTCGACAAAACCACGCAAATTGTTAAAAGTATGTATGAGACAAGATTTGTCTGATTTCTGAACTCTTTCTAACGGTGTATTGAATAAATATAGCTAAATACGTCGCCACTACTCCCATCGAAAGCATCGTTGTCAGCGAAAAAATATTTCGTACCTCCCATAGTAACTTGTAATCAGCTGACCGGGTCAATGCACTGAGTATCAGTTAAAAAAATATTTGCGACGATATGTTCCTTTGGGAAAGTTCATAATGATTTTATTTTATTTATTTATTTATTTATTTATTCACGTTTCACAGCAATTAAAACACAATATTAATTAATTAGAAAAAGAAAATTTGAAATGCCAATTACGAAACAATACGAAGATACAATAGAAATATAAAACCTATCTACAGGAATAATAAAGTTAAGTAAGGTAATAATAAGTTAAAACTTAGTTCAAACTGATCTGACAATATGGCGAACTACTGATTGAATTTCTCTGTGTGTGTGTGTGTGTGTGTGTGTGGGATCAAGTTCCGATGGGAAATAGTGAAATGTAATTCAAAGACAATGTTATGAGAAAATCAATATAGTAACTAAGATGTGATGGGTACTATCATTCGCCCTATCAATTAAAAGTCACCTGTATATTTTGTTTGTTTAGATAGGCAACAACAAAGGATTGTTACTATTGAAGATGAAGTCATACATTGTAGTTGTTTAATTTATAATAAAAAGTGTTATACCTAGTTTTTTTCCAACAACAAAGAAGTTTTTAATCCAAAGTCATAAAGAGAAATGTCTACACTACACAGAACACAAGGGAAACAGTATACATAACAATGAACCCGGCCGTACCTGTCCCTTCAACCAAGAAACCGGTCAAGCGTGAGCGCGTTCCGGACTACGGGTTCCGTATACATTCGCTGTACAACAATTGTAACTACGTGGTTTTTACGGACTCGCGCGTTTTTTTTTTGATGGTAGTCCCATTTAGATTGGTTGTCGATTAATGAAACGGCCAGATTTGAGTTGGATTTTGGTCACAACTGTTAAAGACTTAGTTAATTAGTCACACAGTTAAATACTACGGGGTGATGGAAAAATTTGTGAGGAAACCTTCATATCTCCATAGCTGAGGCAATAGGTGCCTGCCTGTCACACGGAATAGAGTATTAAATAAGGGGCTAAACGTTGGCACAACTGTGCCCTGGCGACCCATGTGGAAACGTGACGCTATGTTAATATAACAAAAACGTCACAAGACAATAAGTTCAACAAATAAAACCTTGCTACTAAAACATCCCGGTCTAAAGAGCATGAAACCTATAGCCACCAAATATATATTTATATAAGCTCTTTAATTTTATACCCAACAAAGCCCTGTTAATAAACATTTTTTAAATCTTTATTCCCTCTAGAGGACGCCATATTGAATTTAGTGTGACGTCACTTAGCCCATAACTATAGTGAACATACAAGACGCTTCCAACGATACTTCATTTGTAAAATTCAGATAAGTAGTTTAGATATTCTGTTAGAACAAATGAACATATGTACATACATACCGGTCAAACATTTAATATTTAAACCCCCTTTGACTTCGCTGTAGTCGGGTAACAGAAATAGTTTATACCATCATCGCCATCATGTACCTACAGTATTGTAAGCGTCGTACATATACGTATAACTAGATATTGAAATCTAGCTCAGCTCTGATCTCAGCTGAGCGTTTCTGCAGACCACAAATCAAATCAGCGACTGAATGCCGATGAATCCTGCCAAATAGTGACCTTAATTAGTGCTGTGAACATCTGTGATTGATACGTAAGACGGCTAAACGGATTTGGATGAGGCACTCAGATGATGAAGGTGGGACGCCCGCTGAACCAAAGGCGGGTGATTGGTCCTCTATTGTGACTATTTCACCCAATTTCTTCTTTTTCGCTTAATGAATTCTAGGATGTCGCTAAATTTTAAGTTTGACAAGCCTTCGACTTTAATGCTATCCATCCCAAGTGTTCGCCATCGTATGTTTGAATACATTACGCATTCTCCCAAGAAGTGCTGGCTACTTTCCACAGTGAAGGCGTGATGGGTCCTGTACGAGCCTAAATAATGATAGGTGTATATTCAGTTTGCAGTGACCTGTCATCAGACCTACCAGTGTTGCTAAGTTTTCGCTAGAGAGGCACGCAGAAAGTTTATGGCCTAGATTAGATAAAGCATACTTTTTTCCTGACCCGGTAAATAATATTTCAGATGTCCACGCACACGAACGAAAACTTTGCTTGTATATATTGTATAACCTTAGGTTCACATTATAGCCAAAAGAAGATAGAAAAGTGATTTATTTATTTATTGATCTTAAAAAATCCACAGCTAAATCCATATAAGTCAAGCAAGTAAATTGATCCTAATATAAGCCCAAAACGGATTTAACTTCAATATTTAATGACTTGTACTGAGCATAGTGTATACATAGATAGAGTAGTAAAAAGGTTGAAAAATGGACAAATTACTATTACGCCTTCTAACCTCAAAATAGCACCTTCGCCGCTTGATTTTGAGTTCTAAGGCGGAAAGATTCTATTCGTAACTCGTTCGAAAAGGCTTCTTTACGAACCTCACTACGACGCCGCCTTCGGCTCGTGCCGTAAACTTCACGGTTCGTAAATATAAGCCTTTGCGAACTCGTACGAAATGTACTATTTATACACAGGTTAGATGAACAGATGTGGTGTGTAGATTGTGTGTGTGTGTGTGTTTGTGTGTGAGCCCTATGACCGTAGTCTTGGGATCGGGACCCTGTCGTGAAATAGCCACTAAGCAGAGTGAGCAAGCTTATGTATGACACAGCCAACCGAACACATAGATAAGATAGATACCCAAATAATATGTATTAAAATAAAATGGACAACATTGATGTAAAGTGTGGAACCCCAAAAAAACCCGGGAACGTTATGGGTGTCGACCGGGCGAAAAATAGGTCAGTGGTAACATTTAGTCGAAGGCACGATATATTAATGTGCCTTTAACATGACAAGGGGACTCCCCGAATGGAGGAACTACGCATAACTACCTACGTAACTAACTACACTGTTTGGTTTCTATCTGTAGTAAAGTGTAGGCTCAGCCGATCGATTCCGCAGGCTTCATAACGAAACACAAATTATTTGATTTGTTAACAAACTAAGCAATTCATCATAATTTCATTATTGCATACAAATAATTCAAATATCGAGATATACATTTTAAAAATGTACAAAGGCGAGCTTATCTCTAGTATGAGGTCTCTTCCAGCAAGTCAGGATGATAAAGGTTGATCGCAGAGCACTGATAGACCTATGTGTACAACAAAACCTAATTTTAATTTTCCTGGTACTCATATACCTAAATATTACAATTCAATAAACTACATCTATATTTCCTCATTTTATTCTCTATTTTATATATACATTTTATGTCTACGTACATAAAATATAGATCCTAAAAAATAAAAACATAAATCAATATTGAATATTTTTACTAATAAATACATTCTTGAGTTCTTCAGTGTTTCCTAAACTATAATATATTTTGAAGACGTTAAGTTTCCCATCACTGCTGGGCAAAATACATCACTTGAATCTTGAAATTGCCATTTGAGCAATTTAACAATCATGTTAAAGCGACTTTGTCGAAAAAGGGATATTACAATGTTCAAGATTACTTAAATGACGGGACTGTACGGGGTGGGGTTAATCTGGCTCAACATAGGCTTGCTGTTAATAATTTTGTAATTAGTTATTGCTGCTTATTAATTATAATAATTCATATTGTTATATTTGAATTAGTTAAGCACAAGCATCTTTTAAAAGAGATCTAAAAATCAATCTGTGGGAGTTTCTACGCCCTTCTTCTCCCACAGTGGTCCAATGTAGAGAAGCGGCAAAAAATGACGATAGCTAATTATATGTAAATATCTACAGTAATAAAGAGATTTGATTGATTGATTGATTGACATGTTGCAAAACTACAATTCTCTGTCCTGTGCCACGACAGTCTACCATGACGTCGTCCGGTCATCTCCGCCTCGGCCTGCCCGTACGCCGGCGTGCTTGTGGCACCCAATCAGTGACGATGTTCACCCATCTGTCTGGGTGCATGCGACAGACATGGCCGACCCGGTTCCATTTCAGCTTGGCGGTCTGCACACCTACAAGCAATGCCAGTCATCGAGCGCAGCATGATCCCTCCTTCGAACATTGCTACGCTCCATGGCTCGCTGGCAAACCTTGAGTTTTGAGTTATCTCCAAAACAAATCTATCCAATCCAGTCTACATTATATACTACAGTAGATTTCTGAAGAGCATCAAGGGCGAAAGTATGAGGCAACTAAAATATGAGTTAGAATAGAAAATATTTATAGAATAGATTGCGATTTTCGGTAATGAGCACAGGCCAGTTCTGCGATATTTCATTCAGAGTGATGGTTCTCATTCAGTTGTTTTGTATAACCTGAGTTAGACAAAACAAAATAAAGTAAGATTCCTGCGTAACGACCGATATATTTTTTCAAGTTTTTAACAGAGATGTAAATTGAGAATGAAAATTACAGGTCTGCTTGCAATGATGTAAGTAGGTAAATAAATAAGTAGTAATTAAGTTATCATTCGCATACCTAGATACGGTTATATCGTGTGAAACTAAAATTACATATTTAATACCGCAAATAATAATAGTTTATCTGACTGATACATAATGGAGGGCATTTTGCCTTTGATGTTTGCCATGAGGATTTAATGCCTAATTATGTACAGTTACATAATTAGGCCCTAAAATTCAGGAACCGCATGTTCGACCGGCATTGTGGCATTGATCATTGCTCTGAACTTGTTTAGCTTGTTCAGTAGTACCAACTTCACAGACAAACTAGGGGCGGCACGCAGACGGGCGTCGGCATTCGAAATTGGAATGTCATGATTTGTCGAAAAGTGATATTCATTCATTCATATTCATATAAGAATTGAGTTTTTACCAAGTAGTATAACATTATGCTGGTCGTAACGCGCGGTTTTTGGACGCAGTAAAGAGCGTTTATGATACTTGTGTAGATAATAGTAGTTTATATGAGTGCTACATAATGGAGGGCATTAATACTCGAGAGTGGGTTTCATAATAACAGAGCCGAAGGCGAGTTTCATAATAATATCACTCAAGAATTTTAATGCCCAATTATGTACAGTTACATACACTAGTTTATCTACACACATATCATAAGCTCTCTTTGATATGTTCAGGAACCGCATGTTCGACTGCAATTGTAGCATTGATCATTGCTCTGCAGTTGTTCAGCTTGTTCGGTAGTACCAACTTCACAGACAAACTAGGGGCGGCACGCAGGCGGGCGTCGGTGTTCGAAATTTTAATGTCATAATTTGTCAAAAATTTATATTCATTAATTAATATTCATATATTAATATTCAGATAATAAATGAGTTTTTACCAAGTAGTTTAACATTATGCTGGTCGTAACGCGCGGTTTTTGGACGCAGTAAAGAGGGTTTATGATACGTGTGTAGATAAATACATAAACGTATTTTATTATTTTTGCTCGATAGAAAAGCCTCCCGAAGTTATCACAAGATTTGTCTTACACAATTTTCCGGTTTTGAATTTATGTGCTTGTTATTTCGTATCAATAGTACATATAGTTTTTTGGGGTGTTCACTATGGAAGGTATCCATGGCTGGTACCACCTGGTACTAATACTGATGATATGGAAAAACTTACTGGTCGGGCGAAACTTGGAGACCTCGCTGCCGCATTTCTCCCTGTTGTACAGCAGCTTCTTGCAGACTCTCCATGGCCCGAAGTAGCCCTGGTCGAAGTTCGGGTTTTCCACTGTAGAATGAATAGCCATACATTAAACAAATAAACACTTTAAATACACAAATGAAACCTTAAGTCAAAAATTCGGGGCACTCGTTTCCTTATTAGGCTGATCACTTTCAAACTACTGAACCGATTTTAACAAAACATATCTAAAACTATTTAATAATACCTTGGACACTATTTACACGCATTGATCTAGCCCCAAACTATGATTCCCTATATCTTGGGTACGATACAAGGATACACATACTTATATAGATAAATATTATACTTAGATAGATAAATACAAACATCCGGTCTCAAGAAACAAATATTCGCCCCCATCAGGACTCGAACCCGGGACCCTTGGCTTCGTAGGCAGGGTCACTCCCGACTCGGCCATTCGTGTCGTCAACTTCAGTTAAGCCTACTAACAACTACAGAAAACCGCATTCAAATCCGTCCACCGTTTCACTTCTATTCCTTGTTAAGCCGTTAACTTTCGAACTACCGAACCGATTTTAACAAATCATATCTAAGAACCATCGCAGGGAAGTCTACTTAAATTTTCAGAAAACCGCATTAAAATCCGTCCACCCGTTTGACCTCTAGGGTGCCACAAACAGACATACAGACATACCGACAGATGATTCTAACTCTTAACACCCCTTTTTTGGTCGTCGGTGATTAACAAACTGATAAAAAAAAATGTGAAATCAAATAGTAATCGGTAATCCTTACATATTTTTAAAATAAAAAAAATATGCTGTGATAACGTGGCCAAAAAGAAGAAGAAAAAGAAGAAGCAGGAAATAAGTTTTTTGACTCAAGCTATCTTCATTAAGCTATGGATCCGCTAACTGTACGGACTGGTATCGAAACCAGTTCATAATATGTCACCGTAAGATTGTCAAAAACGTTAGTTTAAAATCTAACGTTTTTCTCTCTCGTTAGTTTACAAACTATCGATAAATTGTAAACTGTACCGTACTGCTTACGATATGACGCGTTTATTTTATGATAAAACCCGTTTAATTGTGAATCTTGAATTTCAAAGGAAATACCAGGGCAAACACTGCGGCAGCTTAAGTGAAGACTAGAGGGGGCGAGCGCAGCGAAGTATGTAACAACGAAAGAAACGTAAATTCTAAACCCTGTCGGTCTGGTTTACAATTTGTCGATAGTTTACAAACTAACGCGTAGGTTTATAAACTAACGGTTTTGACAGTCTTACGGTGACATATATATGAATTGGGGACATATATATAATATATATATATATATTTATATATATATATATATATATATATATATATTTTATTAGTCAACATGCCCCCCAATTGCCAGATTAAGCGAATTTGCTAATGTATTTAAAGATAATATTGACTTGTTCTATAACACTATTTTTAAAATTAAAATAAAGCTTTTATTCTAGAATAAACTGTTTAATAGATAGTTTGATAATGAAATTAGGTTAATACACTTTTTGCACGTGTATTCTAACTTTTGAATGTTGTGCGCGCATCTTGAGGATTTGCGACTGTTCATGTTACCTATGTTCTTTTTATTTTAAGCACTTTAAGTTGTAAAATCTGTTTTGGGTGCCAAATAAAAAATAATAATAAAAAAATAGCCAGCAGTGCTTTGATTAACCGACTGTGTCTTAGACCAAATAACAAGAAGTCGAAATCAGAAATCAGAAATCAGAAATCAGAAATCAGAAATTTTATTTGTCAAACACGGTATACATTATGTTACAGATGGTTGGTAACTAATTAATTCAGACCTCAGTGTTTTGCCCAAGAAGGGCGTACAAATATTACATGGTATTTAAAATATAAAATAATAATAGCAAACATTCAATAATAATTCAATTCAATTCAGATAAAATAATCAATATCGCAATAATAATAATTTAAAGATTCAATTAATTCAATAATAGGTAGTTAAATTCAATTCAGTTTAAGTCATTAAGTTGTCACAAATTATATTAAAATAGAGTAATTTAAGATGTCATATGCTTTTGTCATTAATAAAATCTTGCACATCATAATAGCACTTAGTAACTAGCAGCTTAAATAGGGTACGTTTAAATGTCAATAATGTCATATCTTTTATAGAATTTGGCAATTTATTATATATTTTTGGTGCCATACACAAGATATTTTTCTGCATAAGTGCCGTTTTGGCTTGTCTTACACAGAGATTGTGCTTATTTTGTACACGCACAGATTTATATTTTCCGTGAGAAACCTTAACAAAGAGATTTAGATTATTTTTTACAAAACACCGCTACTTCATAAATATAGTGGGATGGCAGGGTGAGCAATTTTAGTGCTTTGAACACTGGAGCACAGCTTTCATGTGGCTTTAATCCACATATAGCTCTTACGCAGCGTTTTTGAGCTTTAAACACGGTGTCTTTGTCAGTAGAGTTGCCCCAAAATATAATACCATAGCGAAGTATAGAGGCTACAAGACCATGGTATGCAGTGAGAACGGTTTCTCTGCTTACAATTTTCGATAATTTAAAAAGAAGATATGAAGCTTTATGCAATCTTTGACACACTTGAGAGGTTTGAGCCTTCCACGTTAGCTGATGGTCAATCTGCACTCCTAAAAATTTTGTTTGTTTCACTTCCTCAAGGTATTCGCCTTCAAACTCAGTACTAAAGTTAGGCACTGCATTTGTGCGCTGAAAAAAGTGCATTATTTTAGTTTTACTAAGATTTGCCATTAATTTGTTATTATTAAGCCATGTCATTATATATTTTAAAGTGTCATTAGTATTTTCTAAGTATTCGTCATAATTATTATTGAATTTAATAGTCACTGTGCTGTCATCAGCGAATAAAATCATTGGATTTGGAACGTGTCTCGGTAAATCATTTATGTATATAATAAATAATAACGGTCCTAAAACGCTACCTTGTGGAACACCACAAGATATTTCCCTAGTATTTGATAAATATTTTTGTTCAGATTTTGTTTTGAGGCAAATTCTACTAATTTCTGTGCATTGAGGCCTTTTACTTAAGTATGACTCTATCAGTTTTAGTACATTACCTCTCACGCCATATGTGTTTAATTTACTGAGCAATAAATTATGGTTTACGTAGTCGAACGCCTTCGTTAAATCCATGTATATTGCGCAAATTGGTATTCTAGAGTCAATGTTTGGTAAAACTGTATTTAAAAAATTGTATATAGCCATGTCAATTGATTTGTGTTTCCTAAATCCCATTTGTTCGTCAGTTAAAATATTGTACTTATTTAGATGAGACTCCAATGCATTGTAGATTACTTTTTCAAAGATCTTTGAAAATATTGTGACTAATGCTATTGGTCTATAGAATTTCATGGAGCACCTGTCATCTTTCTTAAATAATGGCTTTACTACAACTGATTTTAATTTGTCAGGGTACTGGCCTTTATGTATGCACATGTTTATCAGAAAACTTAAATGTGGTGCTATGATTTCTGCTACTTGCTTAATTGCTTTAGTGTGTATTTCATCGTAGCCCACACTATTTTTATTTTTCAATAATCGTATTATTTTGATAATATCTTCAGGTACAGTTGGCGCCAAAAACATGGAATTTAAAAGATTATTGTTAGTCGAAGGGTTCTGGTTGTGGCTATCATTGCGGTTACTCGTTTGATCTATAAAATAGTCATTGAAGGCATTCGCTATTTGTTGGGGATCAGTTATAGTCGCGGATTCTGTTTTTATTTTAAGAATGGTTTCCTTCGGTAAATTACTTTTAGCGTCATTAATAATTTTCCAACCTGCTTTAGATTTACAATCAGAATTATTTATAAAATAATTATTCTGGGCTTTTTGTGTCAATTTAATTATCTTTCTAAAGGTACTTGTATAAGTTTTTAATTTAGTTTTATTTATCTCTGAAGGGTTTCTTCTATAGTGCCATAAGAGTTCCCTTTGATTTTTGCTACATTGCTTAATACCCTTTGATACCCACTTTGGAGTTTTGGTCGACTTCACTTTAACGTCTTCTAATGGGAAACAAAGATTGTAGATCATGAGGAAATCATTTAGAAATGTATTGTACGCTTCATTGCAGTCATCCATAGCATAGGTACATTTCCGAAAATGTCAAACATTGCATGTGAGTGGCTAATCTATTCAGATTTTCAGGGCTAAATTTTCTTTTTTTGACAGTCCATGCTTTGATTCTACAAGTTTTTTTTACAGGCACTTGTAATAACTGAGAAGTGTGATCTGAAAGGCCAAATTCTATAACTCTACCCTTGCATCCTCTCAGTATATTATGGGCAAAATTGTCAATGCAGGTTTTCTCTTTCCTAGTAGGAGTGTTTAGTTCTAGCTTCATGTTGAATCCCTGAAAGAATGATATTAATTCTTTTGACCAGTTGTTTCCTTTTTTTAATAAATCGATGTTGAAGTCTCCACAGACAATAATTTTTTTGTTACGTTTGTTGCACAGTTTATTAAGAATAGAATGCATTCTGTCAAAAAATAAATTGAAATATTTACTGGCGTCATTTTTCTGTGGTACTCTATATATACAGACAATAATTACATGAAGATTGATTAGTTCTATTGCACAACATTCTAAAACGCCACTTATTGATTGTTTAGCAACGTGACATAGTTCTTTAAAGTCCAGTCCAGTTCTTGTTAAGATACAGGCTCCTCCTCGTTTTTTCAGATTCCGTGAGAAATGTGCTGCCAGTCGGAAGTTGGGAATTGATATTAGATCTTCATGTCCAGATTGCATAAAATGTTCTGTGATACAAATAATATCGATCAAAGTCTTTTCTGATGCCAGTTCCTCTAGACAGACAGTCAGGTTTGAAGATTTGCTTAGTAGACCAGCTATATTTTGATGCAATATTTTAATGTTGTCATACACGAAAAAGATCATCATTTTCTTCACTCGGTGTGCTTGGTGAATTATTTTCTGTCACACTTATCGTAGAGGGTTTTTTTGACGTCAGATAGAGATTCAATTCTTGAATGTCTGCTTTCAGATTATAAAACAGAGTTTGCATTCCTTTTCTATTTAATTTTCCTTGTATTCCAGAGAACATATTGCCATAGTCGTAGGATAGGTTTAAATTAGAGTCGAACACATAAACGTGTTCGTGAGTCAGTGCGTCCAGGTAGAGTAAATTATTGAAGGATTCGACTCTACGATTGTACATTTCAGTATATCTGCCACATCTGAAGGTTGGAACGCATATGACAACGTTCGTGTGTTGTTGTAAACTTTTCGTAGCTTCTCTTATCGCCATCACTGACGTAACATAGTTTTTGGTCACTATGAAATCTTCTTCTCCTACCATTATTACGCAGACGTCATTTGAGCCAAAATGTTGCAATTTTTGGGGCAATCGCTCTACGAGCTGTGTGATTCCAGCGCCAGTAATCAAGTAATGGCACAAGTCGTAGTCAGCACTGAATGTGTCCTGTGCTGTTTGCAATATGCGGTTGGTCTTATTGCTGCTGATAATGCATAAATTCTTCCTGAGGGTATTAGAAGTTTCAGGCATGGGGGCGGCAGATTGCGAATCTGCACAGTCCAGTGTTATTATTGTTGGGGCGGCCGTGTCGTCAGTAGAGTCATTCTGGAGTGTATCACTATGCGCAACTGAAATTGGGATTTTATCTGTGTCTATCTGTGATTTGGTTGGAGACGGGTGATTATTCATTACTAATCTTAGTTTTTGTAAAGTACTTTGGGCTGTGTGGTTTCTGCGTTTTTTTCCTTCTATTGGTGTCGCGCACTCAGTGGCGATCTTTTTATAAGTACTTATCAATTTATTAGACTTTTCTAGATCAGTTTTTAAGTTCTGGTTTTCTAGCATTAGATCGTCTATTTCTTGGTGTGCTCCTAACAATTCATTTGTTAGTTCCTCCACTCGTTTGCTTAAAGCTATGACATCCCCATTTTCTTCGTCCAATGAGGTGTTTGGAAGACTTCGCGTGGTAGATTCGAATATCGACGTGTTTGAAATATCGTTAGTCGTGCTTGAAAATGCGTGTTTACGCAGGGTTACATATTCTGCCATCGTTGCTATGTGATTAAAAGCGATCCAAACTCGGAAAAAAGAAAAAATTCTTTCCGAAGTTTATCTTGGGATAGAATAGGCTGAATATCGAAGAATAGCCGTATATTCGTTGCAATGGCAATGCAACTCTATACGAATACATGTCCGCATGCGAACCAAGGATTCCGAGAGCTATTACTCTCGGTCTATTGTTTAGACATGATAGTACTGCAATCTCCCATAGACCTACAATACACGGGGATACAATTATACCTACAATGATATAGTCGTTTAGACTTTACTCTACTGCTGAAGGCAATAAGGTCTCAAGGTGAAACAAACAAGTAAATTAAAAATGTAATTAAAAAGTGCAGGATCACAGAAGGGAAAAAGGAAATGTGAATGGAATATTGAATAACCGGCTAAAGAAGACGCAACTTTCTGTGCCCATACCGCCCCGTATGAGAAAAGTCGTGACACTGTCTGTTTTTATGTTCCAAAAAAGAATATTTATTTGTATGGCGTTTTCAAACAATTGTCACAAATAATAAATGAAATATATTACACAAAAGTCTCCGTAATACAAATATATATATATCAAACGAAAGGTCACAAAATAGAGTTTCGAATGATATTAAAACTATGCATACAAAATGACCTCCCCTATTTTCGTTAAAGGCCTTTAATCTGAGCGGCCAGTCATCGACAGAAGCACTCACGACATCCATGTCAATATTGGCCACCGTTTTAATCAGGGATGCTTTGAGAGACTCCAAATTGCAATGAGGTTTAGCGCAGACCTTCTCCTCTAAGTACTGCCATATTTTATATTCCAATGGGTTCAAGTCTGGACTCGAGGAGGGCCAGTTTTTGAGTCTGATAAAGTCGATTCCAGGGGAGGGGAGCCGATTTTAAGTGCTTTTTGCCTTATGAGCTGGTGCAGAGTCCTGCTGGACTACCCAGTGTCTGTTTTTTAACATTGTCTCTGAAAGAGGTTCCACGAGGAAATGTTAGGACTGTGTTTTTGCCCACGAGTGCACTTGTTTTAACTCCTTTTCCACAAAAATACAGCTCAGTTGGGCCCGAATATGAGACCCCAAGCCGTGAATGATGATGGTGATCGCTGAACACGTGGGATAAGTCTGCTCGCTTCTGCACTGTTTTGCACAACATACACTTTATCATTCTGTTTGTTAAAGCTTTCTTCGACATCAAGATTTTTTTCGTCCGAAAAAAGGATTTCACGGTATTTTTTCCCGCGTATCGCTTTAGCAAGGCTCGGGATATATCTGTGATCGAGCCTGATCTTCAGTCGTGCGTTAAACAAATTTTATGTGCAGTTTTTTCCGGTAAGCTCGTAGTCCAAGGTCTTCATTCAATACCTTTTTAACTATAGTTCTACTTAACCTCATCTGGAGAGCCAACAGTTTTTGGTTCCGAACGGGATCTCTTTGTATTCGCGCCTTCACTGCTTTGATCATTGCTTGAGTCCGAAGAGTAAGACGATATCTTCTAATCTCGAATCTTCCCTGAATCGTTTGATAGTACGATTAACGGACGTCAACGTTTTTTTTTTTGCAGTTTGAAAATCTCAGTTGGCGCGGGACCGCAGCGATGCAATGCAATTACCGCGACTCTAAGGTGTTTTCGCGTCCACTCCATTTGTGAAAATAAATAAAATTACAAAAAACCTATGAATTTGGTTTTTCAAAAAATTCGTATTTCGAACGCCCATTACTTTTTTTAGGGTTCCGTACCCGAAGGGTTCCAAACGGGACCCTATTACTAAGACTCCGCTGTCCGTCCGTCCGTCCGTCCGTCCGTCTGTCACCAGGCTGTATCTCAAGAACCTAGCTAGCTAGAGAGTTGAAATTTTACAGATTATGTATTTATGTTGCCGCTATAACAACAAATACCAAAAAACAGGATAAAAGAAATATTTAAGGAGGCTCCCATACAACAATTCTTTCAATACCACATACAAACTTATGGATGCACCTGGTTACGTACATGGAGTGTGAAAGTAACCGCACCAATAACTTTGTAAACAATATTTTGCTGTGTAAAATCCAAACTATTATTGTGGGGTCACGCTGCGAATGCTAATAGTATATTTATTCTGCAGAAACGGGCTGTTCGTGCAATTTATAGATTAGGGCCTAGAGTGTCACTGAGGGAAAAGTTTAAAGAAATCAATATTCTGACATTTGTGTCTCAATATATCTATGACAATCTTGTGTATCTAAAAAGAAATATAACTAATTTTCAGAAGTACAGTGATATACACAATTTTAATACTAGAAATAAAGACAAGTTGGTTGCTTATGTAAGCCGACTACATAAAATTAGTAATTCTTTTAAAGGCAATTGTATACGCTATTACAATAAGGTCCCTACTGATATTAAAAACTTACCTTTAGACAAGTTTAAAATAATAATAAAACAGAAATTGTAAAAAAAAGGTTACTATAGGATATCTGATTACTTAGAGGACAGATGTCCATGGGAATAGATTGTTTGAGTAACAGGCTGTTTCGATATATAATTAGCATTCATTTTGTAATTTGACAATATTTTATTTAAAAAAGGAAACGCAAAAGATGCGACGACTGTGGAGTTTCTTCGGTGAGCTCTTCTCCACAGATTCCGCCATTGTGTTAGTGAACTCACCCAAAAAAATGTAATGACGGATCTAAGTGATGTAACAACATCCTATGGAAATAAATGATTTTTGATTTGATTTGATTTGATTCCACACCATCGCTTCCATTGAACGGTGGTACGGAACCCTTCGTGCGCGATTTAGACTCGCACTTGACCGGTTTTTTTGGTTCGCGTTCTAAATTTGAAGTTTGAGTTATGTGACAAAACTTATGGCCCCATCCATGTAGGTAAAGGCACAAAAATACTAATATGGTAAGCTCTTCAAATACGATGTATTACGTATTCTTTGCTATCGTACGCAATATTCACAGAGGCGTACGTAAAACGTGGTGTGTACAATTGCAGGGGCGAATAGACAAAATCTCAGGAAAGTTGTTCTAAAGATAAATAAATAAAAAAAAAATGTTATATGCCATGTTCTGTATTTTTTTTATTCATTTTTTTCTCTCGAAGCGACAACACTGATTTTCAGTGAAGAAAGGCAAAGTTGAAAAAAATATCGTTTCAAATTCGCAATTCGCCCCGTCATTTGGTACAAGTTTAAAAAAATCAAAAAAGCTATTTTGTGCTATTACGAGTAGGTTTAAGCAGTTCTTGCGGATTTTGAGAAATACACGTAAGGATTATAATGTAAGTAGAATTATAATTTAGTTTTCGAAAAATACGTAAATATGTTAATCAAGGTAATTTCATTTCAATTCTGAGGTTAATAGAAACGGGAATGGGGACGAGAGACGTACACGGGGTGTATAAATACGTTATATGGTTGAATGGAAACGGAGAGGGTTCAATGGAAATTAAGAAAGGGTCTATAGAAATAAAGGTGTTAGGGCTGTCAACATATTGGTCCTATGAAATTAAACAAAGTAGTGAAATATCGGGATCGCGATTTGAAGTGCTTTATGAATGACTAACCTATATTTTTGTAATTGTAGGTAAAAATCAACATGCCTCGTGTTTATAAACCTGACCCTCGAAGCAAAAGATGCAGGAATTGTTGCGAAGATATGATAAATGAAGCCGTTGAAGCTTACAAGACTGGCAATGTGGGATACGCTGGTAAGGCTGTAGCTGAAAAGTATGATATAGACAAGTCAGAGACGTATAGACTCTTACGGAGGGTAAACAACTTTGTCTGTAGATACTGATTGATACATACATGATAAAATGTATAAATACAAGTGCAAAATAGGGCTGCTTTTTGACACGTAAGATTTGAGATATCTTGATACAATGGTTAGGTAGGATAGCGCTAATATAAAATAAAAGGGTTTTTCTTCAGAAACTGAGGAACTAAGTCTCTCAGGCCAATTTATCCGAAACAGAATAGTGACCACTGATTAAATTAATTAGGACAATATCTGTAGGAATGAAAGGAGTTGCTTAATTATTCAAACAATATTAAACAATTGTTCATTAGACCTGCTTATTTTTTCATACAGTATATACAATCCCTAATATAATTAAAATGCGTCGCCGCATTTTGTGAACAGTTCCCCTGTCCATATTTTAAACTAAGCGTCATGTATACTAAAAGGTTACATCATAGCATTGTTGGGTGTAACGAAACGCAACCGATCTGAAATTTGCACAGACGCCTCGACAACATCGGAGGGCAAATAAGAAATGGAGAAAGCTTTGTACCAATAATAGTAATAAGCAATAATAAAAACGTTTTGGCAAATATTACCAACGCATTCATGACAGATAATGCTCCAGAGATTTATCGTTTTTCTTTGCTGAAAGTGCCGTTTTTTAAAAAAAAACTACTGCCCAAATATATACCTATGACTTATTTGGTGGAGTTACTTAACAGGGTGTAAGGTATCTCCCATATCTTAATCTGAGGCGCATGAGATGTCTAACATATCCTTTGATTTTCTTCGTTCGACGGATGCACTACGACCACAAACGAATGCACTCCTTTTGTGGCCCAAATAAATCGAAATAAGTGATCTTACGAACTTACCAAATGAAGTTCGATCATTATTATACGAGTCGCTTAATTATAAGATATAAATTATAACACCAGGTAGTCCCTTTAGCCTACTAGAATTATGAGAGATGTATTCAATTATTCTCAAATGCCATCACCTGAAGTTGCTGTTGCGGAAAATTCTCTAAAAAGGAAGAACAAATAAAAGGCGCTGAGATATCAAATAAATAAGAAGAAAGGTGATGACATTATAATGCTGAACAAGAAACTACTGAGATAAAAGAAACGCATAGCAAGGTTTTTTTAAGCTCACCAGAAATTAGGAAAGAAAGGTGAAAAAGGCACTTTTTGCTGAAGTGTTAAAAGAGTAATTACAAGTAAAAATCAGTGGTGAAAACGGTAAGTGAAAAGAGACTGCTTACAAAAATAGTTTCAAAAACTATGGTTAGTAAATATAAGCTAAGGTGAATGGAAGACGCAGGTGTGATAACCTATAAAAGAATTTAGAAGTCAAAATTACTCGAAGACTGGCAAGAAAAAACAAATATCAGAAGAAACTGTAAGAGCTGTTGTAAACTTCTACGAAGATGATTCTTACAGTAGACTAGGATCGGGAAAGAAAGAGTTCATCACAAGAAAAACCGAACGAAAACAAAAGCGATAAATGCTTGATTCGTTGGTCAGCTCATACAAGAAGTTCCAACAACAGAAAAGCCAATTTAAACATGATTATAAACGACTGTTAAAAGAGATATCTCTTATAATACGGTTGATTTTATGTTTCACTAATGTCCAATTACTTATTTCAAAAGGTTTTTATTTTATAACAATAAATAACATTTGTACTGAAATTATATTTTTCACAAATTTTGTACTGAAATTATATTTTTCAATCATAACACAGTATATTCATAGGCACCAGTCCCCTGTATCGATTTTTCTTAATTTGACAAAGATGCCATGGATAAATCAGTTCTAGATCTACTTAAAGAGATGAGATATGGTATTATGAATATGTGAACCGAATAAAAAATTGAGATTATTCCTGGACGAAACGTTGGCAGTTGGGGTTATGTGAAAACTGAAAAAAAAAGTCCGCAACAAATAACAAAACAAAGACTGATTCGTGAAAAAGACTGGATTCCACCAATATTGATACAGAAGAAAAAGAAAATAGAAATGGAATGGAAGAAGAATAAAAGGCAAGAGCAACAAATAAATAAAGAAAACCAATAAATAAGCAATGAAAAAAATTAAAAGGTGATTGATTTTGAAACATGCCCAATGGTAATATAACTCTAGATGAGATAAACCTAGACCACTTGGACCTGGGCCAAGATGTACATTTGTTTGAAGACGGTTTGTTGTATGGAAATGACGTTGTCTATGGTATTGACAAGTTTCAGGAAAAAAATGACATCAAAGCATATATGCCTCAAAAGATATCCAAAGATAATCGAACGAAAGAAAACGGTAAGCGAATGCTGCAAATAATAATGACTAAATATTGCTAATGACTAACAACCTAGTATAAGTATAAGGCGATCATCGTACCACTACAAAGATTAGGACACTTTGAAAGATGTAATGAATAATAATATCTTAAGACTTTTGTACTTTACAACAATAATAATTATAATAATATATAACAAGAACTTTCAGCATAAGAAGAAATTTAAATATTTTATTTTTTTACAAAAAGTAACTCTATTTAACACTGACAAAACTCATAAAAACATGTCCTTTTACTCACAAAACAAATATATACTTAATGAGTTGTTGTAAGAAGTTACAACAATATTAAATAACTGTATGCCTGGCGCCACATATTCACAAATATTAAACAAAGTGTTGTCATCGCAGTTTTTAGAACCAACCACCCTAATTATTTTAATTGGTAGAAGGGAAAATGTATCTAAAAAACTAATTACTAAATACTTTTCCAAATTAAATTCTTTACAAAATGTAGATAGAATAATCTTGTTTGCGTTTCCCTTCAGCCAATCTTTGTCACAACATGAAAATCATATAAGACATGATTATAATACATTTATACACACATTGACATGTCGTCATACTGAAAAATTTCATTTCATAGACACCAATATTTGTATTGGAAAATATTTTTATTTGACTAAGGATAGGTATTACCTATCTAGGTTTTATACAAAACAGATAGCACAGTCACTATCTTATTTTATTTTGAACTCAGTCAAGTTTTTGACTAATGAAACGCCTGCTTCTATTGAGCAGTGTAATAATAATGACATGTACTCCTTGGAATCTGTTCCAAGCTCTTTAAATTAACCCATAGGACAACAGAGAGTAACTCTGGCAGTAATATTAATATTTGTATAAATATACCTTCATCTTGCCCATTAAATCAAGTTACTAGTAATGAAAAATGTAAAAGTAAGAATATTTTAAACGTGGTTCATCAAAATATACAGGGCATGTTAAGAAAAGAACTGGAAATTGAGTTATTCATGAACTGTAATAATATTGATATTTTTATGTATTACAGAGCACTTTTTAAAGAGTTATCAGTTCATGTTCAACTTTAATAACCACCACGTTGCTAGTTCGTTCAACAGAAAAACAGCTGATCGCAGTGGCTCCTTAATACTTGTAAATAATAGTTTTAAATATAAGGAACGAGTTGACATAGTGAGCCTGTCTGTTGAGCGTACCATGGAAATAGCCTGTATTGAACTTGAACAACTTATTGTAATGAGCGTATACAGACCACCAGATTCATCCTTTGATTTATTCGAAAAGAAAATGGATGAAGTGTTGATTAAAATCAGCGATAAAAACAATTTTTTTATGATTTGTGGTGATTTTAATGTTAATCTGTTAGAGGATAATAATATTTGTACTAGATTAAAATCTTTATTTTTATGTCACAACATGAACTATCTGTTTTTGGAGCCTACTAGAATTACTGCAACATCTGCTACCTGCATTGACAATATATTTACTAACATTACGCCCATTTTCAAATCGGTCATCAATAAATTAACCTCTGATCACTCTGGTCAGATAGGTATATTCAATATTAAAATAAAAAAGGACCAAAAAGAGGATATTACATGTGTGCCCGTTAGTGACACTCGGCTTGAACACTACAGGAATAATATTTTAGATAAACTATGGGAAATACCATACAGTGACGATCCAAATTTGTTGTACAAGTATTTAACCTTGTCAAAAATGAATATGATACGGTATTTAAATCAAAAACTATAAAAGTTAATAACAAAGCTTTGTTTAGTGATTGGGCGACAGTTGGAATTCATAGGAGCAGACGAAGATTATATGAACTCTATGAAGAGAAATCATATAACAAAAATACGGCCTTTCTAGATTATGTTCGTAGTTATTCAAAAATGTTTAAACGCGTTTGTGCCGTAGCTAAATCTAATTTCATTAAAAACAAAATTGAATCTAGTAGCAATGTAATGAAAACGACTTGGCAAATTATAAACAGAGAGACTGGAAAGGCCAAAGCTACACATAATAACTTCAAGCTTAAGATAGATAATCAATTGCTAAGTACAGACCTAGAAGTAGCAAAAGCTTTCGAAAATTTCTTTACGGACATTCCAGTTTCAACAACCAAGTCTTTAAATTCATCTCCCGCTGCTGCTGAATCTATTCTTAAACAAAACTTTGAGGAATGTAAAACAGATTTTAAATTTAGGCACGTAAATAATGAAGACATTGTAAAAGCGTTTAAATCCCTGGAAATGAAAAAGACAGCTGACGCCCATGGTCTATCAGTAAAAATTATTAGTTCCATTGTAGATTGTATTGCACCTCACCTTTGTTGTATATTTAATCAATGTATAGATAGTGGTGTGTTTCCTGACTTGATGAAACTAAGTAAAGTTATACCTTTATTCAAAGCTGGTAGTACATCAGACCCCACCAATTTTAGACCCATATCGATACTACCAACGCTTAGCAAAATATTTGAAAAACTCATACTTAATCAATTGCAAAGTTATTTTTATCTCAATAATTTAATTCATATTGCTCAGTTTGGTTTCACAAAGGGTCGTTCAACAGCCGATGCTGGTGTTGAACTAATCGACAATATTTTTGATGCCTGGGAAGACGCAATGGATGCAATAGGTGTCTTCTGCGATCTATCCAAGGCTTTTGATTGCGTCCATCATGACACTCTTGTCAGGAAGTTACGCCATTATGGTGTAAAAGATCAGGCACTTGGCCTTCTGGAGTCATATCTAACAGATAGGGTTCAGAAGGTCGATGTTAATGGGAAAAGATCACCTGGGTCTTCAATAAGTATGGGCGTACCGCAAGGTTCAATTCTTGGTCCTTTCTTGTTTTTAGTATATATTAATGATTTACCTTACCTTGTTAAAGCAAAACATGGGTTAGTATTGTTTGCCGATGATACTTCTTTGATATTTAAAGTTAAAAGACAGCAATCAAATTATGACGAGGTAAACAATGCTATCTCTAGTATAGTGAACTGGTTTACTGTTAACAATTTATTACTTAATGAAAAGAAAACTAAATGTATTAAATTCGTGTTACCCAATGTGAACCCGGTAACTACAGACATATTTATAAAAGGACAGAGATTGGACCTTGTGCAGTCGACTGTCTTTTTGGGCATTACTTTAGACGCCAAACTACAATGGGATCCTCATATAAATAACTTGTCGAACAGACTGAGTTCGGCAGCGTTCGCAGTTAAAAAAATTAGAGCTCTTACCGACGTAGACACCGCTAGACTAGTCTACTTTAGTTACTTTCATAGTCTAATGACCTATGGTATTTTATTGTGGGGTCACGCTGCGAATGCTAATAGTATATTTATTCTGCAGAAACGGGCTGTTCGTGCAATTTATAGATTAGGGCCTAGAGTGTCACTGAGGGAAAAGTTTAAAGAAATCAATATTCTGACATTTGTGTCTCAATATATCTATGACAATCTTGTGTATGTAAAAAGAAATATAACTAATTTTCAGAAGTACAGTGATATACACAATTTTAATACTAGAAATAAAGACAAGTTGGTTGCTTATGTAAGCCGACTACATAAAATTAGTAATTCTTTTAAAGGCAATTGTATACGCTATTACAATAAGGTCCCTACTGATATTAAAAACTTACCTTTAGACAAGTTTAAAATAATAATAAAACAGAAATTGTATAAAAAAGGTTACTACAGGATATCTGATTACGTAGAGGACAGATGTCCATGGGAATAGATTGTTTGAGTAACAGGCTGTTTCGATATATAATTAGCATTCATTTTGTAATTTGACAATATTTTATTTAAAAAAGGAAACGCAAAAGATGCGACGACTGTGGAGTTTCTTCGGTGAGCTCTTCTCCACAGATTCCGCCATTGGGTTAGTGAACTCACCCAAAAAAATGTAATGACGGATCTAAGTGATGTAACAACATCCTATGGAAATAAATGATTTTTGATTTTGATTTTGATTTTTGATTTTATAGAATAAGAAGTGAAGAAGAAAAGATTAATGAATAATAAGTGCCTGTTGAAGTAGATTACTGATTGATCTCGTGATTTTCTATGACAATATTAAAAAGTTTATTATTTTTACCTAATTGTTTTAGTTACCATATGCCTAACTAATCAGGAGCTAAATTATCTGTAACAGGTTTTGCGACTTGGAATTAGATTGCAATTTCGAAATGTCATTGTCAAACTTGCAATTTAGTTCAAACAAATCCGTCAAAAAACACTCGAAATCGCAATCAAAATGTTGCCTGAAGATGCCTCGAAAGAGAGTCGAGAAACTGATCACAATCTATAGTTAATGTACGAAAAGTGACAACCCTAGCATTTTTTTTCTATCAACGGCTAAGAGGTCGTTTAATTTTTAATTGAACAAAACCACCTGCTTTTGACGTTCAGGAAATATTGAGTCGGCTTAGAGTCAAGATACCTACGTAATATTAATTATCATACGATACATTCGACAATCCTGACAAATATAAAAATTCAGTCAAAGTCCAACACTGTGTCTAGTCACCCCGTCTTACTAGGCAAAGGCCCACCAACCAAGTACCTATCTTCATACAACCTTCACACACCATCGCTATTTTCCAAACATATATGAGAACAATGATGACTTGTTACGCTGTGTTTGAAAATTCGTGTCGCTTTACAGCTTTGTTGACATACAATGTTACGTTAGCACATTAGAATGCTACCGTGCAGTTTTAGGAGGAATTTAACAACACGTTTTGTGATAACTATAAATTAAAATTTGAGAACACACCCGACACATTAATTAAATCTTACGGCTATTTGGTTCACTTGTTTCCTATTTAGGCTCATAGCTTTGGAACCGCTGAACAGATTTTAATAAAATACATCTAAGAGCTATCGCAGTGAAGTCTAGTACCACTTTAAAACCGGTCAAGTGCGAGTCTAAATCGCGCACGAAGGGTTCCGTACCACCGTTCAATGGAAGCGATGGTGTGGAGGGAATAGTTTGGATTTTACACAGCAAAATATTGTTTACAAAGTTATTGGTGCGGTTACTTTCACACTCCATGCACGTAACCAGGTGCATCCATAAGTTTGTATGTGGTATTGAAAGAATTGTTGTATGGGAGCCCCCTTAAATATTTCCTTTATCCTGTTTTTTAGTATTTTTTGTTATAGCGGCAACATAAATACATAATCTGTGAAAATTTCAACTCTCTAGCTAGCTAGGTTCTTGAGATACAGCCTGGTGACAGACGGACGGACGGACGGACGGACGGACGGACGGACAGCGGAGTCTTAGTAATAGGGTCCCGTTTGGAACCCTTCGGGTACGGAACCCTAAAAAAGGCATTAATATGCGTCCACCCGTTGGAGCGCTAGAGTGACACGGATTTACACACGGATAGACGCTGCGGTCTTATAACACCCCCCGTTTTCGTGGAGGGTTAAAAACATGAGCGGGTGAAATTTCTACTAAAAGTGTAGTGTACTGTAAGAAATTGGATTAGCAGGGCTAACTGATCTGATTTAGTAAGTTTCTACTTCAACTAATTCCAATTCTTAATGTACATTATATTACAAGATATATATTCAGCCTTATAAATGTAGCCCTTTAATGTCCCCACCGTGGGGCACAGGGCCTTTCACCGGAGACGAGTAAGATTGAGCCATACTAACTACTACTGCCAAGTAGCGATACTAGTCGGCACCTACAGCTTAACGTGTTTTCCGACACACATGGAACTTACGATAATGTACTTAAGATACATTCTTCGTTGAGTTTCGTAATGCTTCGAACCCAACCTACTTGATATTAATTATATCGTTTACCTTATAATTATAACTCACTCACTAAAGAGGTTGCTTGCATTTTCCGTGCGCTGCACTGGCCGAAAAACTGGCTTTGAACAACGATTAATTAAGATAAATTACTTTATACTACACCTGCTCCGAAAGTACCTTGATACTTTATCAAATTTACGGTAGAAAGTACGTCATTGCATATCGAACAAATATGCGGGGAGAAAACGCATCTGAGCGGGAGAGAAAAGTGTATGAAAATCCATTTCTTACGTGTTTTTTTTTTTTATTTTGTGTAAGACTATGCGCCGGTAACCTAAATATCAAAAGCCAAAAAGTTTTTACAGTGAGTTTTTATCTCCAAGTTCGCAAAATGACACTGGCCACTAGCTGTGTGTTGGATGGTGTCAAACAATTTGAAAAAAGAACATGTGAAAATTGCAGGCAGACGCCATTGGCGCCATTTTCAATTTGTGTGTTGTTTGAGGATTCAGTTTTCGTAGAAAGTAAAATAAAACTATCAAAATGATAAGTAGGTGTAGTATAAAGCACTAGTATCACTCGAGAGAAAGTGCGATTCCCGATCTCGGGTGTTTCAAACGACACCCTCGACGGTAATCGGTCACTTTCTCCTCTCGGTGAACAATGTACTATATCTCATTGGTGACCTTGTACCAGCACCGGAATCGTACCTGCATCTCCTGCATGAGAAGCAAGCGTGAAGCCCACTAGACCACAGAGCTCTTCAGCCTTAGTTTTGTTAATACGACGATGACGTTATAACATTAATGGACTATGATTTTAGTCCTATGTGACAATTTTTATTATAGCTTATTTATTTATTTTATTTATTTATTTATTTACATACGTGCTTGTGACCTAACAGTTAACAAAAACCAAATTGACACAAACAGACATTAATTTAGAGTACAAAGAAACAGGTTATAAAGAACACAGACGTTACTTACTTACTTATAACATAGACAAAAAGTGGCGACTTTTGCGAATCCCGTCAAAGAACACTGGAACAAGTCCACCTCAGTCCTCTCTGATATGACATTAAAGAGAGCGAGCGCCCGCGTCACCGGCGCCTCCCGCAGCATCGCCGTCCTCGCCAGCGGGATGTGGAACAGCTTGTGCGTCCTCGCCCGGAGGTAGTTGTTCGGCACATAGAGTCCCAACCGTGCCAATACTAACGGGTTTTCAAGCATGCCCCGGAACACCTTAAACACATATGTAGCAAGTGCGAGGCCCCTCCTGACTTCCAGCTCATTGTAACCAACCATGCCCAAAACGAACAGGGTTGGATACATAAGCGGAAAGAAAGGATAGACCCCGTACCGCTTGAGATATAGGTACCTAATAAATCGATTTTGCACTTTCTCCACCATGACGCTATATTTTGCTTCATGTGGGTGCCAGATAATTGCACTACTTTCCAGTTTGCTTCTAACCAAAGCATTGTACAAAGCACTTACAGCCTCAATGCTCCTAAACTCTCTAGCCTGTCTCATTACAAAACCTAGCTTTTTAAATGCTTGCTTGGTGACATCAACAATGTGATCACGAAACGTTAGATCGGTGGTCATGCGCACCCCCAGATCTTTTACCTCTCTTACCCGCGTCATTTCAGCGCCATCTACCGAGTACTTAGTAAATGAGTGTTCACAGTGGGGGGATAGAAAAGTTGAAAGCAGAAAGTTTGACTTAGGAACCTTTGCACTAGTTAAGACTACTAATACTAAAAGCCCTTACTCACTAAACTATAACAGCTGAACTTTGTGGAAGTGAGATTCATCCTTGACAGTGCCTATTAATAGTCATAGTACTTTATTACTGTAGATATTTACATATACTTAGCAAACGTCATTTTTTGCCTCTTCTCTACATTGGACCACTGTGGGAGAAGAAGGGCGTAGAAACTCCCACAGATTGATTTTTAGATCTCTTAAAAATAGGTTGTGCTTAACTAATACAAATATGAAAAAAATAATTGTTATGATTAATAAGCAGGAATAAATAATTACAAAACTATTAACAGCAAGGTCTGTGTTGAGCCAGATTAACCCCATACAGTCCTGTCATTTAAGTAATCTTGAACATTTTTCGACAAAGTCGCTTTAACATGCTTTTTAAATTGCTCAAATGGCAATTTCAAAATCTCCAGAGGTATCCTATTGTAGTAGAGAATGCACTGACCCTTGAAAGAATTGCTAACCTTGCCTTGCCATCCATATCATACATCACATGAGATGAGATAGATAATGAACACCTACTAAGTAGATATATTGTGTTACTAGAAATATCTAAAGGAAACCACAAATTGCAACGAACATGCATACATATTATGTATCTGCATGCGAAAGGAAAACTTGAGAGATATTTATGATGTGGTCATGTGGTTAGTTGCCGTTGGCTTACTAAGTAGTTAGTCTAGGTAGTAGTAAGCATTAGAATAAAAATAGGCTCTGACGACGCTAGGTATGCATTGAATAACGACAGTTTAAAAAACACACGAACTAAATTAACAGATTGAAATCCGATAGCTTTTATCCGGAGCTATATTTTCAAATTAGATTTTTTATTAATTTAGTTGCGACTCATCTGGAATCAGTCTGAATAACCGGATAACATGAAACGAGCATGACTTTGACATCTACGTAACTTAGTAACAACAGTAGAGGCAGAAGTTTCCATGATGTTGATGACCAATAAAGTTTTACCTCTTCGTAAAATGAAGCGCCCCGTGGTCTTCGCTTGCTTCTCACACATTGGAGATGCAGGTTCGAATCCTGACCGTGTACCAGTCACATAATTAATTTATCTTAAGTACATTATCGGACGTTCAGTGTTTCGGATGAAACGTTAAGCACAGGTGCCGGCTACTATCGCTATGTGATAGTGGTCGTAAAACCGCTTCATCAACCCAGCATCGAGCCAGCGTGGTGGAGTATGGCTTAATCTTACTCGTGTCCGGGTAAAGGCTTGTGCCCTTCGGTGGGGATATTAATGGTAAAATTGGTAAATTGGTAAATTGGTAAGCATAGACATTATTGTAATGATAAGGTATCTATCGTTTATTTTCGCAAATAATTGATTGTAATTTGTATTATTATTATTGTTATTTTGTTATTTTTAGGGTTCCGTACCCGAAGGGTTCCAAACGGGACCCTATTACTAAGACTTCGCTGTCCGTCCGTCCGTCCGTCCGTCCGTCTGTCACCAGGCTGTATCTCAAGAACCTAGCTAGCTAGAGAGTTGAAATTTTCACAGATTATGTATTTCTGTTGCCGCTATAACAACAAATACTAAAAAACAGGATAAAAGAAATATTTAAGGGGGCTCCCATACAACAATACCACATACAAACTTATGGATGCACCTGGTTACGTACATGGAGTGTGAGAGTAACCGCACCAATAACTTTGTAAACAATATTTTCCTGTGTAAAATCCAAACTATTCACTCCACACCATCGCTTCCATTGAACGGTGGTACGGAACCCTTCGTGCGCGATTTAGACTCGCACTTGACCGGTTTTATTTTTCTTTTTTTAAACCATGTACTTAATTTCAAACACAATGTAAAATTGTTCATGAAACTAATAAACTGAAACTGAAACTGAAATGCGCTACATTTATAAAATGAATCTAATAGACAAATCATTGTAGGCATCTACATCGTCCGAAGAAACTACAGTAATATAAACTATTCTTTCAAAAGGCGTGCAAAGGGCCCAGTCACGACTTCGCGTCCGAACACTAATACAATTCTGAAAGTATCGCGAATTGTACAGTTTGCCAATTGCTTAAGTACTGGCTTTCTAAAGGTTTCTTATCAAAATGGGGCAACTTAAATGGCCTTTTGTAAAAGTAAATAGGAGGACCACGAAGCACGAATTGCAAAATTATGCCCGGCAAGAGCTTGAAGACTGTAAAAAATATTTTGGATTCTGTTTGCCAGAAGGCGCAAGCAGAAATGTTTTGGCACGACAAAAAGAAAGCGAATCGTGTCAATCTTTGTACAGGCATGAGGTCACGATGACTGGGCGACACGCTTACTTACTCGTTGCTTAAATAGTCGTAATTGCCTCGCCGGAATGCACAAAATAACAAGTTACACAATAACGTTGCACATTTGCACCTCGTTATGACTCCGTGACGTGAGTCAAGACTTCAAGAGTCACGTGTCAATTGGCTCTGAGGCCAACCGACGTGAACTCAATATGTCAACGTTTAGAGACCCTTTCTATTGCAACAATTGTTTATAGGATCCTTGTATTCAGATGTGCCGTTGGGTTTGGTTGATATTACTAGCAGGAGGTTCAGAAACGACTTTTGAAATTATCATTTGAGAAATTTTAAAACAATGTTAAAGCGACTTTGTCTAAAATGGGATATTAAAATGTTCAAGATTACTTAAATAACGGGACTTTATGGGATTAATCTTACTCAATGTGTTGAGTAAGATCGCTATTAATAATTTTATCTACACACTTATCATAAACCCTCTTTACTGCGTACAAAAACCGCACGTTACGATCGGCATAATGTTAAACTACTTGGTAAAAAATCATTTCTTATCTGAAAAATTACACATTATGACCATAATGTGTAATTTTTATACACATTATGACATTCAAATTTCGAACGCCGACGCCCGCCTCGTGCCGCCCCTAGTTTGTCTGTGAAGTTGGTACTGACATTCAAAATTCGAAAGCCGACGCCCGAAGTTGGTGCTACAGAACAAGCTAAACAACTGCAGAGCCACAATGCCGGTCAAACATGCGGTTCCGTGGACACATCAAAGAGAGCTTATGATATGTGTGTAGATAAACTAGTGTATATAACTGTACATAATTAGGCATTAAAACTCTCGAGTGATATTATTATGAAACTGCCTTCGGCTCGTTTCATAAACCCACTCTCGAGTTTTAATGCCCTCCATTATGTATCAGTCACATAAACTACTATAAAACATAAAAAGGGTTTTTGCTGATCATTTTTTGCTGTGCAAATCAGTATTTTTGATGTGCGATTAAATACTAGCCATTCAAAATCAGTTTGACAAAAGTTTAACAAGTGGTCAACAGCTAATTTGGGAAACCGGGCGATATTCCCCTCAAAAAAGTCGGCTTTTTAAACTTGGCAGAGCGTTCAATCGATGTCCATGAATAATAAAATTCAAAGAAAACATTTTCTCAGAACGAATAGCCGATGATGTAACTGGGTTTAATCTGATTCAAGAGTTAAACATTCATGCAAACCACGGCGACAAATTGCATTTGCAGTGAATATTTTAAAAACATCTTCAAGTGATTCCTTGACATTCTATAGTTACAACTTGCTTGATAGTTCTCCCTTCTAAGACCAGGCTGGGCTATTCGGCTGAACGTGGTAGAGATATCAGTGTAGCTGCAGCTATGATTCCTCTAATTGGGAATAGAGCCTTGAAGGCACTTGGCCCAAAAATGCGAATATTTTGATGGATCTCTCTCACTCAACTGGTCTTATTTTGCAATGCAGATATGTTATTTTAAATTTTCACTCGTGCAGTTTTGTGTAATAAGTATTGTACATATTGTATTATCAGAACAGTCAATAAATGCAGGCTGCAAATTTTATGACTCAAGCAGGACTTTAATTACCCCGATAGCCTAGATCTAGGCTTTGTTATGGGTACTGCACGATTTCTTCACATGCAGTATTTTCTGACTGAAGCGAAGTTGAAGAGAAATTGATTGCTATCATAAGAGAACTTAACTTTATCCTCTAATATTAAGCCTCTTCAAGTAATGCATTTTGAAAATGCTTGAAGACCGAAGAATGATTGGACATGATTGTTCTAATCTTCTCTAACGAGGTATTTCATCATTAATTCATTAAGAAGTGTACAAAATACCTACAAGCCAGCGAGAAGACGTTTGTGGGAATGCAAAATATGCGTTCCGTCGTCACTCAATTACAACTGTGACTAATCGATGGACTCTCGATGGACTTGACACTTCATTTAGCAGCTACACCGGACAAAGAAAACAGCTGAAGACTAATCGCAAGACAAAAGCAACGGATGAAAAAAGAAAAAAGGTTTTGGACCTTCTCATGTCTCGTGGCATCCAAAGCCGAGGTCATTGCCTGCCAGTCAAAAAAATGGCATTGTCATGTTTACCATTGACGGGATGGAGCGAAGCGATACGGTGATCGCATCGTGAATCTTAACAACAGTTATGTTCTATTGTAAATTGTTGTTGGGTACTTTTTGTGGACAGAAAAAAGAGTATTGGCATGTGCGTGGATTAATGAATATTTTGATAGAATGGGGGCCGTTATGATAAGATCCAATAATCGAATTTGGAATATTGCACCGATACAAACCATATGCATACACAGGTACACACAGAAATTCTTCCGTTTTTTATGATATAACAAAAAGGCTAAATGATGTGGTTACTGTTATAAAGCGTGGGTGTATATTAATGATCTATAATTCGACAAGCAAATCGTATGATTATACGGAAGGCCGAAATAACATGTCTTTCGACGAAGGTCTACTACCTAATAGTAAACACCAATAGCTAATATATTATGTTTTGTTGTTGTAAGTGAATAATAACGAAGTACAAAGATAAAATTAATTTTTATCCATCTTTATTCATAGTTACAAGACTGTCAGGGTTTTAATGAGCATTACCTTATGTCCTTCAAATTTGCCTTGCCCATACATCCGAAGTTTACTAACAGTGAAACTGTGTTGATAAGTGAAATACCTCAGAAATGGTTGTAATAGATCATTTGGTAAGCAACAAACAAGAAAAAAATAAGTAAACACAGAACGTTTTTGAGACAGACGGATACGAATACCTAATACCCGCCCAGTTAAGCATTCCTTTCGACTTCACAATAAAGAGTTTAATGCACTCAATTGCTGTATACAAATTGTTAAAAATATTTGAAGGTGGAACCGCGACCAGTCTGGCACATCTCCCGAGCTTGTCACTAAAGGTTTTTGAGGTCAGTAACCTGTTTCGCTGAGTCTGCTTTGGTAACTATATGCATATAGTGAGACACGACACAGCGGTTGGTACCTATTTAACTGTTGGAATGGAAGGTCTGGCCGAACTAGGTGACTCGTATTGGTGAAAGGGCCCTAACTGAGTTTGTATGTTTTGTTGCACTTTGAGGAAGCTATATAGAATAATATATCTATATATCTGTATTAATCTATATCGCTCCCTCAAGGTAGAACAAAACATACACACATACATATTCAGTGATACGACATACACATGAAAATGTACTAAGAAAGATCTCTTTCTTTGTACATTTTCATCATGCAATATGTGGACGGACTAATCTCAATACTTAAGGGTTACAAGTAACATGTAACAGTATACTCGAACTGGCTGCTTGCTTGTAGGTACCACTACGCGGTTTGGCCTACTTTTTGTTCTCAGCTAGTTCAACATCCGTTACGATAGGGACAGCTTTTTATACAAAAAACGCATTTCTTACAAAGCAACTTCGCTTGGATTGTGTTACACACGTTTTCGTTGCTACTTATACAGAGTACACAAATGGAAATATGGGGAGTTCATAATATACCATGTGGATCTTAGTAAACATAAGACATTGTGAACCCATAAGACTCTCTAGCAACTATTCACTAAACTGCAGATACTGCCAAATAAATCGTAAGTGTTCTTGAAAACTCAATTTATCTAGGAGATAGGGGTTATCCTTAACACAACATAACTTGTGAAACAGGCTATATACGTCAGTCTATTGCGTCGGCGGCGGTGGGCAGACCTCTGGGAAATATCGGGAAATCTAGATATAGAACAATTTTCAACCGACTTTAAATAGGAGGAGGTTCTCAATTCGACAGTTTTATTTTTTTGTATCTTTGTTACGAGGTCATTCCGTCAATTATGAATCGATTTTGACGATTCTTATTTTGATTGGTAGGTCATACTACAGAGGTGGTCCCATATAAATTATATCAAAATTGATATGGCAATTTTTGAAAAAATCGACAAAAACAAAAAAAATGGTTCCCTTTAGCATATGTTTAGATGAGGACTTTTCCTTGTATAAAGACGACATTGGCATCCCGGCCGGGGAAGAAGAAATAGGGCTTGAACTTGGAGTCGGTTTTGTTAAGGGCTTGTGTTTAAACGATTACCAAAAAAGCACCTATTTTACTACCAATAAATTCGAAATGACTGCCAGAATGGATAAATGTCCACCAAATTGTGTTTGGATAAAAGATCGCCAAACTTCTTTTTATGTTTTGTGTTCTTAAGTTTATGTTTTAAGTATTTTTTGTTGTTCTTACATGTTCAACCTAAGCTACCGCAGTATTTTGCCCTGATATTTTTTGCAACTTTTGGTGTTCATTTATCCATTTTGGGTAGGAAAAAATATTTTGGTGATCATTATATTTGATGCCTTGTGTTTAACTTGGTGAATTATCAGTGCTTTTAAAACTCCAGACACTCTTCGCTTGATTGACAGGGCCCATAACAGTCACGTATTAGATTAGTACACCACTCTTTAGCAAGGTCCGATGCTTATCTCTCGTTTAACGTGAACTCTGATAAATACGAAATACCGTTTTAAAACTGTACCGAGACGCGGCGAAGTACCTACTGGCGATAGACTCGGTAACTTTTCACACGGTTGGCGGATGGTGTATGTCAAAGAGGATTTAGAGAGAGCGCCAGATATAGGTGCTTCAACTGCGAGTTTAGATACCTACAGCGCTATAAAATCATGGCAGCAGTGATTCTATGGGGGTCAAAACTAAACTAATAAAAGCGAGTTTCAAACTAATTGTATTTTAAAACTGGCTATGGGACAAGAGCGGTCGGATTTCAAGTAGTTATTTAGGGGAAATGTTAAACTGCACATCCATAATACTGATTTGCACAGCAAATATACTGATTTTCACGACAAATATCAGGGCAAAATACTGCGGTAGCTTAGGTGAAGGGTAAAGGGGGTGAGCGAAGCGAAGCCCTCTTTATTCTTCGTATTAGGTTGAACTTGTCAGATCCACAAAAATACTTAAAACATAAAAAATATTTTTGCTGATCCTTTTTTGCTCTGAAAATCAGTATTATTGCTGTGCAATTAAGTACTAGCCGTTCTCTAGTTCGACATGAACCATTTCTGTCCTTGTGTAACCAGCTTTATTCTGTCGTAACAAAACGGTTTGGAGGTACCTATGCAAGGTGGGGTGGTTAGTACTTAGTAAGCTTGCAGGCTTAAATATCAATTATTAATAAAATTAAGGTTATCCTTACAAATAAGCAACCCAACCAAACAGAAGAGACCGGCTACCTTTATTCCGATTGGTTGGGTCATCAAACCAAACCACTTGGCGACAATCAACTGAGACCATACTGCCATGGTGAGCTGACACTGGGCGGAGCTCGAAATGGCTCGAGATCGGACCAAATGGAAAACCTTACTTGGAGCCCTTCCCCTGAAGAGGTAACAGGATGAGAAAGTTAACTCGCCACCTCGCTCTGTTGACGTCATAGCGGCCGTCACTGTCCTACTGACGCATCGAGGGAGAGAGCGAGCGAGAGGGCGGGAAACGCATTGCCATCGCGGGTGCCATGTTAACTTTGTGGCGTAGTATAACACAACCATTCAATTAGGGATTTTCAGACAGCTCAGTTATCAAAGAAGCTCGCCAGGGATGGTGTCGATCCACAAATTCTTTCACGGCCTCTAACGAGCTATTTGGTAGTTTTTTTTAACTAACTGTTAGAAAACTCCTCATTTAAATAAGTGTATTAATTAATTATTAAAGCGGACCGAACCTTTTTACCCGACTGTATCGAAGCGAAAAATAGGAGGCTTATGGGTTTAACCTGTCTGTTCTTGAATTTTCTCGTAACTACTCAATGGCTTAACCGATTTTGATAAATGGTACGTCATTAGATTCGTTGTGATACCCGACATGCAATAAAACAAAAATGACGCATTTTATGCTCTTTAATATGCGGGCTAAATAAAACTTTTTCCAAGGCTCTCTGGTGGGTTATCAAAATAAAAGGGTTTTAATCTTGCACTAGACATGAATAATACACGATAGTTTTAAATTAGGTCACTCGATAAGTTTTGAGATGCTCATAATTTAAAAATGTAACGCATCTGTATTATAAATTTTTAAAGCAAGTTTATTTAAAAACAGAACGCAAGTAGCCAGTTTGCTGTGTTTGCTCCAATTCTGTAAAAAATAACGTATAAAGCTGGAGGTTTCTAGTCGCCTCTTTGCCTCCAGCATCTAAAACATTGAGGTGACGGAATTTAAATTGAGTTCTATATTTCCCTGTACCTTATACATGTGTTAATGAAGGAGAGTATCTATTTCGAAAACATGTGATATAAATATTGTCAATATCTTGTATAGTTTTTTCTTGTCTCAAAACTTATCGAGTTACCTACGTAATTACGTCATTTATTTGCATATCGGAGCGATTGTTCTCAAATGTCTTTCTTTACTTCCAAGTATTTCGCTAGCGTGACACTTCGGGGTACCATATTTCACATAATATACCATATTTCATATTACATATAGTATAGGTATGCCACATTCATCGTCCGCGAAAAATATATATTCGAGACGCGGAGATATTTCAGGCTTCCATAGAAAAAGATTCGAACCTCTTTAAAAGAGTACATAACAATAGGATTAAAGAAGTACTTACAATAGTAGGTCTCCAGCGATATGGCTAGACCCGAGTCATCTGAAATAAGGGTGAAGCTATTGACAACAGCTGGTGATATTGGTGCTAGCTAACTAAAATGTACAATCAACAAAATACACTGATCCACGTTCATAGAGTTGATTTTGTTTATAATATGTATGCGCTACTCCCTTTCTTAGGGGGCGTCCATTAATTACGTAAGGCGTTTTTGACAATTTTCTGGACGCTCCATTACTAACCCTATGGAATCGGACTAGACTACCAATCAGACACATTGGCATAGGTACTTGTGCAGAATTTGTGGTATATAAAGACCTCAAGCTAATAAGTGAATTTACATCTTATGCGTTGTTATCATTACTGCTCTGTTTCGATTCCATATAAATTTGCCACATCGCTAGTAAAAAAAACCTAGGCCCGGCGCGAACAAAATGTACCTCAAAATATAGTGTACTTAGGTAATTAGTGAGTAAAAGTGTCAAGTAAATTTTTTTTAAACACCTACTTAATATGGATACATGATCGTCAGCACAGAATGTCGCCTGTTATGAGAAAAGCCTTAGTGCATACATTTTATAAATAAAACCAATTAGCAAAGAGATTAGCTAGGCGTACATACTAATTAGTATGCAGCCCAGCTATTTCAGTTTCTTACAGTACAGACTATAAAATGAATAGGTTTTCAATCAATACAGAACATAGATCATAAAACGAATGTGTTTTATCAACATAGATCATATCAGATGAGATCATAAATCGAAATATTCTTTATTGATAAAACACAAATTCATAGCCACATAAGCCTCTACAGTGCAAATTGTAATATTGCTTGGTGGACTGGCAACTTAAAGTAAATTCTACAATTATCACAAGATCTAAGATACAGTGAGTAATTCAAAAGTGGGGTGTGGTGTCCTGTTTGAGTTAAAGTAAGGATTATAGGGATGCTAAAAAATATCTAAAGCTGAATAATGTTAATGTTAGTTCAGCATAAGAAGCATAAATTATGCATCGAAAACATTAAAGAGTTGATTAATTTCATCTAGACTTGCATGGTACTTTCTAAGCTGTAAATAATATCTAATAAACCTTATGTACTACACCACGTCTTTATATTTAAATAGATGGTTATAGGTACATCAAGAATATCAAACATAATTTAGATTTGACTCAATTAAAGGCAATAAAACTTAAATGAAATTAATTTCAGAATAAGATTTATAACAGGTCCTACACAAACCTATGCTTCAGATATATATCACTAGATTTTTGGAAACTTAAATTACTATAAATATACTCACAGCTATAAAAATATCCCCAAGTAGGGAGTCCCACTGCAATTGCACCGACAACGAAACACACAAACCCAAGAGCAACAACGGCTATTGAGTAACACACCTTGCCGCTTGCCATCGCTACATGACGACTCAACTGACCCTTTGTAAGTTTTTGTAACACATCACAGCCAACCACATGTCACTCTGTGGTCGGTCACACTGGACGTTTGGGGCATAGCCTGAAACAAAGAAACATATTTTTGGTACAGAGGTTGGTTTGGTATGCACTCTTGTGGAAGCCATACTGTGATAAAGAAGGGAACATGTAACTAGAAATTTTATAAAATGTCTAATTTAGGTTTTCAGTGGACTTGTTGGCTGGATTATAGATAAGAGGGCGCCAAGGGAAAAAAGACAAAGATTTTTTTCTCTTTGAGGCAGTCCACACCCTTATCGACACTCTGATCGAATTGTGTGACTCACCAAAGGGATGCCTGGTCTGGACGTCTACTGAACTAGTACTTTAAAAATGATTTCGAAATGACATTATGATGTTGGTAATATGGTGGCAAGAATATCCAATTCATCAGATCACTTTACCTTTAAAAAAATACAAATCTTATTAGAAACTTTTTAGAATATTACTGTTTACTCCCCCACCTAACAAAATGATGTCCTAACATTACCCAAATAATTTAACCAATTTGTTTAGTTTTGTCGTAGGTACTCACAGGTAGGTTCACACTCATGTGATCACTGACTGCAGCAGTAAGTAAAGTAGTATCTAATTGGACTACATACATCGTTGACATCTCGTTTTTGCACATACCTGTTTCATAGCAACCCCAATGTGCAAGTGCAACAAAACACCTGTTCTAGCAGTTGCAACTGAATGCACTTCACAAATTCACAACAAAACTTTGACACACCTCCGAAACATTATTCCTGAGCCGCGGTGGATCACCGTTTTACGACTAAATAAACGACTGATACACTTTTGTTGAAGTTCACTGAATCTAGGACAAACGATCAGTACATTGAATGAGTAAAAAAGTAATGAGGAAAGGTAATTCCGATTATAATCGGCGTGAGAAAACACGGTCAATAATCGCGTAGCGAGGCAGCAAAGCATGCAAAGCGCAGCCCAGCCCGACAACAACGAACGAACGGAACGAGTGCGGTGTAGTTTGTTCGGTAAATAAACTGGTTTTTTGATTTGAGCGGGCTTTGCTCACCTCACCTCTTGCCTGCCACGCTACCGCCACACAACACAACGCAGGCACGAAAAAAACTCGCTATTGCTTGTTCATTCTTCGAAACGTAGGTTTAGTACGTAAGAGCGAATAAGCTATAGATGTCTGTGTATGGGTGGAAGAAGGAAGTTCTACACAAACACCGTGTCGTGTTCGTGTCAGTGTTCGATGCGGATTGTCGACTTGACTTGACAGTTGACAGCAAAAGGAAGATTGGAAACGAGGGATTCAGAACGACTTCTACGTTCCGTTTCACTGTTCACTAGGTTCTAGATAAAAATATATTTTGTCTGAGGGATTCCTAAAGTAATAATGTCAATGATTAAAAATATTTATAACATGATTTATTAGAAAATACATACTTACACACATCACATAAGGAAACAATAAAGTATGTGACACTGCGATTGGCCTGCAGTTTGTGCATTCCTCTTTCTCATTTCCCTTGTTGCATGCCTATAGAAATTAAAAATTACAACCTACCTTCCAAACAAGTACTTATCTCGTTAGTTGGTTTTACTTTGCAGACAGGCAAAGTTAACATACTCGCCGGCCGAACCGCAACAACAAGAAAAAAATAAAAAGAAAAAAATATTTATTCACAAAAAATCCTTATTCCATATTGGTGGATCCCTGTCTCCCTAACTAGTTTAAACTGTATCTAGGGAAACAGTTCTTCCCGATTATAGTCACAATGTTTGTGAAATTAATAAAGTAGTTAAGCATGTACATTAATTACAAAAACAAAAAGATTTTATATAGTAGACAGAAAATAAAAAAAAATAAAAAATACCAGAGTTATCAAGTGTAGTGTAGGTGTAGTTGTTAGTGTAAGTGTGTGTGTTAGGCTTGTAGTGAGTGCAGTGTGGTGAATGTAAGTGTAATATACTTATCTTTAATGGTTTTAGTAGGCAGAGTCCATTAGGCTTTCGGTGCCCTCATAATCGTGGGATCTCAGCCAGGTGTAGACTCTGTTTTTTAGAGTGTAGTTTCTTTCTTTTGTGATATTTAATTTATTGTGTATAGTACTGTACACGCGAGGTGTTACATAGTTGTAGTGCCTACGTGCAAAAGCACTTATGGCACCTGGAACTGGAAATCGATAAATCCTCTTGGTACTTACAGGTAAGAGCGGGACTGTACGACTATGATATCGCCTAATACATTTTAATATAAAGGTCTGCCTGATGGTAAGCACATTGGATTCTTTATACACAAGCGTGGTGGGGTGCCGCCAAGGCGCGTACAGAAGAACTTTAAGCACGGCACGCTGAGCGCGCTCGGCCTCCAGTAGAATAGTTTTGCGAGCACCTCCCCAAGCACAGATGCAGTACTCAATAACGCAATGGCATAAGGCGCTATAAGTCTGTAAAAGCAGAGTTCTATTTGCATATAAACGGAGGTGCTTGAATACAAATATGAGCTTACGTATCCTTTTAGCTGTCGCTATAATGTGCGGACCCCAGTGTAGTTTATCATCTACAACGACACCAAGGTACCTTATGCTGGGCACCCTCAAGAGAGTTTCACAGCCGCGCATAACACCTTCCGCTAACCCTCTGTTGCATGGATACGTGTGTATAGTAAGCTTGAAGTTTTGTTCTGGACTTCCAGCAGCAGTTTTACTGAAGCACAAATATTTGATCTTCATCGTATTAAGCGATAACAGACTGTCCTCCAGCCAACATGTCACCTTAGCTAGTCCTGTCTCAGCTAGACGTTGCACTTTGGTCCAATTTGTCTCATGGAAGAGAATGACTGTGTCGTCAGCAAACATTATCAGGTCAGCTCCTATCATATCCAGTTGACAGAGTTCATTGATGTATACCAAAAATAGGGTCGGCCCCAGCGTACTGCCTTGTGGTACACCATACATGCATGAGGCACTCCCTCTCAAGAGCTTTTCTATGCGCACAGCTTGTTTGCGGTTAATTAGGTAATCAGTAAACCATCTTAAGGGGGAGCCGCGCACACCCATGTTCTCTAAGCGCGCTAGTAGGATAGGAATGCACACTGTGTCGAACGCTTTTTGTAAGTCGAGGAATACGCCCGCACATTTTTCACCTCTGTCGACGTGTTCAGTTACAAGCGACGTCAGCTTCATCACCGCATCCTCTGTACTCTTTCCCGACCTGAACCCGAATTGGTTGCCTGACAATAGATTTTTTGATTCCAGATAGCTGAACAATCTTTTATTCATTACCTTCTCAAATATTTTAGAAATCGTGGTTAACAACGTTATGGGCCTATAGTTGGTTGGCAATTTTCTATCCCCCGATTGGAAAATTGGGCAGACCTTTCCTTTTTTTAAAATAGTAGGAAAGGTACCGTTAGCCAGGTTCAAATTGCACATGTGTGAACTATCACACATGTGTCAAAATCTTTTAATTATAGTAGTAGGTATGTTATCCCAGCCAGGCGCACTATTGATTTTTAGCGTTGCTATAGTTTGCAATATTTCCGTTGGATCAGTAGGATACAGCATCATAGAATTTGCTGGTGTAATTCTAGAGGACGCTAGGTATGCAAGTTCCGCTTCAGTTTTATTAAGCCTAGTAAGGGTGCCTTTTGCCAGTTTGTAACCTATTTTGGTAAAGTAGTTATTGACTTCCTCCAGCGACTCTACATGGGTCGGTCTTATATTGAGCAAAGCAGAAGTAGAGACATTTGTCTTATTTAGTGAGCAGATTTCTTTAATAATCCTCCAGGTTTCCTTATAATTTCCAGAGTGTTTGCTAAATTCTTGTTCGTAATATTCTTTTTTGAGTTTTTTTATTATTTTGTTACAAATATTTCTGTAGGTTGTATACTTTTCTTTTATAATCTCATTATTTGTGTTTTTCTTAGATTTTTATGTAGTTTATTATAACACTCTTATTTTAATTCTTGCTCTTTTCCCTTTCCACAACGCCTTTACTTCAGTTTGATAATAGCAAATATGTGTTACTTAAAATGAAGCTTTCTAAGTTGTACTTCTTTCTGTATTATTATAAAAATAAAGCAAGATTTGGCCCTTAAGTTTGTTTTTATATATGCGTAATTTATAGATCTTTAATCAACTCAATTACAGATAGTCTTCATACATATATTTATCAATAAAAAACTTTTTCAATAGTATAAAAATAGGGCCCCTTAGGAGTGAGTTTTATTGAGCAATGAGTGACCACAGAGTCATCAGCGGCGACGACATAGCCTGTTCTTTCATGTGCAATTTGAATAGGTTAGAAATAAATTGGATTAACATGAATGCTGCAACGGAAGTAAAATTGAACCTACCCACAGTCGCCCGCTGCGGGAATTTCACACACTAGAGGTAAACGGTTTTTAAGATTTAAAAGAAGTAGGTATACTAATAATTTCTTGTATGGGACAAGACATTATTGGTATAGCCATTATCTTAGCCATTTTGTTTTATTTGTTTATTGGTGAAAACTGGAGATATTGAGTTTTGTGCTTAGTCATTTGTCATTATACGATTAATATTTGCTCTTTCGAATTATAATAAATAATGTTAAGTTTTTATTGATAAAGGCCTTAACTTGGCTATCAATTAATACCCGAGTACGCGTGTCCAGAACATATTGTGGAAATAAAATAATAAAATACTGTTTTTCAAAACATGTATTTTCTTTTTGACAACTCAAAAACAAAGAACAACAACATACATAGATGACAGCCTATCAAACGTCATACATTTATAAAGAAAGTATAAAGTTGCACTAAAGAGTATTTATGTATATATGTCACTAAATACTCCTTGCTTCAACAGTTTTTTATCATATTTGATTTTATATCTGAAAATAGGTTACTCATTTCTATCCATTTCCAGTTTCAATTACTTTCGTTAACCTTAGTTTAATACATACACACCACATACACAAAACTCTTTTTCAATGTTTTGATGTTACGGCCTTGAATGTAGTCCTACCTAGTATTTAATACTTTATTATAAAAAATTACAAAGGTATACTCTTACAAAAGACTGTCTTTTTACGTTTTACCGTGTACAATGGTATGGAACTCTTCGTTTTCGGGTCCGACGTTCTACTCGCACTTGACCGGTTATACTTGATCTACCCACAGACGAGTGTTTGAGACATTCACCTTTATCAGGAAGATCACATTTTTACCAAATACAACAACCCCAACTTTTTGAATTAGTTGATTGGTCGTAGAAAAAAGCCACTTAATTTAGAATATCAGGTACGTTTATGTTTGGGTTAAGTCTCTGTAAGAATCATGACATCAACTTCAACTTTGAGGTTTTTTAGAGTTAATTGCAGATCGTCAAGATTGCTATAGTTGATTTTGATGTTTGCTTGATTAAAAAATTTAAAAATTGCTCATATCATGAATTGTAATTGTAATACTGTAAACTAAAAAAAAAGCTCCCACCTGTGACATTAATGACACCTTCAAAAGTCTAACTAAAAGTACAATGCACTTGTTTCAAAGTTAGGCTGATAACTTTCGAAACACTTAACGATTTTAATAAAACATGGCTAAATACCACGGCAATAAATATAAATACTATCAATAATTAAAAAAATGTGTACCCATTTGAGTGCTACAGTGCCACGGAAAGACATAGACACACAGACAAATGTTTTAAACTTATAACACCCCTCTTTCTCGTCGGGGTTTAAAAACAGCATAAGGTTCATAACTCATGCAGTCAAAATTGCGAGCAGGAGCTACTAAATCAGAATTTATATTTTCCATTCGTCAATGACTGTAGTAGAGATCTATTTTTAAAACTGGACGCTCTTTATACTAGCCGAGGTCATCTATTTTCGTTACATACATAGTGTTAAATGGTGAATTTTGGAATACTTATTAAATAAACAGAAAACGAATGATAGTTTTAGATATCTCTACAACTCACAGTTATTCATATGTGGATAGTAAAAAGCTATTACCTGATGCTCTGGTTGGTATTGGTAAACCGACTGAAACTATTTCTGTCTCCGAATTAGAACGCGTTTAAAGATCAGTAAACTGATTTCTTGTAGTTGTTGTGCTGAATTCTTATCATTAGGTCACCGCGAAAACGTTGTTTCGTCTTTATTATTCAGGGTTTCGTGTGAACTGAAATTATTCTGATCAGCACAAATGAAGTGCGGGAAAAACGTTGTGCTCTCCATGATAAAGAGTATCTACCTGGATATTTTGTGACATGTGTTGCTTTTATGTATTGATAATCTTATGGGCTTCCGTGTTGTGTAAGTTTTAATTATATTTTGTTACTCTGCTGTGACTAAGTCATGTTTGTACTAAAACAAATATTAACTATTTACAGCAGTGGAGCCCTTGACTTCCAATCGAAACGTAAGAAAACCTTTAAATATTTGAAGTATGTTTAACTATAATGAAGAACATGCCTGTGCTCGCCTTTGTGCGTATTTTCTTCATTTTCCAGTATGTAATGTATTGTTTTTTGTGCAATGAATTATAAAGTAAACTATATAAGTACCTATCTATCTATATTTTATTTTATTAATTTTTCAGCCATCGATTGAAAAACCATGTCTTGAAATCGGAGACTGTGCCGATGAATGCACTGAAAAATGTGGGTGTGATAGGTTCGTGTATGTATCGCTTCCTGTCGCTTGATTTCTTTTCTATATCATTTTCATAGATCATATCTCGGAAGGAAAGTGAGATAGATATATTTGAGTGAATGATTTTTATTATATAGACGTAGGCTAAGATAGGGAATTGTATTTGCAACATGGGGAGGCCTTTGCCCAGCAGTGGGACAGTTAATGGCTATCAAAAACTACATATCGACAGATTTTATGTATCATTTATATTTTTTGTAGGTATGTTTTTTATGCATGTAGAGCACTGTGGTCTAACGGGTTTCACGCTTGCTACTCACACAGTAGATGCAGGTTCGATTCCTGACCATGTACCAATGAGACAATTAATTTATCTTAAACACATTATAAGGACGTTCTAACCTTAAACCTTCATTAAACCATAGCTGCGGCGATGGGCTAGCCCCCTGTCACGCAAAATGGAGTATTGAATATCTGGCTCAAAGTGGACACAATTGTGCCTCTGCCAGCCCGTATGAGAAAAAACGTGACGCTATGTTATGTTGTTATGTATGTTTTTTTTTTCATTTAATTTCAGCAAGCATTTGTAAATTTGGATGCATAAATACATATTAAGTAAATTATGTACCTTACCTATTTATTTGTATTCATTACAGGGTTTACCGCTTTAATGAGACGTCCAACGAATGTGAAATAGATATGAAGCTTCTAATGCAGCTCATGGTTGAGAAATATAATAATGAAGGTATGGTAATTTTGAAACACATCACCAAAAGAATGTTAGGGATATTTCAGACGGCGGTTCGTGGCCGCCTGGAAAATGTGCGGTAGTCGCGATTCATATGCTAAGAAAACGCAAGGCCGTCTGAACAAGCGATCTTTGTACGCGTATCACGGTGAAAATGTGCGTTTTTTATTTTGTAAACTACATTTTCGATCTTAAATCCAACCTATTCGGGTAAACCCGAGCCAACTACATTTTTATTTAAGTTTACTCTGCCCATATTATTATTTACCACATTAATGAAAAAAATGTAGCGCAGTCTTCAAGGACATTTATAGATTTTGAAAAAACTACTGTTCAGTAAGTATCCAAGCAGCGGGGGAAGGGGTGTAGAAGAGAGAAACAGAAATTACTACTTTTGCCAGAAATCTAAAACTAGCTATAAAACAAATATAATTAAAACTGTTTTAGATAGTAGATTTTATACATTAAAATTTTTCATTATTAGGGTTTCGTACCTTAAAAGGAACCCATATAGAATAACTTTATAATCGTTCTGTCTATCTGTCAATAAGACAGGACAGAACTTACTTTTGATTGCGTTTGCGACAGTGTTTGCAAATACAAATAAAAAAATAATAATTTGTTCATCATTGTTTATATTATTTACAGTATTTTAAATGATAGTACTCAGTAGTACTGGGTGTACGATTATTAATCTAAAACCTAAAAATAAAATAAAATAAAATAAAAAAATATATACAAAATTACCTTATTGTATAAAATCTTAAATCTAAATTTAATCTTAAAATATTTAGAGTAATGGACATATTTACAACTTAAATTAGTATCAGTATAAATATGTTATTATAGTTTCATTTTATGACTCTAGGTATACTAACATTGCAATGCTACAACGCTTCACCAACCGTGGGCTAAGACGAGAAAGAAACGGCAAGAAAACTCAATCTAGCCCATTTGCTTCGAGGCGGATTCGTTGAGTAATCAGTTCTTTGTCATTAAATTATACAAAGTCAGGTCATAAGTTCTGTCACACAATAAAAACTTTTGAATTTAGAACGCTGGCCACAAAAAAAAATATTGAATTCGAATTTCGAATTTTTCATGAAAATAACAATGTGTACTTTTTAGATTTTTCCTCATTTTTAATGAAGGAGTGGACACTTAAAGAAGACCGTGTCGCAGTTATTGCGTTGCATCGTTGCGGTAACGCGCCAATTCAGATTTTCGACTTACTGAAAAATTTGAATATAACCAAAAGATTCGTTTATCGTACTATAAAACGATACAATGAAGACTCTAGTGTAGATGTCAGGTCAAGAAGTGGTCGCCCTCGCTCTGTTAGGACTCCAGCAGTGATAAAAGCTGTGAAGGCGAGAATTCAAAGAAATCCCATACGTAAGCAGAAACTGTTGGCCCTTCAGATGGGGTTAAGCAGGACCACGGTGAAAAGGGTGTTAAATGAAGACTTAGGGCTTAGGGCATATCGAAGAAAAACAGGACATCGTTTGGACGCTCGTTTAATGGACCTGAGACTGCAGAGATGCCGCGCTTTGTTGAAGCGGTACGCGGGAAAAAAGCATCGGGAAATTCTTTTTTTGGACGAAAAAATTTTTACCGTGGAAGAGAGCTACAACAAACAAAATGATAAGGTATACGCACACAGTAGTGAAGAAGCGAGCAACCGTATTCCGCGTGTCCAACGAGATCATTTTCCATCCTCGCTCATGGTTTGGTTGGGAGTCTCTTATTGGGGCTTAACTGAGGTACATTTTTGTGAGAGGGGCGTAAAAACGAATGCAGTTGTGTATCAAAATACAGTCCTCAAGAACCTTGTGGAACCTGTTTCTCATACCATGTTTAATAACAGGCACTGGGTATTCCAACAAGATTCTGCGTCAGCTCATAGAGCGAAAAGCACACAAGACTGGCTGGCGGCGCGTGAAATCGACTTCATCCGGCACGAAGACTGGCCCTCCTCCAGTCCAGATTTGAGTCCGTTAGATTACAAGATATGGCAACACTTGGAGGAAAATGCCTGCTCAAAGCCTCATCCTAATTTGGAGTCACTCAAGGCATCCTTGATTAAGGCAGCCACCGATATTGACATGGACCTCGTTCGTGCTGCGATAGACGACTGGCCGCGCAGAATAAAGGCCTGTATTCAAAATCGCGGGGGTCATTTTGAATAAACTTTATTGCTGTAATGGTACACGATAGTCAGTACATTTGATACTTCATTTTTCGTGACAGAGGGCTAGCCCATCGCCGCGCTGTTTTGAATACGAGAATCGGTTCATATAACGTTTGGGGTTTTGCGTAGCTCCGGGTAATTTAGCAAAAAAAACAGAGCCGACGCGTGGGATGGTTCGAGGAAGGTTACAGGTCAGGTTTTTTTGTCGCATTCCTGCGAGATGTGTAGGGATCAGAGCCGAATAAAATTATGAATAACTAAATAAAATTATGCGCGCTGAATAAAATTATGAATAACTAAATAATGAAAGGTTATTATGGAACGATACGGAGAAAGCTATTATGTTGATTGCAAATATACAATTGCGTTTGGTTGGTATGAGATGGAGAGTTTGACACGACTAGTATGAATAGCATTCAAGTGGTCTTTGTTTCGCGCGCTAGCGGTCGGGAAGGCTTAATTAATCGCAACAAGCTTATATGGTCAGCGATCAACAGATTTTGTGTATCGGCCATACCGAATGACTTGAGTGATAACCTACGGTTGATCATAGTGAATATGCGTACACACAATTTGTAGAACGGCGGATCTGCATGGCATGGTTGAAATTAGACCCTGTGTAGTTAGTGATAAGAAGCTTCGCTTGGGCAGAGCGTGTTCGCAAAGGACGCCACTTTTTTTTCAGACATGTGGGGTGTATAAATACGATTGCGGGGGAAGGGAGAGCATTCAGTCTCCTCTCCTCCATTCAGGTTCCTGGATTGGCTCTTAGGATATTCGCGGGCTAATCCTCTCCTCATTCCTTTCGAGTAGCGAGTTTTGAAATTCCCACACACACAGTCATTAAACATACAAGCACATTCAAATCAAACTCAACCATTTTCGAGTGGTGTCGATAATGGACGTGGTATAACACTAGGGTTTTAGACTAGGCTAGACAGGGGTTTAGTTGCGGCTAAACCTAGGTTGGCAGGGCATAGGGAGACTGTTTGATCGATGAGGTTCCGCGGATGGAAATAACAAATTCAGAACAAAATTAAACCGGTGTCAACACAGATAACCTATCCTGTTGATATTTTGACATTTGAGTGTTGTCGGGGACGCGCGAAGAGATCAAATTGCAGTCTAAAGTTCATTGTTTAGGACCGGGTAGGTTGTTTTGCTTTGCCTTGGGTCAGTTTGGATTCAAGTTGCATCTTTAAATTAAATGTAAATTTCGCTGGAGGTCTAATGTGTAGGCTGAGTCAATATATATGATTAGGCTCAGTCGAGGACGTGCTGCGGCTAGTGGAATTCATAGTTCGGTATTTATCGAACTATGCACTTCGCTATGGTGTGGATTAGATCTCCTAAAGCGCTAATGACTACGTTTCGATAACATCCAGCTCAAATTGCGCAGAGTTGAAGGTTTCTAAACGTTACGGACCTTTTGAGGTAACCGCTAGTTCAAACCCATTTCGGAAAATCAAATCGTAATTGTGTAAACCGGTCTTTTCGGATCGTTATTTCCGTGAACCAAATATATAATTGGAACCACCACAAGCCGCTACTAGCGAGCACATGAAATATCATTGAGTACTCACGTCGTAAAACTACGACGGATATCTATACGATATCCCAAACAAATATTACAAATCGTGGTCGACCACTAAAAGAAGTTCCAAGTGCCCATATATACAAAAAAATAAATGGTACCATCACACAAAAAAACAACAAAGATCGATCTGGTGCAATACACCGCTGACTGATGCGAATTACCGGCTTGCGGACATATATGCTTTCTCTGTCTAACTTGAAACTGTAATTTCCTGAACCAAACTTCGTTCGACTATTGTGCGCCTAACGAACTTCTCAACGAACGAGAAATTCAGACTTATCATTCTTAACTTACAAATTTTACAGCTGAATAGGGACATCTCTTTTTGGGGTAGATAGAATAGACGATCATAGCTACTGATAGCGGTGGCTCGACCTTAGCCGTTATGCCGTTGCAGATTTCTGGTGCCGAGACCGAAGGATATCCTAGCTAGTCTGATACCTAGATATTCTAAAAGAATCAAGGTCTAACGCGTTACTTTTAAAAATAACACAACGTAGAAACGATTTTAAACAGTTCAGTTTTGTAAGTAAGAAATAAGCAAAAAAAAGGGGCATTGTTTTCACAATTCTTCGAACGAGCCGACGGTTTAGTGTTCAGGAAATAATGGGCCGGCCTAGGCGGGTTGTACAAGACGACTCACTTTCGCAGACAAGTGGTTTAAATAATGAGATGGCGTCAGGACAGGTGACGCAATTGTTATCTGAAATAGTGAGCAGATTAGACAGTTTGGAAAGGGGTTCTAGTGCGAGCAATGCTAGTAGGACTTCGAACAGACAGACTGACAGACAGGAACTGGAGACGTTTGAACAATCGGTAGAAAATCGTCAATCATGCATTGTGAAAATGACACAGAAGTTGCCGACATTCGATGGGCGGAGTTCGGAAAATCCGATGATTTTCTTAAGAGATTTAAAGGCTTATATTAAAGTCTCGGGAGATACTTCGAGGGCTTTGATATGGGCAACGGATAGTTTGGTAAGAATTGCAAAAGTTCGAATGAGCATATACAGAGACTCATGGCGAACCTATTCGGATTTTGAAAAAGATTTCAGAGAGGTATTCTAGGGTGATAATGAACAGGAATTAATTAAACAAAGATTCCTAACTGCGAAGTTTGATTCTAAGAAAGGTCAAAGTATGGAAGAATTCTTTGCCTCTCAATTGAATAGCATATATGAGCTTACGATACCGTTTACTGATACGGAGAAAATCAACACGATTTTCAGACAGTTGCCGCGTGATATTCAGGTAGCGGTTTTTGCTAGAAAGGAACCGATGACTATACGAGATGCGGTCGAGTTCCTTCGTCATTTAGAACGGAATGTCGATGGGGAATTAAGTGCGTGGCAGAGTTCGGAGACAATGAATACGAATAACGTAAGGCGGAATAGCTACATGCGTGGGCATTATCGTGCTATGCGGGTAAATACGTTACGATATAACGCGGTGAGTCGTAGGGATAATTATAACGCGGTAACAAAGGCACGAAACGAATTTGGGACGCGCGCTCGCGGTTATTTTCGCGGTAGAGGTAGACAGCCTCAGGCTAGTTTCAAGGCAATAGGGTTCCAAAGGGGCAATGATAGTTCAGGAGATGCAGAGGCAGGGCAAAGTTCAAGTGACAGAAATAATGCGATAAGTTCGAATTCAAAAAACTAGTGGACTCGCGCGGGTCGTTCGCGCTCAGATATTTATTACGCTTCGGGTGGACAGCCGATCAAATTGAAAAAAAACATAGACTGTATGATTTGTGTAATTTGGATTCGAACGTGGGTGTGAATGAATTTATTCAATTATTAGCGCATAAAGCGCATGGATATGCCGTGTGTTTAGATGAAAAATCTAGATCGAATTGTATAGGCCGCAATGACAGACGTTTACATACGATATTCAGAGACGACGATTTGACTGAGTGTGGGCGCGATTTATGTAGTACATTGACATTACCTGAGATAGATGTGCGTATTGGGAATATTGTTGTTAGGAGTTTGATTGATTCGGGGAGCGAAATCAGTGTAAATAGTCGGAGAGTATACGAAGAAGTGTGCAGGCAATTGGGAAAACCGACGGAAATACCGATTCCAAGTTTGAGAATCACAGGTGCATTTGGGGTCAGTAAGGAAAAGGTTGATAAATTAGTAACGTTACCATTAACAATAGGTGAATGCGTTATCGATACTCCAATGCTAGTATTAACAAGGGTGCCTAAAGATTTAATTTTAGGGTTTGATTTTATACAACAGACGCGAGCCAGTTTAATGTGTGAGGGTAATAAGAGGCTAATTATACGAAGCGCCGGGCGGATGTGTGAAATACCATTAGGTACTGGCCCTAATCAGGATTCTTGCTGTTGTACAATGGAAGTACAGAACCAAGATACCAGTAGAAATATGATAGAGGAATATGTGAATAATTCATCAATACCTGTTGAACACAAAACAAAGTTATTGCCGGTGTTAAATAAACATGCAGAGTTGTTAAGCGATAGGGTAGGTCGGACAAATAAATATATACATGAGATAAAAATGAGAGATGAAACGCATTTCGTAAAGCGAAGCTATCCCATACCGTTCGCATATCGCGATAAAGTAACAAAACGATTGAAAGAAATGGAACAGATAGGTATTATTAGCAGGCAATCCACGGATTTCAGCAGTCCATTGACTTGTGCACTAAAGAAGTCAGGGGAGGTCCGTATCCTGCTAGATGCACGCCAATTAAACACGGGAATGGTTGGGGAAGTTGAAACTACACCTTTAATGAGTGAGATATTACAATCGGGGCGCCGAATAAACTACATAGGGGTTATTGATATCAAAGATGCGTATTTTTCTATACCATTATCAGACGAATCTAAACGATACACGGGTTTTGTATATCAAGGCAGAAGTTATGTTTACAACGTTTTACCTCAGGGGTTGAAAACCAGTGTGGGTTCATTTTCGAGGGCGATGGACTTAATTTTAGGGCCAGAGGTTAGGTCATATTGTTTAAATTTTGTTGACTGTTCAGGCCTCTCGGCACCCAATGACCTCGCAGGGGCCCATCAGCTACGAGGTAGCGTAGCGATCAGATGCCAAGAAGTGTGAACGTCGGCGATTCACCGAGCTAATACTTATGAATCTATCTGACCTGGTCTGTGCTTCGTTCCCGTCAAACTCCTGTCTCTCTGCAAGGCCTGGGTGCACCCTAGGCTCTTCTTGGTAGACAATAGTCAATAGTCAATAGTCAAAGTACTTTATTACTGTAGATATTTACATATACTTAGCAAACGTCATTTTTTGCCTCTTCTCTACATTGGACCACTGTGGGAGAAGAAGGGCGTAGAAACTCCCACAGATTTATTTTTAGATCTCTTTTAAAAATAGTTTGTGCTTAACTAATACAAATATGAAAAATTTAATTGTTATGATTAATAAGCAGGATCGCCACCAGAGGGCGCTTCAGCTATAAGTGTTTGCCGAGTCTCCGAGATAAAAATATTCCAAACAAATAGATTCAGTGAACAAATCAAATTGAAGATTAACTAGCTTTTAAAATATATACATGGCTTCAATCCAACGATTACCCCAACAAGTTTAACCAGTGCATAATAGTGAAATACACAAAAACACTTCTTAGTGATCAGAGTAACATTCAAGTTTGAAATTGCACATAAAAACAGTGTAAGAAGAAATATAAATACGTCAAGAGCTGCAGACTAAGTGAAACAGTGATACAAACCATAAATAGTGAACAGAAACAGGGAAGTACAGCTTTTTATGGAAACATAACCTACAAAAAATCGTTGCTCAGTCATCATCAAACTAGAAAAGTTGCTACGACAGCGCCACCTAGCGCACAATAGCGATACTAATCTGGCATACAAGCTAACTAAGCAGCACTAGCGACATCTGAATGCGAGTAGCTAAAAACTTTTGTAGAGCTTTTTACTACACACCTTACAAAAATAGTAGAGTTCTTTTCTCACTACGAAATATAAAGTAGAGTAGTCAGTAGAGTCTAAGTTAAACTACTCAATTACCCATATAGCGCACAAGAGGCATCATGGCTGAAGAAGCGCTTAAACTCCTACTGGAAAAGTTTGAAAACAATATAAATACAAAATTAGAAAATATAGAGAAAAATATAACAACCAATATCAACAACAACATCGATTTGAAATTTTCCTCTTTTCAACAAGAATTAGAAATATTAAAAACCGGTAATGCAGAACAAGAAAAACGACTAGACTTTCTGGAAAAGCAATCAAGACAGAGAAATCTAGTTTTGTTCGGAGTGGCTGAGGAGGAGAGCAGCTACTGCGAACTAGAGCAGATAGTACTCGATATCATAAATTTTAAACTGGAAATTTCGTGTGACGGACTGGAACTAGAGTTTGTAAGGAGGATGGGAAAAAAGGATAAAAGCAAGATCAGACCAATTTGTTTTGGACTAACGACTCTTGGAAAAAAAATAACACTGCTAAAAAACAAAAAGAAATTAGAGGATACTTCAACTTATCTGAAGGAAGACTATCCACCGAAAATCTTGCAAATACGAAAAGAACTCCAAGAAAAATGCAAGGAAGAGCGAGATAAAGGCAATAAAGTCACTATTAAGTATGACCAATTGGTGATTGTTAAAGATACAGGGAAATCTACACAGAAAGATGAAATTGCAACAAGAAATAAAAACAAGAGACCATTAGAATATTCACCGCCAGCAACTTCAACAATCAACAACAGTAAGAGTCAAACCCCTGAAAACCAACTTAACAAGAACAAAAGTATTCCTCCAGCCACAAAGAAAAACAAACCAGGCAGTCCTAGCGTTTCCAACTTCCTGCGTTCTGGGAACACACATAACAACAACAATCCAAAGAACACTAGACAGGACACGACAGGAAACAGCCAGAACAAGACATAGCAATCAGACTCTACCAGACCCCCTACTGCAGACGGATACGGCGCCCTCACAAAACCTTGTACAGATAAAAAAATAAGAAAACGTTCCCCAATACGGCCGGTCCCCGCGGGCGAACTAGACCACCACCCTCTAGCTAAAAGATGCGAAATCTACAACATCTCTACACTAAATACTAGAACCTTACGAACTGCCGAAAGTTTGTTGGAACTAGACAATGCCCTAACAGAGGTAAAATATGATATACTGGGCATAAGCGAAATGAGAAGAATGGAAGAAAGAATCGAAGAACACAAAAACTACATATTATACCAGAAAGGAAAAGTAGCAGGCCAACATGGAGTAGGCTTTCTTATCAAACGACACCTTAAGCAATACATACAAGAAATCATAGGAATTTCAGACAGACTGGCAATACTCAACATCAAATTACCAAATTATAAAAAACCATGGACGATTGTACAAGCCTATGCACCAACCGAAAAGGCACAAAAAAATCAATCAGATTTGGACTCATTCTACGAAGATCTATCACAAGCCATAAACAATCACATGGATAATCATATCATTCTAATGGGTGACTTTAATGCTCAGGTTGGCACACGACAAAAAACATGTGAATATGTACTTGGTTCATTTGGTCACGGAAAAAGAAGCTGCAACGGCCAAAAACTGATTGAATTTCTCATGGAACATAACCTGACAATACTCAATTCATTATTCAAGAAAAAAACCAAAAACAAATGGACTTGGATCTCCCCTGACGGTCGATACAAGAATGAGATAGACTATATAATGACTAACCAACCTAAATATTTTACAGACACAACCGTTATAACAAAGTTGAACTTCAACACAAATCACCGAATGGTACGCAGCTCCCTGAAAAAATCTCCAACTAAACCTTCAAGAAAATATAAGAACAGCAACCATAACAACTTAAAAATCTTCAACACATGGGACAAGAACGAGCCTCAAAATCTAAGAAAACAGTCCATAAAACATACCCATGATGTTTTACAAAAGTACCAGTCCCTAGAAACACAACTTGCAAGCAAATGCACCTCAGAAAGAAACCAGAACACACATAAATACCAACTGAGCGACCAAACTCTACACCTTATTAGCAAAAGAAAAGAGCTCTTACATAATGGTACAAAAAAAGAAAACATTATGAGCATAGCAGAAATAAGCAAAAAAATAAGAGAAAATATAAGGAAAGACCGAAAAACAACTAGACTGAAAACGTTAGAGCACCATATACAAAAGACAGGAGGAGTGAAAAAGGCTCTAAAAGAACTACGCGAAACGGGAAATCAATGGATACCAAATTTAAAAAGAAAAGAAAAAAACATAACACATCGCAAAAATATCAGCAACTTAGCAACTAACTTTTACAGACAACTCTATGCAAAACAAGGACCAAATACAGACCAATATCCCAACTACTGCCACATTGCACCAACTGCAGAAACAATAATAGAATCCGTGCAGAAAATCCTACCAAGTGAGGTGGAAAAAGCAATAAAAAGCCAAAAGATGGAGAAGTCCCCAGGTCCTGACAAAATCTCAAATGAGCTGCTTAGAGGAACTATGCAAGAAATAACCCCAGCTTTAACTGAAATATTCAACAACATACTGACAAGCAATATTATTCCACACCAATGGTCTCAGTCAAATATCATCTTGATACACAAGAAAGGAGACAAAGGAGACATTGGAAACTATCGACCAATTAGTCTTATGTCCAACGTATACAAGGTTTTTGCAAAGATTATACTGGACAGGATCTGCCCAAAGATAGACGAACAACAGCCCGTGGAGCAAGCTGGCTTCAGAAAAGGCTTCTCCACTATAGACCACATACATACAGTAAAACAAATACTGGAGAAATATAACGAATACAACAAAACAATCTACATTGCATTCATTGACTATGCCAAAGCCTTCGACAGCCTAAACCACAGCTATATATGGGATACTCTAGAGCAACAAGGAATACCAGAAACCTACAGAAGTATAATAAAAACCATATATGCAAATAGCCAGGCAAGAATACAACTCGAAACACTAGGCAACCATTTTCCAATAGAAAGAGGTGTGAGACAAGGGGACCCTTTATCTCCCAAACTATTCTCAGCGGTGCTGGAGAACATATTCCGCAACCTCAGTTGGGAAACATTTGGAATAAATATAAACGGTTCCAAATTGAACCATCTCAGATTTGCAGATGACTTGGTCCTTTTCGAAGAGATACCGGAGAATCTAGAAAAAATGATACAAAGTCTTAACTCAGTGAGCAGGAACGTCGGACTTCAAATGAACTCTAGCAAGACAAAAGTAATGACCAACTCTACAAAAATAGATATAAGTGTAAATCAACAAGTTCTGGAATATGTTGACGAATACACTTACCTGGGCCAGTTAATCTCTACAAATGACCAAACCACAAAGGAAATTGACACAAGAATAGCCAAAGGATGGAAGGCTTACTGGTCCCTAAAGGAAATCATGAAATCACCAGACTTGAGCATGACACTGAAAAGGAGAACGTTTAATTCTTGCATCCTACCCTGTCTCACTTATGGTTGCGAAACATGGGCCTTAACTAGACTCCACAGAGAGAAACTGGCAAAATGTCAAAGAGCAATGGAGAGAAGCATAACAAGGTGCAAACGTCAAGATAGAGTCAGAAACGAAGACCTCAGAACAAAAACCAAACTCACAGACATTCTATCCCGCATAGATCAGCAAAAGTGGAGGTGGACAGGCCACATGATGCGAGATAATAAAGGAAAATGGAGTAGAGTTGTAACGGAATGGTATCCCAGAGATGGAAAAAGAAGTCCCGGCCGACAAATTACGAGATGGGCAGACGACATCAAACTTACAGCTGGCCATCTCTGGACCAGAGTAACACAAGATAGACCACAGTGGATATCGCTAGAGGAGGCCTATGCCAAGAGGCACACTGAGATCAGAGATATTTTATAAACAACAATGCTATTTTAATTTTTTATACTCAGAATAAAAGGCTTATTATTATTATTATAATAAGCAGGAATAAATAATTACAAAATTATTAACAGCAAGGTCTGTGTTGAGCCAGATTAACCCCATACAGTCCTGTCATTTAAGTAATCTTGAACATTGTAATATCCCTTTTTCGACAAAGTCGCTTTAACATGCTTTTTAAATTGCTCAAATGGCAATTTCAAAATCTCCAGAGGTATCTTATTGTAGTAGAGAATGCACTGACCCTTGAAAGAATTGCTAACCTTCGCGAGTCTAAAACGGGGCGCACATAGTCTGTGATTATTTCTTAGGTTAACATTACAGCTGTCGCTAAGTTTGGAAAATGTTGTAAGGTTCTTGCGTACATACATTATATTTTCGAAAATAAATTGACTAGCTACTGTTAGTATGTCAATTTCTTTAAAAAGCTCTCTTAAGGAGTCTGTTCGTTTTAAATTATAAATTGCTCGAATAGCTCTTTTCTGTAAAATAAAAATAGTTTGAATATCCGCTGCTTTCCCCCACAACAAGATACCATAGGACATCACACTATGAAAGTAACTAAAATATACTAGCCTAGATGTAGCCACATCCGTGCTTTGTCTGATGTTCCTAACAGCGTAAGCCGCAGAACTTAATTTACCAGCCAATTTATCTATGTGGGGTCCCCACTGCAATTTACTATCAATGGTTATTCCAAGAAACTTCGTATCATTTACCAATTCTAACGTGCTGTTGTCTAACACCAAACTGGTCTCAACTTGCCTGACATTTGGAAGTGAGAATTTGATACACTTGGTTTTACCAGCGTTTAACAATAAATTATTAACAGTGAACCAATTCAAGGTTAAAGACAATACACCATTAACATCATCAAAATCTCCTTTTTGTCTTTCAATTTTGAAGACCATTGAAGTATCATCAGCAAACAACACTATGTCAGTTAATTTCTCCACCATGAAAGGCAGATCATTAATATATACCAGGAATAAGAAAGGGCCTAATATGGAACCTTGTGGAACGCCAATTTTAACACCCGATCCATCAGATTTTACGCCGTTAACTTCTGCCTTTTGAATTCTATTGCTTAGGTATGATCTTAGTAGATCCAACGCTTTATTTCTAACTCCGTAATGATTTAATTTAATTAATAGCGTATTATGATCAACACAATCAAACGCCTTCGACAGGTCGCAAAAAACTCCGATAGCATCCTGTGCGGCCTCCCATGCAGAATAAATATGAGATACAAGGGAAATACCTGCATCCGTAGTCGATTTACCCCTAGTGAAACCATATTGTTTAGCGTGGAGTTGTTTTGTACGGTTGAAGTGTGAGAGCATTTGATTGAGTATAATCTTTTCAAATATTTTACTTAGTGTTGGAAGAACAGATATTGGTCTGAAATTTGAAGGATCGCCCTTATCTCCCGATTTGAACAGCGGTATAAGTTTACTGTGTTTCATGAGGTCTGGAAAATCCCCATCGTCAACACATTTATTGAATATATAAGCTAAGTGTGGGGCTATAACTAGAATTACTGAACCAATGACTTTGACTGATATACCCCACAGGTCTTCCGTATTTTTTAAGTTAAGTAATTTAAACGTTTTGACAATGTCCTGGGGATATACATGATGAAATTTTAAATATACATTACTGACGCTAGTGTTATTTTTTAATAAAGTCTCTGCTTCAAATGGAGATGAATTTAGACTGTCCGTTGTGAGTACGGGTACATTGGTGAAGAATGTTTCAAAAGCTCGAGCAACATCAGCGTTGGATTTAACAACCTCATCACCTATCTTTAGGCAGAAATCACTGTCCCTTGGTATAACTTTGCCAGTTTCGCGGTTTATTATTTGCCAAACTGTTTTCATTCTATTATTTGAATTTTTAATTTTTCTATTAATGTGTAAAGTTTTTGCAGTTCTACAAACCAACTTGAAAGATTTGGAATATTTTTTAACATAGTCATGAAATTTTCGATCAAAGTTATAGGTTTTTTGATCATAAAGGTCATACAAGATAACTCTACTTTTACGAATTCCAAACGTTGCCCAGTCATTAAATTTAGATTTACCGTTGTAGTCACTGACTTTCTTTAATTTGAAAACTTTATTGAATTCTGTCTGAATAATGTTGAAGAAGTCTGAGTAGATTTTGTTTGGGTTCTGTTCATTAAAATCCGGTACTGGCAAACTTATATCTAAGTTTTTCGTATATGTCTCTAGTCTATGGGATGTAATAGGCCTATAAAATGTTGGACCAGTCTTATCCTTAATACTAATTGGGAATGAAACTGTTTGACCACTGTGATCGGAGGGTAAGCAGTTAATTACACTTTTAGTTGTGAATGCACAGTCACAAAAAACGTTATCTAAGCAAGTTTGGCTTGTAAGTGTAATTCTAGTCGGCTCTAGAAATACATGACATAAATTAAATGATTTGAACAGAGTTATTAATCGTCGCTTCAGTGTTGTCAGGTTCTTCAGCCAACCAGGTATGGCTGGCAGGCCAGCTTCGACGAGCACAGTGTTCCAACACAGGTTATGTTACGTGGGAAAAACCAATCGGCCACGTAAATGCGAACTTTATCTGGTTCGGGGAACCACAATACACTCAGCTATATAGACAATCCTGAGGGGAACCCGAATACAATTCCAGATGGCTTACGATTTAATTTCAATGCCCTAATCAATACGCGTTACATCGCGAGGGCTTTCGTCTGTCAGTTGTCAAAAACTGCTAGGTTGGCAGCAACGTCAAATTCAAAATGGCCGTTCCGAAACCATCGATCGAATATCGATTTGGAATCGAACAATCACCCGCCCGGACAGGCACCCACCTGTCCCCTAATCTACGGGCAGCCGAGACAACGTTGCTACCGCTCGTTTTAGAACCGAGCCTCCTACTAGAACCTCTGCAGACCGGGGGGTCCCGTCCTTGCCAGGGAACAAGTTAACAATGCGCCCCCTGCGCCAACGTAGTGGCGGTAGGTTAGCATCCTTAACCAGAACGAGGTCACCAACACTAGGGGGGCTGGTTTTGTCAGTCCACTTAAGGCGCTGTTGTAAGATATGCAGATACTCGAGCGACCAACGCTTCCAGAAATTCTGAGTAAACTGCTGCAACATATGATACCTTGACAACCGATACAATTTCACTCCCTCGAAGGGGTGCTCGGGCAACGCGTTAAGTGGCTGTCCTATCAAGAAATGGCCTGGGGTCAGAGCCTCCAGGTCATTTGGATCCGAGCTGAGCGGACACAACGGTCGCGAATTGAGAACGGCCTCGATCTTACAAAACAATGTCGCGAGCTCCTCAAAAGTCAGCGCGGTCTGACCTACCATACGCCCCAAGTGCGTCTTAGCTGACTTAACTACGGCCTCAAAAATCCCACCCCAGTGGGGGCAACTCGGTGGGCTGAAGGTCCACTGTATACCCCGACGGGAGAGGGCCGTTCCAATATCCACTTTATTTACATTCAAAAAGTTGTCTATCTCTCGTAAGTATCGTTCCGCACCGACGTAGTTAGTGCCGTTATCAGAGCGGATCAAAGTTGGAAGTCCCCTTCGAGAAACAAACCTATCCAAACAAGCAATGAAAGCCTCTGTCGAGAGATCAGCAACGAGCTCGAGATGTACCGCCTTGGTGGATAAACAAACAAACACACATGAGCTATACCGGTCCAGCAGAAACCCGGCGTCAGGGTCCTCACCCTTCTGGGTAACATGCACGGCCGCTCTGGGGCCATGATCCGAAGATACTACTACATGGCTGTGGGGCCAGTCCGATTCTCTCCTGGCAAGCCAGGGTGGTCCCCACCACAAATGGTGTCTAACGAGTTCAGGAGCCCGACATCCCCTGGATGCACAATCAGACGGGTTCAATTCTCCTGGTACATGTCTCCAGGTCAGTGGGACCTCAGACGACACAATCTGGGAGACACGGTTCGCAACAAAAACCTCTAAGTTATGGACCGAAGCCTTCAGCCAGCACAAAACAATCTGGCTGTCCGTCCACGCGTACACCTTATCCTCCAAAACCACTGACCCACGCAACACTGTTAGAGTGTGATTCAAAAGTTTGGTCAAAAGAGCAGCCCCGGACAGTTCCAGTTTTGGAATCGTCATCCTTGTCCGAATAGGCGCTACCTTGCTTTTTACCAAAACCAAACGCACGTCGACCTCCCCGGTGGAGGTGACGGTTCGCAAATAAACCGCTGCCGCAAACCCTCGTTCAGAGGCATCACAAAACCCGTGAAGGGTTGCCCTGTAATCCCCAGCAGGGGCCAATTTCCTCGGCAGCGATACATTATTTATATTGAGGCCCAACCATTTTGCTAAATCATTCGATACAATGCAGCTCGAGCTCCAGAATCTAATAGGGCGCGAACGTATGTTGGGTTGCCCGCCAAATCCCAAACAAGCACAGAGGCGATCGGTAACACCACCGTCTCCGGTTGGGGGGCAACAAATTGTTGGGCCGAAAATTTCTAGCGAGGGCCCCCGGGGCCCCACTCTGCCTGTAACCGATCAGGGATGCAGCTATACGCCAGCGGGTCCCATTGTACAAATGGCCCACGCGCCGGTTCCATTCCCAACCTACGATTCCCCGTAAAGGGGGGTGGGCGTGAATTCAATCGTGGCCGCTCCATGAGCGGGGGGGACATCACATGTGACCGACGAGGACGAGGCGACGAGCGGGGCGACAACTGAGGCGGCGTCCGAACCGCACCCGCATAGCTCGAAGGTGTCCCATGCCACCCGCCCGTTACGGCCCGCTCAACACACCCAATGTCCCGCTGAGTCGGATGCTGAGTCGCAACCGAAAACTCAGGGCCCCCCATGTGATGACCCTGAGTGCGGCCCTGCACCCCTGGGTGGCCACGTGCTTGTGGCCCCATTGCCCGCTGAGTTGGATGCTGAGTCACAACCGAAAACTCAGGGCCCCCCATGTGATGACCCTGAGTGCGGCCCTGCACCCTAGTACCGCCCTGTGCACGTGGGGACGTTGGCCCCTGAGTTGCGCTCCGAGTCGCAAACGAATTCTCAGGGCCCCATGCTGTGTCACCCTGGGTACGGCCCTGTGCACGTGGGGACGTTGGCCCCTGAGTTGCGCTCCGAGTCGCAAACGAATTCTCAGGGCCCCATGCCGTGTCACCCTGGGTACGGCCCTGTGGTGGCTGTTGGCCGGACCGGTTCATGCACAACAGATTGTTGTGGGCCCCACCACAATATCCGCACATTTTTGTGCGCGTGCAGTACCTAGCCATGTGTGGCCCGAGGCACAGGAAACACCAGCTCCGCTGCTTGGCCATCCGGCGCCGTCCCTGAACCCTAAGTTCCCCGAACTGATTGCAATTGGCCACAGCATGGCCAATCTGCCTACAACATGGGCAGGTCTCACTATGTGGGGTCAATGCACTCACAGTCCCATATGACTGCCGGTTGGTGCGGTCCTTCCTCGTCGGAGGGCCCCTACTCACAGCGCTCCCGGCAGCTCTCTGTGGCTCCGAAGGATGGGTGACCGTCAACCCCAAATTCTCTGCCCGTCGAGCCTCCTCTTCCAAGAATCCGACCAAGTCGGAGAAGGCGGGCAGGTCCTCGGCCGACCTCCCGTGAGACTGTTCGAAACGAGTCTGCACGTCAGCGGGTAGGCGGGAAAGTACAATGTACAGCAGTAGGTACGACCATTCACCAACCGGAAGTCCAAGATTCTCTAGAGCCTTGGTGACGGACAACAATGGGTTCAAAACCTCCGTCTGTATGGCCCCGACCTTGTTCACAACCGGGATACTAAACAAACGGTTCAGTTGGGCATCGGCCAACCTCCGTTTGTTATGGTAACGTCTGACCAACAATTGTCTGGCCGTTTCATAGTTACCCTCCGTAACTGTCAAATGAGCGACCAGCTCCCTAGGCTCACCCCTCAATGCTGCCACCAGCTGAGCCATCTTGACAGACTTGGTAATGTCCGATCGCATGTGCACCAAACTGTCGAACAGATTGATTAAGCTCATCCATTCACCGGACACTCCGTCAAAAGTAGGCATAGTTATGGCCGGTAACCTGGACCCTGAACCCTGAAGCGGCAGAGGTGCTTCAATGTCACCACCATGGCTGGACTCGCGCTGTCTACGTATGTCCGCAGCCTTCTGCGTGATAGCAGCTGCCATCTCCATACATTGGTCGACAACCCCTAGCAACCGTGACAGCCTGTCAGGTGCGCAACCATCAACTGATTCCGCCTGCGCGGACAATTCGAGCACCCTGTTGTAACGTTCCTTAACGTCCATAGACCGCTCCAATACCACATCATGCCTATCTAAACGGTCTATCAGACCGTGTGCGGAGGAAAACCATCTGAGTTCCTTAGAAACACCCTTCTGTATTTCAGATAACGACATGATCGGAACGATACTTACTCACAATTTGCAGTAACTCAATTTTATTGGACCCTCCAGTCTATAACCCAAACGAGGGAACCCTAAACTATAACTTAAACAATGCTGTTTTCCTTAAACAATAGGAACCGAGTTTTATATCTATATAAATTCTGTAAATACAATTTAGTTTCCCTATATCACTACAACACACACAGATAGTCAATATTAGTTCAAGTTATAAATTGCTATAACTGAAAACAATGTAATAGCCTGCTATCAATAGATGTAACTACCTATGTTAACCAAACATTCATTAGCATTACTAGACCACTAATAGATTGACTAACTGGTACTTCAATGCAAATTTCAACTCAATATCTGTCTGTCTACTACTAGCAATAGACTTATAGCTTACAATACTACCAATCTATGTGGATACAGGAACAACACCAAGTTAGCTAATAACCGCCTATACCTACAGATTGATAGTCCCAAATCGTGGGTTCCTGGAGCCCTTGACGGCTGCAAATCTCAGGAAACCACGCTCTGCTACCAAAATGTTCAGGCCTCTCGGCACCCAATGACCTCGCAGGGGCCCATCAGCTACGAGGTAGCGTAGCGATCAGATGCCAAGAAGTGTGAACGTCGGCGATTCACCGAGCTAATACTTATGAATCTATCTGACCTGGTCTGTGCTTCGTTCCCGTCAAACTCCTGTCTCTCTGCAAGGCCTGGGTGCACCCTAGGCTCTTCTTGGTAGACAGGTTCTTCAGCCAACCAGGTATGGCTGGCAGGCCAGCTTCGACGAGCACAGTGTTCCAACACAGGTTATGTTACGTGGGGAAAACCAATCGGCCACGTAAATGCGAACTTTATCTGGTTCGGGGAACCACAATACACTCAGCTATATAGACAATCCTGAGGGGAACCCGAATACAATTCCAGATGGCTTACGATTTAATTTCAATGCCCTAATCAATACGCGTTACATCGCGAGGGCTTTCGTCTGTCAGTTGTCAAAAACTGCTAGGTTGGCAGCAATGTCAAATTCAAAATGGCCGTTCCGAAACCATCGATCGAATATCGATTTGGAATCGAACATTGACGATTTGGCGATTTTAACTGAGGGTGACTTCGATCGGCATTTGTCTCAAGTGGACACGGTTCTGAGTAAATTGAAAGACGCGGGCTTCACATGCAAACTAAAAAAATGCGAGTTCGCACAAAAAAAGGTCAAGATAATGGGGCATATTTTGTCTACACAAGGTTTGCAAATGGACCCGGACAAAATTGAAACACTTAAATTATATCCGTCACCCAGAACTGTCAGGCAATTGAGGGCGTTTTTGGGGTTCATAAATTACTTTCGGAGGTTCATAAAAAATTTTGGAACATTATCGCAGCAATTATACAATTTATTACGGTCTGGAGTCAAGTTCGTTTGGAGTGCGCACGTGCAGAGTGCTTTTGACGAGATAAAAAAACAATTCTCAGAAAGTATAATATTGAGTCAGCCATTGGCGGGAAAGACGTATTATGTTCAATGCGACGCCAGCGCTATAGGAATTGGCGGCTATGTTTATCAATTAGATGATTTGGGCCAGGAACGAATTATAGGGTTTTGTTCGCAGGAATTTAACCTCTCCTTTTCCGCCGTCAGCATAAGCAGCGCGGCCCCGGTCACTCCCTGTACCGCTGTCAGCATAAGCAGCGGGATGACTAATATTTTTGAAACCGGTATTTTTTATCCAACGGTTGGACCAATTTTTACGGTTCGATCATGTGTGGACACCCAATTAGACAAACTTTATGGTCTGTGTGCTAGTTTATGCTTTTCCGTAGAAAAAAATAATTCAACCGCGTTTTGAAAATCACTTTCTTCCGGACGCTCCCAACGTAACGCTGATTGAAACGCTGAAATATTCGAAAGTTTCTATAAGAACACCCTAATGTTTTTATTGTTTTGAAAAGGTTATTTTGTGTAGATTACGTAGGTATCAAACAACATGTACATGTTGTTGATAATTTTCTGATGTCGGCTAGATTTGTGTCGAGAGGGAGCATTTTCATAGAAGTCTGTGTTTCTCATGCCAGTACAAAAATAAACTAAGGTCACAGTGACATTTTCTACACATTGTGTAAAAGAGGGTTTCATTAGCTACTCAGATATACAACTCCCATAATTCTAAGTGTTACCATTCCAACAGAATCACTTGATATATTAGTCAAGTGCCGCGCAGCCCGCACGCTCAAAAACACTCCGGTATTTGTCGTTTTTGACGTCTCGAACTCCCGGGAAAGGAAAGGTTAAGGGAGCTCAAACGAGATGGGCTGTCAGCGAACAGGAAATGTATGCAGTTATATACACTTTAAAGCAATTTGAGATATATTTGCGGGGAGAAAAAGTTATTATTAGAACTGATCATAAAAGTTTGACGTTCAATAAGTCTTGGACTTTATTGGGGGCACGCGGAACTAGATGGATTATGTTTTTAGAGCAATTCGATTATAACATAGAGTTTGTGCGAGGGACTGATAGTCAAATTGCCGACACGCTAAGCAGGCAAATAGCGGGACCTGGAGGTATGAATGACAGTATAAATGTTCAGCCGGGAATATTGTGGTTTCAGGCATCGAATACCGCAAGTGTTATTTCGAGTTTACGGGACATTGCGAGATTACAAAGCGAAGATGAGCGGTTAAATCGAATTAGTATCAGACGTAGGGTGGTAGATACGGAAACGAGAGGGTTTGAAAATTACAAGCTAGTAGGTGATACGTTATATTTTCACGTGCCGAGCCGGAACGTACGGTTGTTAGTAATTCCGGAGGCATTACAGGAGGAACTAATATTACACATACATGAAGAAATAGGTCACTACGGCAGATATAAAATATTAGCACTGATGAAGGACAGATATTATTTTCTTCATATGAGTAGGGTGATTAGCACGGTGATAAGAAGTTGTGACATATGTCAAAAGGTCAAACCAAGTACTAACAATACCGTTGGTCCTTGTACACCGGTGTTGGCGGAAAAGTTGGGTGAGAAAGTTTTCTCGGACCTTTATGGGCCATTGCCCGTAGGTAAATTCGGATATCAATATATATATGTGGTTCAAGACGTGTACAGTAAAGTAATAAAATTATATCCAATGCGAAAAGCGACAGGTAGGAGCGTGCTCGCTTGTACAAAGAGATTTCATAGGGAAATACCTATCGAAACTATAATTACGGACTCAGGACCACAGTTCATATCGAAAGTTTGGGAATTTGGTCTCAAACAGCTAGGTCACTCATACGTTGGTGTATTGTCCAAATTCTAATAGCGTAGAAAGAGTGAATCGCGAGCTAGGTCGACTAATTAGAACTTATTGCGGCGGAAGTAATCGTAGTTGGGTCGACGTGTTACCGGACATTCAGAATTGCTATAATAATATCAAACATACAAGCACAGGCTTTGCGCCTAATGAGTTAGCGTTTGGTAGGCGGGAACCGTTAACTATTGACAAGGAATTAGGCGATGAATGGTTATTAGGTCATAGTGTGCGAGATACGGAACAGGTGCGGAATGTAGCGATAGAGAACTCTAAAAGTTCTAGTGAACGACGTAAGCGACAGGCAGACAAACGGCGTAAGTTAGAAGTCTATCGTATAGGTGATTATGTGAAACTTAAGACTTTTGTGCTTTCAAATAAAGAACATAAAATCATGCGGAAATTTTCATTGTTGTATAAAGGGCCTTATGTTATTTTGGCAGTGGTATATCCGAACTGTTATACTTTAGTAGATCCGGGTTCGAATGAGATATTGGGTAACTTCAATACTATAAATATAGCCAGGTATTATGTGAGGATGAATAAGGGCGTAGATAAATAAGATAGTGTATAAAAGTTATATAATTAAGCTGTAAGCGGTAAATTTGAGTAACTTCTTTGTAGATTTAAGGATCTTGCATGGTTTAGAAAGAAACAAAAACAAAAAAAAAATTGTATATATATAGTAATACGAATTAGGATAAGTTGCGGGTAAGCGAGGTTGTATAGTTAGATAGATAAATAAGATAAGACAGGAGAGAGCTTAATCGAGTTGTGTAAATATTATATACATAATTGACAGATTCATCGGTCTGTGTACATGATTTGAGATGTCCGTACATATAGAGTAGATATGGACAAAGCATGGGTAGCATAGTGGTAATGAGATCCTTGCGCCATGTTTAACTGAGATAAACAGTGTCTCAAGGTCTGGGAGGGGGCTGTAATGGTACACGAGAGTCAGTACATTTGATACTTCATTTTTCGTGATAGAGGGCTAATCCATCGCCGCGCTGTTTTGAATACGAGAATCGGTTCATATAACGTTTGGGGTTTTGCGTATCTCCGGGTAATTTAGCAAAAAAAACAGAGCCGACGCGTGGGATGGTTCGAGGAAGGTTACAGGTCAGGTTTTTTTTGTCGCATTCCTGCGAGATGTGTAGGGATCAGAGCCGAGTTGGCTGCGCGCTGAATAAAATTATGAATAACTAAATAATGAAAGGTTATTATGGAACGATACGGAGAAAGCTATTATGTTGATTGCAAATATACAATTGCGTTTGGTTGGTATGAGATGGAGAGTTTGACACGACTAGTATGAGCAGCATTCTAGTGGTCTTTGTTTCGCGCGCTAGCGGTCGGGAAGGCTTAATTAATCGCAACAAGCTTATATGGTCAGCGATCAACAGATTTTGTGTATCGGCCATACCGAATGACTTGAGTGATAACCTACGGTTGATCATAGTGAATATGCGTACACACAATTTGTAGAACGGCGGATCTGCATGGCATGGTTGAAATTAGACCCTGTGTAGTTAGTGATAAGAAGCTTCGCTTGGGCAGAGCGTGTTCGCAAAGGACGCCACTTTTTTTTCAGACATGTGGGGTGTATAAATACGATTGCGGGGGAATGGAGAGCATTCAGTCTCCTCTCCTCCATTCAGGTTCCTGGATTGGCTCTTAGGATATTCGCGGGCTAATCCTCTCCTCATTCCTTTCGAGTAGCGAGTTTTGAAATTCCCACACACACAGTCATTTAACATACAAGCACATTCAAATCAAACTCAACCATTTTCGAGTGGTGTCGATAATGGACGTGGTATAACACTAGGGTTTTAGACTAGGCTAGACAGGGGTTTAGTTGCGGCTAAACCTAGGTTGGCAGGGCATAGGGAGACTGTTTGATCGATGAGGTTCCGCGGATGGAAATAACAAATTCAGAACAAAATTAAACCGGTGTCAACACAGATAACCTATCCTGTTGATATTTTGACATTTGAGTGTTGTCGGGGACGCGCGAAGAGATCAAATTGCAGTCTAAAGTTCATTGTTTAGGACCGGGTAGGTTGTTTTGCTTTGCCTTGGGTCAGTTTGGATTCAAGTTGCATCTTTAAATTAAATGTAAATTTCGCTGGAGGTCTAATGTGTAGGCTGAGTCAATATATATGATTAGGCTCAGTCGAGGACGTGTTGCGGCTAGTGGAATTCATAGTTCGGTATTTATCGAACTATGCACTTCGCTATGGTGTGGATTAGATCTCCTAAAGCGCTAATGACTACGTTTCGATAACATCCAGCTCAAATTGCGCAGAGTTGAAGGTTTCTAAACGTTACGGACCTTTTGAGGTAACCGCTAGTTCAAACCCATTTCGGAAAATCAAATCGTAATTGTGTAAACCGGTCTTTTCGGATCGTTATTTCCGTGAACCAAATATATAATTGGAACCACCACAAGCCGCTACTAGCGAGCACATGAAATATCATTGAGTACTCACGTCGTAAAACTACGACGGATATCTATACGATATCCCAAACAAATATTACAAATCGTGGTCGACCACTAAAAGAAGTTCCAAGCGCCCATATATACAAAAAAATAAATGGTACCATCACACAAAAAAACAACAAAGATCGATCTGGCGCAATACACCGCTGACTGATGCGAATTACCGGCTTGCGGACATATATGCTTTCTCTGTCTAACTTGAAACTGTAATTTCCTGAACCAAACTTCGTTCGACTATTGTGCGCCTAACGAACTTCTCAACGAACGAGAAATTCAGACTTATCATTCTTAACTTACAAATTTTACAGCTGAATAGGGACATCTCTTTTTGGGGTAGATAGAATAGACGATCATAGCTACTGATAGCGGTGGCTCGACCTTAGCCGTTAATGCCGTTACATTACCATAAGTATCTATGTTTTATTAAGTTCATTTTGCTATATAAATGTTTACATAAATAATAAACATGTCTAAATTATTTCATATTGCACATGTGACAGAACTTATGACCTGACTATGTATATTGATAACATAGTATATTTTATGTTTTAAGATTTTAGTAACCATTTAAAAAAATATATATAAATCCAAAGTTTTTATAACATTTGGAACAGGTTAAATATTGTTATGGCGACATAGAAAACGCTTTTTCTAACTAGCATGCATTGAGGAGAAGGAAGTACCCGACTGCAGCGAAGCGAAAAAAAGGAAGGCCTGAATGTATACAACGTGTCATTGAATAAACGCATAAACTTATACACCCCAACTTATTTTTCACTAAAAAAAAATAGAAAAAAAAAACAAATATTTGCCTTATATTGTAGAAAATGTTTGAGACTTAACTTGTTGTGTCATTTCTGACATAATCACAACTCTGTGGTGCATGCGTGCCGTGGCCCACGAGTTCAATTCAAATTATCCATCACACTTTTAAGGTAGGTTAGTTAGGTTACCATATATAGCAACATCGTAGTAAGTACCTATTTAGAAATTAATCAATGGAAAGGTCCCAACTACAAATCAACCAACTACAAAACATCGCAAAAATCAAGACATTTCGAATTCCCTGTCTCCACCCTCACTAACTGTACAGTATTCGCTAAGTTTATTTGGCTCTGAGCGGACAGTACCTCTCTCTCACCCACCCCACTCTTACCCTATGAGTGAAAGAGAGTCCCCGCTCGCTTAGAGCTACAGAAACTTGGCTCGGCATGTATGAAACGGGATGAGAGGTGAGAGAGAGAATGCAGTCCAAATGTAGGTACTATACCTACAGGCTGTGTGGGTATGAAAGTACCGTAGTAGTCGCTGTGACACTCTTACCACGAACCGCTAAAGTACTCTGACACAGCTTGATTAATACTGTGTTTACATTACGTGGCATGCGCCGCGCGTGTGCTAGCACTCCTAGCGCCCCTGAACGCAGACGGATAAGTACTGACTGACGTGACGTGATGTCAAGTCAAGTCAAGTCAAGTCAAAGTACTTTATTACTGTAGATATTTACATATACTTAGCAAACGTCAATTTTGCCTCTTCTCTACATTGGACCACTGTGGGAGAAGAAGGGCGTAGAAACTCCCACAGATTGATTTTTAGATCTCTTTTAAAAATAGGTTGTGCTTAACTAATACAAATATGAAAAATTTAATTGTTATGATTAATAAGCAGGAATAAATAATAACAAAATTATTAACAGCAAGGTCTGTGTTGAGCCAGATTAACCCCATGCAGTCCTGTCATTTAAGTAATCTTGAACATTGTAATAACCCTTTTTCGACAAAGTCGCTTTAACATGATTTTTAAATTGCTCAAATGGCAATTTCAAAATCTCCAGAGGTATCTTATTGTAGTAGAGAATGCACTGACCCTTGAAAGAATTTCTAACCTTCGCGAGTCTAAAACGGGGCGCACATAGTCTGTGATTATTTCTTAGGTTAACATTACAGCTATCGCTAAGTTTATTTATTTATTTATTTATTTATTTATTTATCTACTCACACACATATCATTACAGGTGAGAAGCCTAATTCGATAGTGTAGTTATCCAAAGTACATAACATTATAATTATAAGTAGGTAACATAATTAATTCAATTACATTGATTAAATACTTAATGTGAACATCACAATCCATAACTTATAATGCATAATGCCACCCTTGTAAATTCAGTCAGAGCGCAGGAGAACATGTCTATCTCCTCCGCTATCATATTAAGAGTTCGGAGTGTGCGCGTGAACGGCGCTTTGCCTAGCAAGTGTGTGCGCGCGCGCGGCACGTGCAGTAACCCCGGGCGTCGGCGCCGATACACGTAGCCGTCCGGCACACATAAACAGATTCTACGCAGGATGTCCGCTGCGTAGATTTTTCCACGTAGTAGTTTGAATAGGTAAGTGGCTAATGCCAAATCTACGCCATATAATGCCAAATAGGTACTTACACTTGACACTGGCAAATTTACCTCAAATGAGGTTAGCACGCCATTTATTTTAGGAAAAACTAAATATAATTTTGAAGGATGGTAGACGCCTTCAGAGATAAAGAATCAAGCTACAGGTTCTGAAAGCCTAAAATTACATATTAGGTCCTTACATATGAAATTGGCGTTTTGTATGGAGAAATTGAAGTTAACTCAATTTTCAGTACAAACATTTTTGTATTTTTTTTAGGAATGACAGATCCTAATTTTATAAACTTTGTGTGTATGAATGAGACAACATTTAGCTAACAGAAAATTTTATATAATTTTTGAAAAGTGTCAGCTGTAAAAAAATATTACGAATATTATCATGAAAATGGATGACATTTAGGAGGCACTGATTTTGAAGATAACATTTTAGTTATCAAACTGAAAATTAAAAGAAAATTTAATAAGTAGATGTAAAATATTGAAATTAATTTAAAACAATAAAAAAAACTGGAAATAGCTATTGAATGAGGGTTTTCTGAAACAGTCTACGTGAGATGGCAGCACTGTAGCGTCAGGTCCAATGAACTGTCAAAATACATACGTGCTTTTTAATTACTCGTATATTTTTTGGTTTATTTATTCATAAAATCATTACTTTTGGAATATTGTTTTCTAAAATGCTGCAGTATTGTGCAGTGCCTATGTGTGTAGATAAAACAGCAGGGCATAAGTTCCCTATGGGAGACAAAACCCGATTGGACCAGTTGCTTGTAGCCATTCGCAGAGATAAATTTACGCCAACGAAAAATAGCCTCGTTTCTAAAATCTACTTCACGGCGGAAGATTACGAGCTACCGAAGGACTCAGTATTGGAAAAACGTAAGAGTATTTTCAATATTGATGATTTTATTATTGATTTTTCTGACCGTAATCCATAATTAAATCAATAGCACTTCCAATTACAATTGAATATCAATAATTTATGTTCAGTACCTACGACTTTGTATTATCTGACAGCCAACTGACATCTGTTTGGACCTGACACCTACAAAGCGCCGCCTGGTGGAAGAAAAAGGATCGAAAACCCTCATTACTCGAATTATGAACTCCTGAATCTGGAAGAAAAATTCGCCAATTTCATAGGTAAGCACCCAATATTTACTTGAAATTAGGATTATCAGTATCACACACCACACAAAGATGATGTATTGGATTTCTTGGGTACAATTGTCCCGCGTATTGAAAATAGAGATTGCATGAAGTTGTACGTTCACGCGTTCCGGAGAAAAAAGATCTTGACAGACAGACGGACTTACTATGAAGTTATTTTTTATGGGTTCCTTTTAAGGTATGGAACCCTTATAATGAAAACTAAATTTAAAAAAGCATTGTCATTTATGAAATCTAGAGTCTAAAACTGTTTTTATTATATTTGTTTTATAGCTAGTTTTCGATAGTTCCTGTCAAAAAAGTCATTTCTAGCGACTAAGTTTCTAGATTGGCAACACTGTTTCCCTCTTCTACACTACTACCCCTTTCCCTGCTGCTGGGATACTTTCTAAGCATTTTTTTCCCATAATCCAAGAGATGGCGCTGAAGACACCGATATGTATTTTATATTTATGAATGTGGTAAATATAGACATAGGACACTTCAACAAACTGACATGCACAGAGTACATCTTAGTTGACAGACTTGTTTATCGCAAAACAAACGTGCGTTTACAGCGAAACAAAACGAGCGCTTGTTGCGATACAAATGCATAAAATGCGACAACGCAGTGCGTTCGTATCGCATTTATACCAGTTTTAACGGGTATGAAACCTCTTTAGAAGTACGAACTTAGTTTTTGATGGATCAATTGTTATTTTCAGAGAAAATTCGTCTGGAAGCTGATCGTGTATTTAAAGGCATAATTGTATCAGCGTTAATATTCATCACATGTGCTCTAATTTGCACTATCGCAGCCTATGTCTATTGCTGTCGCATTGTTTACAAGTTAGTAGTTGAAGTCGAAATTGTATATTACTTACTTTTGAAAGCTGGAAGGTCTATATTAAAACTTATCTTTTTTGCAGAGACAACACTTTGAAGAAGAACGTCAAAGCAATTGACAAAAAGTTAGGACGCAATAAACAGCCAAAACCCGCCTCAAAGCAGAAAATAAAGCCCGTAGCAGAGAGTTGCAATGTTTTTTGTGAAGATGCTGGTGTTATGTGTGTTTGAAGTTGTGGTAGTGTTTATTATTTATTAATAAGTTGATGTTAATTATTTATAAATATGTTGATGTTGAGGCCACAATCCGGAAAATCGTTTGGTTTATTAAGAAAATTCTACACCTGAAGTTTTTAGCTTGGACATAGTGATTTAATTTCATGTTTAGGTGAGTCGACAAATATTGAATTATTTTCTAAATAAATGAACTCAATAAATAAAAACAAAATATTATTAGTGAGGACTGCAATGCTAAAGTACTGCAAATGCCATCTATTGAAATTATTTATCTGTATGACATCTGTAAGACATCTGTAAGGAAACTGATGTCGTTTTAAATATTTATTAAAATATTTTTTTTCCTTTAATTTAGTGAATCCTAAGAATTGTAAATTGTGAAAATATTGCGTAGCAAGAGTAATTTTTTTCGATAAAAGTATTAATAAAATTATAAATAAAAAAATCCCGCTAGCCCTTACAATTGTGCTGTCTTTTTTAATATCGATATGATGACGATATTATCTCAAGTATTTTTATAACAGGTAGGTCTTGAATCGAGCCATTCCTAAAATTCTTAGCAATAGTATTTCAGATTTTCCTACTAAGTATTAAAACACGAATTTCCCGCTTTCCGTAAAAAAAAGTCGTGAAATGGAACGTTAATATTATGAATTGGTAGATTTGTAGGTTTTGAACAGTCTTGGGTTCGTGTCGGTACTACTTACAACAGTTGGACGTTTCCCTAGAAAGAGAGAGAAGAAAGTAAAACGAAAGAAAAAGTACGGTCTATTTGAACTTAGTCTAGCTCGTCCCCATCTCGATTTTTATTGGATTAAATATTATCCCGCTTGCACGTTATTCGTTGAATCATTGTCCCACTTGCATCTTATTGGTCTATTTTTTGAAGTTTGTTTATTGACATTATTTTGTCTGACATTTCTGTTGTTGTGTAATGCAAACTTCGCTCTAAGAATTTTGATGTAATAATTGTATCTTAAAAGTTATCTTCCAATTTTCATGGTTTTTTCTAATAGGCCGAGCTAAGTATCAACAGTTTCTTCTGTCTACATAATTTACTAAACCTGTAATCAGCCGTTGGTTATAAACAACAAAATAAATGGTTTAAAGTACAAAAGGTAAGCATTGTTTGTTTGCGATAGGTAAGCATTATTGGATGAGGACACTGACCGAGAAGCCACGCAATAAACAATTAATAAGACGAAAAAAATCAAATAATATTTCTTCCTGCACACCCTTTTCTTTACACACTGTGATTCACGTACATTTTACTGCCTATTTCCAGGAAACGCTGCATTCAGTATGTGGGACGTGAGCCTTTTCGATATGGTGTTTATAACAGTCGGAGTGTTGGTTACCATGGCGCTGTTAAGCTGCTGCTGCTGCCTAGGTATGAAGATAAGGTAATAACATCTTTAATCATATATCTTTCAAATTCATACACAACATCTTTAGTCACATGTTAACCTCTGGGTTCCGGGATCTTCTAAAGAAGACATGTTCCCACTGTAGGTTTTGAATTTTATTACCATAGCATCACATTCTAAATTCAGATGCATCATAACCATGTCCAGGTCTCCAGTGGTTAACCCCTGGTCAGTGAAACGACCCGGAGGCGGTGATTAAAAAAATATGCCTACACAGTGCGCCGACCCGGAGGCGGTGGAAATGAGTAGGTGCTATTTCGCACTCATTGCTGTGTTCATCTTGTTCCGATCTCTTTCTACCATATGTCAAAATGCACATGAAGGAACAGGATAGATGATGAATGAATAATTTTGATGCACTTCGGTCATTTTACACCAACGCTACAGTCCAACAGTTCAGCCTTTTTTATACCATTTTAAAAAGTGGTTTTATGATAAATAAATATAAGAAGATAACCTGTGTTTATGTTTATAATAGTTTTAGACATGATAAAGCATAGTTTAAACTTTAATGCCAAATAAAGCTTTATTTAAAAATATTTCAGTAATTCAAGTATAATTTAGGGTACTAGATATTGAACAAAAAATATAAGCAGAAAGCGAATTGGAATCAGGTGCAATTGTCAGAAAAGATAAAGTATTCTTTTAGGAATACTATTACAATAATAAATAACCATAATTCTAACTAGAATTAGAGAATTTCATTTTAATCAGAAAATCAGCAAACAAAAACGCCTGTCAGTGTATCGTCCTGAATTGGATTGCACAGTGTGGGTGAAGAAATACAAAATGACGCCCACTGTAGACAGGTTAAGCCACGCTTTGAAACTGACTTTACATTGGAGTAACAAATCAAAATTATAGTTTTCATTAACCGGTCTGCCGCGGTACCTTCGCTAATGTATCTATCATGATTTATATATATTACGAATATTTAAAAAATTACATCCCCATAGATTTTCTTGGTGCTATCTTCTCTGACAGGCATATTTCCGAAGTACTGGTAGAGTTAATGGAGTTTCCTTTTCCTGTGCCAGATTCAGCCATGAATCATCAATTGAAAGGGAAATTTCCTTTTTAAAACTCAAACCATAAACTCTATAATAAATAATATAATAAACTCATTAGTTTAATTGATCATATTTGATTTCTTTTTTATTTTGCTCCGTTTTTGCCTACCTACAATAAATTTGTAAGCAGGCAAAAACGTTAGTTTGAGTTTGAGTTTATGGATTACTAGCTTATGCTTGTAACTTCTTCTGTGAGTTTCTAGGAATTATCATTTACCGAGACAATGTTACCCTCCTGTTGCAGTAGAATAAAAAGTCAAAGTCAAAGTACTTTATTACTGTAGATATTTACATATACTTAGCAAATGTCATTTTTTGCCTGTTCTCTACATTGGACCACTGTGGGAGAAGAAGGGCGTAGAAACTCCCACAGATTGATTTTTAGATCTCTTTTAAAAATAGGTTGAAAGTTTCCTATATGTTAATCTCGCTCATAAACTATCTCTGAGCAAAGTTTCATTCAAATCCGTTCAGCCGTTTTAGCATGATTGAGGCACAAACATCTAAACATCTGAACATCGCTACTTTCACGTTTATAATATTAGTAGATCTCAACTCATAAATCTCTTTTCCTAATATGTTTGTTTTTCCAATTCCAGTGACTACAGAATGAAGAGCTACATCATAAGAATGGCTGACATGAATGGAGTGACAATAGACATTGACAAACTAGATGAAAAAAACACAAGCCTCTCACCACATTCCAACGAAAACTGCACTATAATTGTTCCAAATGTAGGCATTATACTTTAGTTTCTAAGGCAAAGATAAGTAGAACTTTAGAGACATTGAGACAAGTATGCATTTAAAAGATTGTAAACAAGCAAATGTGTGACATTTATCGAAATTCCTAAGGAGTCAAAGCAAACCTTAAATAGATTCCTTTTTCATAGATTAGTTAAGTTTTGTTTTGCAACCCATGGAATGGGAAACTGTCACCTTTGTTTACATCTTATATACCTTGTATTGACTAAAGAAAATGGAATTTATTAATTCAGAACTGACATTAAGTGCTGTAGAATATTTGGAGCTCAACATCACATTGGTTGGGTGGCTAACCAAAAGCCAGATATGTGATGACAGGAATGACTATTCCTATTATTGTTTATGTTCTATAGTGTTGTTTTATGCTATTTAATTCCAAAAATAGTAACAAATTAAGAATCTTTACAAAATTGTTCATTTTGTGGACTCCGATATTTGTTTTGTATCTTAGAGCCTTTCTATGTGGGAACCAATTAAGTAGCTACTTAAGATTGTTTTTCTAACCTTGCATAGGTTTGTTTATTGCTTTTGCATTTTTGCTGTATGCCAATACAGTATTTTATCTCTGACTATGATTATTATAATTGTAGCATACGGGTGTTAAAATAGAATTTCATCAAGAGAGAAATTAGTTTTACAGTACGGCCTTCCGCACATGGAGCTACGCGGCGACTACGCGACTGCGACGAAACTCAGGTTACTTATACCCATATAAGGTTTCAAACAATTTGCATGCATTTCTAAAGTATGGGAAGTCCCAGTCCCCTTTTCCTCGCGGAGCCCCAAGCGCGGATGGCCTTAGTCTTAATTAGTAGAGAAATGTCTAGTCTATTACTATTATGTAGACAATCGGCCACCTGGTCGCGCTCGCCGCGGGTGGCGTGAATAATACCGCCTCGTATGAAATGGTTATCTTGCACACGTGTATCATCACATCAGTGATCGGAAATGGGCGAGCTGTTTTTGACACTTGCGATATTAATCATCATGATCATCAGCCCTTGTCATCCCACTGCTGGGCATAGGCACGCCATTCGCTGCGGTCACCCGCCAGTCTCGTCCACTGCTTTCCAGCCACCTCAACAATGTCATCTGACCATCGGGCCGGTGGTCTGCCCGCTGTTCTCTGCCCTGTTCGCGGCTGCCACTCTGTGGCTGCCTTGTTCCACCTTCCGTCCTCCCTTCTAACTGTGGTATTAATATAGATGTCTATACAGATGCCGCGAATCTATTAAGCTATTTACGCAGGGTGTCGACACATTCTAGGGGATTGTTGACATAATTCATTGATTGATGGACATAATTTAGAACAACTTTCACTATGATTCTGATTTGATCAGAGCAACTTTATTGTTAGTACCCGACTCTGTCAGGTATTGCTCAGCTCGCATAATCGTTTCCGATGCGCGAGTTCCGCTAGACCACCGGCGCTTAATTAATTTATTCATTACTCTTGTACAAATAGTTTTTATTTCTTTGTTAGGTTTTTACTACTTAAAATTTCTTAGCCTATCGGCATTCGCACATCGAAAACGATCATGCGGGTTGAGTAATACTAAAAATAAAGTTGTTCTGATTGAATCAGAATGAAACTGATGGATGGGTGTCAGTTTCAATGTGGCATTTTTTGCGTGTTTCGGATGACACGTTAAGCTGTAAGACCCGGCTACTATTGCTACTTGGTGGTAGTAGTCTTAAAGCTGTGTCAGAGGCCCTAAGGCAGCTTGATAACTTCTGGCCGTCGGGTTGGACAGTAGCCCGACACCCCTCCATCAACCCGCACTGAGCCAGCGTGGTGGAGTGTGGCTCAATCTTACTCAAAGGCCGGTGCCCCTCGGTGGGGACATTATTGGGCTTACGTTATTATATCCTCAATGACGACGATGAACCAAAACAGCTGTAGCCATTCCGATCATTGATCATAATCTGCTATTATGTCTCGTTATTGATAGAATGTCTGAATTACTTGACTCTAGTTAATAAAATGGAACTGTAGTCAAATTAAATACTCAAATTGCAATTTTAGCTTATTCGAGAGAATTTTGATAGCTGATATAAGGTGATATAAACACGGCGTCTAAAGAGTTGTAAAACCGATTAAGGTTTCCTTTATACAGGGTGTAATAGAAATTGTAGTCATATTTTAAGAGGTTGTAAGGGACGTCATTCTAAGAAACTTCCCAAGTAACAATTTGCATTATATAATTCCACACAAGGTCTACAAATGTTGTTTAAGCGCTTTTAGCGAATTATTAGTGTTCAGTCGGTCTGCAATAGCTGCATAAAAAATAACGAAAATAAGCGCATTTTGTGAACACAAATAGTACAGTTTTCTGAATAATAGTTCACAGATGTACTTTTAAAACAAGTATTTTAAGAGAGAACATATGAACGCCTATAACACAAACAGTAACGTTGTGAAGTCCATTAACAAAGATATAATGCTCTATGCTGCTTAAGCGTGCATTTTTACACTATTACTCAGCTGCTAGAGCACACTCGTATATCAGTATTAATATAGGCCAAAATTGTACCAAGTGTGACCTTTATGCAGATACACAGAACACTGCTATAGATCTAAACACTCTTTCCCGTCAATTCAGACCTGCTGAGTAATGGAATTTATATCGGCTGAACGCCCCGGGCCAAAACCTATGGAGGAACGAAAAATAAAGTTGATCTGATCAAATCTGTGTAAAAGTTGGTCATGTCCCCAACAGCCCCTTAAAATATGTCTTCACCTTTCTGTTACATTTTTCGTGTTTGGTACTTGATTGATTCAATAGAATTTCAACATGTTCTTATCTCCCACTGTTTATGTCGATTATTGACAATCATTGGAAAGCATTTCTACATTTAAATAGCAAAGTAGGTGTTCAATAAGCTACCTGTTTTAGATTATAGAATAGAGTAGAGATTAGAGTGTAGTATTTTATGGATAACTTCTAATAGTAGGAAACTAGGAAATCTTCAAGTGCCAATAGTTTGAACATGTTCAAACAATCACTCACACGAAAATAAATGGTTTACACGCACAAAAATTTACGATTTGACGGTTGTGCAATTTTAGTTGCAATGGAGACATTTTAGTTTAGATACATACCTATAATAGGACCCTTTAGTCATAATACATTTTTCTTGGCCTAAAATTTTAATCCCATAAATAATAATTTAATTGTACTCATCGAGAAATAACAGCTTGTAGTTTTAAGTGTTTATAGGGTTCCGTACCCAACGGGTAAGAACGGAACCCTATTACTAAGACTTCGCTGTCCGTCCGTCCGTCTGTCACCAGGCTGTATCTCAAGAACCTAGCTAGCTAGAGAGTTGAAATTTTCACAGATTATGTATTTCTGTTGCCGCTATGACAACAAATACTAAAAAACAGGATAAAATAAATATTTAAGGGGGCTCCCATACAACAATACTACATACAAACTTATGGATGCACCTGGTTACGTACATGGAGTGTGAAAGTTACCGCACCAATAACTTTGTAAACAATATTTTGCTGTGTAAAATCCAAACTATTCACTCCACACCATCGCTTCCATTGAACGGTGGTACGGAACCCTTCGTGCGCGATTTAGACTCGCACTTGACCGGTTTTTAATGGATAGAGATGCAACGAATTCGGTTTTCGGTCCTTTTTTGCGAAGTATTCGGCCGAATACCGAATAGCAAATAATGAAGAATCTGTCAAGTGCGGGTTGGACTCTCACTCGAAGGGTTCCGTATCATCGTAAAAAAAAACTTAAGCACTAAAAATAGTAAAACAGAATTAAAAAATATATATGTTCAAAGGGGGATTCGAACCCAAAACTTAAAGGTTGCGAGACCTTTATTAAACTAATTGCAACACCACAACCATTTGAAAAGCGGCGAGATCTACGATCATATTTGTTAAATAGCAGGGGGTCTTTAAACACGAATATTGTATGGGGACCCCTTTATTTATAAAATCTCGTATTCAAATTTGTTGTAGCGGCAACAGAAAAACACATTCTGTGAAAATTTCCACTCTTGCTATTGCGGATCATGACGTACAGCCCGCTGACAGATGGGCAGACAGACAGACTGACAGACTGACAGCTGAGGCTTAGTAATAGGGTCCCGTTAGGCATCCTTCGGGTACGGAACCCTAAAAAAAAACAGATAAAATCGTCATGACTAAAATCTAACAAGTCTGAAATCAATTACTAATTTGACAAAAAATAACAATTTTCAAGGTGCCATCTTTTTCTTTGAGAGATAATAAGCGTTTTTTATTTCATAAATACAGGCTATTATTAAAACAATCGAAAATGAAAAATGAATACGTGTCGTGACAAGATAAGCTCGCAAATAAATCTGTCACCCGCAACATGTAAAGCTACCTACATTTTATGTGCATATCGGTGCCGAATATTCGGTGCTTCGGTCAAGAATGTCGTCGGATATTCGGTAGTCGGCCTATTCACGATTCGTTGCCTTTCTAGTTATTATCCAAAGTGGAAGTGCACACCTTTACAGTTGATTCCTACCTATTACTAAAGTACATAATTATATTATGTTTCAAGATTTGGCTTCCGATATATTCCCAGGCCCCAGGCATATCTCTTCATCAGTTCAGTTCAACCACGTTCTACGACGGGGCCACGACATTTATAAAGGGTCTTGATACTGTACCTTTTCTAAACGTCTAGTCATTCCAAAAATGGTGCATTTTAAATCTTTTCCTACTGAAAATATTCGCACAAACTCGTTTCTAAGTAAGCTAAGTGTAGGAAATGTTGAAAATTTTAAGAAATCACGAATTACAATTTTTTAAAATTAATATGAGTTGGCAATTGGCTTGTGCCAGAAAACTAAACGTGGTTTGGAATAAACAAAAAGAAAACGAGCGACCCCCTTTTTATGGAAGTATTAAAAATTTGTTGTTGCAAAAAATAGTGGAAGGTAATAGAGATTAAAAACTTAACAATCCTATGCAATCTAACAAGATGTTTCGTGCCTATAATAAATGTCTTATGGAAAAATGTCAAAGTGAATGTAAGGGTGTTGATAATACTGCCAAATGTGTGACTATGATCTCAAGTATTCTGGATTCTAACATTTCTAGTCATTATTTTGTAACATGTATGTATGTACTACGTAAAATTAGTCAACTAAAATAAAATTTAATGAAATTTCGACAATCACTTTTATTTTTAGCGCAATCTGATTGATGTACAAATCTCGGAAAATGTTAAAAAAGACCAGTTTTTACACGACCGCGGCGAATAGCTTGAGCTCATTAACTAATGAGTGCTCACAACTACTGAAATTAGCCTTGAAACGGCAATCAAACAGAATATTAAGAATCTCCTTAATGCAAGCTCCGGGGAAAAAATGTAGGTTTACAGTCGGACCTTCAACATGCTCGAGTAGAAATCCAGCATCTACATGACCTGCTAGCAAATACACTACAATGTTATGCCAAAGAACAAAGTGAGTTAGCAGAACTCAGAGCCGCGACGTCTGAGTTAGTTCAGCTACGCCAGAATGCGGAATTGGTGGGCATTCTAATTGAGAATGAGGAGAATGAGACCAGCAAGGAGGACGAGCCCACATCACTGACTTTGGTCTCGACCCCCCTCCACGAGAGTGTTGCAGCGTCCACCGCTGCCCCAACCAAAAAACAGCGTCGCCGTCGTCGACGAGGAGGCACCTCGCAGCTCAACAGCGCGAGCACCGCGCTGCTCGCTGTCCCTGCTGAGGCGTGTGTCATGCCGCAAGCTGCCCCGAGGGCCGCGCCGTTCGCCGTTGCGCACGTTGCGACGCTCGCTGCCGCGAATGCCGCGCCAACCGCCGCCACGTGCATCAAACCGCACTCCAACACGTGTGTCCCGCCACTCACCTCCACTCGTGTACCGCCAGCTACCAAAATATGTGCTCAAAGAAAAATTCTGTTGTTCTCCGACAGAGTAGGTGCAGGATTTGGGCCTCTATTACATAACCGGCTTAACCTAAAAGTAACGAACATTTGCTGTCCAAATAGTTCATTTGTAGATCTAGTGAAGATGATTAGTCGCGGTATCTATGATGAGTACAGCACTATTGTAATTATGGTAGGAAATCATTCAAACATTAGTCGGAATGATTTGAATAAAAGTGTTGAAACACTTCTAGACTTACATAGTAGGATGAAATGCAAATTTATACTATGCAATTTTCCATATGCCTGTAATTTGACAGAACTACAGAACAAATCTGTGCATAGAATGAATATTCATTTATTTAATTTAACATGTCATCACAGCGATGCTATTTTATATTTCGACATGAATACATTTATTCATAACTTTACTCTGACACAGGATACATTGTACCTGTCTAATAAATATAGAAAATTAGTAGCTACATTGTTAGCTTATAATATATGCGACGCAGCTATAGTTGGTTTAACCAAGTTCAACTTGACATCAGCTTATGTTAAGAGTAATATGACATGCACCCCTATTGGGAATTCACCTGTTAATTATACTTTGCATGCAACATTGGAATCTGTTCCAAGTAATTTAAATTAGTTCATAAGACAATAGAGGAAATCTCTAGCATACAAGAGCAACTAAATATGTCAAAATGTAAGCCCCAGTTAAACATTGCCCATCAAAACATCCAGGGGCTACCTGGCAAAGAACTTGTATAAGAATTATTTCTAAAAAATTCTGACATTGATATTATTTGTGTTACAGAACACTGGTTGAAGGAAAATATGATGTCTTTTCACATAAATAATTACAAAATTGTCAGTTGTTACAATAGAAAGACTGCTGATAGAGGTGGTTCTTTAATCTTAGTGAAAAATAATATTAAGGTGAAACAACGGAAAGATATTCTTGCACTTACTGTTGAAAGACAAATAGAGGTATCCTGTGTTGAGTTAGAAAGCCATATTATTGTTTGTGTCAACAGGCCACCGAGGGATGAAAAAGGCCATGGCAATTTCGAAATATTTGAGAAAATTATGAAGGAAGCCCTCATTAAACTTTGTAATAACAGAAAAAAGTTATTTATTCGTGGCGATCTTAATATAGATCTGCTTGTAGATACAACACTGAAGCGACGATAAATAACTCTGTTCCAATCATTTAATTTATGTCATGTATTTCTAGAGCCGACTAGAATTACACTTACCAGCCAAACTTGCTTAGATAACGTTTTTTGTGACTGTACATTCACAAGTAAAAGTGTAATTAACTGCTTACCTTCCGATCACAGTGGTCAAACAGTTTCATTCCCAATTGCTATTAAGGATAAGACTGGTCCATCATTTTATAGGCCTATTACATCCCATAGACATATACGAAAAACTTAGATATAAATTTGCCAGTACCGGATTTTAATGAACAGAACCCAAACAAAACCTACTCAGACTTCTTCAACATTATTCAGACAGAATTCAATAAAGTTTTCAAATTAAAGAAAGTCAGTGACTACAACGGTAAATCTAAATTTAATGACTGGGCAACGTTTGGAATTCGTAAAAGTAGAGTTATCTTGTATGACCTTTATGATCAAAAAACCTATAACTTTAATCGAAAATTTCATGACTATGTTAAAAAATATTCCAAAACTTTCAAGTTGGTTTGTAGAACTGCAAAAACTTTACACATTAATAGAAAAATTCAAAATTCAAATAATAGAATGAAAACATTTTGGCAAATAATAAACCGCGAAACTGGCAAAGTTATACCAAGGGACAACGATTTCTGCCTAAAGATAATAAAATGATGATGATGATGATGTTGTTAAATCCAACGCTGATATTGCTCGAGCTTTTGAAACATTCTTCACCAATGTACCCGTACTCACAACAGACCGTCTAAATTCATCTCCATATGAAGCATAGACTTTATTAAAAAATAACACTGGCGTCAGTAATGTATATTTAAAATTTCATCATGTATATCCCCAGGACATTTTCAAAACGTTTAAATTACTTGACTTAAAAAATACGGAAGACCTGTGGGGTATATCAGTCAAAGTCATTGGTTCAGTAATTCTAGTTATAGCCCCGCCCCACACTTAGCTTATATATTCAATAAATGTGTTGGCGATGGGGCTTTTCCAGACCTCATGAAACACAGTAAACTGATACCTCTGTTCAAGTCGGGAGATAAGGGCGATCCTTCAAATTTCAGACCAATATCTGTTCTTCCAACACTAAGTAAAATATTTGAAAAGTTTATACTCAATCAAATGCTCTCACACTTCAACCGTACAAAACAACTCCACGCTAAACAATATGGTTTCACTAGGGGTAAATCGACTACGGATGCAGGTATTACCCTTATATCTCATATTTATTCTGCATGGGAGGCCGCACAGGATGCTATCGGAGTTTTTTGCGACCTGTCGAAGGCGTTTGATTGTGTTGATCTTAATACGCTATTAATTAAATTAAATCATTGCGGAGCTAGAAATAAAGCGTTGGATCTACTAAGATCATACCTAAGCAATAAAATTCAAAAGGCAGAAGTTAACGGCGAAAAATCTGATGGATCGGTTGTTAAAATTGTCGTTCCACAAGATTCCATATTAGGCCCTTTCTTATTCCTGGTATATATTAATGATCTGCCTTTCATGGTGGAGAAATTAACTGACATAGTGTTGTTTGCTGACGATACTTCAATGGTCTTCAAAATTGAAAGACAAAAAGGAGATTTTGATGATGTTAATGGTGTATTGTCTTTAACCTTGAATTGGTTCACAGTTAATAATTTATTGTTAAACGCTGGTAAAACCAAGTGTATCAAATTCTCACTTCCAAATGTCAGGCAAGTTGAGACCAGTTTAGTGTTAGACAACAGCACGTTAGAATTAGTAAATGATACTAAGTTTCTTGGAATAACCATTGATAGCAAATTGCAGTGGGGACCCCACATAGATAAATTGGCTGGTAAATTAAGTTCTGCGGCTTAAGCTGTTAGGAACATCAGACAAAGCACGGATGTGGCTACATCTAGGCTAGTATATTTTAGTTACTTTCATAGTGTGATGTCCTATGGTATCTTGTTGTGGGGGAAAGCAGCGGATATTCAAACTATTTTTATTTTACAGAAAAGAGCTATTCTAGCAATTTATAATTTAAAACGAACAGACTCCTTAAGAGAGATTTTTAAAGAAATTGACATACTAACAGTAGCTAGTCAATTTATTTTCGAAAATATAATGTATGTACGCAAGAACCTTACAACATTTTCCAAACTTAGCGATAGCTGTAATGTTAACCTAAGAAATAATCACAGACTATGTGCGCCCCGTTTTAGACTCGCGAAGGTTAGCAATTCTTTCAAGGGTCAGTGTATTCTCTACTACAATAGGATACCTCTGGAGATTTTGAAATTGCCATTTGAGCAATTTAAAAAGCATGTTAAAGCGACTTTGTCGAAAAAGGGATATTACAATGTTCAAGATTACTTAAATGACAGGACTGTATGGGGTTAATCTGGCTCAACACAGACCTTGCTGTTAATAGTTTTGTAATTATTTATTCCTGCTTATTAATCATAACAATAAAAATTTTCATATTTGTATTAGTTAAGCACAACCTATTTTTAAAAGAGATCTAAAAATCAATCTGTGGGAGTTTCTACGCCCTCCTTCTCCCACAGTGGTCCAATGTAGAGAAGCGGCAAAAAAGGATGTTTGCTAAGTATATGTAAATATCTACAGTAATAAAGTACTTTGACTTTGACTTTGTCCAGGAGAAAAGCCGAAGGCGGAAAGTTTGACTTCGGAACTTTGTTTGGACTAGTTAGGAAACAAACATATACTAAAAGTCCTCACGCCTCTAAGGTGAGCCCTTAGGGGGCACAAAGATGGTCTCGTTTTTTGTTTTTTGCTTACATCCCGAAAACCACGAATCATAGGAAATGTTGTTGTACCACTTAATGATAAGTGATAAAATTCTGTACAACTTTGATTTTGTACACTTTTTACCTAATCCCAATCGTCGTCTAGGATTATGAGTTGAACGTTTGAGGTAATTATACAAATATTTCAATAATAAAAAAATATATAAAAAATAGGCACTTTTATATTTTGTATTTGGTGGTCAGCCAATGCTACACATTACCCAAACACTTTTCTAAAGATGGCCTTATCTATAAAGTAAACAAGCGAAATCACTACTTAATACAGCGATATTGGTTTTCATCTCCCACAATTGGCCCCTAGAGCGGTACGAGTACTAACTGTTTTGTTATAGGATTACAAATTGGTAACTACATTTGTTACGTTGATATATTACAGTCGATAATTTAGATATTTCGTTTTTTATCCATAATTTTGGAAGTCTACTAATAAATTAAATCCGAAGGCGATTCTTCCTGTGAGCGTGGCTGGCGTGCATGATCCGACCGATATAGCGGAGGCCTTTCGCACTCACTTCAAAGTGGAATTGCCTTTAGGAGCAGCGTCCTCGCGCGTGCCCGATGCTGCGGAAGTGGGGCTCACCGGGGACCTTAATGTCTGAACCTCTATAGCAATGAACCTATCTATCATTGCTAAAGAGGTTCAATGATATAAAAATATGGTTAGAGGCAAATCCCCTGGACACGACAACCTCAGCATCGAGCACTTGCAGCATGATGGGTTCCATCTAGGTTGGGTACTAGACTTCTAGTGATGTTTTTAGTCTGTGTATAACTCTTACTTGCCTAATGACCTTATATACACGCTGGTTATTCCAATTGTCAAAAACAAAACTGGAGATGCTTCTGATTTAAATAACTATAGGCCCAGATGGGCCTATAGTTATTTAAATTTACACTTTTGCGACGACCTTTGCCAAAGAGATCTTTGGCAAAGGTCGTCGCAAAAGTGCTGGACAGTTTGCTTGATAAACAGTTAGCTAGGCACTTGACATTGAATGACCATCAGTTCGGGTCCCGGCGCGGACTCTCAACGGAAAGTGCTATCTTCTGTCTCAAGCAGACTGTTCAGTACTATACCGTCAGGAATACGCCAGTTTTTTCATGTTTCTTAGACTTGTCTAAAGCATTTGATTTTGTCAACTATGACATACTCTGGGCGAAAATGCGGAATGAAACGAGTGTACCGCCAGAAATAAATAACACGGTTGTTTGATTCTGGTACAGTAACCAAAACAATTGTGTCAGGTGGGCGGGGTCATGCTCTTGTGCATACAGACTGAACTGTGGTGTGAGACAAGGGGGGCTCACATCTCCTAAACTTTTTAATTTGTATGTAAATAACCTGATCGAGAAGCTCAGCAGCACTGGAGTTGGATGTCATATAGACGGACAAAATATTAATAACATCTCTTATGCTGACGATATGGTGTTGCTGAGCCCCTCGGTCGGTGGTTATGTGCACTGTTGCGTATTTATGAGTCCTATGCGGAGGCCCATGGGCTCAGGTACAACGCGAAAAAGAGTGAGCTAATGGTTTTCAAGTCAGGCACGAAAACATACTCTGACCTGCCTCCAGTCTACCTTAATAATTCTCCTCTGAACAGGGTTAAGAAGTTTAAGTACCTGGGCTACTGGGTCACCGACGACCTTAAAGATGTCTGTGATATTGAGAGGGAGCGTAGGACGCTGGCTGTTCGCTGTAACATGCTGGCTCGCAGGTTCGCTCGTTGTAGTAAAGAATCAAAATTAACATTGTTCAGGGCATACTGCCATTCTTACTGCACGTGCAGCCTGTGGGTCAACTATACGCAGGGGGCATACAGCGCCCTACGTGTTCAGTACAACAATGCGTTTAGGGTGGTGATGGGGCTGCCGCGGTACTGCAGCGCCTCAGGCATGTTTGCGGAAGCAAGGGTCGACGTTTGCCGCGATCATTAGGAAAAGGAGCGCCTCGCTATTAGCGCGCGTACGCGGCAGCTCCAACTCCATTCTTCGCACGTTGGCTGGACGGTGGGACTCGCCGCTGCTGGCACACTGGGTGAGGTTACACGCGAGTGGGAAGCCTAGGCACTCGTCCTTCCCGTGCTGTGCTAGTGTATGTGAGGGTGTGTGTTTGTATTTTTAAATTTTTTGACATTTTTATTTTGTTATTATTTATTTGAATTTTCATTTAATTTTATTGTTGACATACTGTATAATTTATTCTATGGGCTTTTATGCCTGCAATAAACGATTATTATTATTATTATTATAAGAATAAGAATAAGAATAAATTTATTTAGTAAGAAAGACTTAAAGCTAGGTTTACATGTTATAGTTTATCCAAAACATCTCTTAAAAGCTACATGTGTTTGTCTGCGGCCCCACACTAGACTGAGCCTGTATCGTGGGTGCCATCGCATGCTTAGCAGAATGGGAGTTGTTGTGCTTAGTAGTAATTTACAAACAAAAATAAAAGTTAGATAGAAAAATTTAAAATATACACATTTAAAAATATATAAAACATACACAGTGCAAAATTAGTAGAGAGGTGACTGTAAAATATATTGTACATACATAACTGACACATAGGTCTAGATCAATAATTTACTCAGTTGAGTATAATAAAATTACTCTGAAATACTCAGCACCGACTCAGCTTCATTATATGAGAGGGACAAAAGCCATTTCTGGCATATTCGTTTAACTTCGAAGGTGCTGCAATTTCTAAAGTCACACACACTGTTAACCTTGTTGTATATATGTGGGTGGCTAGAATCAGGGAATCTTTGGGCAAATGTGGTATTGACAGCATGGATGGGGATCTGGTACACAAGTTTCGTTAAAAGTTTGTTATAGAGTGATGATTTTGTTATGTTTTTGTGCATCAGAATGACAGATTTCAGTATATAAAGCCGACGGACGCTGAGTATCTTATTTTCACTGTGAATAAGATCGGTGGGGTACATCCTTGGTTTCCTGAACATGACCTTTAGTAGTGAACGCTGTGCTCTCTCCACGTTAAGAAGAACTGTATTGTTGGCCCCGCCAACAATACAGTTCTTCTTATATTCATTTATTCTTTATATTCAATTATAATGAAATATTTATGAAATTCGAGCTTAATTTACTATCCGGCGGGTCGGATCCAGATAGTGTGTTATTATCCGGTATCCGGATAGAAAATTTAGGCCAGGTACCGGAAATCTGATTCTTCTCTAGTTAATACTCCTTAGGAGTACGTTGTGATTTTGATGGAGGGTGAAATTTATAGTATTTCTAAAGAATCGTCAAGTTTTTGGTAACGAAACGAAGGTTGTTTTCTTAAAAAGGAAAAACAGAATTTGGGGGGCACATCAGAAAATAATGGAAAGGACACGTTGCGGGGGCATAATTGTTTTTCGTAATACTTAGGAAAAAAATGCATTTAAGGTTGTTTCCTTAAAAAGGAAAAACGGAACCATTATAAGATCACGTGTCCATCCGTCCGTGTTTAAAATTATATTAAAGGACCGATTAATTAGAAAATTGTACTTTATATTATATTGTATATATTTATGTGGCTTACTAACGAGCGTGTTACGCATACAAATTAATTTTGAATTTGGGGGGTAAATCAGAAAATAATTGAAAGGATACATTGCGAGGATATCAATTTTTTTTTTTTCGTAATTTAGAAATACTTAGTTAAAAAATATTTAAGATAGTCAAAAAAGACCCACCACTTTTAAAGATGGAAACCTTTCGAAGCGATCTTTGTGCTCTGTCCGATTTAATCAAATGCGTCTTGTAATGAATGAATGCAATACGTTACCACAGATTGAGCGAGAGCATAGTATACCGTTTCTATAAGACTAGGGGGTTGCCACGTCTCTTAGTTTCTTGAAGATCCAGATTAGTTTCCTCAAGCTTCCTGCTAGCATTTCTATATGAGAGCTCCATGTTAATTAATCGGTCCGGCCCACCAGGGCTGAATGTCAAATTACCATCTGTCTGTAACACCCGAAACTCATATTGCCTCTTTCCCAAAATGCCTGAAATCCATAACGACACCTTCCACTAATGACTGAATGTGTGAATACCTTTGGCGTTTTGTACAGTCGATGAAAAATAGTTTAGGGTGCTTTCATCTTGCTTAATATTTAATTGTGAACTTAGTCCACAGCACGGTTAAAATGCATATAGTTTAAAAAATAACATTTAATTGGGTGAACAAAGCCGCAATTGATAAATTAATAATTACGTGACAGGGGTTAGCCCATCGTAGCAGCTATGCAGTAAGGTAGGTTTCCTCACGATGTTTTCCATCAATGTTAGAACGTCCGTCCGTATAACCGTCTAGTACGTGCACTGGGATTTGAACCTGCATCTCCTGTGTGAGAAGCAAATAGAGCTTTTTTATAATATGGCAGCTCATGTCAAATAGCTTATAGCTATATTTTTTTTGTCTGGTCCCATTTCAACAATCATACTCTTAGAGGAGTTTCAACAAAGAGTTTCATTGACCTGAGATCATTCTGGCATGGCCACTTCAAAGACAACTTATAAACATATATATTTATCAAACAAATGACGCTGTTTAGATTCTTCAAAATAGTAGATTTCATCAATTTTGCAAAATGGAAATAAAAAAGGACATCGTTTTCAATGAAAATCAGTAGGGGAAGCCTTGCCTTCTATATGATGGACACAAATATAACTTTGGGGATTCCAATAAAAGTGGCAACTCTATGTGGAGATATACTGATCACCCCGATTGCAACGCATCTCTGACCATCAATGCTCTAAGAAACGCCATAGTGAGGCCCAGCAGCTCACATGTGTGCGAGGTAAACCATTCTCAAAATAATCGAGATAAAGTAATTGACGACTGCGAAAAAGAAATACGCGATAAAATGACACCAATAAAAAAATAATTAAAAGTGCGTGGCATACTATTATGAGAGAAGTAATAATGAAGACACCGAAGACGTTGAAATGCCTTCGTATGAAGAAAAAAGAAGCGCTCTTTACCGAACAAGACACAAATTTTGGAAAAAACCAGAACCGAATTTTCCGAATTAAAACAGTGACAATGCCCAAAATACTAGCTGAAAGATTCCTCGTGGCTGAAGATGGTGACACAGACAAAATTTTATTTTTATCTACAAAAGTGGGCCTTGAAGCTGCGAGAAATGGACAGTCGAAGCAGTATTCGGGTGATGGGACTTTTAAAAGAGTCCCAAAACCCTTCTATCAAATATATACTGTACAATAGATTTGAGTACCAGCGTCGAGGTCACAAATGTGGTACCAGTACTGTACGCTTTATTACCTAATAAGACTGAAATCACGTACACGAGGCTTTTCAATTTAATACAGCACCAACTGTATTACTATTGAAATTTTCAAGTGTGACTTTGAGAAAGCATAGATGAACGCCGTCAAGTCAACTTTTCCTGACGCAATTATAACTGTGCTACTTCCACTTCAACCAGGCAGTATGGAAGAAGGCAAAGGCAATCGATACGAATCTGCGAGCACCCTGCTGGACGACGTATTACCCGGTTGTGTGCCAGTCTCCCGTTCTTGCCAGCGCAACATAATGACAAATCAGAAAAAATGGGCCAATTTCAAGCATATTTTGATAAACAGTGGGTGAGCATAGTCCTTACCATTAGCTGCGGAATCAATAAGCGCCGCCGCAGCAATAATGCTTTAGAAGGCTGGAACAGGCGGCTTAATATAAGAATGCCACTCAAACCAACACTAATTCGCTTCATTTATGTGCTAAAGAAAGAAGCACAATACCAGGACACACGTACGAGAAAAGCGGTATTATCAGGTGCGCGTCGAAGGCGCAACGAAATAGCCTTCGACCGTAACTTCAAAAATCAGCTGCAGGAGCTAAATGATGACAAAAATACCTCTTTTGAGTTCTTAGAAAGTGTAGCAACATTACGGAAACGTTTTTTTTTTTAAATACCTTGGACACAATTTACACACATTGATCTAGCCCCAAACTAGGATTCCCTGTATCTTGGGTACTAGACAACGATACACATACTTAGATAGATAAATATTATACTTAGATAGATAAACAACCATGACTAGGGTACAAACATCCGTTCTCATCAAACAAATATTTGCCCCCACCGGGACTCGAACCCGGGACCCTTGGGTTTCGTAGGCAGGGTCACTGCCGTCTCGGCCATTCGGGTCGTCGAATTCGGACGTTACAACTACATTATATGTAAGTATGTCTACTGTAGATAATATTAAATTGAAACGTTTTCTTATATATTTATATATCCCGCACTATCCCACATTTTTTATTGAATTAAAAATATGCCCTTTTTTTAACAAGAATTAAACTTAAGTTAGTTTTACTCTGACACCTCTTTTTCTTATAAAAATCATATAAGGTCAAAAGTCAGTAGGTACTATCGAACCATCTGAATCATGACCCACCATAAGCTTATTTTGCTAAACCCCTTAAATGCAAGTAGGTCGAAATTCGCTTGAAGGTTTATTTCCTTGGTAACGAACTTGTTATCATTTGATTAGACACTGACATTACGATAGATCTTACAAGTTTGAAAGTTTCAAACGAATTATCAGGCAAATGGGTCATGATTCAGTTGGTTCGATTGTACCTACGAAGTATCTATTTGTAAGGACTGTACATCGATTGTCATTTTCTTTTTTCAGGCATATGGAAATTAGGTTATTATAAATTTCAGTAATTTTGGGAAAGAGACAAGATGAGTTTCGGTTGTTACAGACAGATGGTAATTTGACATTCAGCCCTGGTAGGCCGGACCGCAATTAATCATCAATTATGATACCAAGGTATTTTATTGTATCTATTGCTTTATGACATGAGAGGCATTGGCAATGTTTTTATGATGAGTTCACTCGTGTACCCTGATTTCGAAGTCTAGGGGTGGTTGTCCGTTTTTTCTGATCGTAAAAGTTTTATATTTTAGATTTAGACATATGAGTGCCAGCAGGTGACTTTTAATTAGCTGACCACTTTTTAGGGAAAAGATAGTACGCGTGATTACAAAACCCTGTTGATATCCGCTAATTGCTTGGCCTAACCACTGGCTCAGTTTAATTCCCAGAGTGTTTCGGCCAACATTTGTGGCCCAAACCATTAGGCCTTTAGAGTAGGTCAATCGTTTTACTCAAACTACAAAAACCTGAGTGACCCTGCTACGTGTCTTTGTATCTAACAGGAAAATGCTTACTCTGAATCCCAGAGCTGTGCAACGGGTCCTAGAAACTAGCAGTGCTGTCACCGAAAGTATTTCCAGAGACAGTCCTGTCTGAACAAGGAAGATGGCTAAACTACTGCCTCAGCAATCTACAAAAACTTCTCACTAGCCAATAGCATTTACCGCGTCTCTATTTATTTTGTAGAATTTGTATGAAATAAAACTCAAAAAACTCAAAACTCAAAACTCAAAACGTTTATTCTGTAAATAGGCCACAAGGGCACTTTCACATGTCATTTCATTTAATTTTTTACAGAACATTTGGTATTATTATCATATTATCAGAAAAAAAAAAAAAGTACTTAATTATTGTTTCTGAGAGATGTAAAGAGTCTCATGTCATAATAAAATAATTAAAATATAAATAACAGAGATGTATAGTCTCTTTAGTCAATAATACAATGATAATAGGAGATGTAAATGGTCCCCACAGTCAAGAGTTGTATAATTAAATTAATCTTTGGAGGTGTAAAAGGCCTCCAAGTGTCCAGTAAAAGAAACTCTGGCAGTGAGGATGCTCACAATTAATTAGAACAATTCAGTCCCAAGCATTTTTATCGTCTATGTACTCTTTAATACTGTAGTAAGCTTTAGAAATAAGCATTTGCTTGATGTATTTCTTCTAATTAATCGTTGTTTGATTTATTCACATACTATTATATATATGCTAATAATAATTACCGGGACGTTTGTAAATAAAAACGTCAGTCAGACTCGGACATACTTGGACGTTCAAAATATTTAATAAAAACTAGCGATATCTCTTTGTCTAAATATGCAAACACGAAGTCATTAGGGCTTGCATAACCGGTTATTTATGTTCATCATATCACCTTTAAGTTTTTTAGGTATAGAAAGAGTTTTATTATTTTGAATTTTTGTGCCCCTTTTTCATTATCTGTCATTTAACGACTTTGTAATAGTAGTTTATGTGACTGCTACATAATGCCTAATTATATACAGTTAAATACAGTAGTTTATCTACACACATATCATAAGCTCTCTTCGATGTGTTCAGGAACCGCATGTTCGACCGGCATTGTGGCATTGATCATTGCTCTGCAGTTGTTTAGTTTGTTTTGAGTTACAGCTTCATAGACAAAATAGGGGCGGCACGCAGGCGGGCGTCGGCGTTCGAAATTTGAATGTCATAATTTGACAAATTTTGGTACATTGTGGTCATTACGTAACAATATTCAGATAAGAAATGAATTTTTACCAAGAAGTCTATCATTATGCTGGTCGTAACGTGTGGTTTTTGGACGCAGTAAAGAAGGTATATGATACGTATTAAGATAAATAAATAAACAAATTCTCTGACAGGAGCTTAATGATTTTGTTTTCAGAATTGTGCAAAGCTGATAAGTTCCTGAAACTTTTGAAACATGAAATACTATAATATAAATAATAATACATAATAAAGCGAACAATAAACTTAGCAGCTTGCCAGTGACTTAGTCAAAACAGTTACTAAACTGACCAAGTTGACTGCACGCATATGAAATAGCAGGTCTAGTGCATGCAGCCAAGTACATAAGACTTACTAGCAACTCTCTTTACTTATACATTTCATCCTGTAAGCAATCCTTAGCAGACTTATCTAACTTGCAGTTAACAGGCAATGGTGTGGTAACTGACTTACAGTTAGTCCTATTGAACTGAAATAATAATCGCAAAGCGCAAAGAGTATATAGCGATAGTAGGAATTTTACTATATATCTACTGTTATTTTATTATCAAATTATTGTTAATGTGTTCTGCCTCACATATGTAGCCACCTGATTTGAGTTTACAACGGTAGGGGCTTCGAAAGTAGGTACTTTGGAGAGCAGCTGATAACGATTTGTTTGGCATGTCCTAATCATTCATTTTTGTATGATTGTCATCCGTCTTGTAACCTAAATAAACAAAAAAAATATATAAATGATTGTGCTGTCGTAAACACGCTACGTCATCAAAATAACCGTAAGATAAAAGCGCGGGGCGTGATTCGCATAGAGCCTATCAAATTTGGACAGCAGCTCCTACGTGATATTCCTCGTAATGCGAAGAAAACCTGCTGTTTGTTTTGATTGTGATACACAATCTACACATGTAGTAGGCTAGTTTCGCCCCGGTTTAGACTCGCGAAGGTTAGCAATTCTTTCAAGGGTCAATGCATTCTCTACTACAATAATACCTCTGGAGATTTTAAAATTGCCATTTGAACAATTTAAAAAGCATGTTAAAGCGACTTTGTCGAAAAAGGTATATTACAATGTTCAAGATTACTTAAATGATGGGACTGTATGGGGAGTTAATCTACCTCAACACAGTCCTTGCTATTAAAAACTTTGTAATTATTTATTCCTCCTTATTAATTTTATAATTAATATTGTAATATGTGTATTAGTAAAGCACATTTTTTTTTAAAAGAGAGATAAAACCAATATGTGGGAGTTTCTACGCCCTCCTTCTCCCACAGTGGACCAATGTAGAGAAGAAGCAAAAATGACGTTTGCTAAGTATATGTAAATATCTACAGTAATAAATAAATTTGACTTTGACGAGTTACTTGTGTACCTGAGAACTCTTGATGAATGATGTGAACCCTTGTTGACGACCTGTTTAGCCTAGCGGGTATTGACCCTGCCTACGAAGTTGACGGTCCTGGGTTCGAATCCCCTTAAGGGCAAATATTTGTATGTTGAGCATGCATTTATTAGTTTCTTAGTCGTGGATGTTTTCTGTATTGACATAAGTATTTATCTCAATTAAATATATCGTCGTCTAGTTCCTAAAACAGAAGGTTACTATGGGCCTATTTCGATTTGTGTAAGATTGTCCTCTAATATTTATTATTATTACTATTATTATATAAATTAAGCGTATTATAAAATCAACTGTCATGGGCGAAATAATTTTATTTTTATTGGTTATTGTTTCGTTGTTTGCCTTGTTCTACACGTATATGTAAATGTATCTTTCTTTGTACATTTATGTATGTTATTTTTCTGATCGGAGATAAAGGTACGGTATATTTTTAAATAACTTTATCAATAAGTATTTCAAAATGATGAAAATATATTTGGGATCCTCGCAACAAGCCCTTTCATTTGACATGTCACACGATACAGATTGAAAACTTTTGTTTAAATTATCTAATTAGCCTCCCAATTTATGTCACCCCTATTTAAACCACACATAAGGTCGGGAAATTGTATTTTTGGCGTTTTTCTTAATTTTTTATGTTTTTTTTCCAAAATTATAAAAATATTTATTTGAAATCATCACGACAACCCCCATTCATTTGCAAGTGGTCAGCGAAGCGAATCCCCCTTTATCATTCGTGTTAGGTTGACGTGTAAGAGTAAAAGAAACATACATTTTTACCCTGTCGGTCCCGATAAAAAAAAACGCTTAAGTATGAGTCGAACTCGCGCACGAAGGGTTCCGTACCACCGTACAAAGGTGGGGATGGTGTGGAGGGAATAGTTTGGATTTTACGATATTTTACAAACTCACGCGTTTGTTTAAAAACTAACGGTTTTGCAATTCTACGGTGACATATGTTAATATAGATAATTGAACTAATTTCAGCTTATTCGGTCCAGAAATGGGTTCTTTAATAAACTTTTACATACGGGAGGACGGATACACGAGTGATCCTATAATGGTTCCGTTTTTCCTTTTTAAGGTTGTAACGTACTACCTCTTTGACCATATTGGCTACTGGCGGATTAGCCAGATAAAAAGTACAATTATAGAAATTCGGAAATTCGGGTCTGGAATCTCGTCTGGCAGCTGATTGTTTTTTTTGACGCAGACATTGTTTGAGCTCTGAAACGTGAGGTTGTATCTTCTTCATCAAAAATTTTATAATCGCCGCAACTAAAGGCGTGACTTAAAAATTATTGATGAACAAAAATTTAAAAAAAAAAAAAAAAAATTAAAAAAGATTTTTTTTTATTTATTTTTTATAACCGCCGCAACTAAAGGCGTGATTTAAAAATTATTGATGAAGAAGATACAACCTCACGTTTCAGAGCTCAAACAATGTCTGCGTCAAAAAAAACAATCAGCTGCCAGACGAGATTCCAGACCCGAATTTCCGAATTTCTATAATTGTACTTGTTATCTGGCTAACCAGCCAGTAGCCAATATGGTCAAAGAGGTAGTACGTTACAAGGTTCGGAACCCTAAAAATGCAACCCATTTTTTTTTTTCAACTCGTGTGGTTCATTGTTTATTGTTATTACGGTAAAATAAATACACACATATGTAAATGCCAACTCTACATATCACGGTTCATGATATACCCGTTGAGAGACTGACAGATAGACAGACGAACTTCACAGATTAGTAATAGGGTTAGTAATGGTACGCATCCTAAACACATGTAGCACGTTCAAATTAGATTTTTGAACATTCGTATTTAGGTATTATGATACAAAAATGCACGTGATTGACCAAGCGAGCGCAGCGTCCACTTTCAAGACTGGCCAAAAATGCGTTTGTCCGTCTGTCTGTCTGTTCTCGCCTACAGGTCGCATTTTTAAAGCAATTCTCGTGAAAATTTGTGAGCAGGGTCGATAATTATATTGTTTTTTTTTGTCGAGTCAGTTTTTTTTTTTAAATGGCGGACTTATTTTATTACAAAGTTATTGGTGCGGCTACTTTCATACTCAATGTACGTAGGTGCATTGATATGTTTATATGTGGGATTAAAATAAATTGCAGTCGGGTTATTTATTTATAATAATTCCAGTTGCTCATGCTATTAAATTCAAAATTCAAAATTCAAAAAGAGTTTATTTCCATAAGAAACACGTAGGTTACACTTGGAGAATGTCAAATCTTAAAGTAACACATACATAAGATATAGGGAAATATAAAACTCAATTTGAATTCCGTCACCTCAATGTTTAAGATGCTGGAGGCAAAGAGGCGACTAGAAACCTCCAGCTTTATACGTTAATTTTTACAGAATTGGAGCAAACACCTTCCCAAACTTTCTTGTCTTCTACATTATCTGATATTTTGTAGTAAGCCTTTTTACATAAGTGATTTTTAACAACATTTTTAAATTTATTTACAGACAATTCTTGTAACTCAGTTGGGATTTTGTTGTAAAAGCGAATACATTGCCCTTTAAAAGATACATTAACCTTATGGAGCCTAGTAGTAGGTATAGCTAGTATATTCCTATTTCTAGTGTTGACATTGTGCCTGTCGCTATTCTTAGGAAATTTATCAATATTTTCGTGGACGTTCATTAGGTTTTTATAAATATACTGACACGGCACTGTCATAATGTTAATTTAATTGTTATATACTGACACGGCACTGTCATAATGTTAAATTCAAGGGGTCGGGGGTGTGACGGGGGGAATGGAGGGAGAAAAAAAGGGGGGGGGGGGGGAAGAGAGTTTTCTGTAGCAAACTAATTCGTTGCAGCGGATTTCAGTTTAAATTTTATTTCGGAAAATGTTTACCTAATCAGACTACGCAGTTCTCTCCGCCTTCACGAGACCAACCCGTAGCCAGATGTGACCTCCTAGGTAGGACAAAGAACGCGAGTAATTTACTCTAGCTTTGACTTTGAGCGGGGATTGGCACGAAATTAACTTGAGCGTTCCCGGATCCGGTAGGATGGTGATTTGATTACAAATAAAGGTGATACGAAAAACTATATATAAAAGGAATATGAATGTAAGCGAAAGTGACAGCGCTAATAACTTCCACTTAAGAAAGAAAAGAGAGCGCAAACAATTCGCTCGACTCAACCTAAATTGACGCATCGCCAAAAAACATAAAAAAATAAATGAAAAATAAACAACACTATTTGGTAAAAAAATATATTCAAGGAGAGTTTACGAATACATACCATCCAAATTTTGAATGCAATTTCGCAATGAAATTAGTTAAGATTTCAGAATTACAGGAAAAAATAAAACAATTTAGTGTTATTTTCATAATTAAATTATTTCGAGAAAAATTCATTCAGTCGCGGTTTCCTTCAGTGCGAATCTTTATCAAATGCTCAATAAAAGTAAACCCAAAAATCAAATCTCTATGACTTGATGACCTTATAGTGGAGTAAATGGATTCGAAAAAAAAAACTTTTTTTTCGTATCACCTTAAGTATCAGAATCTGTGAAGTTTCACTCTAAGTAAAAGCGCTCCGTGGTCTAGACCAGGATAGAATCGATCATAAAACCACAGAGATGCTGGTTCGAATGCGGTGCCGACCATGTACCAATGAGATAAGTTATTTATCTGAAGTGGGTGTTTCAATCGCTGACGGAAAACATGGTGAGGAAACTGTCATATATCCATAGCTGCGAGGAACTAGCCCCTGTCACGCAAAAATGGGGTCATGGCTAAACGTGGGCACAATTGTGCCTCCGCCACCCTGCATGGGAAAAAGGCGTGATCTGACGTGCTATGTTGTTGTTGTTTGTTTAGTTGCGTAAACATAAATAATGTGCAATCAAAACTGAGAACTAGTCTGTTACCGCCGATGAAATAAACATAAACATAAATATTTACATCCAGGCACTAACATTGCTTCTGGCCCCACAATATACCGCGGATACCCTGTGTCGTGGGAACCAGGAACAGCGACGTCACACACATAGAAACATCCAAGAACTGGGGATTTTTTTGTTGCTGAAATATCGCGTCTATACGATCCTCATTGATAGATGATTGCTTCCTATAGAATCCGTCTTAACTTATTTATCCAAAAACTGTGGATTGCTGGATTAGATTCGGAGGAGGAGCTACCGCAGGATAACCTGAAAGAATGGGAATATTATCGCAATGGGTTGTCAAAACTCATCGATCTCAGGGTTCCAAGATGGCGCAACTGAAAGGATTGCACCGTTATTGAGATGCGTCAAATATTGCTTACGCGGCAGTGGTTTATCTTCACGTCATCGATTCCTCTGGGGAAGTCCATTCTCATCTGGAAACAGCGAAGACGTAAAAGTGGCTTTCGTTTGAAATCTGTCTGGGTTGATTTGTCAGTCCTTAAAAAATTAAGTTTATAGGTACTCTGACTTTGATGAATCTCTTAATATTAATCTCGGGAATGGACAGGAGTGGCCAGTGTAGACCATCTAACGCGCTTGGCGGAGAACAGGGAGGAGTGTAGAGAGCTGACCGCCTCCTTAGCAACCTCCAGTATGTAGAACGGATCTTCTTCTCAAGTACCACTTGAGAAGAACGGCGCGGGGAGTCAGGGTCAGATCAACGGATCTCTTCCTGAAGGATCGCCTCTGTCCACTCCGGTGGACAGGTCATCTGATAGTGATCGCAGGATAGGCAAACAGGTCGCGTGGCAGGCGGCGGCAGTCAGGTGGGCGCGCCTGGTACGGCTCTATTTCGGGAATGTGCAGGTAGTGCTTCCGCACGCGCGACTGTGCCCTTCGCCAGCCTCTGGACCACCGACGCACCGACGATGGTACGCAGAGAGAGGTTCTCTTGGGCTCGGAGTGTCCGTTTGTTCGTCTCCGAGCACATATACATTCCGGGCATATAACGCCGGGGCAGGTGGAGGCTGGAGTCGAGCAGTGGACGCAGCTTGTGCGTGCCACCTTGACCTGGCTGACAACGCTGTCGACATGTTGCTTCATGGTGAGCCGGTGATCGATGGTCACTTCCAGATGTCCATCATAAAGCTACTCACGACAGGGGGGATAGCAAATAAATTATTAAGGCTTACCAACACCAAGAGTCAGGAATTTCCAGACCTGTGCTGGAGTATAGCTCTTAATACGCTAGTAGATATGACGACGTTTGGCATCACGACTTACGGAGGCGTTTGAAAATTAAAATATTCTCGTCAGTCGGATCCACGTTATATCTACTCTTGGCACGGTTTCCCTTGGCCATCAGACCCTTGATGGTATCAGTAAGCAACGGCGAAGGTAGGTGCTTAAGCTTATCCTCTTGCGGAGCGTGTTTATTAAACAATCTCAGGACAAAATAGTTAAAATTCCCGGCTTTGTATTCACCGGCCTCGCTACCAACGACAGGGGACCAGTCAACAGAGGCGACGTCTGATTTAACCTCTAGAATACCACCGGCGTTAGCTAATGCCAGTTTTCCGTTATAGGTTTTAAATTTTATTACCATGGCATGAGGTTCAAAAATCGCGACCCGACCCAACTACCCTCGGTTATTGAAGGTTAAGGGAGTTAATATCCATGCCCTTGAAGCTACGTATGTCAAGGAATTTAGCTGCGCGCTTGGGAGGACTTAACTTAAATCAAATCGTGATAAGAGAAGGGGGCGTTAAGTTGGCCATGCACAGCAACCTTGGGTATGTTAGAAGTAATTATCAGATCTAGAGGAGAGGGGGCGCAGTGTGGTTGGAAGTGGGTGGCACCCAGGGGAAGGATGTTTACGTTTAAAGAACTTACAAGAGATTTTAGCTTTAGCTTTGAGCGACCATTATTTTTGAGAAGCCAAGTGTTAAAGTCGCCGAGAATTAGGGTGTTGCTATAAAGAGGAATCAGGTCATTGAGGAGGGTTTAAAATGAGTTAAAATCGTCAATGCAAAGAGAGGGGCTATAATAGACACCCAGGAGGACTTTATTGTGACGCAAGCAAATCTCCAAGAACAGGTGTTCAGCGGTACCAGAGTACAGGCTTGGCGACTGGCTGATGACTTTCCATGGAATGTCGGCACTTGCCCGTCCTATCATTCCGATAGATCCAACCCTGGCACTGCATGCATAGCAGAAGGAAGTGATGGTTTAAGAAAATATTCCGAAACAAGTGTTTAATATTTATGCTTCCCTTCGGATGGTCACCAGGGCCGGACTCAGGTTGGTCGGCCACAGGGCCCAACCAGGCCCGGACCCAGTCCCCCTCCGGGAAAGGGGAGTCACCAACGGGGTGACTGGGGTACCCGCGGACGGGACCCCCCCCCCCCGAGGGGAAAGGGGCATCGCGGGGGGTAACATGCGGGTTAGCCGGGGTTCGGTCGCCGCTGTCCACGGTCAGCGAGGACTTCGGGCCGCTGGCTCACCGCGTGTTACGGGCGGGTGTCAGATGGCACCTATGAGTAGCGCGAAGTCCACCACCTTCTGCGCCACCCTGCCCGTCGCTCTGGGAGGCGAACAGTCGGATGTCGCCCCCATTCCTAGAGCGCCCCAGGTCGGATCCGCTCTCCCCCATTCATCCACGGTGAGCACCGGGCACACCGTACACCGTCCGGTATGGTCGGATACCGGGACAGCGAGGGGCCTATTATACGGGTTGGGACCCCTTGATGCACATAAGGTCTGATATGCCGGTTGCATATCAGCAGCCGAGTTACGCCGAGGCCGACGGAGGTCTCAGCGGGTTCGGATCCCGCGGAGGTTCCCGCTAGGGACACGCCGCCCACTTACAGGGTGCCGCCACTCCACAGACGGTCATGCTCCCCACCGCCTCTGTGACAGCGTGGAGTTCGGACGGCAAATCATGTGTGGAACGAGCATTATTGGACTCGGGGGCCCAGGGGTGCTTAGTCTCGTGCAACCTTGTAAGACGGTAGGTCATTTCGGTAAGGGAGTATCCACATTCCATTCGGGGAATTGGGAACACGGAAGTCGGTTCCGTTAAGGGAGTATGTCGGATTACTCTCTCGTCACGGGTGGATTCATCGGTGAATCTGACGGTCACGGCATTAGTCATGCCTAATGTGATGGGCTCACACCCTCACGTACGGTTGTCGCCCTCGGTGCGACAGTTGGTCGCTGGGTTGTCACTGGCTGACCCGGAGTTTGATATTCCGGGCCCAGTAGACATTTTATTGGGTGTTGATGCCTTGGGATACCTGTTAGTGCCAGGTGTCCACGTGTTGCAGGCGACTGGTCTGGTTTCGGTCAACACCAGACTGGGCCATGCGGTAATGGGTCCGGTCATGCCGGCTGCCTCACGCCTAGCGACTAGTAGTCCCTTATTCGGTTCTGTACTCTCGGAGGTGATACAGAAGTTTTGGGAGGTGGAGGAACCACCTACGGTCCGCCGGTTGGACCCGGTTGAAGAAGAGTGTGAACAGTTTTATCGGAACAATACTGGTCGCCTTCGGTCAGGTCGATTTCTCACACGTCTTCCATTCCGGAGTGATCGCCCACCGCTGGGCAGTTCACTCCATGCAGCCGAGACGCGGCTTCTGTCGATGGAATGACGCATGAAGCGTGACGGGATTTTCCGGCAGAAGTACGTCGACTTCATGCGGGAATACGAGTCGCTCGGCCACATGTCGGTTTCGGGTATCGACGGGAAGCGTGAAAACCACTGCTTCCTGCCTCATCACGCGGTCTTGAGGACCCCGGAGGGCAAAATACGGGTAGTGTTCGATGGATCGGCATCAACATCTAACGGCATGAACCTGAACCAGTGTTTGCATTCAGGGCCGAAGTTGAACCATGACATCGCGGATGTTATCACACGGTTCCGTCGACACAATGTTGTGTTTGTAGCTGACATCCGGATGATGTTTAGGCAGACGGTCATTCACCCTGACGATAGACGGTATCAGCTGATACTGTGGCGAGAGAGCCCAGATCAGCCCATCAAGGTGTACGAGCTCAACACCAACACGTACGGGCTACGGTCTAGTCCTTATTTGGCGATTCGCACTCTGCGGGAGTTAGCGGATCGAGAACGGTTAAATTTCCCTAGAGGAGCAGCGATCCTGGAGCAGGATCTCTACGTGGACGATATCTGTACCGGTGCAGATTCCGTAGAGGAAGCGCTCGCTCGACGGGACGAGCTAGTTGAGCTCTTACGGGGTGGAGGTTACGAGCTCCGGAAATGGATGTCGAACTCTCCAGAGTTACTGTCTGGTCTCCCGGATGACTACCAGCAGGATCCCCACATTTTCGAAAATCTGGAAAATCCGAATATGTTGTCGGTATTAGGCGTCCAGTACCAGCCGGTGTTTTCGTATCGGCATGTCGGATGCCACGCCTTGATGGCGTTTCTCCGGCGCGAGTTCTGGATTCTATCGGGAAGACGCTTAGTGCGTAGCGTCGTATTTCGGTGCCTGCCTTGTTATCGGGCCAAGGCGGCTAAGATGCAGCCCCAGATGGGCGATTTGCCCTCGGTTAGGGTTAACGAAATCCGGCCCTTTGGATCGGTTCGTCTTACGAAGGGGCCTCCCGACATTAATCCGTTCGGACAACGGCACAAATTTTGTCGGAGCCAGGCGATATCTGCAGGAGGTCACTCAATTCCTGAACGGTAACCAGGATGCTATCGGTACGGCTTGCTCCCGACAAGGGATTGAATGGGGTTTCAGTCCGCCGGGATGTCCTCATTAGGAAGAATTTTTGAGGCTGCGGTTAAATCGGCTAAGTCGCAACTGACGAGGATCATCGGTGAGACATCTCTACGCTTTGAAGAGCTTGCGACGCTGTTCTGTAAAATTGAAATGACAATGAACTCGCGTCCGTTGTGCCTGCTCAGTTTGGATCCAAATGATTTGGAAGCGTTGACGCCGGGTCACTTCCTGATAGGTCAGCCCCTTAATGCCCTGCCAGAATACCCATTCGGTGATGTTAAGTTAAGTCGGTTAACTAGGTGGCAGATGTTGCAGCAGATGGCTCAAGATTTTTGGAAACGGCGGTCCCTTGAGTACTTGCACATCTTGCAGCAGCGCCTTAAGTGGACTGACCGGACGAGCCCCCCTCATGTTGGTGATTTGGTGCTGATTAAGGATGCGAACCTGCCATCATTGAGATGGAGACAAGGACGGATCGTCAACTTGTACACGGGTCGGGATGGCACGCCTCGATCAGCAGAAGTCAAGGTGGGGGACTCGGTCCTCAAGAGAGCGGTCGCAACACTTTCTCGCCTTCCTATTGATTAGGGACAGGTTCGGGCCTGTCCGGGCGGGTGACTGTTTAATATTTATGCTTCGGAACGCACCTCGGTTTTTGTTGCGCGGATCGACCGCGAGTGATCGGGACATCACTAGCTAGCTGTCACTTGCATAGAAAAAAAATGACAAGCTAGTTGTCACTTTGCATATGGTAAAATTGTCGGCGTCAGGCATCGGGGCCTTGGCGGAATGTTAATTATAATAATCTTGGAATAATCGACAAGAAATAAGTAGATTTCACGTCATCGTAGTGAGTGATTCGTGCTGTGAAAGATTGAAGTTATTCGGTGATCAATTCGTCGCGCTCGGATAGCGACCATTGTAGTCGGCAGCATTAAAACGGCACTAGCAGCGGGCTACGACACGAGTAAGATTCGACTCCCAACACCACCCACCCTTGTGTTCCTCATCCCTTACTCCTGCCTCGAATTGAGCTTTCGAATGCCGGTCGACGGCGTCAAGGTCAGTACTACTTTGTGACATTCCACTGAAAAACAACCCTACCAAGATTCCACCCATTTCGGTGGAGGCGTGGATTTAACAACAAGAATACCATGTATGTTCGGATCGCTAAAAGTTACAAGGAGTTCAGCATAGCATAGCTGATGTGAATGCTTTGTCTACCATTTTACATAATAGTAATTATTTATATAAATGTGTTACATGTAAATACAAATACATACGACGCATAAGAAAAGAATACTATTAAAGGTCAAAAATGAGTTTTATGTTTCACAAAATATTCTCCCTTTGCGTAAATGTATTTTTTCATACGATAAAACCAATTTTGAAAACATTTGTGCCAGTCCTCCGTGGTGACCTGTTTCTCATACTCTTCGACAACCTCTTCTGGCGATGAAAATGGTTGACCACGTGATGGGCTTAATTTTTGGGAACAGAAAAGTGTCACAAGGTGCCAGGTCAGGACTGTAAGCAGGATGGTTAAAAATCTACGTTTACACCTTCAAAAATTCTTTTGTCAGTCTGGCCGTGTGGGAACAATAGTCAATAGTCAATAGTCAAAGTACTTTATTATTGTAGATATTTACATATACTTAGCAAACGTCTTTTTTTTCCTCTTCTCTATATTGGACCATTGTGGGAGAAGAAGGGCGTAGAAACTACCACAGATTGATTTTTAGATCTCTTTTAAAAATAGGTTGTGCTCTTAACTAATACAAATATGAAAATTTTTATTGTTATGATTAATAAGCAGGAATAAATAATTACAAAACTATTAACAGCAAGGTCTGTGTTGAGCCAGATTAACCCCATACAGTCCTGTCATTTAAGTAATCTTGAACATTGTAATATCCCTTTTTCGACAAAGTCGCTTAAGCATGCTTTTTAAATTGCTCAAATGGCAATTTCAAAATCTCCAGAGGTATCTTATTGTAGTAGAGAATGCACTGACCCTTGAAAGAATTGCTAACCTTCGCGAGTCTAAAACGGGGCGCACAAAGTCTGTGATTATTTCTTAGGTTAACATTACAGCTATCGCTAAGTTTGGAAAATGTTGTAAGGTTCTTGCGTACATACATTATATTTTCGAAAATAAATTGACTAGCTACTGTTAGTATGTCAATTTCTTTAAAAAGCTCTATTAAGGAGTCTGTTCCTTTTAAATTATAAATTGCTCGAATAGCTCTTTTCTGTAAAATAAAAATAGTTTGAATATCCGCTGCTTTCCCCCACAACAAGATACCATAGGACATCACACTATGAAAGTAACTAAAATATACTAGCCTAGATGTAGCCACATCCGTGGTTTGTCTGATGTTTCTAACAGCGTAAGCCACAGAACTTAATTTACCAGCCAATTTATCTATGTGGGGTCCCTACTGCAATTTGCTATCAATGGTTATTCCAAGAAACTTCGTATCATTTACTAATTCTAACGTGCTGTTGTCTAACACTAAACTGGTCTCAACTTGCCTGACATTTGGAAGTGAGAATTTGATACACTTGGTTTTACCAGCGTTTAACAATAAATTATTAACTGTGAACCAATTCAAGGTTAAAGACAACACACCATTAACATCATCAAAATCTCCTTTTTGTCTTTCAATTTTGAAGACCATTGAAGTATCATCAGCAAACAACACTATGTCAGTTAATTTCTCCACCATGAAAGGCAGATCATTAATATATACCAGAAATAAGAAAGGGCCTAATATGGAACCTTGTGGAACGCCAATTTTAACTCCCGATCCATCAGATTTTATGCCGTTAACTTCTGCCTTTTGAATTCTATTGCTTAGGTATGATCTTAGTAGATCCAACGCTTTATTTCTAACTCCGTAATGGTTTAATTAAATTAATAGCGTATTATGATCAACACAATCAAACGCCTTCGACAGGTCGCAAAAAACTCCGATAGCATCCTGTGCGGCCTCCCATGCAGAATAAATATGAGATATAAGGGTAATACCTGCATCCGTAGTCGATTTACCCCTAGCGAAACCGTATTGTTTGGCGTGGAGTTGTTTTGTACGGTTGAAGTGTGAGAGCATTTGATTGAGTATAATCTTCTCAAATATTTTACTTAGTGTTGGAAGAACAGATATTGGTCTGAAATTTGAAGGATCACCCTTATCTCCCGACTTGAACAGAGGTATCAGTTTACTGTATTTCATGAGGTCTGGGAAAGCCCCATCGTCAACACATTTATTGAATATATGAGCTAAGTGTGGGGCTATAACTAGAATTACTGAACCAATGACTTTGACTGATATACCCCACAGGTCTTCCGTATTTTTTAAGTTAAGTAATTTAAACGTTTTGACAATGTCCTGGGGATATACATGATGAAATTTTAAATATACATTACTGACGCTAGTGTTATTTATTAATAAAGTCTCTGCTTCATATGGAGATGAATTTAGACGGTCTGTTGTGAGTAAGGGTACATTGGTGAAGAATGTTTCAAAAGCTCGAGCAACATCAGCGCTGAATTTAACAATATCATCACCTATCTTTAGGCAGAAATCATTGTCCCTTGGTATTAATTTGCCAGTTTCGCGGTTTATTATTTGCCAAACTGTTTTCATTCTATTATTTGAATTTTGAATTTTTCTATTAATGTGTAAAGTTTTTGCAGTTCTACAAACCAACTTGAAAGTTTTGGAATATTTTTTAACATAGTCATGAAATTTTCGATCAAAGTTATAGGTTTTTTGTTCATAAAGGTCATATAAGATAACTCTACTTTTACGAATTCCAAATGTTGCCCAGTCATTAAATTTAGATTTACCGTTGTAGTCACTGACTTTCTTTAATTTAAAAACTTTATTGAATTCTGTCTGAATAATGTTGAAGAAGTCTGAGTAGATTTTGTTTGGGTTCTGTTCATCAAAATCCGGTACTGGCAAATTTATATCTAACTTTTTCATATACGTCTCTAGTCTATGGGATGTAATAGGCCTATAAAATGATGGATCAGTCCTATTTTTACTGGCAATTGGGAATGAAACTGTTTGACCACTGTGATCTGAGGGTAAGCAGTTAATTACATTTTTACTTGTGAATGTACAGTCACAAAAAACGTTATCTAAGCAAGTTTGGCTGTTAAGTGTAATTCTAGTTGGCTCTAGAAATATTTGACATAAATTAAATGATTTGAACAGAGTTATTAATCGTTGTTTCAATATTGTATCTACAAGCAAATCTACATTAAAATCGCCACAAATAATTAACTTTTTTCTGCTATTACAAAGTTTAATGAGGGCATCCTCCATAATTTTCTCGAACATTTCAAAATTGCCATGGCCGTTTTCATCTCTCGGAGGTCTGTAGACACAAACAATAATATGGCTATCCAACTCAACACAGGATACCTCTATTTGTCTTTCTACAGTAAGTGCAAAAATATCTTTCCGTTGTTTCACCTTAATATATTTTTTTACTAAGATTAAAGAACCACCTCTATCAGCCACCTCTATCACCTCTATCACCTCTATCAGTCTTTCTATTGTAACAACTGACAATTTTGTAATTATTTATGTTAAAATACATCATATTTTCCTTTAACCAGTGTTCTGTATTACAGATAACATCGGTGTCTGAATGATTAAGAAATAATTCTAATACAAGTTCTTTGCCAGGTAGCCCCTGCATGTTTTGATGGGAAATATTTAAGTGGGGCTTACCCTTTGTCCTAGTATTTTTCATTTGATTGCCAGAAAACCCCTGCTTATTTTGTATTTTTTTTTATGTTTTGAGGGGTCCTCTTTTGTCGAACTATCTAGTTTAAAACACTACTATTAGTACTAATACTAACTAAAACTGAAGGCAACTGCGTTATAGTATTTACAACTGTGTCGCATATATTATACGCTAACAATGTAGCTACTCGTTTTTTTGTTTTATGAGACAGGTACATAGTATCCTGAGTCAAGGTAAAGTTATGAATAAAATTATTCATGTCGAAATATAAAATAGCATCACTATGATGACACGTAATATTGTATAGATGCATGTTCATTCTATGTACACTTTTATTTTGTTTCCCCGATAAATTAGAACAATAAGGAAAGTTACATAGAATAAACCTGCACTTCGTCTTATTATATAAATTGAGCAGTACCTCTATACCGGTATCTAATGCACTCCGACTAATGTTTGAGTGGTTTCCTACCATAATAACAATGGTAGTATGTTCGTCAAAATTCCCTACAGCTATCTTTTTTATAATATCCTCAAAGGAACTATTAGGACAACAATTATTTGTCACTTGTGGCTTAAGGCCATAATGCAAAAACATACCAAAATCTACACCTATTTTATCTGAATAAACTACAGTTCTTTTGTTTTCTATTGTTCTTCTCGGAGCACGATTTGAGGTGAGTGGCGGGACACTCGTGTTGGAGTGCGGTGCGATGCACGTGCCAGCGGGCGGCATGGCAGTCGCGGTAGCGAGCGGTGCAACGCGTGTAACGGCGAGCGGCGCGGCCCTCGCGGCAGCGTGCAGCATGACATACGACTCAGCAGGCAGCGCGACACGCGCGTCACTTAGCGGCGCGGCGCTCGCGCTGATGAGCTGTGAGGTGCCTCCTCGACGACGACGGCGACGCTGTTTCTTGGTCGAGACAGCAGTGGGCGTTGCAACACTCACGTTGAGGGGGGTCAAGACCAGAGTTTGTGATGTGGGCTCATCCTTCTTGCTGGTGTCATCCTCCTTGCTGGTCTCATCCTCCTCGTCCTCAATTATAATGCCTACCAATTCCGCGTTCTGGCGTTGTAGTTGTAGCAGCTCAGATGTTGCAGCTCTGAGTTCGACTAACTCACTCTGTTCTTTGGCATAACATTGGAGTGCGTTTGACAGGAGGTCACGTAGATGCTGGATTTCTATTCGGGCATCTTGGAGGTCTGACTGTAAACCTCCATTTTCAGCCTCCAACTCCACCGGTGGTGTGTTACCTGTGTCAGATGTGATGATGGTGACCTCTCTGGCGGTAATCTCGAAGGGAGCGGTGTTAGGCTCGACCTCAGATACCGAGCAGTTCTTGTGAAGGCATTGTTGTGACTGTTGCGAAAGCTCGAGTACTCTCTGTAAATTTGTGTTGCTGTCTGCTATTATTTTATCTAGTTCTATTATTTGTTCTGCTTCTGATTGTGAGTAAGCAGTAGCCATATTTTGCAGTTCAATCTCGAGTTGCGATATTTTCAGCTCTAAATCAGTGACTATTTTCTGATACTCTTCAGTTCTTTCCTGTAGCAATCTTGAAAATCCTGATTTTTTTATTATTTTCCGGTGTCTGGCAACTGTTAAGCTTCTGTAGCCGGTTCCGGGTCTGGACAATAGCTTTATTTATTTTTCTGGATTTTTTAAAGTATTTTCTTGTTTTTAACAGCGGTGTAGTTTTCTTATTAGTACTTGTTATGTCATTTATTATTGGTTTTGGCTGCTGTGTTGGAGTCAAATGAATTTGCCCGACCAACTCATGGTACAGAGAGATATTTTTTTCTGTGACTTCCTCAGCCTTTTGGTCCATCAGCTGTTGTATACTTTGATTTGCTTCTTGTAACTGTTGTTCAAGCGATGATATTCTCTGAAGGCTCAACTCGTGAGTATGGTAGCACTCGTCAAGTGAGTCTAACAGATTTCTAAACTGGTCTCTTTCCGCACAGGCATCGACCCAATCACTATGCAGCTGGCTCAACTGGCTTTTAAGATTCTTATTTGAGATAAGAATTTTCTCAATCTCAAGTTCACTGTCAGCTCTCTCTTGTTCATATTTAGCATTTAGTTCTCTTGAGGTCAAAAGATCTTGAAGAGCGTTGTGCAGCTGCAGTGCGGTCTCAGTGTAATGGTACACGAGAGTCGGTACATTTGATACTTCATTCTGCGTGATAGAGAGCTAGCCCAACGCCGCGCTGTTTTGAATACGAGAATCGGTTCAGATAACGTTTGGGGGTTTTGCGTAGCTCAGTGGCAAGTTAGCAAAAAACAGAGCCGACGCTTGGGATGGTTCGAGGAAGTTTACAGGTCAGGTTTTTTTGTCGCATTCCTGCGAGATGTGTAGAGATCAGAGCCGATTTGGCTGCGCGTTGAATAAATTGTGAATAACTAAATAATGAAAGGTTATTATGGAACGATACGGAGAAAGCTATTATGTAGATTGCAAATATACAATTGCGATTGAGGTATGATATGGAGGGTCTGACACCGCTAGTTTGAATATCATTCTGGTGGTCTTAGCTACGCGCCCTAGCGGTCGGGTATGCTTAATTAATCGCAACAAGCTTTTATTGGTCAGCGATCAACAGATTCTGTGTATCGGCAGTACCAAATGATTTGAGTGATCACCTACGGTTGATCATAGTGAATATGCGTACACACAATTTGTAGAACGGCGGATCTGCATGGCATGGTTGAAATTAGACCCTGTGTAGTTAGTGATAAGAAGCTTCGCTTGGGCAGAGCGTGTTCGCAAAGGACGCATATAAATACGAGGGTCTGGGAGGGGAGAGCATTCAGTCTCAGCGTCTAGCTACTGTGACAGTCGTCTTTCACGAGTTCTAAACAGTTTTGTCTGCCGTGTTACGCGTCAGAACTATACGAATTTGTGATTGCGGAGTTTCAGTGGGTTTTCGTGAGTGTCTGAAGCGCCGAGATATACCTCGGTTCCTACCTTTATATCAACCTACCCCTAATTCCAAAACTATCCTTGGGTCGTTAGGAAAGAACTTGTAAGTCAAATATCTGAGTCTGAGTCTGGGCTTGGAGCGACCCTAAATTCCTTTTTTCCTTCACCATAGGGTTCCTGGATTGGCTCTTAGGATATTCGCGGGCTGATCCTCTCCTCATTCCTTTCGAGTAGCGAGTTTTGTAATTCCCACACACACAGTCGTTAAACATTCAAGCACATTCAAATCAAACTCAACCATTTTCGTGTGGTGTCGATAATGGACGTGGTATAACACTAGGTTTTTAGACTAGGCTAGACAGGAGTTTAGTTGCGGCTAAACCTAGGTTGGCAGGGCATAGGGAGACTGTTTGATCGATGAGGTTCCGCGGATGGAAATAACAAATTCAGAACAAAGTTAAACCGGTGTCAACACAGATAACATATCCTATTGATATTTTGACATTTGAGTGTTGTCGGGGACGCGCGAAGAGATCAATTTACAGTCTAAAGTTCATTGTTTAGGACCGGGTAGGTGTTTTGCATTGCCTTGGGTCAGATTGGATTCAAGTTGCATTTTTAAATTAAATGTAAATTCCGCTGGAGGTCTAATGTGTAAGCTGAGTCGGTATATATGATTTGGCTCAGCCCAGGACGTGCTGCGGCTAGTGGAATTCATAGTTCGGTATTTATCGAACTATGCACTTCGCTATGGTGTGGGTTAGATCTCCTAAAACAATAATGCTTGCGTTTCGATAACATCCAGCTCAAATTGCGCAGAGTTGAAGGTTTCAAAACGTTACGGACCTTTTGAGGTAACCGCTAGTTCAGAACCCATTTCGGAACTCAAATCGCAATTGTGTAAACCGGTCTTTTCGGATCGTTATTGCCGTGAACCAAATATATAATTGGAACCACCACAAGCCGCTACTAGCGAGCACATGAAATATCATTGAGTACTCACGTCGTAAAACTACGACGGATATCTATACGATATCACAAACAAATATTATAAACTGTGGTCGACCACTAAACAAAAAGAAATTCCAATGCGCTCATATGTACAAAAACCAGATGGTGCCATCACATAAAATATAACAACGATCGTTTTGGCGCAATACACCGCTGACTGATGCGAATTACCGGCTCGCGGACATATAAGCTTTCTCTGTCTAACTTGAAACTGTAACTTCCTGAACCAAACTTCGCTCGACTATTGTACGCCTAACGGACTTCTCGACGAACGAGGAATTCAGACTTATCATTCTTACTTACAAATCTTACAGCTGAATCGGGTCCTCTCATTTTGGGATAGATAGAATAGACGATCATAGCTACTGATAGCGGCGGCTCGACCTTGGCCTGTTTGCCGGTAAAGATTCCTGGTGCCGAGACCGAAGGATATCCTAGATAGTCTGATACCTAGATATTCTAAAAGAATCAAGGTCTAACGCGTTACTTTTAAAAATAACACAACGTAGAAACGATTTTAAACAGTTCAGTTTGTAAATAAGAAATAAGCAAAAAGGGGCATTGTTTTCAGACGAGCTACGGCGGTTTAGTGTTCAGGATGGCCGGCCGGCGTAGAAAAAACGATAGTCGGGTAGCACAAAATTCACTTTCACACACAAGTGAAATGGCGTCAGAACAGGTGACGCAATTGTTATCTGAAATAGTGAATAGATTAGACAGTTTGGAAAGGGGTTCCAGTACGAGCAATGCTAGTAGGACTTCGGACAGACAGACTGACAGACAGGAACTAGAGACGTTTGAACAATCGGTAGAAAAACGTCAATCATGCATTGTGAAAATGACACAGAAGTTGCCGACATTCGATGGGCGGAGTTCGGAAAATCCGATGATTTTCTTAAGAGATTTCAAGGCTTATATTAAAGTCTCGGGAGATAGTTCTAGGGCTTTGATATGGGCAACGGATAGTTTGGTAGGAATTGCGAAAGTTCGAATGAGCATATACAGAGACTCATGGCGAACCTATTCGGATTTTGAAAAAGATTTCAGAGAGGTATTCTGGGGTGATAATGAACAGGAATTAATTAAGCAAAGATTCCTAACTGCGAAGTTTGATTCTAAGAGAGGTCAAAGTATGGAAGAATTCTTTGCCTCTCAATTGAATAGCATATATGAGCTTACGATTCCGTTTACTGATACGGAGAAAATCAACACGATTTTCAGACAGTTGCCGCGTGATATTCAGGTAGCGTTTTTTGCTAGAAAGGAGCCAATGACGATACGTGATGCGGTTGACTTCCTTCGGCATTTAGAACGGAATGTCGATGGGGAATTAAGTGCGATACATGGTTCTGAGACAATGGATACGAATAATGTAAGGCGGAATAGCTACATGCGTGGGCAATATCGAGCTATGCGAGTAAATACGTTACGTTATAACGCGATGAGTCGTAGGAATAATTATAACGCGGTAACGAAGGCGCGAAACGAATTTGGGACGCGTGGTCGCGGTTATTTTCGCGGTAGAGGCAGACAGCCTCAGCCTAGCTTCAAGGCAATAGGGTTCCAGAGGGGCAATGATAATTCAGGAGATACAGAGGCAGGGCAAAGTTCAAGTGACAGGAATAATGCGATAAGTCAGAATTCAAAAAACTAGTGGACTCGCGCGGGTCGTTCGCGCTCAGATATTTATTACGGTTCGGGTGGACAGCCGATCAAATTGGAAAAAAACATAGACTGTATGATTTGTGTAATTTGGATTCGAACGTGGGTGTGAATGAATTTATTCAATTATTAGCGCATAAAGCGCATGGATATGCCGTGTGTTTAGAGGAAAAATCTAGATCGAATTGTAGAGATCGAAATGACAGACGTTTACATACGATATTCAGAGACGACGATTCGACTGAGTGTGGGCGCGAGTTATGTAGTACTTTGACATTACCTGAGATAGATGTGCGTATTGGGAATATTGTTGTAAGGAGTTTGATTGATTCGGGGAGCGAAATCAGTGTAATAAGTCGGAGAGTATACGAAGAAGTATGCAGTCAATTGGGAAAACCGACGGAAATACCGATTCCAAGTTTGAGAATCACAGGTGCATTTGGAGTCAGTAAGGAAAAGGTTGATAAATTAGTAACGTTACCATTAACAATAGGTGAATGCGTTATCGATACTCCAATGCTAGTATTAACAAGGGTGCCTAAAGATTTAATTTTGGGGTTTGATTTTATACAACAGACGCGAGCCAGTTTAATGTGTGAGGGTAATAAGAGGCTAATTATACGAAGCGCCGGGCGGATGTGTGAAATACCATTAGGTACTGGCCCTAATCAGGATTTTTGCTGTTGTACAATGGAAGTACAGAACCAAGATACCAGTAGAAATATGATAGAGGAATATGTGAATAATTCATCAATACCTGTTGAACACAAAACAAGGTTATTGCCGGTGTTAAATAAACATGCAGAGTTGTTTAGCGATAGGATAGGTCGGACAAATAAATATATACATGAGATAAAAATGAGAGATGAAACGCCTTTCGTAAAACGAAGCTATCCCATACCGTTCGCATATCGCGATAAAGTAACAAAACGATTGGAAGAAATGGAAGTGATAGGTATTATTAGCAGGCAATCTACGGATTTCAGCAGTCCATTGACTTGTACATTAAAGAAATCAGGAGAAGTCCGTATTTTGCTAGATGCACGACAATTAAACACGGGAATGGTTGGGGAGGTTGAAACCACACCTTTAATGAGTGAGATATTGCAATCCGGGCGCCGGATAAACTACATAGGAGTTATTGATATCAAGGATGCGTATTTTTCGATACCATTATCAGACGAATCTAAACGATACACGGGTTTTGTATATCAAGGCAGAAGTTATGTTTACAACGTTTTACCTCAGGGGTTGAAAACCAGTGTGGGTTCATTTTTGAGGGCGATGGATTTAATTCTAGGGCCAGGGGCCAGAGGTTAGGTCATATTGTTTAAATTTTGTTGACGATTTGGCAATTTTAACTGAGGGTGACTTCGAACAGCATTTGTCTCAAGTGGACACGGTTCTGAGTAAATTGAAAGACGCGGGCTTCACATGCAAACTAAAAAAATGCGAGTTCGCACAAAAAAGGGTCAAGTTATTGGGGCATATTTTGTCTACACAAGGTTTGCAGATGGACCCGGACAAAATTGAAACACTTAAATTATATCCGTCACCCAGAACTGTCAGGCAATTGAGGGCGTTTTTGGGGTTCATAAATTACTTTCGGAGGTTTATAAAAAATTTTGGAACGTTGACACAGCCCTTGTACAATTTATTACGGTCTGGAGTCAAGTTCGTCTGGAGTGCGCAGATGCAAAGTGCTTTTGACGAGATAAAAAAACAATTCTCAGAAAGTATAATTTTGAGTCAGCCATTGGCGGGAAAAACATATTATGTTCAATGTGACGCCAGCGCTATAGGAATTTGGGGCTATGTTTATCAATTAGATGATTCAGGCCAGGAACGAATTATAGGGTTCTGTTCGCAGGCATTCAAGGGTGCTCAGACTAGATGGGCTATCAGTGAACAGGAAATGTATGCAGTTATATACACTTTAAAGCGATTTGAGATATATTTGCGGGGAGAAAAAGGTATTATTAGAACTGATCATAAAAGTTTGACGTTCATTAAATCGTGGACCTTATTAGGGGCACGCGTAACTAGGTGGATTATGTTTTTAGAGCAATTCGATTACGACATAGAATTTGTGCGAGGGACTGATAATCAAATTGCCGACACGCTAAGCAGGCAAATAGCGGGACCTGGAGGTATGATTGACAATACAAATGTTCAGCCGGGGATATTCTGGTTTCAGGCATCGAATACCGCAAGTGTTATTTCGAGTTTACGGGACATTGCGAGATTACAAAGCGAAGATGAGCGGTTAAATCGAATTAGCGGTTGTATCAGACGTAAGGTGGTAGATACGGGGACAAGAGGTTTTGAAAATTATAAGCTAGTAGGTGATACGTTATATTTTCACGTGCCGAAGCGGAACGTACAGTTGCTAGTAATTCCGAAATCACTACAGGAGGAACTAATTTTACACATACATGAAGAAATAGGTCACTATGGCAGATATAAAATATTAGCACTGATGAAGGACAGATATTATTTTCTTCATATGAGTAGGGTGATTAGCGCGGTGATAAGAAGTTGTGACATATGTCAAAAGGTCAAACCAAGTACTAACAATACCGTTGGTCCTTGTACACCGGTGTTGGCGGAAAGGTTGGGTGAGAAAGTTTTTTCGGACCTTTATGGGCCATTGCCCGTAGGTAAATTCGGATATCAATATATATATGTGATTCAAGACGTGTACAGTAAAGTAATAAAATTATGTCCAATGCGAAAAGCGACAGGTAGGAGCGTGCTCGCTTGTACAAAGAGATTTCATAGGGAAATACCTATCGAAACTATAATTACGGACTCAGGACCACAGTTCATATCGAAAGTTTGGGAATTTGGACTCAAACAGCTGGGGATTCGGGTCACTCATACGTCGGTGTATTGTCCAAATTCTAATAGCGTAGAAAGAGTGAATCGCGAGCTAGGTCGACTGATTAGAACTTATTGCGGCGGAAATAATCGTAGTTGGGTCGACGTGTTACCGGACATTCAGAATTGCTATAATAATATCGAACACACAAGCACAGGCTTTGCGCCCAATGAGTTAGCGTTTGGTAAGCGGGAACCGTTAACTATTGAAAAGGAATTAGGCGATGAATGGTTATTAGGCCATAGTGTGCGAGATTCGGAACAGGTGCGGAATGTAGCGATAGAAAACTCTAAAAGTTCTCGTGAACGACGTAAGCGACAGGCGGACAAACGGCGTAAGTTAGAAGTCTATCGTATAGGTGATTATGTGAAACTTAAGACTTTTGTGCGTTCAAATAAAGAACATAAAATCATGCGGAAATTTTCATTGTTGTATAAAGGACCTTATGTTATTTCGGCAGTGATATATCCGAACTGTTATACGTTAGTAGATCCGGGTTCAAATGAGATATTGGATAACTTCAATACTATAAATATAGCCAGGTATTATGTGAGGACGAATAAGGGCGTAGATAAATAAGATAGTGTATAAAAGTTATATAATTAAGCTGTAAGCTGTAAATTTGAATAACTATTTTGTAGACTTAAGGATCTCGCATGGTTTGGAAACAAAAAAAAAAAACAAAAAAAAAAAATTGTATATATATATAGTAATACGAATTAGGATAAGTTGCGGGTAAGCGAGGTTGTATAGTTAGGTAGATAAATAAGATAAGACAGGAGAGAACTCAATCGAGTCGTGTAAATATTATATACATAATTGACAGATTCATCGGTCGGTGTACATGATTTGAGATGTCCGTACATATAGAGTAGATATGGACAAAGCATGGGTAGCATAGTGGTAATGAGATCCTTGCGCCATGTTAACTGAGATAAACAGTGTCTCAAGGTCTGGGAGAGGGCTGTAATGGTACACGAGAGTCGGTACATTTGATACTTCATTCTGCGTGATAGAGAGCTAGCCCAACGCCGCGCTGTTTTGAATACGAGAATCGGTTCAGATAACGTTTGGGGGTTTTGCGTAGCTTACTGGCAAAGTTAGCAAAAAAAAACAGAGCAGACGCGTGGGTTCATTCGTGGAAGTTCAGTTCAGGTCAGGTTTTTTTGTCGCATTCCTGCGAGATGTGTAGAGATCAGAGCCGATTTGGCTGCGCGTTGAATAAATTGTGAATAACTAAATAATGAAAGGTTATTATGGAACGATACGGAGAAAGCTATTATGTAGATTGCAAATATACAATTGCGATTGAGGTATGATATGGAGGGTCTGACACCGCTAGTTTGAATATCATTCTGGTGGTCTTAGCTACGCGCCCTAGCGGTCGGGTATGCTTAATTAATCGCAACAAGCTTTTATTGGTCAGCGATCAACAGATTCTGTGTATCGGCAGTACCAAATGATTTGAGTGATCACCTACGGTTGATCATAGTGAATATGCGTACACACAATTTGTAGAACGGCGGATCTGCATGGCATGGTTGAAATTAGACCCTGTGTAGTTAGTGATAAGAAGATTCGCTTGGGCAGAGCGTGTTCGCAAAGGATGCATATAAATACGAGGGTCTGGGAGGGGAGAGCATTCAGTCTCAGCGTCTAGCTACTGTGACAGTCGTCTTTCACGAGTTCTAAACAGTTTTGTCTGCCGTGTTACGCGTCAGAACTATACGAATTTGTGATTGCGGAGTTTCAGTGGGTTTTCGTGAGTGTCTGAAGCGCCGAGATATACCTCGGTTCCTACCTTTATATCAACCTACCCCTAATTCCAAAACTATCCTTGGGTCGTTAGGAAAGAACTTGTAAGTCAAATATCTGAGTCTGAGTCTGGGCTTGGAGCGACCCTAAATTCCTTTTTTCCTTCACCATAGGGTTCCTGGATTGGCTCTTAGGATATTCGCGGGCTAATCCTCTCCTCATTCCTTTCGAGTAGCGAGTTTTGTAATTCCCACACACACAGTCGTTAAACATTCAAGCACATTCAAATCAAACTCAACCATTTTCGAGTGGTGTCGATAATGGACGTGGTATAACACTAGGTTTTTAGACTAGGCTAGACAGGAGTTTAGTTGCGGCTAAACCTAGGTTGGCAGGGCATAGGGAGACTGTTTGATCGATGAGGTTCCGCGGATGGAAATAACAAATTCAGAACAAAGTTAAACCGGTGTCAACACAGATAACATATCCTATTGATATTTTGACATTTGAGTGTTGTCGGGGACGCGCGAAGAGATCAATTTACAGTCTAAAGTTCATTGTTTAGGACCGGGTAGGTGTTTTGCATTGCCTTGGGTCAGATTGGATTCAAGTTGCATTTTTAAATTAAATGTAAATTCCGCTGGAGGTCTAATGTGTAAGCTGAGTCGGTATATATGATTTGGCTCAGCCCAGGACGTGCTGCGGCTAGTGGAATTCATAGTTCGGTATTTATCGAACTATGCACTTCGCTATGGTGTGGGTTAGATCTCCTAAAACAATGCTTGCGTTTCGATAACATCCAGCTCAAATTGCGCAGAGTTGAAGGTTTCAAAACGTTACGGACCTTTTGAGGTAACCGCTAGTTCAGAACCCATTTCGGAACTCAAATCGCAATTGTGTAAACCGGTCTTTTCGGATCGTTATTGCCGTGAACCAAATATATAATTGGAACCACCACAAGCCGCTACTAGCGAGCACATGAAATATCATTGAGTACTCACGTCGTAAAACTACGACGCATATCTATACGATATCACAAACAAATATTATAAACTGTGGTCGACCACTAAACAAAAAGAAATTCCAATGCGCTCATATGTACAAAAACCAGATGGTGCCATCACATAAAATATAACAACGATCGTTTTGGCGCAATACACCGCTGACTGATGCGAATTACCGGCTCGCGGACATATAAGCTTTCTCTGTCTAACTTGAAACTGTAACTTCCTGAACCAAACTTCGCTCGACTATTGTACGCCTAACGGACTTCTCGACGAACGAGGAATTCAGACTTATCATTCTTACTTACAAATCTTACAGCTGAATCGGGTCCTCTCATTTTGGGATAGATAGAATAGACGATCATAGCTACTGATAGCGGCGGCTCGACCTTGGCCTGTTTGCCGGTACATCAGCTCTGCGTGTTGTCATCTTGGACACCATGCTGGAACCGAGAGACAGGGTAATACAATATAGTTCTAATAAAGAGAGGCGATTTGTGTTTGTGCTGTGTGTTTATATTGTTTTAGTACCGGCAACCAATTCATGTGAAAAATAATTTACCTAATAACTACACAAAACTTTAATGTATATATTTATTATATAATAACAAATCAGTCAGTCTAGGTAGAATTTAATAAATGGACTTTATTCTTAATAGATACTAAGTAGTTTATTGTTATTCTATTACCTAACTAAATTAAAGTGGTATTATTAAATTTAGGTACTTATTTATTCTTATCAGTACACTATTCAATTTTTATTCTAATTAGTCTTAATTTTGCTATTTTTATACTACCTATGTTGTGTATTATGACCTCAGAAGGGATAGTGAAACTTTGAAAGTTCTGCAGTGATGGTTTACAACAATTCTGCTAGCCTTGTAGGTGTGACAGCTGAGATATAGTTATTTAAACAGGTGTGTACAAATTCAGAGAACTGTAGAACCATAGAACTACCTCAGGCTCCGCGCATCTACTTTACACAATTTACATTGACACTAGGTTGGTCGGTATTCAATTTGCATTGTACTACACTGATTTTGAGGTATTTGTGATATGGAATGCGCGTGGTTCTGGTTAGTTCTGTCTAAAATATGTGTTGAGCGTGATTAGATTATGAAACAAAATACTCAGCTGGTAAATTCCTTTGTGTTATTCAAATTCACATTCGAGTAGGTAACGGCTCGGTGGATGATGCAATCTTGAGAAAACTGGCCGCAAACACTTGTCCCCCTTTTATAATTACTAACAATGATTCTTACGTAGTAAATTAAATACTCTTTGAATAATGTTGCACTATATTTATGGCCTAAATACTAATAAAATTACAATTAAAATCAGTTGCCGTTTATTTGACAGCTGACCGGCCGGCGGGCGCCAAGTCCTAGAACTAGCATTCTCGTGGTGCAAGATGATACGGCGTTTATGGTTATTTTTACGGAGCTCGTCAATAATTTCCGGTAAAAAAATGGTCGTGTACCAGTTACGATGATTCTCTAAAGCAACAGTAGCCACGAATCAAGTTTTATTAAAAAAATAAGCAATCAACCGCTTAAATCCACTTTTCATGCGCACCGCTTTGGTTGGTTTCGGCTCATCTTGAAAGATTCATACGCTCGATTGCTGCTCTGTTTTGGGATCGTTGCAATAAATCCATGTTTCGTCACCTGTTACTATATCCCACACCAAATTTAAGACCCCTTGGTTGAATCTGAAAAGCATGGCATTGCATCAAGTGACGCGGTCCGTTTTTTGAGCCTCTGTCAAATTGTATGGAATCCACCGCAGGCACAGCTTTCTCACACCCAAATATTTGTGTAGGATTGATTGTATTTGTCTCATGCCTATGTCTAACGATGTCCAAATCTCATGGTAGGTCAAATGCCTGTCTGTCTCGATCATACGGCGCATAGCATCAACGCTTTTGTTGTTCACAGCGGTGGACAGGCGCAGATCGCGAGATTAGTCATTGAAATTGACACGACCGCGCTTGAATTCTGTAAACCAGCTTTAAATAGTCGTCTTGCATGGTGCTTCATCGCGAAAAGCAGATTGAAGCCGGGCTCTGATCTGCTCAAATTACACTTAAAATCGTAGAAAATCATGCTACGAAAATTTTCCCGAGTTAAATCCATGTTAAAGTAGACAACCATTTTTTTCAATGGAGTCTGTAGTGTTATGCTACTTACGTGCTATTTTCCGGTCTTTTCAGCTGGATACTTGCTGAGCTGTACAGCTTGTTATTTGGTATCACCTCTATTTTCCGGTCTTTTCAGCTGGATACTTGCTGAGCTGTACAGCTTGTTATTTGGTATCACCTTTATTTTCATAGGACCCTGTAACGTTTTAAACCATAAGAACACATTAACAAATCATTTTCGCTTTGTATTTTCACACTATCAGCTCTTCTAAATCGATAGCGAAGGGGTTTACCTTTGGTGACCTTGTATTTGGCTTTCTCCGAAACTCTGCAATCTCGGGCTTCGTGCGCGCTGGTGCGCTACCTTTTTATATTCATTGTTACTTCATTTACTTCATGGTTTTTTTGTTGTTTTCCGTATTACGAGCCTGAAACCAAACTTTGACATTTGTTGACGTCGTTGTTTATCTGGTTGTCATGGCAATGTCCATTAAAACTCGTTAGCGGTCTGATATGTTTGCTTCAATACTTTTACAAAAATGCTTTTTCTCTCTAGGCCACTCACAAAAATGCTTTTAATTTAAATAATTTTTAGAACTCTCCAAAAAGGGTATAAGAGCGGAACATTTCTGAAATTCGGGAGTCTCACGTCAGCTTCTAAGCGAGAAGAACCACCTAAAGGCCTTATCCCGGGGTCGCACTACCCCGGGATCCTGTGAGCCGTTCCTTCAAACATGATCCTGCGAGCCGTTCCTACAAACACGATCCTGCGAGCCGTTCCTACAAACGGGATCCTGCGAGCCGTTCCTACAACGGGATCCTGCGAGCCGTCCCTACAACGCGATCCTGCTAGCCGTGCCTACGACGCGATCCTGCGAACCGTTCCTACAACGGGATCCTGCGAGCCGTAACTACAAATACGCCCGCTACCGTTCCTACAACGACGATTTCAACAACATCTACAACAACAAATACACTGCAACTCCTACATCGCCCACCAGTGCCTCCACTGACCGGTCCAGACGTCTACAGGGTCCTATGAAAATAAAGGTGATACCAAATAACAAGCTGTACAGCTCTGCAAGCATCCAGCTGAAAATCCAGGAAAATGACATGTAAGTAGCATAACACTACAAGTCACAATGTAAAAACAATTGACAGTCAGATGAAACAATCTGCATTCTACAGCTAAAGTGCTCCATTTTCAAATGTTGTAATTTTTTTACTTTATAAATATTGTTTATGTAAGTAGCCAGTTCCGGAAACTTTTAGTGTGACTTGTGTAATACTTAGCATTGAAGAGAAAGATAGTGAGCGTTCTTTCAAAGCACTTCTAAAAATGTAAATGGAGGGGCTGTCTCTGACGGCGCTGGGGAGTAGCCTCAGGTGCAGGAGGAGAGTTGTGCGATTTAAACACCACACCCCAAGATATCATGTGCCACAAGTTTCAAAACTGTATTAATAAGTTTGCCTGAATTACTCGATTATAAGATGCATTAGTTCGTCTGTACGACCGAAGAGTCCATGAATAGTTAACAAGTTTTAAGTTTATTCATGCGATCACTGGACGTTTCTAAGAACGTTAATTAAGTCACAATACACTACACAATACCTTGTCGTACGCCATTCAGACAACGTTTTAAAATTATTACCAAAAAACTAGTTAATTCAATTGTAATCGCTTAAGTGCTCGGCCAAATATACTAGAAAGAAAGTTCTATTAAAAGCGATATTCTTTGCTCAACTTACGCTAAATTTGTGAATAACTTATACTATATATAATACTTAATAGGGTTTTATCGAACTGGGAACTCTTTAGACAGTACTAAATTATCTTTATATATAAAATTCAAAGTCTTGACTTATTGACTGATTGACTGAATGATATATCAACGTAAAGCCTAAACCGCTGGTCCTAGAAACATGAAACTTTGTACAGGGGTTCCTTATATAGCGTAGGGTATCACAAAGAAGGGATTTGGCAAAGTTCATCTCCTAAGGATGGGAAATGAGGGGTAAAATGAAAAATAAAATGAAAAATGAAGCTGAAATTTTGTAGGAAGGTAGTTTGTAAGAATAAGACTTAAACAAGTAAGTGATTTTTAAAATTTCGCCAAGGGCATGATGGGGTATGAACTTTGTATCGTCATTACTAAACTAGGTGACCTGTAAAGCTGTTTTAACTTGACAGGTAGGTACTGTAAAAATGCGAGACATCAGTTCAGTTAAGGGGTAGGGAGGGGAAGGAGGGGGAGGGAGGTCGAGGGGTAGGGAGGAGGAGGATAGGTTAATGTTGTATGGACTGGCCATTTTTAGACAAGTAAGTGCGAGCAAACCCGCGGGCACCTGCTATTTTGCCATATAACGTCTCGCTTAATGCTCCTTACTTCAGTACTAAAACGAAGGGTTGCATACTTTATTGCTTGCAATTTGAACATTATTACGAGCACGTCCGTATCCGCAGGGCTATTTGGCGTTGGCCCCTTTTTTAGGCCTTTTATTGGGCCATTTAGATGTTCAGATTTTACTGTATGTACTTATACTGAGAACATAAATTGTATAACCGCGTTTTCTTACTAATATTTTTTACCTTCTGGCACAAGCGTAGATAATAATACTTATTTTACATAATTAATAATACCTTGGACACTTGGACACTATTTACACACATTGATCTAGCCCCAAACTAGGATTCCCTGTATCTTGGATACTAGACAACGATACACATACTTATATAGATAAATATTATACTTAGATAGATAAACAACCATGACTAGGGTAGAAACATCCGTTCTCATCAAAGACATATTTACCCCACCGGGACTCGAACCCGGGACCCCTGGCTTCGAAGGCAGGGTTACTGCCGACTCGGCCATTCGGGTAGTCTTGCCAATTCTTATAATTCTTGCCAATTAGGCTCGGTGTGGATAAGGCATTCGACAATTACGGGACAGCGAGCTGCCAGCCTTCTTGCCTTCTTCACGTGGGGTGCGAGACCTTCTCACTCGTAGTGTAGATAGGGATAGCATCCTGACAGATGGGTGAAATCGCCAGTGACTGGGCGCCACAAGACGGATACCGGCGTATGGGCAGTCCTAAACGGAGATGGCGGGGACTTTGACAAGTTTCTGCCGTGGTGGCTGGAAGCGGTACGGCCAGGACGAGTGAACCCAAAATGGGGAGGCCTTTACCCGGCAGTGGGATACCATCAAACTCTATGTATATGGGTCATTGTCAAAGCTTGATCCAAATTTAAGCAAAAATGAAAGTTTGACTTTTTATGAAATTCGACATTTATTTAGTACACATACATGCATTTAAAGATAAACAAGATACAACCAGAGATCAAACTTAAGATTTAAATAAGTTATATATTAAAAATCATTTTATGGTTCCACCGAAAAGACGAGGCTGTCCACCGAATAGACTAAAAATGCAATTACAACATGAAAAAGACAAAAATAATTAAATTCTTTTGCATTATAACATAGAACCTCTTCTTACGAACAAATCAACAGAACACAGTTATGGTTGGCAAGGAACATTTATAGAGAAAAAAAATATTTTGTCTTTGTCCACCGAAAGGACTATGTCTTTTTGTTGGAAAAAATTTCTTCATCGTCTGATGAGTCCCAAAAACTTTGTTTCCAGTTTTCTCGAGATTTCTTCGTGCGCACGGTATTCTTTGGAGTTTCAGCTCGTGTAAGAGGTGGCGATCTTGAGCTATCGGAATAAACATCGTTATAACGAATGCGCTTTCGACTTTGTATTCCACGAAGGGTCTTGGAACAAGTTGGTTCTTCAGAGTCATTGATTTGGGGCTCAAAAATCGATGGACTAGACATTGTTCTCGATGTCTGGTTATCTCTTGGATCTAGCAATTGGCTTACTATTGGGCTCCAGTTAGAACTAAGCAGCGGACTTGCTATGCTCAGCAAGGGACTGGGAAGAGAACTCGAAGTTGGTGAGGGAGCAGGTATCTCGTTACGTGGTTTTAGGTCAAGTGTTATATGGCCCAAATTGTAGTGCACGCACGTAGCTCCTGGGGCACAAGTAGTGCAGCTCAGTCTTCGGAATTGGAGGATTTTTGGTTCTCGCTTGTCCCATGTTACTTGATGCACTTGCATGGTACCGCGGAAAGGGCAGATTTTGCTGTTTTCAATCAGTCTTTCAATGTCTTTCGCTGCCGCATCGTCAATTTTTATAACATTGATGCCCTTACAGTCTTGATGTACACATTCAATGAAAGCGTCTATGTTATTGACGTCGTTTCCTTTGGCAACATGCTTATCAGCCGTTCGCTTGAGGCACCCTCCTACACCATCAGGGGCTCCCTTACCGTGTCCACTCGCACTATAGTGCCACAGTATACTACTCGCTTGCGTTTCTTCGCTTAAGTATGCAGCTATCAAGTGAAACATAGTCTTATTTTTGTACTGTGTCGATGGTCCGTCGCTTAAAATATGGAGACGTTTAAGAGTCGGGACCAATGTCTTTATCGTGGCAATAATGGGCTTCAAGTGTGCACAAATGTATATAGGTCCATGGTTCAAGATGTCACTGACCGTACAAAAAGACTTTGCGATGATACGCTTCTCCTCTGTGTTTTCATCAACATAGTAAAATACCACAGTATGAAGCGACAGCTGATCTTTTGACCCACCAAAGTGAGCAGACTGTATTTCTGAAGAGTACTTACAGTTGTAATTTTCGGAAAAGTCTATGTGCAGTAGACCTTCGCTCGGAGACATATTTGTTTTAATATCCTTGACGACATTAAACTGGTGAAACGTAATACAGACATGTTTCATGAATCGTCCGATGCTGTTCGTCAGGTGAATTGCCAGTTGTTGTTTAGATGTTACGACAACTTCTTTAATAGTCTTCTGACAGAGTTTCTCTTGGCCTTTGATCGTTTGCATAATCTTTTTGGTGACCCATCGCTCATACTTTACCGTATCATTTGGGGTGAATTGGTTGAATGCGATCTTCTTGAACCTACACGCCAAACATGTCCGTTCTAGACATTTTTCTGTCATCTCTTCACAGCAAATAGATTTGCTTACTGCCATGGGGGAGTTTTCATTTATCACGTGAGAATTTTTCAGTGATTTCACTAATAATTCCATGTTGGTATGTATTGCACACAAACAAGTCTCACGTGCTGCAACTTTAGGGTTCAACACCCAAAAAGGTCTATATCGACAAAAAGTTTTATACGATATTTTCAGGTTTGTTTGGGTCACAAATTTTTTGTGCAAATTGATGAGGGACTCATTGAGTAAGCGAATCTGTTTTTTCTGTTTAAATCTAGTGATAGTTTCTTTTTTTCCGGCTGTTGAACGACTAGAATCGTCACTGAGAAGAAATTCACGGACAGCACTGGACACGTCTTTACTTTCTTTTGTTCTTGTTGTTGTTTTTGTTTGTTTGTGTTTCTTCTCCTTCCGCAGTCTATTGCAACGCATCTTATACTTAGCAAGCTTGTTTGCTAGAACCTTAAGTTGAGATTTGAGCAGGAAATTTTCATTTTTAAGTCGTCGTTTGTTTTTCTCTGCAACAGCTCGGCCTGATTCAGACCTCGATCTGAGTGACGACACCGACGAAGGCGCTGGACTGGATGGAGGAGTTTCCTGATCAATTGATAGCAAAGCTTGTTTTTGTGCTTTCAATCTGTCTCTACGTAATTTTGCGTCTTTTGCCCATTTATTTCGTAGATATCTTTGCTCTCTTTCTGCTAAATCCTGAATTTTCTTAATTTTTCCTTGCGACTTCTGTCTATAGTAGTATTCTCTATCTTTTCTTCTTTTTTCTTCTAAGGCTATTGGATTTTTCTTAAGTTTTTCCCTTGCTTTCCTCATGCTTAACTTCTTTTGCTCACGTCGCTTTTTATTTTTTTCTTCTTCGGTAGGTTTTTTCCTGGTTTATGCCATATTCTGCGGACAAATGGAACGTGCACCTGAACCAAAGTAAAAAGCAAAGAAATAAATGGAAAAGGAAGGTGAAGGAACATTTTTTTATTATAATCCAAACATACATAAGTAGCACTGCTAGCACGTCCAACCCATAGATATTAGTGAAGAACTAATAACCCAGTAAATAGAGACTACCACTGAAGGGGTTTGCTTACAAAGACGTGTTGAAACATGAGAAATTATTCTGCTCGTCTTCTTTTGGTCGCAAACGGTCTGGTAGTTATACATTTTTGATATGGTGTCTAGGATGGTTATTAAGTATTTAAAAAGCAAAATGCACAATTCCTCTCCCTCCGCCCCCGCAGCCATATTGAAAATATCGGTAATTTAGAACTACCGGACCGTTTGTAAGCAGAATCTCTTCTATTCACTGGATTAGAAGTACAAAAGAGAAAAATGCATAATTCAATTTGTATAGCCAATTTGCAGCGTGTCTATAATTGCAGTTGAATATACTTACTTTGGATTAAGTCACACTCATTCATCCTTAAGTTGCCCAAAAACAAACACATTTCACTAAGCGATCCATTCGGTGGACATTAATCTTTTCGGTGTACTTAAATACCACCGAAAAGACGTCCACCGAATAGACTTTTCACAGGAAATATCATTTATCACGCAACATTTTGAGGTTATGTCAAAATTCAAAGACTATAATTATTATGGACCTATTTGTTTATAAAATAATTAATGGCAACCAATTTTCAAGGTTTTACTTACCAAAACACGAATGGAACCGAAAAGATGCACGGAACTTTGACACTGCCAATTGTTTTTTAAAGATTAGCTTTAATGTTTTGCGCGCTCGACTCACGGAAAGATGGCGCTGAGTGAGAGTAATGCAGTATTGGGTGCGTTCGTAAATTACACTACGGTCCGGAAATTTCATTGTTTACTAAATAATTGGTTCGATTAAAAAAAGTCCACCAAGTAGACGTTTGTTTCCGTAACAATGTTTGAATGTGCAAAAAGTGTATTTATATGAATCCTTCATTATTGTCCTTTATACATTAGAAGAAATCAAATGTCTACTTTAGGAAAATCATAATGTGAGGTAGCACAACCAATTACTTTTTTTTGTGCGTTTACTTTTATACAAAGAGAGTGATCGGTAACAGACCACCGAAGTGGACTTTTAGGTTGAAATTGTTCTGTAAATATCGTTTTATTATTATTATGGTTTTAATAACGAATACGTTATAGAGATTTGGAATACATTAACTTCAAGATTAACATAGTTTTTATTCTGTAATTTATGTTTTCACTTTTAAACAAGCTGTAACACTTTTTTTTAGGGTTATGACAATGACCCATATGTCACCGTAAGATAGTCAAAACCGTCAGTTGATCAACTAACGGTTTTTTTCTCGTAAGTTTGTCAATTATCGACAGATAGTAAACTGCGTACTCTATGACGCGGTAGTTGATCAACTAACGGTTAAAACTGTTAAATTGTAAACTGGTTTAAACTTGAATTGCAAACGAAATAACAAGGCAAACACTGCGGTAACTTAGGTGAAGACTAGAGGGGGCGAGTGCACCGAAGGTTAGGTTGACATGTAAGAACAAAAGAAACGTAAATTCTAAACCCTGTCGATCTGTTTTACTATCTGTCGGTTTTGACTATCTTCCGGTGACATATATTTTATTTTATTAATTATGTGACAAATATTCCCTTATTCTAATTTTATTTTATACATTTTATTAATTTTAGTAGCTTTTGCCCGCGGCCTCGCCCGCATTATCTTAGTTTTTTGTAGTCGATATATTTCAAACCAATGGTAAATTTTGAAAACTGAGGATAAAATTTTTAGGTTGCTTTTCACAGTTTTTAAAACTTTTGCTTTTTTTATTTATATACTTGAAGTAACTCTTTATGTAGTATTACATTAGACGTTACCCTCAGATGTTAATACGACCAGGCTCCTAGGTGAGCTTACTCTCGAGCAGGCCTCGTAAAACTAGCCGTGCGAAAAGCAGTCTCCCCTAAGATCAATTCCTGCTGTTTTCAGTGACTGACCCTGAGACTAATTAATCATCATTGCGAAACAGACCTTAAGAGGGAACTGTAGTCTTTTAAACTCAAATGGGTACTCCGAAGGTATAAGTGGTATCCGCGGTATATATGTCTTAGGATTGTTTGATAATCCGTATTTTCGCGAAAACACACTTAGGTGAAGGATAAAGGGAGTGAGCGAAGCCTCGTGGCAAAATTGTCCGTTTTGCAAATTTCAAAAAAAGCTGACGTTGTCTGAGGTGGGCAGTTTAATTTATCTGACCGGTTATTAGAGGTAAAGTATACAGGCTGACCGTTTTCAAAATGAACAGCAAGATGTAAGACAGGGGGGAACCTTTCATGAATGGGAAAGGTTAAGATCCTCCAAACTGCTTCTGAACTGCTTATGTACCGACCGCTTTCGTAGATTTTCACCTCATCTTTCTCATTCTCCATAGTAAAGGCAGCTTGATCACTACCCTTGTTCATGTACTTACAAATATATTTGATAGATTTAACAGAGTTGCAGTACTCCACATTAATATGTCCATTGAAAGTACGTGTCTGGACAGGATTGTAAGGCACCACCCAGCGGTTGTCCAACTCAATTTCGTTAAGTTTTATTTCATGACCACCGTCAGCTGGAGACCTCCTCCTATATTGAGCATATCCATCGTCTCTTGTCTGGTTGTCCTTAAGAAGTGGTCGAGGGTATCTCTTACTACAACAACCATTTTTCATGCAGGGTGATTTGTTGTTGAAACTACCGCAAGGACCAATATGATATCAGCCTTCACAATATCGTAGAGGGGTGGGTCTTGCTCTGGGTCTGGTATTTCGGCACAAATAACATTGCCAATCTTGTCTGGGATGATACGCTGCTCTAGAAATAGCAAGATATGAATGTGAGGAAGACCCCGTTTTTGCCATTTCACTGAGTATATAAAACAACACATCTTCCCAAACAGATTACCTTTGTTTAGAAGAGACATCATCTTTTTCACCTTTAGATGGAATATCCTAGCTATAGTGTCATGGCGATCGTATGACTTTTGGCCAGGTAAAAGTATATCTGTGATGTCTTTCCATTAAGGATTAGGTCAGGACTGTCGTATTGGCGCAAATATGTAATTGCGTCTTGTGCTCGTGCATATAGCGTGGTCCCCCAGTAAAAGATGACGGGAGCACCACCTTCTGACCCAGCCGCCCACGTCAATAACAACACATCAACGTCCTGCCTCCCTATAGCATCCCAAAAGTGTTAATAACTGTCAGCCCTCAGCTGCACCTGCTTTTCCTGATATAGTTCAGCCTTTCCGTCTCTATTTTGGCGTACGAAATTTGCAGCGGAGACTGTCTTTTTAAGTTTTAATTTAATCTCAGGTTTACGCTGAGGTACAGAAATGGAGTACCCATATTCACCAGGGCAAAATAAAAGCGGATACTGCAGGGCCTCGTATGAAAGATAGATCTCCTTAATATCCTTAAATACCTGGCCTTGTACTTAAAAGTTAGGCATAAAACCGTATTTTACTATCTTTTAAGAAGTCCTTTGAAAGCAGCTATTATATTTACGAATACCGTTCATAAACCCGTCATGTTCTGGATGTATATTCATTATCATGGTGTAGAGAGGCTCGGGGAGATATATAGAAGGCGGGAGCTGCACCTTACCAGCCATACAGCTTATGCCGGGTGCCTCCTCCTTCCACTTGAGAGCATTGCACCACCGGTACTTGTTGCTCATGAAAACTAAGGCCACGGTGCTGTCGATTTCATACTCTGTATTGAAATCATATGCTGAGCCGGAGTGAGCATTGGTTTTCCAGGCTCGTCCTTTCCTTTCTACTCGAGGATTATTTTGCTCATAGCGAGTTTGTGACGCCCTATGCACCTCAGGGTGAGCACGCTGGTACCTAGCTACAGCTGCTCTATTTATATTAGGGTGAGTCTGACGGTACCTAGCTACAGCTTCTCTATTCAAATCAGGGTGAGTTTGCTGGTATCAGGCCACAGCAGCACGGTGTATTGCTGGGTTTTTTGCACATACTTTTTAGAAGCGTTTTTGAGTTGTTGCTTTCGAGTAGCGTCGGTGCACCTGGCATTACGTTTTTACGTCGAATGGTAAGAGATAATGAGTCTCGATCTGGTTCTGGGACAGTGGGATAGTAGGCACTTCTCTACTTCTCTTAGTAATCTTCTTGGCGACTACAGGGAGAAACGAACAAGGAGAGTCAATTCACTACTTACGTATGCATCAATATGGCCGCGTGACAGATCATCTGAAAAGCGCATTCGTCCCACAGGTTACCTGCAGTACCAAAACTAATAAGCTCACCGTTGCGGTAAACTTCAAAAACCCACGGCAAGAGTTGCCCTGCCGCTTTGAGCTCACAAAAACTACCATAAGTGAAAGGGCGCGACATGTCATTGTACAGTATTCAGTAGCACTGGAGTTATTATCGCCGTTACTATCGTGGGACATAATAGCAAACTCTTTCCAGTTAGCCACCGATTCACGAGGTCAACGATTGCTCACGCATCTCTCTGTGTGTCATGCAATTGATAGGAGATAGATCAATACAGACAGGCTCCGTCTCCAATTATGGGAACTACGGTGTGAGGCACCATAGTACTATCAATGTTCAATGATTCAATAGTCATAGTGATAGATAAAGCAAGTTAAATAATATTTTAAACTAAGCTGGAATACAGAAAATATTTGCGCTGAAATGCACACTTTGTAACGAAGAAATTAAAATATCAATTTAGAAAAGGTAACAACTTAGTAATTTTGGAAACAAAAGATATGCGCTGAAAAGCACTCGTTTTAAGAGATATTTTGCACAAATAAATACAGTTAAAGTAAACGATCGCAGTGCTAGCGCTAGACGTGATATCGAGACAAATGTTACATCTGTAATGAGCTGCCCTTTTTTTTTTGGAGGGGAAAAATATTAAATTAGTCAGACCTCCCTGCTATGTCCGGGTCCGCACATATTGAGCGGGCATCAGCTCGTGTGGTATACGGACTAACAACAACCCCTTTGTGTTTACAGTTGTCCTACTAAGAATTAACTGTGAGCCATGGCCTCGGTATATGCTGAAGGCTTTCTACCTGCAATTTGCCCTTTTGGGCGATATATATGTGTTTATGATATATATAGGAGGAGTTTGCCTGCTTACCCGATTTTATGAGCGGACATCAGCTCATAGTCAACGGGCATGATATGATATGATATGATATGTTAGAGGGGCAGATAGCCCCCGCTACTAAGAGGTGGTTATATATAATTTTTAAAACCTATCCTAATCCTAAACTACTTTCTATTTGGGTCATTAGGGGGCTCTGATCTCAGTCCGGGAGGCTTATAGGGGGTGGGGGAGATTGTGTGTTCGTCGAATCAAGACGGCGATCTCTTTCAATCTAAATTTGGTATCTGAGACGCTGTAGTGCTATGTGAGCTGGCCTGCCTTCTCGCGCTGGTTATACATATACTCTCCGGGGAACGGCACGCGCGTATCTATCCTGTTTGGATGATTTGCTTAAAAATTATGTATGAAAATAACGTTAATATGTACACATTAAAGCACAATCAATTATAAATTCCCTAGCCCTAGGGAATAATAAAATTATTCTTAAACTGAACAACAGAACGAAAGCAAAGCTGTAAAATTTTAAGGCAAAACAAAATTCTCATAGAAATTTTCCACCCCTAGTTTTGATATAAGAGGATAATTTTCTAAATACGCTGTAACATGTCCTACTTTATTTTTAAGACACGTATTCATTAATTTTTAAACGTCCGTCTAAACACAGAATTTGAAGATCCTAACTTCAAACTGACGGACTTTCATACAAAATTGCAACCCCTGTTTTACCCCTTTAAGGGGTGGATTTTTTTGAAAATCCGCCCTTATTTCTAGTGTATATTATAAATGAAACCTCTATGTAAAATATCAGATTTCTAGGTTGCAAGGTTTGGGCTCGGCGTTGATGAGTCAGTGAGTGAGTCAGGCTTTCTCATTTTAGGGTTCCGTACCCGAAGGGTGCCAAACGGGACCCTATTACCCTACCTATACTAAGCCTCCGCTGTCCGTCCGTACGGCCCTCCGTCTGTCACCGGGCTATATCTCATGAACCGTGATAGTTAGACAGATGGAATTTTCACAGCTGATGAATTTCTGTTGCCGCTATAACAACAAATACTCAAAAACAGAATAAAATTAATGGTATGGAGTAAACTTTTTACGCCACACCATCCCTGCCATGCCATTGTACGGTGGTACGGTACCCTTTTTCCGCGAGTTAGACTCGCACTTGACTTTTTTTGTATATACTGAATTGTGTTTGACATTTAATGATGTATTACCAATGAATTATGTATTATGTATAATAAACGATGTCATATCTCTATATAAAATAAAAAGGACCAAGCGCGAGATGGATTCGCGCACCGTGGGTGTGCATAAATCGGTTTTTTTGTGAAGGAACTAAGGTTATCAGATTTTTCCAGATAAAGGCATGAATCATCATAAATTTCGTGCCAAATTTCATGATTCTTGGTCAAAGACAAGTTTTTGCGAATATCAAGCGATTTCAGCAAAATTGAGACATATATCGTTTGATTGCACTGACCGATAAGTTTGTTTTTTACAACTTCAAGAGACCATAGACCTTAGAAATCGATAGTAATTTCAACTTGATACCTCCACGCGTTCCCGACAAAAAAGTCTGAAAAAACTGAAAACTCAAATCATTTATTGCAAGTAGACAGTCTCATATACATGAAAAAAAAATGGTCAACTAAACTAATGAGTACAAATGTAGTGAATAATCCTTTCCTATCAGCAAAACTCGGAACAACGATAACACCCGAATGGTGCCGATGTGTCTATGAATTACTGTATTATTAAATTACGTGTAGGTATCAAATAAATCGCATACTTTATTTATCAATGTCAAATGTCAAATTGCCCGTTTAACGTATATTACACGTTGTCTTGATGGGTACTGAGTGCGAGTGAAGTAGTAAGACAAAAACGAACATTTCTGAGAAAATACGAAAGGAAAGGATTATTCACTACATCTGTACATAATCTTGACGCAGACAGACGGACAACGAAGTGATGTGTGATTCCTTTTAAGGTACAAAATCCTAAGAATAGTGTTTGTTTTTTAATCCCAGTCGCAGGGTCCTGGTACAAATTCCAAATTCCAAATGTCTTTATTACTGTAGATATTTACATATACTTAGCAATCGTCATTTTTGCCACTTCTCTACATTGGACCACTGTGGGAGAAGAAGGGCGTAGAAACTCCCACAGATTGATTTTTAGATTTCTTTTAAAAAATTGCTTATGCTTAACTGATACAAAATATAATATTTAGTCATTATCATAATTAATAAGCAGGAATCAATAATTACAAAATTATTAACAGCAAGGTCTGTGTTGAGCCAGATTAACCCCATACAGACCCATCATTTAAGTAATCTTGAACATTGTAATATCCCTTTTTCGACAAAGTCGCTTTAACATGGTTTTTAAATTGCTCAAATGGCAATTTCAAGATCTCGAGAGGTATCGGTAGGTATGTATACACAGACAGATAGTCGGACAACGAAGTGATCCTTCAAGGGTTTCCTTTTCCTTCGAAGGTACGGAACTCTAAAAATAAAAATTGGTTTTGCATCCCCTTCGCAGAGAAGCTTTTAAAGTTATGGCACGATCGGTGTCTGGGCGAAATGTGAGTTTTCAATAAAATCGACTTGCAATCGCGTCGCCATAAAACGCCATTTTCATATATAAAAGTCACGTGACCAGTGAGTCGCAAGCTCGCTAGTCACGTGACTTTGCCATACAAAGCTGTCGTTTTGCGGCAACGCGATAGTAAATCAATCAATCAAATCTTTTTTGCTAAAAATATGTGTACATATGATCTTAAATAAGCCGTGAAGCGCGAGGATCAACATATTCATCATCTAGGAGTTGGTTTGCAAATATTATAAACTTAAATGTTTAGCGCAGCATTAGAATTAAATTTAATTGTTCAAATTGATTAGTATTATATATGTCAGTAACCTTCTAGTATAATTTGTCCATTAGATAAAAAAATAATTTATTTTTAAACATGTTAAATGTCTAATATTTTATGTCATTGGGGATTTTGTTATTATTTTTTTATTGCCAATGCAATAAAAAAATGCAATTGCAATAGACACTATTGGACAATAACCTTTGTGGTGGAACATATAAATTGTCTTTGTGCCTGCCTCTAGCATTGAACATTTCGGAGTTTTTGTTAAACGCATCTGGCTATATTTTTAAAGTGCTACGAAAAAGAAAATGGGTTTTTTTCGAATCCATTTACTCCACCATGAAGTCATCTACAGATTTGAATTTTGAGTTAACGTTTATTGAATATTTGATTAAGATTCTCGCTAAAGGAAAACACGATTGGATGAAATTTTCGATAGAATTTAATTACGAAAACACCTCTAAATTGTTTTATTTTTTCCTGTAATTCTGAAATCCTAACTAATTTCATTGTGGAACTGCGTTCAAATGTAGATATTATGTATTCGCAAAATCTTCTTAAAAACTTTTTAACAAAATAGCGTAGTTTATTTGTAAACAATTATTCTGTGGTTTACCGCTACGTTTTTTATTTTTTTTCCCGATTCCATCCCTCTCACACTGTGGATCTTTCCGCCTGGAGTAATGGGGACCTTTGCACGGATGAGGTATCGCCTTAACTAAAATGCACATTTCGTTTATATATAGGCACGGCAGGGGAAGTCAATTTTATTATTCTTAGTAGCGGGGGCTATCTGCCCCCCTAAAATTCCGCTATCATGCCCGCTGACTCTGAGCTGATGTCCGCTCGTAAAATCGGGTAAGCAGGCAAACTTCTCCCATACATATCAAATACACATATATATCGCCCAAAAGGGCAAATTTGCAGGTAGAAACCCTTCAGCATATACCCAGGCCATGGCTCACAGTAAAGTCTTAGTAAGACAACTGCAAACATAAAGGGGTTGTTTTTAGTCCGTATAACACACGAGCTGATGCCCGCTCAATATGTGGGGACCCGGACATAGCAGGGAGGTCTGACTCCTGGGCATGGGTATGGTTTTTTTCCACTCCGACAAAAAAAGTCAATTTAATAAAAACTCAAACTTCGCCCAGCGGCGATCCGTCTGATCCATAGCCTCTTCATGTAGGTAGGTAGTTCGTTTCCCATAACCACTACGAAACAAAACATCCCTGTGAAAGAACACAAGCAACGCCAGGGAAGGAAACTTCCAAGAAAACCGGTTTGTTTTGTTTTGTGTCTTCTTCCGTCAAGTTTAATGGTTTTACTTACCATAATTCGTTTCACATCTATTTTGGGTCTTTCTGTATAACGTATCTTTAGAGGCGACAAAGCCACAGTTTCGCTTACTTTTAGTAGCTGTTCAATACTCTGTTTTGTGAGAATATCTTTTGGGAGCCTAATGCCGTAGCTGTGGAGATATGATATTAGATATATTTAGTTAGCTACTATCTAGTGTCCAAGGTATTATTATTATTATTATTATTATTATTATTACTATATTTTTATGAATTTTTCATTTCACTCTTGTAATAAAGAGGTTCTGATACACGGGCTTACGCCAAGTGCTTATCTACTAAAGATCACGGTCCTTGCCCATGAATTTCCGTACAGTTCTACATGTATTTAGTATTGTTGCTTTTTGAAGAAGTATGTGTGTGGATCTGGGTATATTTAGTGTTTTGAGACTAGTGTGTAATGTGTATGGGATGACTCCTGTGGATGAGATGACTATTGGGATGGTTTTGACAGATTGTACCTGCCATTGTGTTTTAATTTCAATGGCAAGGTCTGTGTATTTTGTGTTTTTTTTTGTAAACGTTGTGGTAAGGTTGTGTGTTATTATTATTATTATTAATACTTACTTTACTCTTCGTAAGAAATCCGTAAAAATGTTAACGGTAATCTGTATAATCCGGTATTCTATACAATCCTTAATAATAATAATAATAATACCTTGGACACTATTTACACACATTGATCTAAGCTCCAAACTAGGATTCCCTGTATCTTGGGTACACAATATCCCCCCCCCCCCTGCCTAAAACGTGTAGGTAATGTATGAAATATTCTTATTTCATATTTTGCCTAGTTATTCTATACAATACCGATAGTAATGTATGTAAAAGCGTTAAACACTCTTAGGTGAAGGGTAAAGGGGGTGAATGAAGCGAAGCTCTCTTTATCCTTCGTGTTGAACATGTAAGAACAACAAAAATACTTCAAACATAAACTTACGTACACATACAATTTTATGTGTACTTAAGTTTATGTCTGAATTATTTTTTGTTGTTTTTACCTGTTCATTTGCCCTGATATTAGCTGGGCAAATCAGTATATTTGATGTGCGGTTTAATATTTCCCTTTATTTTACACAAGTGTGTAAAACAAAGGGACGGCCAAGCAGGTACTTTATACAATCACTAGGAATTGTATATCTTACCTAGGTAAAGTATGTAATCGACATTAAAATTAATAATATTTCATAAATTGCCTCAACGCCCCAGGTATTAAATATGTTACCGTAAGATTGGCAAAACCGTTAGCTTATAAACTAACGCGTTAGTTTGTAAACTATCAACAAATTGGAAACCAGACCGACAGGGTTTAGAATTTATGTTTCTTTTGTTTTTACATGTCAACCTAACACGAAGACACGTTTTCACCTAAGATACGACAGTGTTTACCGTGGTATTACGTTTGCAAGTCAAGTTTAAACCAGTTCACAATTTAAGGGTTTTATTATAAACTAACGCGTCATTCCGTAAGCACTACGCTACAGTTTACAATTCATCGATAGTTTGTAAACTAACGAGAGAAAAAACGTTACATAAAATGACGGTTTTGAAAATCTTACGGTGACATATACATTGCCTAGTTATTGTATAGAATACAGCTGCATTATACATATTGCGCGTAACATACTTCTAGACCTGACACAATAACACACGCAGTCCGTCGAAACATAATACCATCAGTGTTTCATCTAACCAACTTTGGTTAAATAATAATAATAATAATAACTTAGACTTAGCCAACCCTAACGTCGACAAAACTGCGTCGAACGCGTGGCTTAAGAAAGGCGAGCTGTTCCCGGAAATGGAGGGATTTATGTTAGCCATACAGGACCAGGTTATAGATACTCGTAACTACAGAAAACATATCATACACGAACGCACAATGGCAAGCGACATGTGCAGACAGTGCCAAAATAGTTCAGAAACAATACAGCATATCCTGCGCTGAGCCTGCAGATCACTCGCACAATCAGATTATAAACATCGCCACGACCAAGTTGCAGCCATCATACACCAACACCTCGCATTCAGATACAAATTGATTGCACAAAAAACAGCCTACTATAAATACACACCTCAAACAGTTTTAGAATCAACAGACTTTAAACTCTACTGGGACAGAACTATAATTACAGACAAAACTATTCATTTCAACAGGCCTGACATAACTCTTCACGATAAACAAAACAAAACAGTATTTCTCATAGATATAGCCATACCAAATACACACAACCTTACCACAACGTTTACAGAAAAAAACACAAAATACACAGACCTTGCCATTGAAATTAAAACACAATGGCAGGTACAATCTGTCAAAACCATCCCAATAGTCATCTCATCCACAGGAGTCACCCCATACACATAACACACTAGTCTCAAAACATTAAATATACCCAGATCCACACACATACTTCTTCAAAAAGCAACAATACTAAATACATGTAGAATTGTACGGAAATTCATGGGCAAGGACCGTGATCTTTAGTAGATAAGCACTTGGCGTAAGCCCGTGTATCAGAACCTCTTTATTACAAGAGTGAAATGAAAAATTCATAAAAATATAATAATAATAATAATAATACCTTGAACACTATTTACACTCATTGATCTAGCCCAAAACTAGGATTCCCTGTATCTTGGGTACTAGACAACGATACACATACTTATAAAGATAAATATTATACTCAGATAGATAAACAGCCATGACTAGGGTACAAACATCCGTTCTCATCAAACAAATATTTGCCCCCACCGGGACTCGAACCCGGGACCCTTGGCTTCGTAGGCAGAGTCACTGCCGACTCGGACATTCGGGTCGTTTGGATGGATTACATAAAATTAGTCCGGAAATATTATAGAGCTAACCAAATAACACGTTTTCAATCAAGCGAAGCGATCACTGTTGCGATGCGAAGGCAACTCTGTCGCCTTCGGGCATAATTCGTGAAGAAAACTCATAAAAACTGCGAATGAAATAAGTTTAAGGAAGGCATAAAACAACAATTCACGTGCAAGCGACTTGATTGAAATGTTTATGATTTTTTGTGGGTGCCGTTTTTCCCGGAGGAGGGAATTTTGCGGGTGTCACTTTACTTGTGCACTGCCTACCCTTTTATGATAATACTTCCTTTAATGCCCTGGTTTTCCGGAAGAAATCTCATTTTAGAGATAACGTCGCCTTTAAACAGGCATTTATTTTTAATGTAACTGGTAAAAAAAATGTGTGCAATAAAGAATTATGAATACACGTTGTTATGTCGATTTGTAAGGTTGAAAAAAATTGCGAACTTATATATTTTTTTATATTTTTTTAAGTGGCCAAGTGCGAGTCGTACTCGCCCATGAAGGGTTCCGTTGTAGCAAGTAATTATGTGACTCGCTGTTTGTGATGTAACTTTGTTTTTCATAGTTTTTGTGAACTGGTTTAAGATAAGATAAGCGTTTATTCAGACGTCACAATACTCAAAGCAGAACACAGATAATACCAGAAGTAAACTTATGGCTAGTACATTCAGAAATATTATACATTCACGGAAGGGATTGGACAAACTAAACAAAAGAAGACTAACCTAGCGTCGTCATGTCCGCTCCACTACGGAGTGGCAGGGGCACAGTAGTGCCAACGATAAGCCAAAATATTCAAGTCATTGCGTATAGAAAAAAAGTCGATCTAGTAGTGTATTGTGTACGGCGACGGTGAAATAGTTCCAGCTCAGCATATGCTACAGGAAGACCTATAGCGCTGGTATTCGGTCGGAACCAAACTTTTTAAAACTTGAATACTTAAATAATACTTAAAGAATACGTTTAAACTTGAATTGCAAAGTACATACCAGGGCAAACTCTGCGATAGCTTAGGTGAAGGCTAGAGAGGGCGAGCGCAGCGAAGCCCCCAAATAGTCTTTGTGTTAGGTTGACATGTAAGAACAAAATAAACGTAAATTTTAATCCATGTAGGTCTGGTACATAATTTGTCGATAGTTTAAAAACTACCACGTTAGTTTATAAACTAACGGTTTTGAAAATTTTACGGTGACATATACATACATACATTTTTTTGTTTGTAGGTACATTCTTTAAACTACCAACTTGGTTTTACAATAGCCCAGTTACCACATTTAAACTTTGTACCGTGCTTATTTCAGCCACTATAGGCCGTTATATATATATATTCACGCTTTCTCCGATCTTGTATGGCAAAGGCAATTGTAACAAAGTAATGCAATATCTACTTTATTTTGCGTGACATTTTATTTCACAAAAATGGAAAAATTGTGTTACGCTTGGTAAGGAAACACCAGCGTAGGCGACTATCGTCTTTTCCCAAAGGAGACGAAATACCACTACCTGATAAGAAGCAAGCGCTACGCATTGAACCCTCCGACCTAAGGGAGAAGCGATATTTCACTTGACTTATAAATCAGCCTCTGGAGAGACCTTCATCTTGCGTGAGCGACTCCTGAGTTTCTGGTGCACAGTAAAAATAAATGAAGCGCATAAATGGGGGTGGGGGTGTCGTTACGTCATTGCGGTCTTTATGTTTACCTACTTGTAGCACACATAACAACATAAAGTATCTGCTGTGTTCCCTACGTGAGGTTGTATTTTAGTGTTAATAATACCCGACTGCCTAGGAGGAATATTGTACTCAATAATAAGAGTACACCGCAACCTCAGATAGAAGGAAAGAAAGAAAAGTGAACAGAAATAAAACTGAAAAGGAACAGAAAGTCGGACAGTGCAGTGTGGCACCTGGCAAATTGGCTGCGCTGTAAGTGGATAACTTTAGCGTTTCTATGAAATAAAAGAAAATGACGCCGGAAAATTCTTACTTTAATTAGCTCTAAAGGCTTCTGAAGTATTATGAGAAGTATTATGTTGTAAGTATTATGTAATGACGCACAATGAGGTAATATGCAAGTATTGCAGCCTCCTTGATTAACGTAGAGTTTTTTTTTTTAGATTTAGTTTAGTTAAGAGATCTAGTTTTTACACCTAGCCGAAGCAAAAAGTCGAAAGGGACACAGATTTTGATTTTATAAATAATTGTTTGTATTTTCATATATTAATATTCAATATATTTTTTATTAACAATGAAAGTAACCAAAATATATGAATTAAAAATAAAATAGGAACACTAAAAGAAACAACTACGCGAATAAACCACCCCGGGACATTGCCGAGGCTAAGGTTCCCATGACGCTTGCTGCATCTCCCCGCTGCACCGCCAGGGAGATCCTTTGCATCAGAAATGCCTCAGAGCGGTTGTCAAATCCTCTATCCCTTAGACGGCGCCCCAGATCCTTAATAAATATTATTCAATATTAAATTTTAAATGTTAAATGTGTTTGTACATGGATATTTCTCGTCTTCAAGGTGTCAATAGTAGTTTATGTGACTGATACATAAAGGAGGGCTTTAAAACTCGAGAGTGGGTTAATGAAACCAGCCGAAGGCGAGTTTTAATGCCTAATTATGTACGGTTACATACACTAGTTTATCTACACACATTACATAAGCTCTCTTTCAGGAACCGCATGTTCAACCGGCATTGTGGCATTGATCATTGCTCTGCACTTGTTTAGCTTGTTCAGTAGTACCAACTTCACAGACAAACTAGGGGCGGCATGCATGCGGGCATCGGCGTTCGAAATTTGAATGTCATAATATGACGAAATATTAATAAATTATGGACATAATGTATCAATATTCAGATAAGAAATGAGTTTTTACCAAGTAGTATATCATTATGCTGGTCGTAACGTGCGGTTTTTGGACGCAATAAAGAGGGGTGAAGTATTCGAGGCATTGGATTCGGCCATAGAAATCGCATTTTCTTTGACAAAAAGTTCAGCTTTCAAATTTCCACTTGCCTTGAATGTAGTGGTTATTTTATTTTGCATGGTTCTTACTTTCGACCTCTCTTGCGCATGGTTCTTGCCTCCCTTTCTTGCGCATTGCACTTAAATCGGCTCTTCGTGACCTACTATTCTTTTTCGGCTGATGTTTAAATTATCACCAAAATGGCACCTATTTGTGCGGTAGTACCACTCAATTCGAAATGACTGCCAGAATTAGTAAACGATCACCAAATTGTGTTTGTATAAATAATCACCAAACTTCTTTTCTATGTTTTGTGTACTTAAGTTTTTACATAACATATGTATATAACTTAACCTAGCAAAATTTATACAAATACAAATATTAAATAAAATAAAAAATGCCCTTCAGGTCGCCGCCGTCGAGTGGTAGGGTGCCCAACATGCTGGCACTATTATCTCGCTGTATGGCCAGACTAATCCTCTGGGCGAGGTAAGTGCCAGCTCTTGGATGACTAGTCGAGCACCGGGGCCCCATGGCCCGAGGGTGTCCACGTCAAACGGCACAAATATGTAGCTATCCCCGAGGGCTGCATATTTGCGCCTCTTGAGACCCTCCGCAGACTCTGCTGCAGCGCCGACCCTTAAGGAAGTCGTTGGTAAGTGGGATGGCGCTAGCGTGTCAACACATGTCGCGTCCCACACTAGCGACTTCCCATGCTGCCACGGAATCAGTGTCATTCCGTCGGGCCTCTTACCGTCGTCGCGGGCTATACCTAACGGCTCTAAGATGGACGGCACGCCCGCGCTGGAAAGGGCCCAGCGGATGATATCATTTAAAGAAGCATGTCTGGGGGAATGGCCGGCGCTATGATGGCAGGACAGGCCTTAGTGTCCTTGTTGACACACCGCGCAGCGGCAGCGATGTACCTCATTGTTTTTTATCCTACATCACAGACAGACGGCCAGCGTCAGGGTGGTCCTGTCCATCAGCGTACCGAGCTGTCTGGACGGGATGGCGTGCAGCCAGTGCCCTGACTCTCGTTCCCTGGTTACGAGTAGACGGGCACGCTCTGCAGAGATGGTTGCCGCGTTAAGCAGGCTCTCGCGCCTTTGAAGGCAGAGCGGCTCGTCCCACAACCTTTGGGAGGGGTTGGGACCCACAAACTTTAACCCATATGGGGGTTAAAGTTTGTAAGTCTGACTGCAGTCTCGTCGAATTTTGAAATTTGCTCTGTAATGTAGCTGGGGATCCCTTTCTCTAGATCAGGAGACCCCAGGAGTCGTAGTGATTACTCGTTTAGAATTTTAATGCCAGGTGGAAAGTTGTTAAGCTCTTGTTCAATGAAGGTATTTTCCGACGACGTGAGCTTTGCAGATAGATTAAGCTCGCACTTTGAGTAATTTAGATCCAAACTTATTTTGCCAAATTCATTAGTCATGATTTCTAAATCTTCAAGGACGGTTTTTGCATCGCCTCCCAGGGTCCCATCATCGAGGTACTAAACGATAAATTTAGACTTTAAACTGGTTATGGTCGGATGGATCGCCAAACTGAAAATAGCCGGTCCGAGAGCCCTCTGCTGAGATGGTTATTGTATAACAAATTTGAATTTGTGCTGTAGCATTGCCAAAGGTAGTTGTATATGGACGGGGTGAGTAGTTTAACTTGTGTAAGTAGTACCGAAATGAATGCGTTTTTGACGCCAAACTTCAGCAGCACTTCATCTCCCTGATTGGCAAGGAAGGTGCGAGCCGCGTCAACAGCGGCCTCGCAACTTCCCCTGCTGCCAAAGCCCAGCTGCGTCGGTTCGAATAAGTGTCCGGTATCCGGTAAAATGTACCTGTAACAGATGGTATTACCGACAGCGATGGGCCTAATTCCCCCGTCCTTCTTTTTTAATACACACAGTTTGGCAACGTACAATAAATTTGTGATGCCTTCATGCACCTTGCTCTCTGGAGCATCAAATTTACGAGCTCGGTGATGATGTCTGCTAAGAGGGTCTTTCCTGCGTCGGCGACGATGCCACAGAGCAGATCTTTGTAGTGCTGTGGTTACAGGCCGTCGAGACCACTGGTGGAGCCGCTCCTGAAAGACATCACCGCCGCCAGTACGTCATCGATCATGGGTCTTGGGGTACGGTGAGAAGGAGCGGGGGGTCAGGGAGGTGAAGTGTTGACACCGGAGCCGGGTGTTACGACTCCAGCGCGTGAAGGTTTTCAGGAGAGTCAGGTGCCACCGCATTGCTGGAGAACAATAGGTTAGCAGCCCCCTTAATGTCGCCATCGCTTAGTATAATTTCTACGGATTTTATAATGTTGCCGGGCTAAATGGGCCTAAAGGGTTGGGATTAATTATCTAGGAGGCGTTTTTAAATTGTTTTTTTAATTTTTTGGGTAAGGGATCCGCCTGCGTCTTTTCCTTTTTCCTCGTGTAGCACCCGGTAACAAAAAATCAGCAGCTGTTTCCAGCTCCGTTGGTCATTCTGTAATATCAATTGTCTGATTGTTTTGGACAGAGAGTTGGCCACAGATGTTCTTGCGCCTCGGGAAGTTCGTTTTACTATGGGGATGTATTTTTTTAATTTCGCTAGGTCTTTCCAAAGGTCCGAGTTGAAGTTGGTGGGTAAATTTGGGGAAAGTTTAGGGCCGAAAGTGTGGGTTGTGCGCTTTCCCAATGTGAATTTTTAAACCTTTCTGTCATTTAAAATAATAGGGCTGGGAACACTCTCGTTGTTCTCCACAGACGAGGTGATGTGCTGGCTGCAGACAGCACTGAGAGACGGGCCAGTATGGGATAACAGAAACCAAAAATGGGACATACATAGTAAATATTAAAATAAGGGTATAATATAAAATGTTAATTGTCTCGGTGTAACACTGTTTGTAGCTTAGGCATCCGTCGACCGCCACCTCTTCTGCTGCCTATGCGCACCGCCTATGTGTGGTGGACTGCCCTCATTGTTGGCCGGGGCTTCCACGGCCCCAGTCGCGAAAAGTGGGTGAAGTATGGGAACCACGGAAAACAACGAAATGGAACCACCTAGCCAATGAATCCAACCAACCAACCACGGGAACACCACCATTCATACATTAAAACATGTTTAACCTCACAAGGGATCCCATTATCAATGTTTTTTGCAGTTTCATTCAAATCTAGATTCATAATCGATTGAGCTGCCTCATCAAATGATGATACTCCTTGTTTTCAACGTTACTATTAATCTTTCAACATTACTGTGACTACAGTTTTCAACAAGGCAATTTTTTATATTGAACACGAGGAATATTATTAAATAATATCTTATCTAGAACGAAATGTTGGCTATACAATTGGTATTGGTGACATTATTATGTACAGTTTTTTGTAATCATATTTTTGTAATAATATCTGCATGTGGCCTTAACGGTTTCAATATAATCACTGTTGCGATATCAACTTAATTTTTCGTTTAATTTCAGTCACCAGCTTGTTGTATTTATCTTGAAAATTTGTCCAATAATGCAAAATAAAAGGAACTATTGAAAACGTTTTTACGACAACGGCGAATGGAAGGCGTGCTGACATTATCCATTAAGATATTATGACTATGGTATGACCGATGGTCCGTAAATATCATTATCATCCATGGTTTCATTTAAACTGTCTCTTCTCACAACAGTCGGATGATCTTTTTTAATTTTTGCAGTAATTAATGTCTCTTAAATATTGCTATTTTATTTTTTACCTTGGGGTTGTGGATTACAATTAAATTACCTTCAGTAATTTTGCATTGAAGTGTAGCAGTTGAAGTTTCTCTTGTTGCAAATTTTTGGTCTACACTGTTTGCAATGAACTTTACGAAGTTGTATTCTGCAGGGTACATAAAAATAAGTTTTTATTTATAAAAATCTTATGATTTTATGAATCACGAGATGATTATTGTCATTGTCATTAAGTCTTCATATACATGGAAAAAAATAAAAAATAAATCAAATATGATCAATTAAACTAATGAGAACATAACTGATTATGGTTTGATTCAAGTGGTGAGTCATGGCTGAATCTCGCACAGGCAAAAAAAAAACTCCATTAACTCTACCAGTGCTTTGGAAATACGCCCGTCAGAGAAGATAGCAAAAAGAAACTCTACGGAGATGTAATTTTTAGGTTCCGTGGAAAACAAGGAATCCTCATAGTTTCGTCAAGTCTGTCTGTCCGTCCGTCCGTCCGTCCGACCGTCCGTCCGTCTATCCGTATGTCACAGCTACTTTATGCAGAAAATATTAAGAGTACACAGTTGAAATTTGGTATGTAGATGTATTTTGTGAACCGCTTTACGATTTTCCTAACCTAGCCTATAATCCTATTGAAATTTAGCCACAATAACCTACTCTAGACAAATTTGGCTTTTCTTTGCATACGCTCCGCTCCGCTCTGCTCCGAGGTGCTTCTTCTAAGTTCTAACCTAAACTATATTCCAATTGAAATTTAGCCACAATAACCCTCTCTAGCCATATATAAATAATAGGTGTCCAAAGCGACTCAAACGAAAAGAAATTATGTTTACTGTCGCGAATGCAAGCAATGAAGGCCTTAATGGACCAGATTCCAGGGCCGTAAAACATAATTAAAAAAGAAAAAAAGCAAGCAATGTAGAATGTATTTGGCTTGTTGCGTTCCGTTACTAAAAACTGAATCTCAGTAAATCTAAAAGAACACATTGAAATAAGCACAAGCCCAAAAACGCAAATAAACAAGCATGTGCATACAAAAATATATTCGATAGTAGCTTTATTACTATATAATTCGGTTTAATGCACACTTTCATCTATGTATTCTCATCCTAAAATAAGCGTACAACGAAACGTAACACATTATGAGGTTATTATTGCGTGTTGCATTATTGTGTGTGTCAAAAAAAAAGCAAAATTTTCTAGATTTTCATAAAAACATACCTGAAAAACTGTTGAGTTCCGACACCTGAAACTTTAAGGCCGTGTTTGAAATAACCAAAACTAGCAAAACGCCTGGTTTCTAAAGTCTAGCCGTTAATACGGCATTCACGATAACGTTCATTCAATGTGCACATAGCTTAACTGCCACTATTGAAGACACCAGACACACCACAAGCCAACCAGCAACCTCATAAAGCAGTCACCGTGGCTGGATCGGGCTTGGAAATCATCATCAGGAATACAACTGTATGAACCCCAAAGGTAAAGGCCTCTAAATGCGTTTTACAAACACCGAGTAATGGTCGGTCACCCAGATAAGGAAAGCGCGATTGCGAATAATTAATGTGTTAATACTACACTAAGAATTCATATATCATTAATTTTCCTTTTACGACTTGTTATTAATAAATTATGTCTATGTCTATGCTAGAGGTAATTGAATCTACAGACATACATATAGAGTGACTGAAAATTAGCTGACTGAATTTCAGGGTTATTTCAGGTATATTAGTACCGTTGTCAAAGAATTAGAAAATTATAGAAGTTCTTAAGACAAAGTTGTTTAATCCACATTATTACAAGACAGATGCAACAATTACAAGAAGATAGACAAATAATAATTATACATATATATTGTTATAAGAAAGTTGCTGAAAACCCCGACCATGTCAAGGGTCTATCATTTCGAAGGAGACAAGGATATAAATAGGAAGAACGAGAGAAAATAATAATAATAATACCTTGGACATTATTTACACAGATTGATCTAGCCCCAAACTAGGATTCCCGGCTGTATCTTGGGTGCTAGACAACGATACACATACTTGTACTGATAACTATTATACTTAGATAGATAAACAACCATGACTAGGGTACAAAAATCCGTTCTCATTAAACGAATTTTGCCCCCACCGGGTCTCGAACCCGGGACTTGGTTCTTGGCTTCGTAAGCAGGGTCACTGCCGACTAGGCCATTCGGGTCGTCATCAAAATAATATCTATATTTCCTGTCGATACTCTCTTCCGAGAACTAAGGCTGACCACTTGGAGACCTGACACCTTTTCGGTTTAACATGCATCCAAATTGAGAAACATCGAGGATAAAAGAGATTAAAGGTGTAGTTGTTTATCCACCTCAGGAGATGTTTGCATTAAAAACCCTGGACCGTAAATCCCCTTCTCTTAGGTATGTTTTATTTTGTCATATACATCCAATAAACAAATATGAAAGCAGTGTTTTATTTTGTCAAATTCCCGCGCTTTTCCCTCTATATTTATTTACGTCGGTTTGTTCGTAATTTTCTCCATTCACGCATAACGAATGTTCACAATTTGTTTAAAGCTTTTGAGTTAAAACTTGCTTTGCGTGGGCGGAATGTAATACGATGAGGTCTCTCTCACTTTAAAAGTATGAAAGAAAAGCATTTCTTTCCTACAAAACAAAACCTTTAATTATCTGAACTCAACATCCAAACAGTTCTCGAAATCCTTCGTTGACACTAGTACCATTAACAGTTCCATGATGGAACTACTGATATTTTTTTTTCACTAGTTCCACTAAGAATAGAACTGGAAATGGAACTAATGATTCATTCCGTAATCGCTAGTTTAGCTTTATATTATTGGCACTTGCGAAATTTCCGAGCTAATAAAAACCTCCAGTGGTAAAAAAGTTAGTTGAATTTGAAAAAAAAAATGAGATTCCATTTTTACGCCAAAAAAGACTGGACACAGCTTATGCTGAGTGATGTAACATGAATACAGCGCTGTTTTTTAGGCCAGCCCTTGGAAACTGCCCTTTAATTTCCCTACCGAGGGGCACAGGCCTTTACCCAGATACGAGTAAGATAAAGCCATACTCCACCACGCTGGCTCAGTCCAGATTGGTGGAGGAATGTAGGTTTTTATTCTGCATACATTGTTTCATATTCGATAAAACATTTTCGAACATTTACATTTGCTTTGATCTAAAAACAGTGTTAATGAATGTGTATTTAAGGCCACGCAGTAGGCAATTACAGCCCTTTGTAAACGCAAGTGACGCAAAATAAGAGTATTACAGCAGGTGTTTGTTTATACTAGCTTGTGGGACTTGCCTCTGTGGCGCAGCGGTTGTGGCTCTGCCTACCATGCGAGAGGTCCCGGGTTCCATCCCCGGCTGGGGGAAAAGAAAAAAAAACATGTCTTGGATGTTTATGTGTGTGACATCGCTGTTTCTGGTTCCCACGATACAGGGTATTCTGGTGTGGGGACAGAAGCGATGTTTGTGCCTGTAAGTAAATGTTTATGTTTGTTGATCTTCACGAATGTCAGAGATACATACGTATAAACGTATTTATAATTATTTTTGCTTGATAAAATTGTCTCCCGAAGTAATCACAAAATATGTTTTTAAAAGTATAATTTCGCACCGGATTTGAATTATACTTGTTAATTCGTCATACAGTTCTTGCACTAGAAAGAAAGAAAGAAAGAAAGAAAGAAAGAAAGAAAGAAAGAAAGAAAGAAAGAAAGAAAGAAAGACATTTATTACACACAAAAAACACACCTTACAGTAGGATAAAACAAAAAAGTATAATAAACAAAAAGAAACATCTAAAAACACAACTAATTGTAAACAATTATTGGCCAGGGTCACGGTGTGTTCTTCCTGTGCAAAAGGCACTAACTCAGCATTGTGCTGGGAGTGGAGGCCCTCAGCGTTGATTTTCAGTTAGTGCCAGGTAGTGACCGCACGTGCCACAATTGCTGTGTAGTGTGCGTACAATACTTACATAATATTACTTATATTTAAATAAACTATGAACGGTGTGTATATACAAGGCTGAGATAATATGTGCTGTGTGAATAAACTGAAAAATAAATAAATAAATAATACAATAAATTAATAATAATTTAAAAATGTGCGACATAACACAATTGCTTTTTATGATGCGATTACGTCGTCGTCGTCAAGTTGAGTTGCGGCGAGTTGTTCAGACAGGGAAGGGAAGTTTCTGCTGTTCAAGCAAATATGCCTTGAGCTTTCGCCCAAAAACATATCTACTGAAAGCTTCGTGGACTGGGGGAGGAATATCATTCCAACATTTGGACGCCGCATACCTGAAACTACCCCATCGTTCTATGCTGAGGGGTGAGGATTCTCTCCTTGTGAACGCTACGCTGCCTGGTGGAAAACTGGAGCTTCTTGTATAGGTAGTTGGGAGCTTCAGTGCGTATGACACCAAAAAGCAACATGGACAAATGGAGTTTTCGTCGGGCTTCCATGTTCAGGAGGTTTGCATTGTTCAAATGTGGAGTGACATGGGATCTGGGAGGTACCTTGAAGCAAAAACGTGCGCATGCGTTTTGAACACGTTGTATTAACTTTCTTGTCCGGGCAAGTATACAGCCACCATAAACGACATCACAATAGTTTAATCTTGATAATATAAGCGATTCACTTAGCCTGACACGCAAATCAGTGCTAAGGTAATCGCGTATATTATAGAGAAGTTTAAGGCGATAGATGCAGTTGCTGACTATGTTGCCTATATGTTTTTCGAAACGCAGCTCTCCATCCATTAAGCCGAGATTTTTTGCTTCTACAACCCTTTCCACTGGTTCCCCCATAATAGCTATATTATTGCCGGCAAGGGCTTGCACCGTATTATGGATTTGATTATGAGTACCAAGTACCATGTACTTTGACTTGCTGGGGTTCAGCACCAGACAGTTCCTGCCAGACCATGTCGCTATGCGATCGAGATCACTGTTGATCTGCCGAGCCGAAGCTACTGCATCTTCTGATGGTGTCGACAAGTACAACTGCGTATCATCCGCGTACAAGTGGAAAGAGCAGTTTTTGATACCGGTGACAATATCGGCACTGTATAAAATAAACAGAAGAGGTCCTAATATGGAGCCTTGCGGGACCCCCCGCGTCAGCTGCTTTGTTGATGAAAACCGCATCGTACCATCATTCTTATGTATTACGACTGTTTGCGCACGGTCCGACAGGTAACTACCGAACCACCTAACCGTAGCATTATCGAATCCATAATAAGACATCTTTGATAATAAGAGGGCAGTATTAAGACAATCGAAGGCTCTGGAGAAATCTAGCAACACCAAAATTGTGCTCCTCTTCTTGTCGAGCGCCGACAGCACGTTGTCCACGACGTCTAGCAACGCAGTAGCCGTCCCTCGACCCTTCCGGAACCCAGATTGCAATTCCGGTAGAATGCCATATTCCTCCAGATACCTCGACAGCTGGTTATATACCGCCCTCTCAATTACCTTAGACATGCAAGGAAGAATGCTAATGGGACGTACATCGGATATGTGGGCAGGATTAGGTTTCTTGGGGGTTGGTGAGACTTTCGCAGTCTTCCAGTCAGTCGGAAAGATGTTCGTCAAAATGCTCCGATTAACAATCGCAGTGAGGGTCGGCAATGTCGTAGGTAGAGTCAGTATAACCATGTCTATTCCAATTCGGTCAACTCCTGTCGCATTGGTCTTGATAGACGTCAGTATTTTTGCAACAGTGTGTGCAGTGACGGGGTTCAGAAAAAAAACTAGTAGCATTGTCGTGTCGGTTAAATTCAAAGTAAGTCAAGTCCGAAATGGTCACCTTAGTCGTTCCTGGTACATTCATGAAATGGTCATTAATGGCGTCGGCTTTACCAAAGTGTGCGGGTAACTCAATATTTCGTTAGAACGGAGATCACTACACTACTCACTACAACAACTTACTTACTTACTAATCTTATACATGCCACTTTTGATGAGTTCTTGTACGATTAGAATTAAGTTTATTAGAAAATAAATAATTTATATTCTATAATTCCTATTTAAATTTTCATGTGTTCAGATAACAAAATGTATGTAACCAAGTGCATTTATAAGTTTGTATATGGTAGAAAAGAAATGGAGCCCCCATTATTTAAATATGACTATCTTACGATGACATATTTATTTAACGTTTGAATCGTATTCCTCCAAAAGTAAGCTGAAGGTAAAATTTTAAGTCCCGCTGTCGGGGTGTCCAGGAGGAGCCCTTTTATTTTAGAGGGTCATGTCGGCGGGACGAGAGCCTCTGCACATTTATACTAACAGACAGTGGAACCTCATTAAGGTCCCGTTGCCATGGCACTCTAAAAAACTATTTTCTAGCGATGCTTTAGTTTAGAGCTATGCCATTGTTTTCATCTTACCTACAACCAACTGATTCTAGTTATTGTTCTTATATACTCATATATCTACTTATTATACCTAGTAACTACATATATATTGCTGCCTTAAATTATAATATTTTATTAATAATTACCTACCTACCTATGAATGAATTGACTGAACTACCTATGAATTGTAGCTATAAATTATTACCTATTCTAATTATACGGTTGAAATGAAATTTGTCATATCATTATGTATTACCTAACCTACCTAACCGACCAAAAATGAAAACCCTGCTTAGAGCCTAGATTAAGATTTTTTATTTTTTTGTTAAATTCTGTTATGTACTAAATAATAAATAATATTTTAATACCTACTAACATATTAAATTAAGAATTTTGTTATATACTTATAAATCAAATGTAAAATACCTAATTTAATTTGAATTTGAACCTGCCTACTGTATAACGCAGAATGAAGGTGCTGCGCACAATCCCACGAGGATTATGTAGTATCTTATAGATTGTGAATGTGTTATGTATTTCTTACCTATAATTCAATAAAAAAAAAATTGTATACGGAACCCATAATTATGGACAAAAATATCCTCCAACAGAGTAAAATTCTGAGAATGCTTTCAGAATCTGAGTGTGAAACCTATAAACACAGTATGCACTTTAGGTTTCGAGCAAGCATACATTTGTACCCCGAACAGCATCTGCCCTGAAGTGGAATAAAATGGGTGGCTTCCGATTCGTCGTCGCCGAGACTCCCATATTCTTTTTTATCTTTTCAATATATTGAAAAATCCGCGCTACCGCAGCTACCTTCGAGACCGCTTTGAGTATCTCTTTTTAGGAGATCGGCAACGGAGATCTCACACGGTCTCACTCTTAGCCACTCCAAGGCATACCACTTCCGCATATGAGCACTCCTTCAGGTTGCAGGCGGTCCGACTGTGAAACGCACTTCCTTGTGCGATAAGACACATCCCCACTCTTTTCGCTTTCAAAAACCGGGTAAAAGAGCACTTCCTCTCTCTTTTGTGATAGTTGTAGTATGTATATTATTATTATATGTAAACTTTATGTACAGGTTTATGTATGTATTGATACGTATTTAGTAGTTTGGTATTTAAGAGTATGTATTTTATTTACCGTATTTTATAGATATGTAATTTACTTATATGTATTTTATTATTGTTTAGATATTGTGCACTGCCTACCCTTTATTGATAAAATTTCCTGTCATGCCTTGGTTTGCTGGAAGAAATCTATTTTTAGAGATAAGCTCGCCTTTGTACATATGTTTTCTCTTAATGTATCTTTTTTAAATAACTGTGTTCAATAAAGAATTATGAATGAATGAGATGCAATTTATATACTGCCTGCATATTCTGGGCTTCTGGGTCTACTTTGTTATATGGGTTCATACATAAGGGTTATGTTCGCGGCTGGCTTCTGAATGAGTTTCTAATATTCATTTATGATTTCCTGATGTTTTTCTTGTATCATTTAAAAAACTCACGTATTTTTAGGGTTTCGTACCTGAAACGGAATAAAGAAACCCTTCTAAAATAACTTCGTTGACCGTCTGTCTGTCTGAAAGGGATGGACGTACCAAGTTGAAATAATATCAAATACCCTTCAAGTTGAGAAAAAATCAGACATCTGGGTCAACGCAATAAAAAGATACGGCCGCTTATGTCGCTTTGCTGAATTTGCTTGATACTTGCAAGGGAATCAAATCGTATAAGGTAAGTCCCGTTGGTCAAGATGTAAGCGACCCAGTCATTTGGTACGAATAAGGAAACTACCTTTGCCCTTGAGCCATATTAACTTGATCTTTTTTCTGTGACTTACTATTAACCAGTCACACTAACACCCCAGATATCTTTTAAAAAACCGAAGGGTTCCGAAGTACTTAAAAGCACAAAACAAGACGATAAGACTTAAAGCTTAAAACTTGAACTAATTTTATTTTATTGACCTTAATCTAATTTTAATTTGTGGGCATGATGTTAGGTGATATGCAAATTGTATTTTTGTTTGTAGCGAAATGTTATCTGATATTAATCTAATTTTATTTTATTGATATCATGCAAATTGTATTTTTAGAAATATTTTTCAATTGTTTTATACGTGCTGTGCGTAACGCCTTGGATTGTTATCTGTTAAGTTGTACACTAAGATGGAATTAATAAATAAAATAAATAAATAAAGTAATTAGTGAGATGCGATAAAATTATTATAGAATAGTGTTAAATTAAAGAATCCAAGAAGAACCAACTATTCAATTTAATTGGGCCCACCTGCATAAAAATTAAATTAATATTAAATCATACAAAAAACTAAAAATGAGGGTACAAGTGTATTTAAATACTGCTAAATACAACCAGTCCATAAAAAGTTGAAATGCAACTTCTCATTGAATATTTATCAATAACACACATTCCATAGCAACCTGTCGCATTACCAACAAAATGCTGATAATCTGCAGGACAATAAACTTTTAAGCAACATGGACATCAAAACACCTGGTCCCCTTTCTAATGAATAAACTGGCAAAACAAAATCGATCAATGACAATCCTCACAAACAAAAGAAGATTTTGAAAAAAAAACGCTTTATAAGCAAGATAACGCCTTTCACAGAGTTCTACGTTGTTTTTTTGTGGTTAACAGGTAAGTAAGGTGTAGATCAACGCCTTTGGCAGATTTTTATGTTGTTTTTTTCGGTAACAGGTAAGTAGATTAACACCTTGGCAGAGTTCTACGTTGTTTTTTGTAGTTAACAGGTAAGTAAGGTGTAGATTAACGCCTTTGGCAGATTTTAATGGTTTTTATTTTCGGTAACAGGTAAGTAGATTAACACCTTTGGCAGAGTTCTACTTTATTTTTTGTGGTTGACAGGTAAGTAAGGTGTAGATTAACGCCTTTGGCAGATTTTTATGTTGTTTTTTTTCGGTAACAGGTAAGTAGATTAACAACTTTGGCAGAGTTTTACGTTGTTTTTTTGTGGTTAACAGGTAAGTTAAGTGTAGATCAACGCCTTTGGCAGAGTTTTACTTTTTTTTTTCGGTAACAGGTATGTAAGGTAAGTAGAATAACGCCTTTGGCAGAGTCTATGTTGTTTTTTTAGTGAGAATACAATTATATAGTACTTCTTAAATTATTTTAAGTACACCATTATAAATGAAAATATGTTAGCCCATTACCCGACAAAAAGCCCCGAATTGTCTAATAAAAAAAAGAATCTGGCCCTAATTCCATACAAATACCGATCTTATAGGGCCGTTTCACTGTGAAAGTCGTTCAGAATGATGTCTATATCAACCCCTTGAATATAACTACAGCTTTCTGTTACACTCTTTATATGGAAAGTCTCAATCAAAACATAAACGAATCCTCTTTCATAATATATTTTAAAATTTCCGATGATGCGAAATAGTGCAACAAGGCAATGAGTCATATGACGTCACGCGGAAATAATGCGCAGAATGACGTTTAATAAAAAGGCTACCGTATTTCCTGGGGGCAAACATTTTGTTTATTTGGGTGTCTTTTAATGTCAACAAAACAAAGTCAATAAATCCAATAAAAACTGATTATCTTTGGAACTTTGCCAATTTCATGCCATAACCAAAGTTTTTTTTTAAATATTCATACCTTGTCCAATAATTTTGATATTTTAAATTCCAGGAGATAGATCTGATATTAAGAAGATAATCGCCATGCTTAGGAAAGTGAAATCAATGCCGTATTCGTAAAAAAACATTGGATCATCTGCCTTTTATTTCAGAGTTATTTTTGAAGGACAGACTGTCGTTAAAGTGGGTTGGATCACCGAATATAAGAGATTGTTACTAATGTTTGCCATGTATTATTTATTTTTTAATTTATTCTTAAAAATTACTACTATATTGTTACTTATATATATATATATATAGGTCTCACTAGAGGTGAGACGTAACACCGAACAGCTTCTGACTGTGTTTCAATTGTTGCCAGGCGACAGTGACTGCGCAGCACTTGCCGGTGCGGTATGCGTGTTATTCGTACCAGACAACTACCCATACGCGCGCAGGCAGCAGCTGCTAGCGGGCAGCACGCACCGCACGGGGCGTGCCGGCAGTCTCCGCTTATGCGGGCGCGTTACAGCCTCAAAGCCGCTGAAATATCTGTTTGTTGATGCTTGGAGGGATATCGTGCGAGAATGTGGCAGGTTCTCTGAGATGAATGGATGATTGTTTTGGCCGTGTATTATGGAATTGAATTGAATTTGCATTTATATTATTGAAACTGAATTGAATTGAATCTGTATTTATATTACTGTAATTGCATTGAATTTAATATAATTGAAATCTTATCTTGTAAATATTTCGTGTATATTTGTGTCGATTTGGCATATGCTGTAATGGCACAAATATTTAATGTAAATAATAAATAAATAAATATAATATAACTTTAAGAACTTTATTTGTAACTACATCCCTTTTATATATGTCTATATTATTTAAATTAATATGTGCAGTTGAGAAAAACCACTTGTGGTATTACTGTAATGGTACACGAGGTTCGGTACATTTGATACTTCATTCTGCGTGGTAGAGAGCTAGCCCAACGCCGCGCTGTTTGAATACGAGAATCGGTTCAGATAACGTTTGGGGGTTTTGCGTAGCTTACTGGCAAAGTTTGCAAAAAAAAAAGACGCGTGGGTTCATTCGTGGAATTTCAGTTCAGGTCAAGTTTTTTGTCGCATTCCTACGAGATGTGTAGAGATCAGAGCCGATTTGGCTGCGCGTTGAATAAAAGTATGAATAACTAAATAATGAAAGGTTATTATGGAACGATACGGAGAAAGCTATTATGTTGATTGCAAATACACAGTTGCGATTGAGGTATGATATGGAGAGTCTGACACCGCTAGTTTGGATAGCAATCTAGTGGTCTTGCTACGCGCGTCTAGCGGTCGGGTAATGCTTAATTAATCGCAACAAGCTTTTATTGGTCAGCGATCAACAGATTCTGTGTAACGGCAGTACCAAATGATTTGAGTGATCACCTACGGTTGATCATAGTGAATATGCGTACACACAATTTGTAGAACGGCGGATCTGCATGGCATGGTTGAAATTAGACCCTGTGTAGTTAGTGATAAGAAGCTTCGCTTGGGCAGAGCGTTTCGCAAAGGACGCCATTTTTTTTCAGACATGTGAGGTCTATAAATACGAGAGCAAGAGAGGGGAGGGCATTCAGTCTCAGCGTCTAGCTACTGTGACAGTCGTCTTTCACGAGTTCTAAACAGTTTTGTCTGCCGTGTTACGCGTCAGAACTATACGAATTTGTGATTGCGGAGTTTCAGTGGGTTTTCGTGAGTGTCTGAAGCACCGAGATATACCTCGGTTCCTACCTTTATATCAACCTACCCCAAATTCCAAAACTATCCTTGGGTCGTTAGAAAAGAACTTGTAAGTCAATTATTCTGAGTCTGAGTCTGGGCTTGGAGCGACCCTAAATTCCTTTTTCCTTCACCATAGGGTTTCTGGATTGGCTCTTAGGATATTCGCGGGCTAATCCTCTCCTCATTCCTTCGAGTAGCGAGTTTTGTAATTCCCACACACACAGTCGTTAAACATTCAAGCACATTCAAATCAAACTCAACCATTTTCGAGTGGTGTCGATAATGGACGTGGTATAACACTAGGGTTTTAGACTAGGCTAGACAGGAGTTTAGTTGCGGCTAAACCTAGGTTGGCAGGGCATAGGGAGACTGTTTGATCGATGAGGTTCCGCGGATGGAAATAACAAATTCAGAACAAAGTTAAACCGGTGTCAACACAGATAACATATCCTGTTGATATTTTGACATTTGAGTGTTGTCGGGGACGCGCGAAGAGATCAATTTACAGTCTAAAGTTCATTGTTTAGGACCGGGTAGGTGTTTTGCATTGCCTTGAGTCAGGTTGGATTCAAGTTGCATTTTTAAATTAAATGTAAATTCGCAGGAGATCTAATGTGTAAGCTGAGTCGGTATATATGATTAGGCTCAGCCCAGGACGTGCTGCGGCTAGTGGAATTCATAGTTCGGTATTTTTCGAACTATGCACTTCGCTATGGTGTGGGTTAGATCTCCTAAAACAATAATGCTTGCGTTTCGATAACATCCAGCTCAAATTGCGCAGAGTTGAAGGTTTCAAAACGTTACGGACCTTTTGAGGTAACCGCTAGTTCAGAACCCATTTCGGAACTCAAATCGCAATTGTGTAAACCGGTCTTTTCGGATCGTTATTGCCGTGAACCAAATATATAATTGGAACCACCACAAGCCGCTACTAGCGAGCACATGAAATATCATTGAGTACTCACGTCGTAAAACTACGACGGATATCTATACGATATCACAAACAAATATTATAAACTGTGGTCGATCACTAAAACTAAAACAAAAGATGTTCCAATGCGCTCATATATACAAAAACCAGATGGTGCCATCACATAAAATATAACAACGATCGTTTTGGCGCAATACACCGCTGACTGATGCGAATTACCGGCTCGCGGACATATATGCTTTCTCTGTCTAACTTGAAACTGTAACTTCCTGAACCAAACTTCGTTCGACTATTGTACGACTAACGAATTTCTCAACGAACGAGAAATTCAGACTTATCATTCTTACTTACAAATCTTACAGCTGAATCGGGTCCTCTCATTTTAGGATAGATAGAATAGACGATCATAGCTACTGATAGCGGCGGCTCCGACCTTGGCCTGGTGCCGGTACATTACATCATGTACAAACAAAAAATGTAACAATTTTGAAAAAAATAAACAAATCTTCATCGTAAAAGAAGATATTGGCAAAAAAAATTTTTAGGGTACCGAAAGGGTAAAAACGGGACCCTATTACTAAGGCTCCGCTGTCCGTCTGTCTGTCTGTCACCAGGCTGTATCTCATCAACCGTGATAGTTACACAGTTAAAATTTTCACAGATGATGTATTTCTGTTTATAACAACAAATACTAAAAAAACAGAATAAAATAAATATTTAGGGGGCCCCCATACAACAATTCTTTCAATACCACATACAAAGTTATGAATGCACCTGGTTACGTACATGGAGTGTGAAAGTAGACGCATCAATAACTTTGTAAACAACATTCTGATATGTAAAAACCAAACAATTCACTCCACACCATCCCTACCCTACCTTCGGTGGTACGGAACCCTTCGTGCGCGAGTCCGACTCGCACTTTTTCCAATATGGCGGCGTAAGCGGCAAAAGATAACGAGGTGCCAAAGTAGATATTGGGAAAGAGCACATCAAGACCTATTTAGTTAACAAATTTCAAAATTCCCGATTCACGATCCTATAGCACAAGTAAAGGAAAAAACCGCAAACGGTAAATTTTTAGTTCCATTACAAACAGATGAGATTTATACGGGGCCCTCGGTGCCACATATCCGCCATTTTATTGGTTATTGTTCACGCACTGTAGGCAGGCTCTTACAGACGCGGTATTGTCAATTTGCATACGAGAACTTTGAGGCACTTATATATTGTCATCGTCGTCTTTCGCACTCGTAGCAGTCGCTATTTTTTCCACCAATCTCCGCAAACGTTCTGAACGAAATCGTTGTCGGAAAATAGTGTACATAAATTCCACGAAGCGAATATTTTTTGACTCAATTTTAAATTATCATGTTTCGGTCACCGTCCTATCCAGAAATATTTACTTCTTTATGCAACAACATTAATTGTGCTATATTTATGACCCATTTAGAATCCGCCTTACCACCAACCTACTTTTATAGGTATCTATTTTCGTCTTATATAATTGCGATTCAGTTTCGGCCTCTGAACGTAACAGGCAGGGCGAATAATTTGCATACAAATTGCAGCGATATCACAAATTACCCTACAGTAGCTGAGATAACGTCTCGTTTTCTAAACAATAGCCGAAGGGACGAGATATCTTTTTGCTCAGTTTCCAATACCTGTTACGTTTCCATTTCAATTTGACACGCCGCAAACTAGATATGTGTATTTATATGATAGCGAAAAACAGTCAGCCATAATGAGAAGAAAACCGTACATATATATCATTTTCTATTGAACTAAATCCAAATAAGCGATAGTTGTTGAGGAAGTAAGAAAAAATAGGCATGCCAGGATCCACGGGAGCTATTCAAGCAGGTCCTGAACGAATATTATTTTATTACTTAACTTAAAGACTACAATTAACTGAGTTATCTGAAAAATCCAAATTACTTATCAATCTACAAAGGCTGAATAATAAAATGTAAAGATCTACAGTAATAAAGTTTTTTTTTAGGTATACGAGTAATAAAGTCATTACTAAGTGTGCGACTGACTGCGAGTGACGAGAAATCAACAGAACAGCAACTTAAAAACATTCATTTGAGTTACTTAAAATACAAAATGAGAAGCTTCATAATATTAGAGCGACCTAATATTTGTTTAAGTGTCAACCCCGATTGAAAAGTAGCCACAATAACCTACTCTGGCCAGTCGTTTTGTTTGCATACGCTTCGCTCCGCTCCGCTCCAGTTCTTCAACGTTCTAACCTAACCTATAACCCAATTGAAAAGTAGCCACGCGTTAGAGTTGTGCCAATGTTTAACGACTTTTATCAATACTCTATTTTTAATTTTAACTCGCTTTGATTGGGTTCACCTGTAACTAAGGAATTAACTACGTTTGTAAACAAATCTTGTAAGGTAAATTTGATCCACTTGGATTCCGATTTAGCTAAAATTTGAAATAATTATGTAATTCAATATTTTGATACCATCGAGCTGATCTGATGATGTAGCCGGATGGTGGTCACAGGAACTCGTAATAAAATAACGCTATCCTACCGAGTTTGGGCTCTCTAGAACCGTCTCGGTGAGAAATTGATGGATTAGTGAGGGTATAGAGCTGATCTGATGATGGGACCTGAAGGTGGATAGTGGAACTCTTTAACGGCTACTAATAAAGCCCTCGAGTTCTGACTCGTTTGATTTGTCTTAACGTGAATTTGGATGTGGTCCAGCTACTTTACACGGCCCTAGTGAGAACCAAACTTGAATCTAGCTCGGTTGTTTGGAATCCACATGAAAGCTCATACGTCCATATGCATAATATATCATACGAGAAGGTACAAAAAGCTTTCCTACGATACCTATACAAGAGAAAAATTGGATAATACCCTTACCTATATCCAACCGCTTTTATATTGGGTATGCTTGGATATAATATAACTCAGTAGAGGTGCGACGTAACACCGAACAGCTTCTGACTGTGTGTCGATAGTTGCGAGGCGACAGTGACTGCGCAGCGCTTGTCAGTACGGTATAAGCGCTATTCGTGCCTGATAATTTCCTACGCGCGCGCAGGCACCATCTGCTTGCGGACGGCACGCACCGCACGGTGGCAAGCCGAGTGCGGGCGCGAGACAGCCTCAACGCACTGCTGGCAGCAGCACCAATTAATGATCTCTTTGGTGATGCATGGAGGAACATAGTGCGCGAATGTGGCAGGTTCTGTGAGATAGATGCATGATTGTGTTGTCACCGAATTATTGAACTTTGAGAATGGAATGTATATAGTGGTAATTGAATTTAATTGAATTGAATTGACTTTTTATTTATATTTTTGTAATTGTAATTATTATGTAAATATCTCGTGTATATTGTATATTTGTGTCGATTTGGAATTGTCTATAAGGGCACAAATAATAATTAATGACAAAAAAAACATTTGCCAAGAAATTACAATTCTCGCTGTACTAAAAAACATCATAGGCCAAGACCTATTCGTTGAGACATAATTCGTTGCCGTTGGTGAGTGGGGACATTCCTGCCTATTGCTCTCTATTGCAATATCTACCTTTCAATAAAACTGTTTACATAAATGTCAAGAGCCAGATATGAAAGGCAGATTTGTATCCAGTTGTAGTGTATCTTTGTCTCTTGCAAATATTGCTAGCTTCATGTGGGAGTTATTGGTTCCTGAGTATCGCATAAGCGTTCTTTATACCTTGTATTATATGAGTCTGTTCTCGATATTTAATAATAGGCGTATAAACATATTACAGTTTCCTCTTTCCTTGATATTTAAGTCACTTATATACATAAGCTTAGGATAAGTACCTACGGCTTTGTACACGTGCAATGAAGTACAAAAGAGAAGTTGTCGTAAAAATAAATCGGTCAAGTGGGGGTCGGATTTATACACGAAGGGTTCCGTATCATCGTGCAAGAAAACTTTAGGACTAAAAATAAGGCAACAAATATATTGATCACCAATATATTTTTTTCCTACCCAAAAGTTGCAAAAAATATCAGGGCAAAATACTGCGGCAGCTTAGGTGAAGGGTAAAGGGGGTGAGCGAAGCGAATCCCCCTTTATCCTTCGTGTTAGGTTGAACATGTATGAACAACAAAAAATACTTAAAACAAAAACGAGTACAGAAACCATAAAAAGAAGTTTGGTGATCATGTATCCAAACACAATTTGGTGCACATTTATCCATTCTGGCAGTCATTTCGAATTTATTGGTAGTAAAATAACTGCGTTTTTGGTAATCGTTTAAACATAAGCCTAAAAATAATAAACCCAATTGCGCCACCACAACCATGTGATATTTGAATGTTTTTTTAAACATATGCAGATTCCAATTAAGATTCACAATAATATAACGATTCAGAACCATAGGCATAATTCAATTTACAATTATCCTGGGACAACACTCTGGGCTCTGTGCTCCCACTGCCCAGGTTCGTTGAAGCAGTATGTGGTTCCACGTGGCTTGACTGTGCACATTAGCCGCATCCTCGGGAGTAGCCAGTCGCGTACCACGCAGATGCCAGTTCAGGATGCTCCGGAGGTAGTTGCACCACTACCTTCGTTGGACGGTTTGTCAAATTTGAGAAAAAATGTAATGGTGCTTAAGCACATATCGAAGGGCGCTAGATGCATTGCTGCGTCGAAGATGTCGCAGGTTATTGAGCGTTGCATCCAGTCCAATGTTAATGACCAATTGGATTGGTATAGCGTTATGATATTTTCCTAAACAGCGCTTTGGGTTCCCTCATCGGAGGACCGCAGTTGTTCATTCTCCGCGAAGGTGAAGGACAATGTCACAAATAGAGGTCTGGGTGATTCGTTATCGTCACTTCTAACCCTTGGGGCAGTTTCCTTTGGTCAGAGTTCGCTTTATAGGATCGTTGAATTGAAAGTGCATGATGGTGACCTCAGTAGCGCGGTCCGGGTTTTATTATCATAACTATTATCATGAAAGAGAGGAAGTGCTCTTTACCCGGTTTTTGAAAGAGAAAAGAGTGGGACTGTCTCTTATATTGCAAGGAAATGCGTTGCACAGTCGGACCACCTGCAACCTGAAGGCTTGCTCTTATGCCGAGGTGTTGTGCTTTGGTGTGGCTAAGAGTGAGATCGAGATGATCTCCGGTGCCGATCTCCTGAAAAAAGATACTCAAAGCGCTGTCCAAGGTAGCTGGGGAAGCGCGGAGTTTTCAATATATGAATCGGAAGTGATCCGGCGATTGGATCCGACGAATCGGAAGCGATATTGAGAAACCCGGTCGAATTTGGCAGCCCGAAGATAAACCGAATCCCGAGATTCTGAAGTCGTTCGAGTTTTTTCAGCAGATCTTCGTTCGCGCTTGCCTAACAGACATCGGCGTAGTCGATTAGCGGCAGGAGAAGGGACTGTGCAAGAGTGATTTTGGTCTGCCGCGGCAGGAAGTTCTGCAGTCGCCTGAGGGAGTACAAGGACGCAAAGACCCGTCTGCTGACCAAAGTCAAAGTCAAAGTCAAAGTACTTTATTACTGTAGATATTTACATATACTTAGCCAACGTTATTTTTTGCCTCTTCTCTTCCTTGGACCACTGTGGGAAAAGCAGAGCGTAGAAACTCCCACAGATTGATTTTTCGATCTCTTTTAAAAATAGGTTGTGCTTAACTAATACAAATATGAAAAATTTAATTGTTATGATTAATAAGCAGGAATAAATAATTACAAAATTATTAACAGCAAGGTCTGTGTTGAGCCAGATTAACCCCATACAGTCCTGTAATTTAAGTAATCTTGAACATTGTAATATCCCTTTTTCGAGAGAGTCGCTTTAACATGCTTTTTAAATTGCTCAAATGGCAATTTCAAAATCTCCAGAGGTATCTTATTGTAGTAGAGAATGCACTGACCCTTGAAAGAATTGCTAACCTTCGCGAGTCTAAATCGGGGCGCACATAGTCTGTGATTATTTCTCAGGTTGACATTACAGCCATCGCTAAGTTTGGAAAATGTTTTAAGGTTCTTGCGTACATACATTATATTTTCGAAAATAAATTGACTAGCTACTGTTAGTATGTCAATTTCTTTAAAAAGCTCTCTTAAGGAGTCTGTTCGTTTTAAGTTATAAATTGCTCGAATAGCTCTTTTCTGTAAAAAAAAAATAGTTTGAATATCCGCTGCTTTCCCCCACATACCATATACCATAGGACATCACACTATGTAAGTAACTAAAATATACTAGCCTAGATGTAGCCACCTCCGTGCTTTGCCTGATGTTCCTAACAGCGTAAGCCGCAGAACTTAATTTACCAGCCAATTTATCTATGTTGGGTCCCCACTGCAATTTTCTATCAATGGTTATTCCAAGAAACTTCGTATCATTTACTAATTCTAACGTGCTGTTGTCTAACACTAAACTGGTCTCAACTTGCCTGACATTTGGAAGTGAGAATTTGATACAATTGGTTTTACCAGCGTTTAACAAAAAAATTATTAACTGTGAACCAATTCAAGGTTAAAGACAATACACCATTAACATCATCAAAATCTCCTTTTTGTCTTTAAATTTTGAAGACCATTGAAGTATCATCAGCAAACAACACTATGTCAGTTAATTTCTCCACCATGAAAGGCAGATCGTTAATATATACCAGGAATAAGAAAGGGCCTAATATGGAACCTTGTGGAACGCCAATTTTAACACACGATCCATCAGATTTTACGCCGTTAATTTCTGCCTTTTGAATTATATTGCTTAGGTATGATCTTAGTAGATCCAACGCTTTATTTCTAACTCCGTAATGATTTAATTTAATTAATAGCGTATTATGATCAACACAATCAAACGCCTTCAACAGGTAGCAAAAAACTCCGATAGCATCCTGTGCGGCCTCCCATGCAGAATAAATATGAGATATAAGGGTAATACCTGCATCCGTAGTCGATTTACTCCTAGTGAAACCATATTGTTTAGCGTGGAGTTGTTTTGTACCGTTGAAGTGTGAGAGCATTTGATTGAGTATGATCTTTTCAAATATTTTACTTAGTGTTGGAAGAACAGATGTTGGTCTGAAATTTGAAGGATCGCCCTTATATCCCGACTTGAACAGAGGTATCAGTTTACTGTGTTTCATGAGGTCTGGGAAAGCCCCATCATCAACACATTTATTGAATATATAAGCTAAGTGTGGGGCTATAACTAGAATTACAGTACCAATGACTTTGACTGATATACCCCACAGGTCTTCCGTATTTTTTAAGTTAAGTAATTAAAACGTTTTGACAATGTCCTGGGGATATACATGATGAAATTTTAAATATACATTACTGACGCTAGTGTTATTTTTTAATAAAGTCTGCTTCATATGGAGATGAATTCAGACGGTCTGTTGTGAGTACGGGTACATTGGTGAAGAATGTTTCAAAAGCTCGAGCAATATCAGCGCTGGATTTAACAACATCATCAACTACCTTTAGGCAGAAATCATTGTCCCTTGGTATAACATTGCCCCTCGCTGACATGTGGAGACCAAGACAGCTGGCTGTCAAAAAGGTTAACATACCCCAAGCCGAACATGTTAACAGATAGAATGATGACTAAAGACCGGATTACACGCAACATAAACAGTCCAAAACATTTCTGCAATTATGCAAGAAACAAGCTTTAATATGAACGAAAATCAGAGAAATAATAAAAAAATATATTTTTTTATTTTATATTAAAAAGCTATATTATTCCACGATAACAATCGTAAATTTTATGTTGTGGTTTAAATTTATTGTGCCGGGTAAAATTTTACCCGCCCCGTTGATGAATCATTTTGGCGCAAGGGTTCACAAGGGCATAATAAGGGTTATTCTGTATGTTTTGAAGCTTTTCTTTGAACTTACTCAGGAGCGTTACGAGGGTTCTATCAGACGAATTTTCTTCATAGGCTGAATAGATTCGATCGGACTTCTCTGGCGTCAATGTGTGGGACGTATGCATGATTTCATTTCATAAATTAAACATGCAACTACGGCTAAAATGGGGCTAAATATTCAATGCTTATGCTTATGAATATAATTATGACCCATGAGCCCAATAAAAAACGACTTAGATATTAAGAAATACTTGTATAAATTAAAACTTATTATATTAATACTATAAAGATAATCTACGTCTGTGAGACGCACATGGCGAATAAATATTGTTGTAATAACATTACCGGCGGACGCAGCGAGCTCGCTGTTTCACTAACTCCTACGGTGCCTGGAAATCGCGCAGGCATAGAATCCAAATGATTGTGATTTTCATGTAAATCTCTAAGACATTTTTAATATAAGATAAAACGAAGTTTTTCACATATAAACATTTTACAAGTTGCCACTCTGGTCTATCAGTAGTGTTCTCAATCCTAGAAAGATAATCGTTTTACATACTACGTTTCGTTACATAATCATAAGTCTGAAAAACTTTAAATTCATTTGAAATTCATCATTATAATTTGAAAAATAATAATAGTTAATGTGACTGATACATAATGAAGGGCATGTAAACTCGAGTGCGGGCTTATGAAAATCGCGGGAGGGTTTTAAATGCCTAATTATGTACAGTTACATACTCTAGTTTATCTAGACACATATCATAAGCTCTCATTGATGTGTTCAGGAACCGCATGTCCGACCGGCATTGTGGCATTGATCATTGCTCTGCACTTGCTTAGCTTTTTCAGTAGTACTAACTTCACAGACAACCTAGGGGCGGCACGCAGGCGGGCGGAGGCGTTCGAAATTAGAATGTCATAATATGTCGAAATATTCATTTATAATAGTCATAATGTATCAATTTCCAGATAAGAAATGAATTTTCACCAAATGTTATGTCATAACGTGCGGTTTTTGGACGCAGTAAAGAGGGTTTATGATACTATATTTTTTGCAGTGAAAAGTTACAAATTAGAATAGGAAGAAATACCGTAGTAATAAGTTATACCGACAATTGGTGATCCCAAAATCAGGATTAAGGGCATGTTGCCCTAGATTGCTTTGACTCCGGGGTCGTATGACGGCCATTGAAATTCAAATTGTGTTGTGTCCGAACCCTTCAATAATCTGAGGATTAATAACAGGCTCATCTTCAATATTGAAGAGGGCTATCACGGGCTGGCGCGGAGGCCGAAGTTCATTCAATCAGTATAAATTAAATTAAATACGTACACTTTTATACATGTTGGTAAGATTTACAGATTATAAAGTAGAGAGAGAAAGATTAAAAAAAAATTGTGACTTATCGAATGAAATGACTCATTATTCGGCTAAAATTTCACTTGATTTGCCATTTTTAGGGTTCTGTACCCAAAGGGTAAAACGGGACCCTATTACTAAGACTCCGCTGACCGTCCGCCCGTCCGTCTGTCACCAGGCTGTATCTCATGAACCGTGGTAGTTAGACAGTTGAAAATTTCACAGATGATGTAATTGTGTTGCCGCTATAACAATAAATACAAAAAAATATAATAAAAATAATTTATTTATCTGTTAACCATATAAAAACATGTGAATGCACCTGGTTAGGTACATGGAGAGTGAAAGTAGCCGCACCAATAACTTTGTTTACAACATTTTGCTATGTAAAATCCAAACTATTCACTCGACACCATCCCTACCATTATACGATACGGTGGTACGGAAACCTTCAGGCGCGAGTTCGACTCGCACTTGACCTTTTTTTACATTAAATTGCTAAGCTGTATATACCTACCTAGTCATATAGTTATTATATGTGTTATAGTCACTGATATCAAGAGATAGGTTGAGGGGCGTGGCACGTGCGAACAAATCTAGCCCCGATTGTCTTGTAATTAAAAATTCTCAGTAGTCGCCAGGCGACCGCAGTGACGAATTCATTTCCGCTGCTTTTCGAAAATGCCAACCTGTGCAGTACTTACGTGCAAAAATAGAAGCGGGAGTGTGAACTCCAAGAACGGCCGAGTAACATATCACTTGTAATTCTCATTCCAACTATTATTTATTCTTACAACACAATAAATAAACATTATTACGGAAATAAATCATTCACGAAAAATTCGTCACGAGTTTATCATTAAAGTGACAATGTTATGTTGTTCTCGCTAGGTTTATTATCCATTGCTTGTTTTATCTTAATTTCACTACATATTGCCAAGCTAACACGTAATGAATATTTCACACTTATCTAAATACGAATGTAAATATGCATCGAGGTACGGAGGCGAACTGTTACACGCACGCAGAGACGACGTATTGTTATGAGGATAGTGATAGTGAGAATTATGTTTTTGAATCGATAGAAAGAAATAGTTTTTTTACCAACTCGAACAAAACCCATTGGGTAATCATCTAATATTAATCAAAGCTCTATAAGCGCTATAAGACTGCATTACTTTGCATTAAATTGTCAAAACGCCAAGTTCTTAATAAATATTTACATTTTTCTGGTCAATAGGTAGTATTGTACTGTACAGGATTATACAGAAAGGGTATATATGCCGAAAGGCCGTTGTTAAGGACTTCAATCTGAACTTCCTTCTCTATTAAAACGATTTGATCAGAGCAACATTATTTTTCACTTTGCAGTACATTTTGGGCCGAGCGGTCAGCTGATTTGTATGGAAAATCAGATTCATTGAGTAAGTTGTTCAAATTCATGTTCCAAACAACCCTTTTCGGCTTGGCACCCCGTATGTGTTACAGCCTGTAAACATAGTGATAGGTATTTCTTGTAAAATAAATATTTCGTATTAACAAACAATGTATTATTTTATTTATATAACCCAGCATAGATACCACTGTCTATAAATTATAATCGATTGATGATATCGAATGATGATGAAGCACGCTGTCCTTGCAATGTCTCAACTCTAGCTCGGCTAGTTAGTGTACCTGCGGTTGTGTGGGTGTGTTAGGACGATAGGTGCATGACATTGCACTGACAAATAAAAGCGGAAGGATTGATGTATGAGTGGTGTAGATGTGTGCATGTTCTTAATTTTCGGTGACACTGATTCCGATACAAGCTTAGCGCCAAGGGCCTATCTCTCGATATCTGTGGTTATAGTCATGTGACTTAACGGAGATTCAATTGAATTAAAAAAGGTTACTCGCATGATGCTCGCAGGAAACGTTTATAAAAATCCTTCATGGGTTATGATATGAACCATTATAATAGATGACATGCAGATAGAGTTCACTCTTTCTATACATTGTGACTTTTAATCGGGACGACCCGAATGGCCGAGTCAAATGACCAATGCGCTATACAAAAAACAAATAGAGGTAAAGGGTAATGCATATTTACATATAAATTACAAATCAGGTTCCGTTTTAAATAAAGCACAATACAATTTAAACAACAATAAACGCAAATTTAGATTAAATTCAATATTGTCAGATAATGTCACGGTATGTCAGATCATGTCAAGGTAGGGATTCAAATCTGAGATATCAACATATAATTTCAATGTCAAAATAAACCACAGACAATACTTTCATACGTTCATCTCGCAGAACTTGCCACATTCTCGCACAATATGCCTCCATGCATCACCAAACAGATCAGTCAATGGTGCTGCACCCAACAGAGCGTTGAGGCTGTCCCGCGCCCTCACCAGCGGAGACCGCTGGCGCGCCACCGTGCGGTGCATGCCGCCCGCTAACAGCCGTACCTGCACGCGCGGAGATATCTGTCGGGCACGTATAGTGCGCATACTGTACTGACAAGCGCGGCGCAGTCGCTGTCGCCTCGCAACAATCGACACACAGTCAGAAGCTGCACGGTGTCACGTCTGACCTCTAGTAAGTTGTACCCGAGCATACCCAATATATAAGCGGATGGATAAAGGTAAGGGTAGTATCCAAATTTCCTCTTACACAAGTATCGTAGGAAAGCTTTGTGTACCTTCTCGAGCATAAGGACGTAAGAGCTTTCGTGCGGGTTCCAAACAACCGAGCTAGATTCAAGTTTGGTTCTCACTAGGGCTGTGTAAAGGAGCTGTAACACACCCAGGTTATGGAATCCCTTACTATTCCGTATTACAAACTCTAATCTTTTAAAGCATTCTTTGGCTAAAGTACTCATGTGCTCGTGGAATGTAAGTTTATGGTCGAACGTAACACCGAGATCCTTTATCGAATACACTCGAGTCAAAGACTCCGTACCGAGTGTATACGTGGCGCTGATAGGCTGAGAACTGCGCGTGAAAGTCATTAAATAACACTTAGCAGTATTGAAAAGAAGTTTGTTATTCACACTCCACCGCGTCTAGATCTTCTTGCAGCAAACAACAATCATCCTCTGAGCTAACGGGAAGTATCAGTTTCAGATCGTCCGCATACAGAAGACAATTGGCATGTTTGAGCTCTAATTTCAGGTCATTTATCATAATGATAAATAACAACGGACCAAGAAGAGACCCTTGACTAAGGCCCGACCGTGTATGGTACACAGCCATGTTGCACATATTGCTGGCGGTTCTTCAGATAGTCAGCGAAGAAAACCAACAGCCGAGGGGCAAATCCAATGGTACATAACTTCTTCACAAGGAGGTCGTTATCGACTCTGTCGAACGCCTTACGGAAGTCCATATAGGCAACGTCCACCTGACATCCATGATCCATACACTCCGACACAATCTCGACAATATAAATTATAATGAAAATAAATCAATGATCAGCATCCGTCAACTGCTTTGTCCAAAACTTAAATTTGCAAAAACACACACAAACACACACACACATAAACACACTAAGAAAATAAAGCGCCCCGGACCATATCAGATACAAAGGTCCCCATCACGCTGGTGGCGTTTCTGCGAGGGAGATCCTCTGCATAAGATAGGACCCGGAGCGGCGGTCATAGCCACGGTCCCTCAGGCGGCGCCCTATTTCCCTAATGAATGCCTTGCCCTGCAATCCCCAGACCCCGGTGGTTTCTATGGCAAGCGGGACGAATATATCCTGACCCAAAAGCACAGAGTACTTTTGGGTCTTCATCCTCGCTGCCTCTTCCGCTGCGGCCCACGGGGTGGACACGGTCGATGCCAGGTGGGAGGGGGCAAATGTGCAGACACACGTCGCATCCCAAAGCAATGAACGCCCCCTCTCCTACGGGATCATGGTCAGGCCATCCGGGCGTTTCCCATCGGTACGACACAGCCCCGCGGGCTCCAATACACAAGGTATATTGGCTGTTACAAGAGCCCGCTTGACGATGTCATTGATAGAGGAGTGCCGGGAAAGCCTGCCCGCGCTTCAAACGCAGTGTAGACCGTGCCGACCCCGAGCGTCCACACCCGCACCACACACACAGGAATGAGACTGGCAGATATCACAGCCAAGGCCTAAGGCGACAGCCACGCGCAACGTGTCATTGTCCAGAAATGTTCCTAGTTGAGAAGAAGGCAAGGCGTGGAGCCAGAGTCCTGACTCTAGCTGCGAAACTGCGCGCAGTCGTGCCAGCTCGACCCCCGGTCCAATAACTCGTTAAGCGTGACTCCGTACGATAGTATATCCCAATTACGCGGTGAGTGCGGGTGCTGGGGCGGATTAGCGGATCTCGACTAAAGTCAGTAAGTTGGTGTTTGCTGAGCGGCGTTTCCTGAACCCATGTAGCGAGTCGCTCAGATATGGCGCAATCTGCGAGCTGATTTTTAGATGGGTACTACCTTCACCAATCATTGCCTATAAGGAAATAGACAATCATAAATAATATGTGCGCCTGGTGCGTTGAGCCGGGAGGAGGGCACCTCCCGCCTCAACAATGTTTTTTTGTGAATTTTTGTTTTTAGGGAATAAATAAGTGAATAATTAAGTATTGTGATTTTGGTTTAATTTGCCGGCTGCTCGCTTCTTCTTTGAATCTCATAACGAACCAAGCATACCACTAAGATCATAAATACGGAGGCCTAGGAATGATAGCTCGAGGCGGGAGCGATATGCAGACAATCGTAGGCGAATAGCGGCGTAAAGTCCGAGCGGCGTAGAGTCCGAGAGGCATAGAGTCCGAGCGGCATAGAGTCCAAGCGGCATAGAGTCCGAGCAGCATATAGTCCGAGCGGCAGCATAGAGTCCGAGCGGCAAATAACCATCTATCTAAAAATAACAATATAACAATGGTACAAAAAGGCTACATTATCGTACACGTATATTGCTAATAAATAAGAGCACATACTTGAACATCAAAGATGAAATGCTGTATTGTACATTATAATGCTATGTGCATGATGGTGTTTGGTAGATCAATGCAAAGTCTTAAAACTAAGATAGTACAGATCATATTGGTTGTATATGATTTAGGCCGAACTTGTGTTAGCAGAAGCCTTACCGTTTCGATTTAGCCGATTATTGTTGTTTATCCCAAAATTTTAAAGTGAATTTCTAATAATTGCTATTTTGAACAATAATTGACTTTTAAGTGATGTAACTAAATGTATTTTAAAATACCGTCATCGTAACTTATGTTTATACTGTGCCTCTGCCACCTCATACTTTCGCATACAAGACCCTAGAGCTTGGTTATAGGGCTAAGCAGGTAAACTCACTCGCCCCACATACAACGCAGGTGCTTTGTGTATTTTTCACTCCAACCATCATGTTTTGTTAACGTTGTCCGGTTTGGCACTTTAGGTTGTACGTAATTGGAATTTTTGGCAGTTTTCTCCATTAATTGTATTTATTGTATGCTTTAAACAAATTAAACGACGACCTCTGTGGCGCAGCGGTTGTGGCTCTGCCTACCATGCGAGAGGTACCGTGTTCGACTCCGGCTGGGGGTAGAAAAAACAACCCCAGGTCTTGGATGTTAATATGTGTGTGACGTCGCTGTTTCTGGTCCCCACGACACAGAGTATCCCTAATGTGGGGCCAGAAGCAATGTATGTGCTTGTAGGTAAATGTTTATGTTTAAATGAAATGAATAAGCGGCAGACGGGATCAATGACGTAGACGCGTATTGCCGGGCGACACGAAATAGTAGTTTATGTGACTGCTATATATTGGAGGGCATTAATACTCGAGAGTATTTCATAATAATATCACTCGAGAGTTTTAATGCCTAATTATGTACAGTTACATACACTAGTTTATCTACACACATATCATAAGCTCTCTTTGATGTGTTCAGGAACCGCATGTTTGACCGGCATTGTGGCTCTGCAGTTGTTTAGCTTGTTCTGTAGTACCAACTTCACAGACAAACTAGGGGCGGCACGCGGGCGGGCGTCGGCGTTCGAAATTTGAATGTCAGTACCAACTTCACAGACAAACTAGGGGCAGCACGCAGGCGGGCATCGACGTTCGAAATTTGAATGTCATAATATGTAGAAAAATTACACAATATGGTCCTAATGTGTAGTTTTCAGATAAGAAATGAGTTTTTACCAAGAAGTTTAACATTATGCTGATCGTAACGTGCGGTTTTTGTACGCAGTAAAGAGGGTTTATGATACGTGTATAGATAAATTATTTTAAGATCATCAGAAATTCATATTTAATTCTTTGAAATGCTAGGGAAACACTTTTGTTGCAATTATTAAAGTTCAGATTATTCATAAAAATATTAAATAAATTCCCTTCCCAACCTAATGATGTTATCAAGTGCAAAGCTTTAATGCACCGATGTAACCGTCGAAGCTTGGGTTTAGTAAACTCTATTCAAAAGAACATGAGGCTTTCAAAGTATTTCAAGTGTAACACATTTTCCTGCCCGAAGGTTCTAGAAATACTTTCACAACTTCCTGGAGAGGATATGCATGGTTTCAACTTTAGGGCTAACATCCTTTTCATTCAAGTTTTTAGTACACACAAATGCACATATTTATTCATCGTGCTTAAATGCAATGAAAAGTCAGCCGAAGTAGTATTCTAACCATTATTAAATAATGTATTTTGAATACAAAATAGCCTAAAATGACCAAAAATGCAACCATCAGCCTACATTCTACAGCAAAATGCAGATGTACTGAATAACTGCAGAATAGTACATTTTTTTAGGAAACACATGAATTATTCATTTCAATTAAATTTAAAGCTTTATTTGTAAAAAATAGGTCTATTACAAATATCTTAAGAATACATTCAAATCATCTCTATGTTTTGCGCAATGGCATACAAATAAGTATTATATTTATTGAGCAGCACTAACAAAAGCCGTACAATTTACGATTATTGCAAATAATAACCTAAATAATAACCTTGGACACTATTTACACACATTGATCTAGCCCCAAACTAGGATTCCCTGTATCTTGGGTACTAGACAACGATACACATACTTATATAGATAAATATTATACTTAGATACATAAACAACCATGACTAGGGTACAAACATCCGTTCTCATCAAACAAATATTTGCCCCCACCGGGACTCGAACCCGGGACCCTTGGCTTCGTAGGCAGGGTCACTGCCGACTCGGCCATTCGGGTCATCAATATCAAGAATATACATCGTCGTTGTATGTCATGTCATAAGTGAAATTGCTGATGTGTTATACTTGTTAAATATAATAGGAAGCAATGTTGACTGTCCTAATTTACTTGGTAAAATTTCTTTTAATACTCCCATAAGAAGTTTCCACTAAATATAGAAAGAATAGTTTTTTGTGCAGAGCAGGCAGGAGCTTAAACAAAATTGTAGTTAATGTAGATATAATCATATTTTGTGATAGTATACAAGCAATACAATCTAAACTGACAAGATTCTTCATGTATGATACTTCAGGTGTTGGCTCTGGTTACAAGAGTTTATATTTCCTAATTTATTTACTTCCTTATTCTTGTTTATTCCAATTGTCATGCTTGCTATTGGTGCGCGATTGGTTACTGTGCGTAATGTACGCTAAGTTTTAGTTTGGCTATATATATATCTTTATCTACCCACGTATCATAAACCCTTTTTACTGCCTCCAAAAACGGCACGTTACGATCAGCATAATGTTAAACTACTTTGTAATAGTAGTTTATGTGACTGCTACATAATGGAGGGCATTAATACTCGAGAGTGGGTTGATGAAACGAGCCGAAGGCGAGTTTCATAATAATATCACTCGAGAGTTTTAATGCCTAATTATGTACAGTTACATACACTAGTTTATCTACACACATATCATAAGCTCTCTTTGATGTGTTCAGGAACCGCATGTTTGACCTGCATTGTGGCTCTGCAGTTGGTTAGCTTGTTCTGTAGCACCAACTTCGGGCGTTCGAAATTTGAATGTCAGTACCAACTTCACAGACAAACTAGGGGCGGCACGCAGGCGGGCGTCGGCGTTTGAAATTTGAATGCCATAATGTGTAGAAAAATTACACATTATGGTCATAATGTGTAATTTTTCAGATAAGAAATGAGTTTTTACCAAGTAGTTTAACATAATGCTGATCGTAACGTGCGGTTTTTGTACGCATTAAAGAGGGTTTATGATACGTGTGTAGATAAAAACTAATTTCTTATCTGAATATTGAACATTATGACCATAATGTGTAAATTTTCTACATATAATGACATTCAAATTTTGAACGCCGACGCCCGCCTGTGTGCCGCACCCACTTTGTCTGTGAAGTTGGTACTACAGAACAAGCTTAACAACTGCAGAGCCACCATGCCGGTCAAACATTGTAGTGTTATGCTACTTACATGCTATTCTTGCTTTTCATGCTTTCATGCTTTTCAGTTGGATTCTTGCTCAGCTGCATAGCTGTATATTTTGTTCACCTTTATTTCCATAGGACCCTGTAACGTTTTAAACCATAAGAACACATTAACAAATCATTTTCGCTCTGCATTTTCATGCTATCAGCACTTCTAAATCGATAGCGAAGGGGTTTACCTTTGGTGACCTTGTATTTGGCTTTCTCCGAAACTCTGCAATCTCGGGCTTCGTGCGCGCTGGAGCGCTACCCTTTTTCCTTTCGCTGTTATGTAATTTTGGCTATGTGAACTTGTTAAATTTTATATTACGAGCCTGAAACCAAACTTTGACATTTGTTGACATCCTTGTTTATCTGGTTGTCATGGCAATGTCCATTCAAACTCGTTAGCGGTCTGATATGTTTGCTTCAATACTTTTAAAATTACGTTTAATTTAAATAATTTTTAGAACTCTCCAAAAAGGGTATAAAAGCGGAACATTTCTGAAATTCTGGAGTCTCACGTCAGCTTCTGAACTAGAAGTACCACTTAAAGGCCTTATCCCGGGGTCGCACTACCCCGGGATCCTGCGAGCCTTCAAACTCCCTCAAACCTTCAAACAATCCTTCAAACAACGGGATCCTGCGAGCCTTCAAACTCCCTCAAACCTTCAAACAATCCTTCAAACAACGGGATCCTGCGAGCCTTCAAACTCCCTCAAACCTTCAAACAATCCTTCAAACAACGGGATACTGCGAGCCTTCAAACTCCCTCAAACCTTCAAACAACGGGATCCTGCGAGCCTTCAAACTCCCTCAAACCTTCAAACAATCCTTCAAACAACGGGATCCTGCGAGCCTTCAAACTCCCTCAAACCTTCAAACAATCCTTCAAACAACGGGATTCTGCGAGCCGTGCCTACGACGCGATCCTGCGAGCCACTCCTACAACGGGATCCTGCGAGCCGTAACTACAAATACGCCCGCTACCGTTCCACTCCTACAACGGGATCCTGCGAGCCGTAACTACAAATACGCCCGCTACCGTTCCTACAACGACAATTTCGACAACATCTACAACAACAAATACACCTGCATCCTGGTCGTCGCCCCACCGGTCTACTTCTCTCCGTGTTCTCCGCTTCCTTCTTCCTATCCAGACATCTGTATTTTATAAAACCTGTCTCACCTCATTCATCCTCATCTTCCTTTCATTTTTTTAAATTAATTCATTGTAAATAGCCCTAATAAATTGTCATTTCTAAATTTTATCCTGGTTGTTTTCTGTTAGGTTCTGGTAGGTTCTTGTCGTTACACGACAACATGCGGTTCCTGAACACATCAAAGAGAGCTTATGATATGTGTGTAGATAAACTAGTGTATGTAACTGTACATAATTAGGCTTTATGTATCAGTCACATAATCTACTATCATGTTAGTTTATTTCTATAAGTGAGAACCTGTAATTGACTATTTGGTTTTATTATCGTTTCTATAAATAGGTTGCGCTGTTGGTTTTCCATGTATTAATAAATAAATAAATAAATATGGTCAAAGGCAGAGCCTTACATTAAATCTAGTAGATAATGATTTATTGATTAATATGCCTTAGATGCGAGTAATTTTTTTTTAAAAATAGCCTCCATTCTGGCTTAAAAAGTAAGTCAACTTACTTCAATATTATATGATTTTCATGCATTAGATAAAATAACCAGCCTGTGTATGTGTGGCGGCCAAGGGAAAATCGACCCAGCGCTGACTGTCACGCACACACAGACGCCCCAAAAGACTGCTTGTTTACGTCAATCGTACCTACGCATACAGAGCTACGTTATTAACCAAAAGTATTTCATTACTTGTTTACTTTTATGATTGACTTTGATATTACCTACGCCTAATACATTGTTGAGATTTCGTATCAAAGACATACTAAGTCGTTCTATTGATATGACATAATATTCGCCTTTGTAATAATTTAGAGGAAGTTAATAATAATTATAATAATAATATGTAAAGGTAAACCAACTCAAAAGAAAACTGTTACCACTAAAATGAATTATATAACATATAAGAATCAGAAATAAGATTGAAAAATTGTAAAAAACGTTCAGAGATACCTACTTAACTAGATCGCTTTTTTATTGAGGTCTTAGAAGACCTTGAGGCAAGCAATGCAATACGGTGTCAAGAGACAAACGTTTACCGGTAGAACCACTTGACAACATTCATTTACCAATTACACTTTTAACTAAAAAGTAGGTCATTTACTACAACGAAAATACCAAAATTCCAAATTCAAAATTCCAAATGTCTTTATTACTGTAGATATTTACATATTGTACTTAGCAATCGTCATTTTTTGCCACTTCTCGACATTGGACCACTGTGGGAGAGAAGGGCGTAGAAACTCCCACAGATTGATTTTTAGATCTCTTTTAAAAATTGCTTGTTCTTAATTTATACAAATTTCATAATATCATTATATCATAATTAATAAGTAGGAATAAAAAATTACAAAATTATTAACAGCAAGGTCTGTGTTGAGCTAGATTAAAACATACAGTCCCGTCATTTAAGTAATCTTGAACATTGTAATAGCCCTTTTTCGACGAAGTCGCTTTAACATGGTTTTTAAATTGCTCAAATGGCACCTTTTATTCCTTCATAACATTTAATGAAATGAGTTTCATACTTATTTCATACTAAGCAACAGCTGCACGGTCTTAATTGGCTTCGTTTGTAGGAACTTTAATGAAGAGAAACAATTTTTACAAAAATTGCTCACAAAAATAATGAAGCACGTTGGAGCTACTAAAATGATCGAAGTGTTTTTTTTTTTCTAATGGTAACAATGCAATATATTTTAATAAAACCAGCCAAGTGCGAGACGGACACGCGCACCAAGGGTTCCTTAACACCGCACAAAAAACTGGGTGAATGGAGTGGGTGGGATTTAGTGTATTGGCGAAAGCTGAAGGAAGTAATGGAGCGAAGCCTGATGATGAAGAGGCAACGCGCGAATACCCAACAAAAGGTCTAGTCGCAACGGGTTATTGCCGCTAGGGGCCAAAGAATATTGCCGCTAGGGGCCAAAGCCTTTTTCGACCATTATTATTTATGTGAAAAGCAACTCGCACTTGGCCAGAGAGGATTGTAAAAAGTACAGTTAGCCACAGTTTGTATTGTAAAAACGCTCTTGAAACTATGAACGACCAAGACGAAAAAGCAGCTGGTACAAGCTCATCAACGCAGTTTTCGTTTAGTGTCGGCAAATGTATGTTTACATTTTATTTTTTTATTTAATATACAGAAAATCACAAGTGGAAAATCAGTCTGACAAGAATAAGGTATTGTTGCAGGACTGAGATTAAAGTATCCAAATATAAAAACTTTATGTCTCATTGCTAATTTCGTCTTTCATTTTATAACCATGTTATCAAAACGATTTCTTCACAAATCCTCCAAATCATCGTTTCGGTAGCCGAATGCACTTAGCCAGTATGGCCCCAAGCGGTAATAGAAGTATGAAAATAAGGCGATTCAATTTTATCAATAGCAATATCTCTTTTGGCCCCGTTCGGTAATCAATGTATGGAGATTCGCGGTTACGAGAACAATAGGCTGGCCCCTAGCGGTAACAACTCCTCGCAACGGGCTGCTCAAGAAGCTGACCGCGACATCTTGGGGGGCAAAGCCAACCACCCTGCGCACCAAACCTCTGGCCATGGAGTCATGCCGTTTCATAACTCAGTGACGACCCGAATGGCCGAGACGGCAGTGACCCTGCCTACGAAGCCATGGGTCCCGGGTTCGAGTCCCGGTGGGGGTAAAAATTTGTTTGACGAGAACGGATGTTTGTACCCTAGTCATGGTTGTTTATCTATCTAAGTATAATATTTATCTATATGTGTATCGTTGTCTAGTACCCAAGATACAGGGAATCCTAGTTTGGGGCTAGATCAATGTGTGTCAACAGTGTCCAAGGTATTATTATTATTATTATGAATAACGGGCTGTCTGAACCCGACACTGACCGATAAGCTGTACCAGCTGGCGGGTAGTGCCCTTCCGGGGGTGCGGGATCCGTCTCTAGTTCAGTTGAGAGGACCGAACAGGCACAATACGGACGTCACCCCCTGTTCAACGACATTCCAACTGCGCTCCAGAAAATCTTCCTGCAGTCAGCACAACCCCTGAACTAACCCGCTGAAGCTATATGCGTCGCTGAATGGCAATCGCGACTGAACCCCACAGACCCAAAAACCAGCGAAAAGAGAAATTTGTTGAGGGATATAATCTCAGGTGGACCATCTGGAGGTCGCTCAAAAATCTCAGGGTAGGACTGGGCAGGTCTATGGTAACCTAGCGAGGTGGGGAATCATTGTGCGTATGTGGTCACCCGACGCCGACTATTGCGCACATGACGGGTGCACTGCGTGCCCGTAAACCTGCACGGACGAGGAGCTGCGCAAGACTTCTGAGCGACCTTTCCTATAAACCTACCTTTGGGTCGCAAAAATACATATTTTTGTGACCCAAACAAAAATAGGTAAAAAAATATATTTTTAATTTGGGGGCACTCTTGTGGAGCAAATCAGGAAAAAAACTGTCTACTGTAAGAAGGGCTTATTGCGAGAATCGCATATTTTTGTTATCTTCATAACTTTCAAATACTTGGTTAAAAGTTCAAATTCAAATTCCAAATGTCTTTATTACTGTAGATATTTACATGTACTTAGCAATCGTCATTTTTTGCCTCTTCTCTACATCGGACCACTGTGGGAGAAGCAGGGCGTAGAAACTCCCACAGATTGATTTTTAGATCTTTTTTAAAAATTGCTTGTGCTTAACTAATACAAATTTTATAATATCATTCAAAGTCAAAGTCAAAGTCAAAGTACTTTATTACTGTAGATATTTACATATACTTAGCAAACGCAATTTTTTGCCTCTTCTCTACATTGGACCACTGTGGGAGAAGAAGGGCGTAGAAACTCCCACAGATTGATTTTTAGATCTCTTTTAAAAATAGGTTGTGCTTAACTAATACAAATATGAAATTTTTTATTGTTATGATTAATAAGCAGGAATAAATAATTACAAAACTATTAACAGCAAGGTCTGTGTTGAGCCAGATTAACCCCATACAGTCCTGTCATTTAAGTAATCTTGAACATTGTAATATCCCTTTTTCGACAAAGTCGCTTTAACATGCTTTTTAAATTGCTCAAATGGCAATTTCAAAATCTCCAGAGGTATCCTATTGTAGTAGAGAATGCACTAACCCTTGAAAGAATTGCTAACCTTCGCGAGTCTAAAACGGGGCGCACATAGTCTGTGATTATTTCTTAGGTTAACATTACAGCTATCGCTAAGTTTGGAAAATGTTGTAAGGTTCTTGCGTACATACATTATATTTTCTAAAATAAATTGACTAGCTACTGTTAGTATGTCAATTTCTTTAAAAAGCTCTCTTAAGGAGTCTGTTTGTTTTAAATTATAAATTGCTCGAATAGCTTCTTTCTGTAAAATAAAAATAGTTTGAATATCCGCTGCATCCCACAACAAGATACCATAGGACATCACAGTATGAAAGTAACTAAAATATACTAGCCTAGATGTAGCCACATCCGTGCTTTGTCTGATGTTCCTTACAGCGTAAGCCACAGAACTTAATTTACCAGCCAATTTATCTATGTGAGGTCCCCACTGCAATTTGCTATCAATGGTTATTCCAAGAAACTTCGTATCATTTACTAATTCTAACGTGCTGTTGTCTAACACTAAACTGGTCTCAACTTGCCTGACATTTGGAAGTGAGAATTTGATACACTTGCTTTTACCAGCGTTTAACAATAAATTATTAACTGTGAACCAATTTCAAGGTTAAAGAAAATAGACCATTAACATCATCAAAATCTCCTTTTTGTCTTTCAATTTTGAAGACCATTGAAGTATCATCAGCAAACAACACTATGTCAGTTAATTTCTCCACCATGAAAGGCAGATCATTAATATATACCAGGAATAAGAAAGGGCCTAATATGGAACCTTGTGGAAAGCCAATTTTAACAACCGATCCATCAGATCCATTATATCATAATTAATCATTAAATTAGGAATAAATAATTACAAAACTATTAACAGCAAGGTCTGTGTTGAGCCAGATGAACCCCATACAGTCCCTTCATTTAAGTAATCTTGAACATTATAATATCCCTTTTTCGACAAAGTCGCTTTAACATGGTTTTTAAATTGCTCAAATGGCAATATCAAGATCTCCAGGGGTATTTTGTTGTAGTAGAGAATGCATTGACCCTTGAAAGAATTGCTAACCTTCGCGAGACTTAACCTAGGCGCAAGTAGTATGTGACTATTTCTTAGGTTAATATTACTGCTAACGCTAAGTTTGGTAAATGTTGTAAGGTTCTTGCGTTCATATATTATGTTTTCGAAAATAAATTTACTAGCTACAGTTAGTATGTCAATTTCTTTAAAAAGCTCTCTTAAGGAGTCTGTGCGTTTTAAATTATAAATTGCTCGAATAACTCTTTTCTGTAAAATAAAAATAGTTTTAATATCCGCTGCTTTCTCCTACAACAAAATACCATAGGACATGACATTATGACAGTAACTAAAATATACTAGCCTAGATGTAGCCACATCCGTGTTTTGTCTGATATTCCTAACAGCGTAAGCCGCAGAACTTAATTAGAACTTAATTTACCAGCCAATTTGTCTATGTGGGGTCCCCACTGTAATTTGCTATCAAAGGTTATTCCAAGAAACTTCGTGTTATTTACTAATTCTAACGTGCTGCTGTCTAACACCAAACTGGTCTTAGTTATTTAAGAAATGAAACTCCGAACTACTTACCCTAAAATTATCAAAAAAAAACGTAATATAATAATAAGTTATGAGCTAACTTAACCTCTTGAATAACACCGGCGGCCGGCTAATGCCACTTTTCCATTATAGGTTTTAAATATTATTACCATGGCATAAGGTTCAAAATCGCGACCCATCCCAACGTTTTTGAGGGGTTAAATATTGCTGAAAAAGTATTGAGAAAAATATGTATCAGCTTAACAAGGAATAGCTGTCAAACGGATGGACTGATTTTAATGTGATTTTTTGCTGTTGGTAATAGACTTCCACTGCGATGGTTCGTAGCTTTATTAAAAACAGTTCAGTGATTCTAAACTAATCAGATTAATAAGGAAACATGTGAACCAAATTGTAGACTTTTGAGGTTCCATTAATGTGTCGGCGTTGTTTTTTTTTTTTTTGATAAAGTTATGCCTGACAATTTGTTTGATTACGCAACATACTAGAAGTCTGAAGAACAGAATCTAGAAAACTGCCATTCGAGTAACATAAAAGTAGTTTATGTGACTGCTACATAATGCCTAATTATGTACAGTTACATACACTAGTTTATCTACACACTTATCATAAGCTCTCTTTGATGTGTTAAGGAACCGCATGTTCGACCGGCATTGTGGCATTGATCATTGCTTTGTAGTTGTTTAGCTTGTTCGGTAGTACCAACTTCACAGACAAACTAGGGGCGGCACGCAGGTGGGCGACGGCGTTCGAAATTTGAAATGTCATAATTTGACAATTTTTTGTACATTATTACAATTATTATATTTATATACTACAATATTCAGATAAAAAATTAGTTTTTACCAAGAAGTTTATCATTATGCTGGTCTTAACGTGCGGTTTAGACGCATTGAAGAGGGTTTATGATACGTGTGTAGATACATAACGAGCGTTAGATTTTGTTTTTCTTACATTATGTTCAACCTTACATGAACCTAAAACCTTTCCTGGCCAATAAGCAATTATAAAGCATTCAATAATTCTAGGTAACTCCGCTGTTCGTGGTCATTCGCTCGTTAGTTATTTTATTAATCCCCCATTCAAAGTGAATAACCTCAAAAACAAAATTAAGAAATAATTAGTTTGGCAATTGATACAATCAATGGAACTTTACTTGCGGATCAGCTTATAAGATCATCCGGAGTGTGCAGTGATTTTCAGCCTTTAGATTATAAAAAAATATTATTATTTTATTGTTAGGGTACCGTATCTCAAAGGAGGACCGCTTATAGGAATACTCGCCTATCCGTCCGTCCGTCCATCCGTCTGTCATAGGCACTTTTCTCTGGAACTGTAAGAGATAGAATCTTGAAATCTTCCACAAAAATACTTATCATGATAACCGCAACATAATTGTTTGATCCATGTTACTTAAATTAGCAAATCGTATTTTATGGGAAGTGCACTGTAGCCTGAAATACAGGTTTATACCTAGCTCAGGCTCAGATGCTCTAATTATTATGTATCACAATTTTAGCTAAGTACCTAATGATGTAACTTTTTCTGACCGTGTTTCATTTAAATAAATAAATATTATTATAATATTATTATTGTAATTCAAGTCTCATATGAATAAAATATTGCCTACAAAAAAGTGGAGGGGGTAAAATGAAAAAACAAAAAAAAACACCTTAATAAGTCATGCAGGGTAGCATTAAAAAGGGCTCCTTATACATATTTTTTTCTACATAGCCTCTTCTGTGTCCCACTGCTGGGCAAAGGCCTCCCTTGATCGTACCCACATTTTTAATTTTAGTTTTGATAAATTCAGAAGTTATGATTTAAAAAAAACCGGTCAAGTGCGAGTCTAAATCGCGCACGAAGGGTTCCGTACCACCGTTCAATGGAAGCGATGGTGTGGAGTGAATAGTTTGTATTTTACACAGCAAAATATTATTTACAAAGTTATTGGTGCGGTTACTTTCACACTCCATGTACGTAACCAGGTGCATCCATAAGTTTGTATGTGGTATTGAAAGAATTGTTGTATGGGAGCCCCCTTAAATATTTCTTTTATCCTGTTTTTTAGTATTTGTTGTTATAGCGGCAACATAAATACATCATCTGTGAAAATTTCAACTGTCCAACTATCACTGTTCGTGAGATACAGCCTGGTGACAGACGGACGGACGGACAGCGGAGTCTTAGTAATAGGGTCCCGTTTGGAACCCTTCGGGTACGGAACCCTAAAAAAGTGCAAAGAATGACATGTAACTATTAAATAGACTAGATCAATCCGGGTTTTGTCTTCGGTATGACTCCGGTTGCCGAAATTAATATTGATATTGTGAGAACTGTGTTGACCTTTCATTGCATTTTATGCACAATGGATAAAACGGTGCATTTGTGTGTAATAAAAACTTGAATGAAAAGGATAAAGCCTAAGGATAAGGCCTTAAAGTTAAAGTCATGCAGAAAGTTGTGAAAGTATTTCTAAAACCTTTGGATAGGAAACTGTGTACACTTGAAATACTCGACGGCTTTTGCTTTAATATCTCGGAATTCAATTTGTAGTTTTAGATTGATCTAGATTTACACAGTATTTTATAAAATTCTTGTTACAATGCTTTGTTCTCAAAGTCTCCAGAAAGTTGTGAAAGTATTTCTAAAACCTTTTGATAGGAAACTGTGTACACTTGAAATACTCGACGGCTTTTGCTTTAATATCCCGGAACTCAATTTGTAGTTTTAGATTGATCTAGATTTACACAGTATTTTATAAAATTATTGTTCCAATGTTTTGTTCCTTCTCTCTTTGCTTATAGAGATTTAATTCAGAAAAATAAAAAGTGTGAATCGGAATAGCTGATAAACCCTTAATTTTGTCTCAAACGTCGCAATAAATCACATGTTCGCCCGCGTCTTAAGTTAATGAAAACTTAAAACTAGGTCAAAACTTTTAAAAATCGGTTTTTGGCAAATGACTCACTTCCTATGGTTTCTCTGATGATGGAATCTCCATAAAAATATTAGGCGTGAAATTCTCTACACATTGGCATCCATTGTTTATATCTACCCGTTTTCGAAATAGAGCGCGGAGAGCGCGCCGCACTCTGCCAAATGTCTAATTGCAACGTCAATCGTGAGAAATCAGAAGGTCTATATACAATCTATATTTTTTATATATAATATCAATATTTAACCGGTGGAGCTTTGTATGGAGGTCCGTTAAATAAAGTATGTGAGCTCTACCTACAAAGGGAATTTGCCTAATTCTTCTCCTAGGGAGGATATGGGGAGTAAAATTTGTATCAAAAATAAGAACTGACTGACTGAATGACATATGAAACGAATATATAGAAGGTCACAACAAAACGTCAGTTAAGAACGGTTTTTATAGAACTTGAAAATCTATAGTAGCTGAAAATCTAAGTATTATATGTATATGTCACCGTAAGATAGTCAAAACCGTTAGTTGATCGACTATCGACAGATAGTAAACCAGATGTTTACGTTCCTTTTGTTCTTACATGTCAACCTAACACGGAGACTATTCGGGGGCTTCGCTGCGCTCGCCCCCTCTAGTCTTCACCTAAGCTACCGCAGTGTTTGCCCTAGTATTTCGTATGTAAATCAACTTTAAACCAATTTACTATTAAACGCTGTTAACCGTTAGTTTATCAACTAACGCGTCACATAATAAGCAGTACGCTACAGTTTGCTATCTGTCGATAGATGACCAACTAACGAGAAAAAAACGGTAGTTTATCAACTTTCGGTTTTGACAATCTTAATGTAGATAAACGCGTCAGTGTTACCACTCTGCACTATAGTTTGGTAAATTATAACGTTTTTCTGGCACCATTTTTTTCTACCTGCTGTCAATAACACTGAATTGTCATTTAGAATACAAAACCACATTAGTTATTGAAATTTCCCAACGTTCGGGGAAACCCGGGTGGGTGGGTGGTACTGATCTCTTCGGATTGGCCCAAAGGTCTTTGCAACCAAGCCATAAAATACAAAAAAAAAAACGAAGACTGCCTAGGACCAACTACCTAGGAAGTGGGGTGCCTAATTCGGATTTTCATATAAATTTGGAGAAATGATACTTACATTTAGTTTTAAAACACAGCCAAAGACGAAGTGCATGTAGTAATTCAAAATCAGTCAAAAACACAACCAAAGTCCAAGTGCTAAAATTATTTTATGCACCAAATACTTTGTAACGTACTACCTCCTTGACCATATTGGCTACTGGCGGATTAGCCAGTTAAAAACTAAAACTATAAAAATTCGGAAATTCGGGTCTGGAATCTCGTCTGGCAGCTGATTGTTTTTTTGAGGCAGACATTGTTTGAGCTCTGTAACGTGAGGTTGTATCTTTTGCATCAATAATTTTTAAGTCACGCCTTTAGTTGCGGCGATGGGCTAGTCCCTTTAGTACTGTAATGGAGCTGAATGTTTAGTTGCTGTAAAGTGCAGTTGTTGATATGAAACTTCCCTACTATCCCCAATCCATGGGTAAGCATTGGTTCGTAGTTAGTCTTTCTTATTTTCGTGTATTTTATACTCTCTATGTATTTCCCTTTTCTATACAGTGTCTATTGGACTGCGGCACTCTTAGATCCTAATTACCCTAGGGCCCTCGTCGGAAGTCTCCGTGTGGGGAGCCGTCGCCTGATAGCTGGGCGCTGTAGCGCTTTTGTATTCCTATCATTCACACTGGTCTCTTTCCAGGGTTCCACGCTGAGGAGTAATATCCTCCTGGCGCTAACGGAGCTCTGAATCGGTTCCACGCCGTGGAGTAATATCCTCCTGGCGCTACCGCATAATCACTTGTTGACGTCTGGAGAAGTGGACCAGTTGGATTGAGTCTACCAAGGAGCTGAAATCTACTAATCCGCCAGTAGCCAATATGGTCAAAGAGGTAGTACGTTACATACCCGTCTTGTTTGGGTAGGATTTTACCTGATAAAATCCGCTAAGATACTAACTAAACTAAACTAACTTACCAAATTAACTACTTAAGATAAAATTCTCTAAAGCTCGCCATCTACAATGTCAGAGAAATATATAACTAACAGTCTAGCTCAACTACATACAATCATCACACATTCGTACCAACAATCAGACATCAGAATTCATACTAAGTTCATACAAGAGTTCACACTAACATCGTGTAAACACAGCCTTACACACAGGGTGCCATTATTATAGCCAAATGCACACCCAGACTAACTGTCAGAAGTTGAAAAATAAGCAAGATCCCTTGAACTAAAATAAGAACCTTAGTACATAAACGCCCCGATAGCTTAGCTACTATCGTAACGCAGAATAACACCATGAGGGGCAGCTCCCTCAAGTGTTCAAGACTTCCTGCACCGTTAGTGGGTACAGAAAATAATAATAGAGTAGAATATCTATTCTACAACAAAGAGTAAAAAAGTAGAGAATTATAGTTCAAGAGGCCATAAGCTAAAGTAACAGACATTGCAGAGTAACGTTATACAATAAAGAACTTTTACATAGCTGTAGATATAGATGGTTTTTAGAATACAAGGGTCAAAATACTTATTACAAGGAATCGCTAACTACTATTGAATAAGACAGAACGCTGTCGCAGCCTTTCTTCAGACAGAAGGTGCTCTCAGACGGACACAGATCGCTGGGCGACAGATATTTTATAGGAAACGTCATGTTTACTACCTATCTAGTAAACTGTACAAATTTACATGAAAGTAAGCAGAGTACACGACTAACGCCCGGTTTCTGGTACAAAATCAAGCCATTGATCTACCGTTTTGACAGCTGAAATTGATAAAGGACTGTCAACAACAGATTAAATGTACGAGAAATCGGCCGTTAAACACTAACCTTATTTATTATTTAATAGTCCGAAAAGTTTCCCTACTAAAATCTTCACAATTTATTAATTTATTTTTCGTACTGAGAATTTGGAGGAAAATATTTATCAACAATTATAATATGACAACGGCCGTCAGACTGCGACCATAAATAATGTAGAAATGAGGTAGGTACCCAGATAAACGATCAAATATACTCCTGTCAGACAAAAATAAACACAACAAAATATACAAGCTACGAAAGAAATCTAGCGTTCTACGGCGCTCTTATGGCCTAACTACTCTGACCAGACATAAAACTCTATCACCAATATTCCCTTAATCCGGGCGCCATTGAAACAGTGAGACTAGCCTGACCAAAAGAGATTGTTGGCAGGCTCAAGATACATTTATTAATCACAGGGTCGTGAGTCGAATATTGGTGATATAATTGAAACGCTGGATAGGGACTCGCCGGGAATTTGTAGATTTCAGCTCCTTGGTAGACTCAATCCAATTGGTCCACTTCTCCAGACGTCAACAAGTGATTATGCGGTAGCGCCAGGAGGATATTATTCCTAGGCGTGGAACCGATTCAGAGCTCCTTTATCGCCAGGAGGATATTACTCCTCGACGTGGAACCGATTCAGAGCTCCGTTAGCGCCAGGAGGATATTACTCCTCGGCGTGGAACCGATTCAGAGCTCCGTTAGCGCCAGGAGGATAGTAGATAAGCTATCGGGGCGTTTATGTACTAAGGTTCTTATTTTAGTTCAAGGGATCTTGCTTATTTTTCAACTTCTGACAGTTAGTCTGGGTGTGCATTTGGCTATAATAATGGCACCCTGTGTGTAAGGCTGTGTTTACACGATGTTAGTGTGAACTCTTGTATGAACTTAGTATGAATTCTGATGTCTGATTGTTGGTACGAATGTGTGATGTATGTATGTAGTTGAGCTAGACTGTTAGTTATATATTTCTCTGACATTGTAGATGGCGAGCTTTAGAGAATTTTATCTTAAGTAGTTAATTTGGTAAGTTAGTTTAGTTTAGTTAGTATCTTAGCGGATTTTATCAGGTAAAATCCTACCCAAACAAGACGGGTATGTAACGTACAACCTCTTTGACCATATTGGCTACTGGCGGATTAGCCAGATTAAAAGTACAACTATATAAATTCGGAAATTCGGATCTGGAATCTCGTCTGGCAGCTGATTGTTTTTTTTGAGGCAGACATTGTTTGAGCTCTGTAACGTGAGGTTGTATCTTCTGCATCAATAATTTTTAAGTCACGCCTTTAGTTGCGGCGATGGGCTAGTCCCTTTAGTACTGTAATGGAGCTGAATGTTTAGTTGCTGTAAAGTGCAGTAGTTGATTTGAAACTTCCCTACTCTCCCCAATCCATGGGTAAGCATTGGTTCGTAGTTAGTCTTTCTTATTTTCGTTTTTTTTATACTCTCTATGTATTTCCCTTTTCTATACAGTGTCTATTGGACTGCGGCACTCTTAGATCCTAATTACCCTAGGGCCCTCGTCGGAAGTCTCCGTGTGGGGAGCCGTCGCCTGATAGCTGGGCGCTGTAGCGCTTTTGTATTCCTATCATTCACACTGGTCTCTTTCCAGGGTTCCACGCTGAGGAGTAATATCCTCCTGGCGCTAACGGAGCTCTGAATCGGTTCCACGCCGAGGAGTAATATCCTCCTGGCGCTAACGGAGCTCTGAATCGGTTCCACGCCGAGGAGTAATATCCTCCTGGCGCTAACGGAGCTCTGAATCGGTTCCACGCCGAGGAGTAATATCCTCCTGGCGCTACCGCATAATCACTTGTTGACGTCTGGAGAAGTGGACCAGTTGGATTGAGTCTACCAAGGAGCTGAAATCTACAAATTCCCGGCGAGTCCCTATCCAGCGTTTCAACTATATCACCGATATTCAACTCACGAACCTGTGATTAATAAATGTATCTTGAGCCTGCCAACAATCTCTTTTGGTCAGGTTAGAGTCCACTGTTTCAATGGCGCCCGGATTAAGGGAATATTGGTGATAGAGTTTTATGTCTGGTCAGAGTAGTTAGGCCATAAGAGCGCCGTAGAACGCTAGATTTCTTTCGTAGCTTGTATATTTTGTTGTGTTTATTTTTGTCTGACAGGAGTATATTTGATCGTTTATCTGGGTACCTACCTCATTTCTACATTATTTATGGTCGCAGTCTGACGGCCGTTGTCATATTATGATTGTTGATAAATATTTTCCTCCAAATTCTCAGTACGAAAAATAAATTAATAAATTGTGAAGATTTTAGTAGGGAAACTTTTCGGACTATTAAATAATAAATAAGTTTAGTGTTTAACGGCCGATTTCTCGTACATTTAATCTGTTGTTGACAGTCCTTTATCAATTTCAGCTGTCAAAACGGTAGATCAATGGCTTGATTTTGTACCAGAAACCGGGCGTTAGTCGTGTACTCTGCTTACTTTCATGTAAATTTGTACAGTTTACTAGATAGGTAGTAAACATGACGTTTCCTATAAAATATCTGTCGCCGAGCGATCTGTGTCCGTCTGAGAGCACCATCTGTCTGAAGATAGGCTGCGACAGCGTTCTGTCTTATTCAATAGTAGTTAGCGATTCCTTGTAATAAGTATTTTGACCCTTGTATTCTAAAAACCATCTATATCTACAGCTATGTAAAAGTTCTTTATTGTGTAACGTTACTCTGCAATGTCTGTTACTTTAGCTTATGGCCTCTTGAACTATAATTCTCTACTTTTTTACTCTTTGTTGTAGAATAGATATTCTACTCTATTATTATTTTCTGTACCCACTAACGGTGCAGGAAGTCTTGAACACTTGAGGGAGCTGCCCCTCATGGTGTTATTCTGCGTTACGATAGTAGCTAAGCTATCGGGGCGTTTATGTACTAAGGTTCTTATTTTAGTTCCAGGGATCTTGCTTATTTTTCAACTTCTGACAGTTAGTCTGGGTGTGCATTTGGCTATAATAATGGCACCCTGTGTGTAAGGCTGTGTTTACACGATGTAAGTGTGAACTCTTGTATGAACTTAGTATGAATTCTGATGTCTGATTGTTGGTACAAATGTGTGATGTTTGTATGTAGTTGAGCTAGACTGTTAGTTATATATTTCTCTGACATTGTAGATGGCGAGCTTTAGAGAATTTTATCTTAAGTAGTTAATTTGGTAAGTTAGTTTAGTTTAGTTAGTATCTTAGCGGATTTTATCAGGTAAAATCCTACCCAAACAAGACGGGTATGTAACGTACTACCTCTTTGACCATATTGGCTACTGGCGGATTAGCCAGATAAAAAGTACAACTATAGAAATTCGAAAATTCGGGTCTGGAATCTCGTCTGGCAGCTGATTGTTTTTTTTTGAGAGACATTGTTTGAGCTCTGTAACGTGAGGTTGTATCTTCTGCATCAATAATTTTTAAGTCACGCCTTTAGTTGCGGCGATGGGCTAGTCCCTTTAGTACTGTAATGGAGCTGAATGTTTAGTTGCTGTAAAGTGCAGTAGTTGATTTGAAACTTCCCTACTCTCCCCAATCCATGGGGTTCCACGCTGAGGAGTAATATCCTCCTGGCGCTAACGGAGCTCTGAATCGGTTCCACGCCGAGGAGTAATATCCTCCTGGCGCTAACGGAGCTCTGAATCGGTTCCACGCCGAGGAGTAATATCCTCCTGGCGCTACCGCATAATCACTTGTTGACGTCTGGAGAAGTGGACCAGTCGGATTGAGTCTACCAAGGAGCTGAAATCTACAAATTCCCGGCGAGTCCCTATCCAGCGTTTCAACTATATCACCAATATTCGACTCACGACCCTGTGATTAATAAATGTATCTTGAGCCTGCCAACAATCTCTTTTGGTCAGGTTAGAGTCTCACTGTTTCAATGGCGCCCAACCTCTGAACTGACGGGCGTCGTTAGTGGCATTCTAATATTGCCATACTAGATTATGTGGTCTTTCTACGTATTTAATGCATATCATAGAATGGGACGTTTCCAAGGTGGCGGCCGTAATTTTGAATTCAGCAATTTTACTGATAATTTGGTAGGTCGTTAATATTTTTTGAATTAGAAATCCCGACACAAAAAAATGATTAAAGGTGGCCACAAGACTGTCTGAAGTTTGCTACAGGTTTCATCACCATTCATTCTCCAATAGGGGCACAGGGGAGCTCCTAACAACGCTTATTTACACAATAATGAAAATCGTGTGAACTATATGTAAAGCCAAAACATTACATTACATAGCGTCACGCCTTTAACCATACGGGGAGGCAGCGGATCAATTGTGTCCACTTTGAACCATTTTATGAGTTATTCAATACTCCATTTTGCGTAACAGGGGGCTAGCTCATCGCGGCAGCTATGGAGTTTTTAATCACCGTTAGAACGCCCGTATAATGTACTTAAGATAAATGAATTTTTTCATTGGTACATGGTCGAACCTGCATCTCCTGTGTGAGATTAGACCACGGAGCTCAGTTTTCTCCATAAAATCTGCTAAACGTGTCGGAGCTGTCGCTATAGCCCGCGATATTACATAGAAATGTCACATCGGTAACCGCAAGAAAATCAGGGTAAGTATTGGTTGTTAATGACAAGTCTTACGCAATGTAGAATTTAGGAATTATTTCAATCCATGCATTTTTAGTTCCTATTTCATGCTTAACTTTTATGGACCTACCTACACATAATAGACTATTTATGTACTCCATACAAACCTTTGTGGCTTAAGTTTTAAGGCTTAAGTTTCTTAAGTATTTTAAGTTAGAATTAATGTATTTATTTTATTTAAAAGGTGTTTTGATAAGTTGTACTAGATTCTCAGCCTAAATGATTAATTTAGTACAAAGAATGTATCTCAAAATAAATTATCAATATTTTTTCTGCGTCGATGGTTGCGTGCAACCTTCATATAAACCTTTGAAGTAGGTACCATGAAATTGGGTCGTTAATGGGTCGCATCATATAAAATATCATCGTTATGGCAACAAGATTAATGGCAATAAAAAAATCCGAGATATTGACCAAGCAGAACAGAAATCAACTTGTTGTATCGAACGAGTTTCGAGAACTCTTGGGAGCGATTTCTCGAGTTTCTCGAGTTGATCGAGAATTTAGCTTTACGGGGGTATAGCCCCTCGCCTAATGCCGTAGTTGTGAGATTTCCTCACGTCATTTTCCAACAAAGTTAGAGTATTATAATGTACCTACTTAAGTTTAATTACATACTTATCTCATTGGTACCTAATTAGGCATCATGTATCAGTCACATAAACTACTATAAATTCGAGAATATTTTAACGCATATATGCTGTTATTCGTTATAATACAGTATTTACCTAGGTTCCTGTTCCAACATTTTTCTAAAAATATTTATCTACTTAAAAATATATGCGATTTAATTTCATACATTTTTAGGACGTAAAAGACATATTTTCCACCCGTTTGTTTTATATCAAAAATGAAACCATTCGAGATGTAATTATAATAGAAACATAGCTTATATTATCAAGTTGCATAATATCACAAATAAACTTAATTTTTAATCTAGTTTCATTAATCATTTTCGGTATTCACGGAACACAACCAAATTTCACTTTTTTTTGTAACTCTTTCTTACTTACTCTGTGGGTCTATAGTATGAAAAAGATAACGAGGTGCTTGACGGGTGTCAGTTTTAGCCTGTTAGACAGGTTCAGTTTCAAAATATTGATTAATAAAATGAATCGATGCACTCTTCAAATATTTGTGAATTGGATCCAACAAATTTGGATAGATTTTAACATTCCTTTTTCAATTTTGATTCTTTCAGATTGTTTTCTGTAGCAAACGTATTCGTTATAGCTGATTTCAGTTTTTAATTTTATTTCGGAAAAATTATACCTAATCGGTATACGTAGTTTTCTCCGCCTCAACGAGACAAACCCGTATTTTGCTCAAAATCTACGAATTTACATGTCAACCTATAGTTATAGTTATAGTTTGTCGCGGCCCACTTTTCCGCAACTCGACGTCTTAAATTTGCGCCCATTTTGCGTGACGTGGGTTGGGGGTACTACTCCTGCCAACCCAGCTCCTGTAGGAAGCCTAGCAGACCCTTAATGTTGCCGACGACTTCCTGGAGCGACCTCGGCGTCCCAAGGTGTGTTGCCCGGTAGATGGCCACGCCGGAACATTCCAGCAGGACGTGGGGGGCTATCTCCTCAACCTCCATGCAGGCTCTGCACAGGCAGCTGTCCGTGACACCTAGAGTGTGTAAGTGTTTATTTAGCAAAGCGAGGCTAGTTATCGCTCCGGTTACCAAGCGAAGTTGTGGCCTCTTGAGCTTCAGAAGCTTACGCGACAATCTGGGTCTGATCATCGGGAGGGCCTGTCTGGCTTGCTTGCAGGTATCCAAGGTTAACCAATAATGTTGGTGAGTTACCTTTGTGTGTTGTCGTAGGGTTTTCCTGAACCAGCTGAATGGCAATGGTATTATGGGTTCTGGTCCCTCCACCGTCTGTTCCGAACCCAACCTTGCCAGTGCGTCGGCTGCGTCGTTTCTGCGCGAGCCACTGTGTCCCTTTATCCTTTTCAGGGTAACAATACTGTGGTTATATGTCAACCTAACACGAAAACTATTAAAGGGCTCGCTGCGCTCGCCCCCTCAAGTCTTCACCAAAGCTACCACAGCGTTTGCCCTAGTACTTTGTTTAAACCAGTTCACAATTTAGCGGTATAAACTAAAGCGTTATATCATAAGCAGTACGGTACAGTTTACAATTTTTCGATAGTTTTTAATCTAACGGAAAAAACCATAGATTATAAACTGTAAGTAAGTAAGTAAGTAAGTAAGTAAGTAAGTAAGTAATGTTTATTTGCACGAATATAGGTGTACATCAGGTGTATAATAATGTAATTTAAAATATGGTTCGCTATACTCTGCCATGCAGCATGCAAATATTAGTTAAACGCAAAAAAACACAAATTTACATAGATTTACATCAGATGTCGATATTTACTAAACGCGCTAAGGTATTTTTGTTAAATTTATGTCCACAAAATATTATAATGTTACTTAAAACTAGTTATAATGTACATATTATGTCATATTGACGTGTCTTCAATGTAGTCCTGTATTTTATAGTAACATTTTTCGACTAAGAACTGTTTAAGTCTCGCTTTATATATGTGAATATGGTCAATATTCCTAATCGATTTGGGCAATCTATTATACACTTTTGGCGCCATACCATAAATGCCTTTCGAGAATAGAGCTGTGGAGCTAGGAGGAGCACTTAATTTGATGTCTCGTTTACTATACATTGTCTTAAACAAATTCCACTTTACTTTTACAAATACAGCAGTTTCGTAAATGTAGAGAGATGGCAATGTTAAAATTCCTAATGATCTGAAGTGGGGCATACAGCTATCCATTGGTTTTAACTTACAGATTGCCCTTATACATCGTTTTTGGGCTATAAACGCCTTATCTTTGTCCGTTGAGTTTCCCCAAAATATAATGCCATACCTTAGTGTTGAGGCGACAAAAGCATGATAGACAGTCAACAGAGCAGATTGACCGGTAACTTTGCTAAGCATATATAAAGCATAAGAGAGCTGACTTAATTTTTTGCACAAATGTTCTATTTGCGGTTTCCACGTCAAATGTGAGTCGATGTTTAGTCCTAAGAATTTTGTTACTTTTATTTCGTCAATTTTTTTGTTTTTATATTGAATGTCAAGTTTATTAGATTGTATGTGGTTATAATTATTTGTGAATGTCATATAATTTGTTTTCTCAATATTAATTAACAGATTATTACATTCCAGCCAGTCGACTATATTTTTAAGCGAGTCATTAATTTCTAATTCGTATGTATTTGGATCTCGGCACTCCGCAACCATGGTACTATCATCTGCGAATAGAACCATTGAATGTGTAACTGATTTAGGGAGATCATTAATGTAAACGAGGAATAGTAATGGTCCTAAAACGCTACCTTGTGGTACACCATATTGAACAGTTCTCGGATGTGATAGATGATGAATTTCCGTTTTAGTTCTATCGCAAATTCTAGAAATCTGTGTAAGCTGTTGTCTATTGGTTAGATAGCTTTTAATAAGTTCAGCCACATTCCCTCGGACACCATACACCTCAAGTTTTTTTATCAGCGTTGTATGGTCGACGAAGTCAAATGCCTTCGTCATATCCATGTACAAAGCTGAAACAGGAATCCTTTTATCCAAGCAAGTCACTACCTGACTTAAGAAATCGTAAATGGCTAAGTCAATTGTTTTACTTTTTCTGAATCCCTTTTGCTCTTCTGCAAATAAATTTTTTTTCTCAAAATATTGATAAATGCTATTATAGATTACTTTTTCAAAGACTTTCGATAATATGGGGATTAGTGCAACAGGTCTATAGAAACTCATATTTTCACGGTCCTGTTTCTTGAAGAGCGGTCTAATTATTGAGGTTTTTAATTTCTCTGGATATACGCCTTGCTCTATCGATAGGTTAATTATACAGCTCAATATAGGCGCTATTAAATCTGCCACATATTTTATAACTTTAGTGCATATGTTGTCATATCCAGTACTGTTTGTATTTTTAAGATTTTTAATTATTTGATATACCTCGAGTGGAGAAGTTGGCTTGAAAAAAATGAGTTAGGATTAAATGGTATTTTCATTGGGGTATTTGTAACGTTCTGTTGACTTCGCTTTGATATCTGATCAATGTAATATTCATTAAATGACTCTGCAATTTCACGTGGATGAGTAATAAGTTCATTGTTATGTCTAATTTGTTTAATGTAATCCTTCGGCTTAGTCTTATTGTTGTTGTAGTTGTTTATTATTTTCCACGTAGTTTTCGATTTGTTATTTGATGTTTTAATTAAGTATTCATTCTGGGACTTCTGTGTCAATTTAATAATTTTTTTGAGTCTTTTTGAATAATTTATAAAGGTTTGTTTGTTTTGTTGGTTTGGGGCTCTCCTTGATTGCCATAACAACTCTCTTTTCCTTTTTGTACAAAGTTTGATACCTTTTGATATCCATTGTGGTCGTCTATTTCTTGAGATCTTTACTTTGATGATGGGAAAACATAGGTCATATAAAAGTTTAAAAGTACTATGGAACTCACTGAAAGCTGCATCAGCGTCTTTATTATTGTATACCTCGCTGAAATTGAGACTTGCAATATGATCTTTAAACTTTTTCAAATACTCTGCACTATAGTCATGCCTTAGTATTGACCAATTTTGGAGGACATTATTATATTTTACTGGACATTTTAGTATCTGACCAGTGTGGTCTGATAGTGCAAATTCTACTATTTCGGCTCTACATCCTCTGATGTTATGTATAAAATTGTCCAAACATGTCCCACTACTTAATCTCGTTGGTTCATTAAAAATTAATTTTAGATTGTAAGTTAATAATAGTTCTTCGAAATAAACCGCAGATCTATTCTTTTTGAGTCTATCTATATTAAAATCACCACACAATATAATTTTTATTTTACCCTTGCAAAGTCTATGTAATAGTTTGTCTATGTTGTTAAAGAATACGTCGTAAGTCTTTGTGTCATATTTTGCTTTTCTATAAATACATATTAAATTGATATTATACTGCGGAATTGTGATGCCACAGCATTCTATAAAATTAGGGATATTGTATTGTGATATATCTATTACATTATAATCAAGTCCGTTATTTACTAGTATGGCAGTACCTCCACTTCGCGTGTTTCTGGCAGAGTAAGTAGCCAGTGTATAGTTTTTGACATTAAGCGAATAAATATCAGTTTCAATCATGTTATGTTCTGTGATTCCTACTATATCTACAATTACTCCATTTGTTCGAAGCTCATCTAGATGTATTGTTAACAGGTCAGACTTATTTACTAGGCCATCGATATTTTGATGAAATATATTTACATGGTTATTCACGAAAAAACTTTACGTCATTAGCATTGTCATTATTCCTATAGTCATTATTATCAACATTGTTATCATTATTACTATCATTATCATTGTCAATCAAATTATTATTATTTGTATTTCCAATATTCCCCGTTATAGCACAATCATTTTTGTAATTAATTTCGAGATCCTCTGTCTGTGTCTCTACATTAATCAACATAGGCAAATCAATTGGTAGACCAGTTTGAGTTTGTCTGGAAATCTTACATTGCGTCAGATCCTTTTGTGGAGGATTGATTCTAATAATTTCTTCAAAAAGCTGTTGACATGCATACTGTCTGTTGAGCCTATATTTTCCGAAATATTTTTTATCATCTTTTTTACTTATACCTAAGAGAGTGGTGTGTGTAAAACGGGAACATATATGCCTGAAAGTACAATTGATCATTTCTTCATTTAAATGCTTACTGTTAACCGTTTTACATATTATTATTTTACATTGTAACATAATACTAAGATTATAATACAGTAACGACTTCATTCTGAGTGGATCTTTATCGTTTGAACCTCCTAAAACGATAACGATATCATTACGACCATAATTGTTGCACAGCGAAAGACATGATTTCATAACTTGGTCCATGGTAGCATTGGGCCTCAGAATTGACTCCACAATATATCCACTTCCCAAAGATTCTTGTAGGATACTGCGCATTCCTTTACCCTGTTCATCGGCTAAGATCATCACTCGTCGCTTTGGTTGTGATTGGTGCTGAGGTTTTGTCTTATTCGTGGTATTTTTTGTCTCTTGAGTAAGCACTGATGCCATAGCTTCGTTGGCCTTAAACGTTGATCTTATGGTTTTAGGTAACAACTCTTTCTGTATGGTCGTTACATGGTCATTCAGCTCTATGGGGCATAGCTTAATAGGTGTAATTTTTTCGACGACTCTATTTGTAAATTCAGTTGGTGTTCTACGGGGAAATCCACCCTGTACAGTATTAGGTGTGATTCTACGGTATTGTGGGGAGAAGAAACCCGGCGCTGCAGTGCTTCTAAATGGCACAGATTGATGAAGGCCCACTGATTTACAGAACTCTAGTTTTTTATTTGTGGTTTCTAAAGTGTGTTTCAGGTTCATAATTTCAATACTCAGGTTATCAATTTCGCTGTTCGCCATCTTAAGTTCTGATCGCAGTTTCACATTATCCTCTCGCAGTTCGTTACACTCTTCGCTGTTTTCCATGGCACTCGGTAGGCTTTGATGTGAGATATTCAGTAGCACCGACTCATTCTGCTGATAATCACAGCTGGTTATAAGACGTCGCGGCGCTCTCATTGTAATATTTTCCCATTGCCCTGTTTGTTTGTTTGTTTGTGGAGTGTGAGTGTGAGGGCTGTCGCATTTGTTGTTGGGTGAAATGATGAAATGAAATGAACTGTTCAAATCAATATATGAACGCAGTCATTGTTTTTACAGCGTCCAACACCAGGTGGCGCTACAGTCACCTGTCGTGTCAACTCTCTTGCCCCGTTTCTGACTGACTGAGTAATGGCGTAAAAGTGCACGTTTAAGCAGCATAAAGGATTACATCTTTGTTAATTAATGGACTATACTATAGAGGTTCGTATTCTCTCTTAAAATGCAAGCTTTTCAGCCATTATTAAAAAAACTGCACTATTTGTGTCTACAAAATGCGCTTTTACAGCTGATAGGGTACAACGCTACATAACGCTGAATAACATTGAATCTGAGGCGTCTATCTGTGTAGCGCTTAATGGAATTGCAATACAGAATAATGCATTATATTGTCTCGTCATTTTCTATGCAGCTATTGTAATCCGAGTGAAAAAGTCGTAAAACAACATTAATAAGTCGTTAAAAGTGCTTAAACAACCGATGTGGACCTTGTGTGGAATTATATAATACTTGGGCTGTCCTTCATGATCACTGTGCAGTAAATAAGTATACTACGACCAATCCTTCCATTCCCAAGTAATATAATTTTTTGCAGGAGGCACATAGGTAGTGCACAAAAAAAGGCTTATAAAATGTATAACGAGGAAGGGGGTTATTTAATAAAATGTGGTCCTCTTCAACCCTTTTCAACCACACTGTAAACATACAGGTCAAACACATAACCCTCTCTTTTTCGCTTTCGATAAAAATTAATCGCTATGCATTAGTCCCACTTACACCCGAGAATGGCCTGACCGGTTGCCTAATTCCTTTTTTATTTTATTCTCCTGAGTTCAGGAAGTTTAGCCTTTTCCAATTGATGGATCTTGTAGCGGACTCAGATTAACGAAACTTTTTCGATATGACTTCAAGTTTGACAGTTGTGCGATGCAAACAATTCTAACCACTCGCCTTTTTTACGGCCTAATTAGGCCACAAAGCTTTTAACCTTCTTTCTTTTTTTTTTCTTCATTAATGGCGGTCTAACATCTACGTTAATTTCGCCAATGTCACGTGTTTTTTTTTCAGGTTTCACTGTATTTGGTCAGGTTCTCTTTGGAGAACCTGGAAATTTTAGTGTTCACTTGTTGCTCCTTAGCACTACCCGGGAGGACGTGAAGGGCTGTAGGTACCAAGTATCTTCTTCGGACGTGAGCAACTGCCTCCCGCTTTTGAACTTTATTGCCATTTCATGACGTTGCAAATCGCAGGCCATTTTTTACGTCAAAACCTGCGAGTGGCGTTAATTTGAGTCGCGATGCATATAATGCGAAATGTAATGAATACCTAAAACGCATTGCAAAGGCACGCCGCGGGTAGCTAGTTATTGGATATTTTTACTACCGGCTCCAAAAAATTGCATCCTTAGACAATTAATTTTGCATCGAAACTCGTACGTCATGCAATATCGAAGAAACCCTGTTATCACAACTCTGGTAAACTACAAAATGTTATCGTATTTTGCTCGCCATTGTATCAGTTTTATACTGGTTGGCGGTCCATTGTATCGGCTTTCGAACAATACAATTTTCACCACTCATGCTTGAAAAGTCCTTCTTTGTGCTGGATGTAGACTGCATAAAATCGTATTTTAGGCGCTATTGCATAAAGTCGTCATCTAGACCACAGATTAATAATCTAGACTAAGACAACTGAGCCATTCAGCCTGTCAGACGACGTGACAGCATTAAATAAATTTGTTATTTTAATACATTTACTTTACTTTATTTGCATTCTATTTTCCATAGTAAATAAAAGAACCTAAAAACTAATAAAAACAAGTATAATTAACAAAAACATATAAAAATCCAAGTATGACTCGAGCAGTATCGCGTACGACCTAAGCTAATTATTTTTTTTTTCCGTCTTTTCAATAAGTCAACAGTGGTACGCGGGATATCTTCTGGTTTGTAGATGAGCAACAGTTTATCAATAAAGGCAAGGCGTTGTATAATATGGGCGGGGCAATCGAAAAATATATGATCCAGTGTTTGATTAGCGGCATTACAGATATTACAAATTGGCGAAGAAATAATTTGCATACGGTGAAGATGTGATCCGAAGCGGCAGTGACCAAATCTGAGACGTGTCATTAAAACATAGAATTTCCTGCTTTTCCACATGTTTGACTTAGAGAACCAGGCACGTCCAATCCTTCCACTAACGGATCCGTACCAGGAACCTTTAACTGCAAGAGTTTGTTGCCAATAACTAAACCATTCTTGTTTCAAATTCTGTTTGAGTTTGTTAATGAAATCAGAGTTTGGCACAGGTACAGTAGACTCAGGAGCATTACTTTCAACGATCGCCTTGGCCAGGAAGTCGGCATTTTCGTTTCCTGTCACTCCGACATGAGATGGAGTCCACATAAAGATAATATGTACATTTAATTTATGAAGTTGGGAGTAGCGATTCTTGATATCGTAAATAATATAATTGGTGTTGCAGTCTAGTTTGTTTGATTGAAGAGCTTTTAGAGTACTCATACTGTCAGATATTATGACCCACTTGTTTTCCGGGGAATCAGCTGGGTGTTCCGAAATATAAGTTAATGCTTTCGATATAGCAAGTGCTTCTGCTGAAAAGATACTCATTTCTTGTGGCAATTTCACTCCGAATCCATTTTTAATGTGCGGTAGGTATATAGCTGCGGCAACGCCGTTATCAGTTTTTGAACCATCAGTGTATATTTGAGTAAAATCAATATATCTTGCCAGTTGTTCACAGATTTCATGTTTATTCTTTTTCTCGGGATCAATATGAAATACCATTGAAGTGAATTTACTATCAAAATCGTCTGAGTAGCATGCCCAATGATCTTGGCTTCTATGTATATTAGACTGCTGATTAAAGTCAACCATATAGGAAAAATCATGAAGAATGTAGGGAGTTTTGGAGGAAGAGGCCAAAGCCTGATTATTTCTGTAAAATTGTACCAAATTTTTAAACAAAGGATGGGGCTCAATGGCTAACATTTTTAAGATAAACCTGTATTTTAGGTACTTGAAGCGAAGATTCAACGGTGGAATATTACATTCCACTTGAAGGGAATTAATGGGCGTGGTTTTCATAGCACCAGTAATAAGTCTTAAATTGTTATTTTGAATTACTTCCAATTTTCTTACAAGTTGATCATTAGCTGCAAAGCAAATAAAGCCATATTCAAAATGACTCCGAACTATGGCCTTATACAAAGTTATTAATACTTTCGGATCTGAACCCCAGTAAGTTTTAGTAAGAGACTTAAATATGTTATAACCCCTATTTGCAGAGAATATAATCTTATCAACATATTTCTTCCACGAGCAGTTACCCGTAAAAACAACTCCCAAAAACTTGATCTCCGATGCAAACATTAAAGGAGTGTTATTAAAATAAATTTTAAACTGAGCTTGTTTGATTTTGTGGAAAATTAACACTTTAGATTTTTCAGGACTGATGTCTAAATTTAAATATTTGAAATAATTTGAGAACCTAGATAGCGAATCATTTAGATTTCGCATAACCTCATTTGCATTCATTCCAGAGCTATATATCACCAAATCGTCCGCAAACTGAAGGTTTCGGACTTTGGAGCCCAAAATAAGATTAAGTTTATGAATATACAAAGTGAATAAGAGTGGGCTTAAAATCCCACCTTGACAAACTCCCTTAAAAGATGAGCGGGGACCGAGCAATTGATTGTTAATCTTAACATAAACTTTTCTGTCATGAAGAAAGGAAAAAATAAAATCAATAAATTTAATAGGAATCCCAATGGAAGCTAATTCCCTACACAAAATATGATGATTGACATTATTGAATGCACCAACAACATCAAAAAAGACTCCGGCAAACGACATATTCTTCTTCACAGATTGAAAGATGTCTAATTGTAATTGAGCTATACTTTCTCTTGACGATCGACCTTTGCGAAACCCAAACTGGTTCATGGGTAGTATATGATTGGATTCAACAAAAAACTCTAGCCTTTGTTTTAGAACTTGTTCAAAAATTTTACCAACGCAAGATGTAAGTGCTATAGGTCTATATGAGTCAGGGCAATGTTTCTCTTTATTTGGTTTTAATATTGGAATAAGACAATCTGATTTCCAATCATCAGGAATTATATTTTGAGACCATAAAGAATTGAACACATTTAAAAGAACTGATTTAGATTTATTAGAAAGCATTTTTAACATTTTTTAAGGAATCCCGTCAAGGCCAAAAGCTGTATCTCTCCTAGATGAAATAGCTGACTGTAATTCTTGAAAAGAAAATGGTTTTACCAGAAATTCGCTATTCTTAGCATGCACATAACTATGTAAATTCAAGTTAGACTCAACGGTATCAGGCGTATATTTTTTAAGGAATTCGAAGACCCAACTTATGTTATTCTTTGAGAAACTATGTAAGAAAGTTTTATTAAATTTTTTCATGATAGTCCAAATATGCGAAATCGGCGTGGTTCTGTTGAAGGATTCACATAATGCAACCCAACTAATTTGTTTTTGCTGCTTTAATGTAAGCTTTTTAAGAGCTTGCTTCTTTTTGAAATTGATGTAATTACATTCAGTTGGATCATTTTTAAATTGAATATACGCTTCTTTAGAGCACTCTACAACCTGGCTGCATTTTTCATTCCACCATGGGAGAGGAATTCTTTTTTTCCTAAATATTCCTGGTGATGAATTATTATTACGAAAACTGGACACTGGTGATGAATTCCGAGCAGCTAAAATTAAAATATCAATAAGATTTTTATAGCAATCTTTAGAGTTTGAGGTATCTATATTGAATTCTTGTAGAAGGGTATCTACATTTTTTTTTGTAATTATTCCAATTAACACGACGAAGGTTTAAATGAGTTTTCATAGCTGAACAGTCTAATGGAGATGAAGTGTAAGGTGAATTGTTGTGAATAAGTATTTTAATTATTACTGGAAGATGGTAACTACCTAGCGGGTCATCATACACTGTCCAATCACAGTTCAGAGCCAGTGATGGAGAAATAAAAGAAAGATCTAAAGCATTTCGCCTCCATTGGTGTGATCCAATAGTGGTCATTTGGCCATCATTTAGCAAAACTAAGTTATTGTCATTAGTACTTGAAAGGACATCACGACCACGAGCGTCTGTTGATTGACATCCCCATGCCGAATGGAGAGCGTTGAAATCTCCCGCAAAAAGCACAGGTTCTGGAACACTTTGTATAAGTTGATCAAATTTATGTTTGGTAAAAACCGGTAGACAGTTTTTAGGGCTATAAAAACTAACAATTGATACTTCCTTATTATCTCCGTACATTAAACGTATTGCTATGTTCTGAATGGAATTATCATAAAATGTATCAAGTTTTCTAAAAGTTAAGCTGTTATGAACAATTATGGCAACATGGTCGTTGCCGGAGTCCAATCTACAAATATTATAACCTCGAATATTGAAACGTTGATTCGGCTTTAGCCAAGTTTCACAAATAATTGCTACGTGAATATTATTCTCCTTCAGGAAATGTGTTAAAACAAGTCTATTACTAATTAAACTTTGTGAGTTCCATTGCATTACGTTTAATTGATCCATTAAAAAAGAATAACAAATTAATTACTCTTACTTAGTGTTTCAAGAAGAATGGTTTTAATGTTTTGTGAATTAATTGAAAGTTCGTTTGTTTTGTTCTGAGTTAGTAACTTAGTTACTGAGCCTACTATAATGTTCATTATATGTTCTGAATTGAGAAGCAGTGCTAGCTGATCAGAAGGGCTTTTAGATATTAGTGGAGGAAATGATTTTTCCAGGGTTTCAGCAAATGTTTTCTTGTCTAATTTCATTTTGTTTTGATTAATTTTCTCCTTTTTTGCAGGGCAGTCAGGTGAGATGGCGATATGATTGCCTTTGCAATGACAGCAAGAGGCATCCGCTGCATCAACTGTGCAAGACTTGAAATTGTGGTTGCCTGAGCAGATAGAGCACTTCTCTGCGTTTTTACAAAATTTAGCTATGTGTCCGTACCTCAGGCACCGTAGACACTGCTTCACTGGAGCGATGTACGGGCGAACCTCGAAGCGCCAGCTGTTCAGATCCACACTGTCGGGCAGGGATGGGCAGGAGAATGTTATTGAGACTGTCTTCAAAGGCTGGAACTCAACAGTGTTATTGTTAATTGTTCTTTTCATAAATCTTCTTACTGATACTATGTTTTTGGAGCAAGAAATATTTGAATAGATCTGCTCATTGGATAAATCAAGTGGCACATGTTGTATTACTCCAGTCACTTCAGTGGCCGTAGCAGGAATAGTCGCCTTTAGTTTGTATGAATCCAGAAATGTTTTATTGCTTAAAGCTGCATTGGCGAGCCCTGGCCGCTCAAACACAACGCCAATCTTGTATTTGTTGATGCGTCTTAACTGTTTTATGCCTTTATTGAATCTTTTGAGGCAGTTCGCTAGAGCCATCATGTCTCTGTCGCCCAATGCCTTGCCAGTGTCGCTGCTTTCAAAATAAACGATATAATCTAATTTACCTCCATCCACTGGGTAATAGCGGACATAATCCGGGACCTGAAAAGGCTTATACTTATCCTTGTCATCTTTTGGTTCATCACACGGACTTGAGGATTCCCCACTATCAGACAGATCCTCCTCCTCCTCTTCCTTCTTTCTTTTCTTAGGCTTCTTCCTGCCCATTTTTAACCAATTTACAGTATTTTTAGATAGCCTACTGTAATTAAATTAAATTTTCAAAATTTAAATTAAAATTTTCCGCCTATCAAGACAAAAGTTCCCGCGCTTTTTCCGACCTAAGCTAAAATGACATGCAGAAAATTAAAAAACAAAAATTAAAAATAAGTGGCGGGAAAGAAATTTGTTTTTCACTTCTATTTAGTTGTTTTCTTTGCAAAACTTGTTGTTTTACGAAAGTTCACAAATATGTCGTCAAGTGAAGAGGAAATAATGCTTACGCCTAACACACTAGTGCAAACAAAAGCAAAAGGAGTTTTGAACAGACATTGCCGCTTTAACCCAAGCAAATTTATCCTAAAACGTATGAAAATTTCATGCTCTGGAGAAGCGACAAACAAGGCATATATTCTCAGGAGGTATTTTTACATTATCACTATTTCATTTTCTCACAATCGAAGTGAAAAGCAGTTTGTATAACTCGGTCATAAACCCCATTTTACCCTCGACTTAAATATCCACCCTTGCCTTTGAATCGGGTGGATATCAACGTCTCGGGTGAAATGGCGTGTTTAATGCCCTTGTTGTACAATCTGTGGGTATATGTGTAATACTGTTAGCTATAGAAGGTGCTTCGTTACCGCATGCGACTAGCCAATAAAGGATCAGTGCAAATTGAGCAGCCTCCCCTTCACTCGTTTCCCAACACACAACACAATCTTCTATTGTGTGCCTGAAATATTTCGAATTTCGAACCTTTTCATGAATTTGCATTCGCATGGATTGCATTGCATTTAAAAAATTGCTTTTTTATGTGCACCATATGCACTTCTCCCAATGGTTCACCCAGTGTATTGTCCACCTTTTGTTGAAGGTCTAGAGGTAGGGCCTGGCTGCGTTTAAGTTTTCCGTCCGCATCCACGTCTACGATAATTTATGAGACAAAACTACGTATCAGTCTCTCTTTCAGTTTTTTTAGGGAATAAATAAGTGAATAATTAAGTGTTGTGATTTTGTTTTAATTTGCCGGCTGCTCGGTTCTTCTTTGAATCTCATAAAGTACCAAGCATACCACTAAGATCATAAAAATACGGAGGCCTAGGAATGATAGCTCGAGGCGGGAGCGACATGCAGACAATCGTAGGCGAATAGCGGCGTAAAGTCCGAGCGGCATAGAGTCCGAGCGGCATAGAGTCCGAGCGGCATAGAGTCAGAGCGGCATAGAGTCCGAGCGGCATAGAGTCCGAGCGGCATAGAGTCCAAGCGGCATAGAGTCCGAGCGGCATACAGTCCGAGCGGCAAATAACCATCTATCTAAACATAACAATATAACAATGGTACAAAAAGGCTACATTATCGTACACGTATATTGCTAATAAATAAGAGCACATACTTGAACACTATAATGCTATGTGCTTGGTGTTTGGTAGATCAATGCAAAGTCTTAAAACTAAGATAGTACAGATTTAGGCCGAACTTGTGTTAGCAGAAGCCTTACCGTTTCCATTTAGCCGATTGTTTATAGTTGTTTATCCCAAAACTTTAAAGTGAATTTCTAATATTTAGTGAATGCTATATTGAAGAATAATTGACTTTTTAAGTGATGTAACTAAATGCATTTTAAAATATCGTTATCGTAACTTATGTTTATACTGAGCCTCTGCCACCTCATACTTTCACATACAAGACCCTAGCCTAGAGCTTGGTTATAGGGCTAAGCAGGTAAACTCACTCACCCCACATACAACGCATGTGCTTTGTATATTTTTCACTCCAACCATCATGTTTTGTTAAAGTTGTCCGGTTTGGCACTTTAAGTTGTTCGTAATTGGAATTTTTGGCAGTTTTCTCCATTAATTGCTTTGAAACAGCAAATAAACAAATTAAACGACGACCTCTGTGGCGCAGGGGTTGTGGCTTCACCTACCATGCGAGAGATACCGGGTTCGACTCCGGCTGGGGGTAGAAAAAACAACCCCAGGTCTTGGATGTTAATATGTGTGTGACGTTTATTTTATTCTCCTGATATTCTCTTTTTTATTTTATTCTCCTGAGTCCCGAGGAGGTTTGGTGAAAAGAAAATTAGAAAATAGCCGAACAAATAATTCTGCGGGAAGTTTAGCCTTTTCCAATTGATGGATCTTGTAGCGGACTCAGATTAACGAAACTTTTTCGATATGACTTCATGTTTGACAGTTGTGCGATGCAAACAATTCTAACCACTCGCCTTTTTTGCGGCCTAATAAGGCCACAAATATTTTGAACTTTTTATTTTTTTCTTAATTAATCGCGGTCTAACATCTAGGTTCATTTCGCCAATGTCACGTGTTTTTTTTTAGATTTCACTGTATTTGGACAGGTTCTCTTTGGAGAACCTGGAAATTTTAGTGTTCACTTGTTGCTCCTTAGCACTACCCGGGAGGACGTGATGGGCTGTAGGTACCAAGTATCTCCTTCGGACGTGAGCAACTGCCTCCCGCTTTTGAACTTCCGTTTTTAAATTGCTCAAATGGCAATTTCAAGATCTCCAGAGGTATCTTGTTGTAGTAGAGAACCCTTGTTATAGTAGTGACCCTTAAAAGAATTGCTAACCTTCTCGAGTCTAAACCGGGGCGTAAGAAGTCTGTGATTATTTCAGGTTAACATGACATCTATCGCTAAGTTTGGAAAATGTTGTAAGGTTCTTATGTACATACATTATACTTTCGAAAATAGATTGACTACCTACAGTTAGTATGTCAATTACTCTAAAAAGTTCTCTTAAGGAGTCTGTCCGTTTTAAATTATAAAATGCTCGGATAGCTCTTTTCTGTAAATTAAAAATAGTTTGAATATCCACTGCTTTTCCCACATAACAAGATACCATGGACATGACACTACGAAAGTAACTAAAATATACTAGCCTAGATAGATAGTCAAAACTATTTCATTGCCCATTGATGCGTATGACCTGCAGCAAGACCTGGATAGACTTCATCAATATTGTCAAATTAATAAACTAGACCTAAATATTGACAAATGTAATATTATAACCTTTACCCGCAAACATGATCCATTACTGCATAATTACTCTATTAACGGTAAATCTCTTGAAAGAACAAATAATATCCGGGATCTTGGTGTACATTTAGACTCCAAATTTATTTTTAATGAACTTATCAATATAATAACCAAAAAAGCTAAAATAACCATGGGGTTCGTTCTCAGATTATCAAAAAATTTCAAAAAAGCTAAAACACTTAAAATCCTGAATTGCTCTCTGGTCCAAAGTCAGCTGGAATATGCTTCACAGGTCTGGAATCCAATGTATAAAGTTTACTGCGACCAATTAGAGAAGATACAAAAAAAGTTCTTGAGGTTTCTCAATTATAAATTTTCAATATCTAATCAAAATTACACAGAAAATTGTAAACACCATCATATACTACCTCTAGAGACGCGCAGTCTGCGCAGACTTGTTGCTCTTACACAATATCTTAGTAGGAAAGGTTGATTCTCCCAGCCTATTATCTCTTATTGAATTACGGGTCCCTACTTCTCGTAGTCGATGCTCTGATGTAACTCTTCACACTCCTTTTACATACTCTAATTATAGAAAAAATGCGTTTGTACAGCGAATATCTGAAAAATTTAATAAAAAGTATACAAAATCAAATGATCTTTTTAACACCAACGAGAGAAAAATAAAGCAGTTTTTTAGTTCCTCTTACTTTGGCAAAATTAAAATACAACATGCAAAATGAATAACATAAAGTTCATATTTATGGGTATGTAAGTATATGTATTATCTGTTTTACTACTGGCTCTGCTCAATTTGTGGCGTTATATCCGTGGCGTTCATGTCAACCAATGCATATAATTTAAGATGTTTTGTTTGTCTTTCAAGTTCTACATTCACATTAATTCCAATATAAATAATTGTGTCTTTCCTTACAACCAATTACCTAGTTCTTAATTTGGGTAAATATGACTATAGGTATTCTTGTTATAGTTATATGTATTTCTTCTTTTTAAAGGCGAAAACTTGTAATTGGCATGTTTATATCCTAACATTAAGTCTACGCAAAATTTTGTATATTTATATATGCTGTTAGTTTTTCTATGAAAATAAATTAAAAAAATAGATGTAGCCACATCCGTGTTTTGTCTGAACTTTCTCGCCACTGTATTTATTATTACATATTTTTTTAATTTTCTGCATGTCATTTTGAGCTTAGGTCATACGCGATAGTGCCTAGTTATTTGAGTTTTTGATTTTTACATATTCTCGTCTGCGGGAATGGCGGATACGCCAATAACAATTAAAAAGCAATGTTATAAAATACCAACTGATGAGAGGTAAAATATTTTATTCAACACCTAAGAAGTTCTTCTTTAAAAAACAAATAACCCGACTGCATTTTCTTTCAATACCAAATACAAACTTATTAATGCACCTACATGGAGTCTGAAAGTAGCCGAACCAATAGCTTCTGAAGCAAGAACCGTATCAATATTCTTTTTTCACTTCTCATGCTCGAAAAGTCCTTCTTTATGCTGGATGTAGGCTGCATAAAATCGCATTTTATGCACTAGAGCATAAAGTGTTGTCTTCATTTAAACTAAAACAATTGAGGCATTCAGCCAGACAGACGAGGTGACTACATTAAAAAAACTTGTTATTTTTATACATTTACTTATTTGCTTTGATATAATTTTATTCTATGATGCATTATAAAAAAAAGAAACTAAAACTAATAAAGAGAAGTATAATTAACAAAAACTCGAAGTATGTCTAGGCTCTATCGCGTATGACCTAAGCTAAAAATGATAAGCAGTAAATTAATATTAAAAAATACAGTGGCGGGAACCTCACATTATACCTAAAATATGGATAAGGTCTTGGGTGAAAGAAGCCCACTCCTTAGCAAGATCTGAATTAAGGGGCTCATCCCAGGTAAGGCCAGACAACCACAGACGTTGTATAGAGGCCTTGGCTTTAAATACAACAGGCGTAATCCACCCACAGGGATCATACATTCGGGCTATCAACGAAAGGACCTTTCTCTTAGAGATTACTGACTCAGGCTGATAGGAAGATCGAAAGGTAAAGGCATCGCTCGTAGGATTATATAGGACTCCTAACACTGCTATGGTTTGGGGATTATCACAGTCTTCAAATGTGTGCGGTAATTGGAGGTGTTCAGGAGGGAGGTTACTCAGGAGTTCGGGTTTGTTACTAATCCATTTTCTCAGATCGTAACCGCCGGATAAGATAAGAGCTTCTAACTCAGTTTTATGTTACGAGCTTCCTCTAGGGACTGAGCTCCAGTTAGGCAGTCATTTACGTAAATATCATTCTCTAACATGGCCGCTGCTCGGGGGAAGGTAGTACGCTCTTGTTCAGCAAGCTCTAGGAGGGAACATATGACAATGAAGGGGCTAGAACGGAGACCATACGTAGTGGTATTCAATTCGAAGGTAAGAAGAGTATCAGAAGGAGACTCACGCCAGAGAATGACGATCATCAGGATGGGTCAAGTCATTCGAAACATCATTTTGATGTCGGTCACAAACACTACTTCATGTCTTCGGTAGTTCAAGAGGATGTAACTAATATCTCTCTGTAACTTTGGGCCTTTATGTAAACACTGATTAAGGGAAACACCAGACGAGGTTGGGTTACTGCCATCAAACACAACGCGTATTTTGGAGATATCACCGGAGGCTTTAAACACACAATAATGAGGAATGTAATAGTACTCAGATTTTGAAACATTACAAGAAGACACACTCATGTGATTTAACACTAGGTAATCTCTCATAAAAGTTCTATATTCCGCAAGAAGGGAAGGGTTGGCATGTAGTGTCTTTTCTAAATTAATAAATCGCTTTTCAGCCGCAGTTCTAGAATCGCCTAGCTTGGGTAGGTCGAGTAGGAAAGGAAGCCGCACCATAAAACGGCCATCAACATGGCGGAAGGTTGTACATTTAAATAGTGACTCGCACTCTATATCTTAAGGGTTAATATGGGTTAGTTGAGGGGTTTCCTCAACCATCCAAAAATTGTTGAAAGCCCTTTCAACAATTTTTGTAGAGACATTTTGGATGGTTGAGGAAACCCCTCAACTAACCCATATTAACCCTTAAGATATAGAGTGCGAGTCACTATTTAAATATACAACCTTCCCCCATGTTGATGGCCGTTTTATAGTGCGGTTTCCTTTCCTACTCGACCGACCCAAGCTAGGCGATTCTAGAAATGCGGCTGAAAAGCGATTTATTAATTTAGAAAAGAGACTACATGCCAACCCTTCCCTTCTTGCGAAATATAGAACTTTTATGAGAGAGTACCTAGAGTTAAATCACATGAGTGTGTCTTCTTGTAATGTTTCAAAATCTGAGCACTATTACATTCCTCATCATTGTGTGTTTAAAGCCTCCGGTGATACCTCCAAAATACGCGTTGTGTTTGATGGCAGTAACCCAACTTCGTCTGGTGTTTCCCTTAATCAGTGTTTACATAAAGGCCCAAAGTTACAGAGAGATATTAGTTACATCCTCTTGAACTTCCAAAGACATGAAGTAGTGTTTGTGACCGACATCAAAATGATGTTTCGAATGACTTGGACCCATCTTGATGATCGTCATTCTCTGGCGTGAGTCTCCTTCTGATACTTTTCTTACCTACGAATTGAATACCACTACGTATGGTCTCAGTTCTAGCCCCTTCATTGTCATATGTTCCCTCCTAGAGCTTGCTGAACAAGAGCGTACTACCTTCCCCCGAGCAGCGGCCATGTTAGAGAATGATATTTACGTAAATGACTGCCTAACTGGAGCTCAGTCCCTAGAGGAAGCTCATAACATAAAAACTGAGTAAGAAGCTCTTATTTCATCCGGCGGATACGAGCTAAGAAAGTGGATTAGTAACAAACCCGAACTCCTGAGTAACCTCCCTCCTGAACACCTCCAATTACCGCACACATTTGAAGACTGTGATAATCCCCAAACCATAGCAGTGTTAGGAGTCCAATATAATCCTACGAGCGATGCCTTTACCTTTCGATCTTCCTATCAGCCTGAGTCAGTAATCTCTAAGAGAAAGGTCCTTTCGTTGATAGCCCGAATGTATGATCCCTGTGGGTGGATTACGCCTGTTGTATTTAAAGCCAAGGCCTCTATACAACGTCTGTGGTTGTCTGGCCTTACCTGGGATGAGCCCCTTAATTCAGATCTTGCTAAGGAGTGGGCTTCTTTCACCCAAGACCTTGTACATGTTCCTAAATTAGAGATTCCCCGACGAGCTTTTCCCAGTGGTGCTGTTACCTATGCCCTTCACGGTTTTTGTGACGCTTCCGAAGCGCGTCATACCGCAGCCGTTTATTTAAGATGTGTTGATTGCCATGATGGTCTGCTCCGTCCACCTTTTAATGGCCAAAAGTAAAGTTGCCCCTATTCGTAATCGCCTCACAATTCCAAAATTGGATTTACTAGGAACTTCTGTTAGGAACATCAGACAAAGCACGGATGTGGCTACATCTAGGCTAGTATATTTTAGTTACTTTCATAGTGTGATGTCCTATGGTATCTTGTTGTGGGGGAAAGCAGCGGATATTCAAACTATTTTTATTTTACAGAAAAGAGCTATTCGAGCAATTTATAATTTAACCCTTATTTCGACGGAGGAGGCGGTAGTAAAATAAGACAAACTTTATTTAATTATCTTGTTTCCTTGATCTTTCAGAGTCCACAAAAAATAAAAAATAAAATCTAAGTCCCCCCCTCTTGACAAAATTGGTGTCCGCCGTAACGGACACTGTCGAATCTGAGAGAAAAAAGTGATAAAATTATGTGTCCGCCCTAGCGGACTTTAGCGAATGATGTCAGTGTCTGTTTGAAGCTGTATATTATAAATGAAACAATGTTAGTAGTCAAATGAGGCTTTAATTTTAATCAAAGATACACAAATAAAAAACGAACTTAATTAAAAGAACGTGCGAGCATTCCTCGTGCATTACTTGACGTGGAAACTCAAAAAACAGTTTCGGTGAGTCTTTCCCGTCACAAAACAAAGGCGTGTGTCGCATTTCATGCAGTAAACCGTAGTTTTTTTATTGCAGTTCATACAACGACCTTCGTCCTTCACTGACGGAGCCTTTATGTTTACGATATAGGATCCATGCGTTGTTTACACAGATGTCAATCATTTGTGCGAACATAACCATGTACCAGCGCTTACTCCTGAAAGGAGTTCTGTACAAGGCGATCAGCATGTCAGCCAAGTCGACTCCCCTATATTCTTATTGTACTCCTTCACAATATTAGGATAATCGACATCAATTTTTTTCTTGGCATCCTTACAGTATCTTTTGATCCTATGAACCGATTCAACGTCAGTATAGGAACTGATTAAAGTAACAGCTTTGTTGTCGTGCCACCTCACTACTGACAACTTGTTTTTATTGCACACTGTTTGACTATAAGCTCCTCTTTGTTTCTTTTTCAGTGCCTTTTCACTAATTATTTTCTCTTCAGCTCCTCTTAGTCGGTTGTTTCTGATAGTGCCTACGGAAAAGATTCCATGACTTTCACGCAGCATGTAAACAAGTTCAGGTGACGTGAAGAAATTGTCGAAACAAACCGTTGCTGGTTTCTTCCGGATTGTCTGGCAAAGTGCAAGTACAACTGATGCACCAAATCCTAGCGTTTGCTCTTCATCAGAGAACTTGTTATACCTGAATGTATCGTCGCCACCGTATGGCAGAAAGTCGTAGATCAAGCCTGAAGTTCCAGCTCGCACGTACATTTTGAAGCCCCATTTGGTTGGCTTATCTTTCATATACTGGCGTCTTTTTCCTGCTTTGCTTCCTTTATAAGGTATCATCATTTCGTCTACGCTGTAAGTGTGTTCACCTGTTCCGCTTTCCTGAGCAAGACAGTTTTGTCGTATTCCTTCAGTTAATGGCCGAACCTTGTAAAACCGGTCTGAGTATCGAAGTTATTGTCCGCAAAATGTAAATTTTGGCGAATTGTTTCATACTTCTTGAGAGGCATGTTACTTGCAATTTTGTCATACCTGTATTTTATGCTCCAATAGTCTAAATATGACGATATCGAAACTATGCCCATCAGAATCTGAATTGCAAGTACATCGCAGAACTCGTCCTCAGTCAAATTTATGGAGCGGCCTGTTTTTTGCACAGAATATGTGTTCGTTTCCTGCACAACATTTGCTATGACATCTTTGGAGAAAAACATCGCAAAGTAATCTAGAGGTGTCCGGATTTCGGGAGGCTCTTCAGTTGCTACGGTATCTTCTATTTGAGCTCTGTACAACAAGGTACTTTGTTTCCATGTATACTTCAGGGAGAACTTTTGGATCTTCTTCGGTTTCTTTTTTGTTGCTACAGATGGTCCCCTGAGTCTTCTCTTTCTGTTTACAGGCGTGGGCAATGAGGGCAACGACGATATAGACGGTAAGTTTGAGTAATTGAGTTCCTGCGACAGATCTGGGAATACGTTTTGTAAAATCGGAGTCAAAGGTGTCGGATGAAGGTCGTCGTCGGGTTGCACATTTATTTCAGCATGATCTTCATCGGGGCTATCTAAGAGATCTAAGCGCTCAAGCGAAGATGCAATGGACGGTGCAGGTGAACTGGAGTTAGAAGGCAGAAGAGAGGGTGATTCAAGCTTATCTTCAGCGTCGGAACTATTGCCTGATTCCGATGGTGCACGTTCTTTTGGAACGAGTGCCAATATCCTATTTGTGCGTTTATGCATGTAAGACTGAAGCAAAGAAAAAGAAAAATCTAAGCAAACCACTATCTGTAACTACCCACTGTCCACTGTCCTAGACCAATGTAAACAGGCCTTAAGTAGGTGCAGTGCAGGTAAGTAGTTGCAGGTAAGTAGGTGCATGCAAGTAAGTGCAGGTAAGTAGGTGCATGTAAATAGATGCAGTAAGTAGGTGCAGGTAAGTAATAATATAATAATAATAATAATAATACCTTGGATACCTTTTACACACATTGATCTAGCCCCAAACTAGGATTCCCTGTATCTTGGGTACTAGACAACGATATATATACTTATATAGAGAAATATTATACTTAGATAGATAAACAACCATGACTGGGGTACAAACATCCGTTCTCATCAAACAAACATTTGCCCCCACCGGGATTCGAACCCGGGACCCTTGGTTTCGTAGGCAGTGTCACTGCCGACTCGGCCATTCGGGTCGTCGTACATATGTATAACTATTCGACAATGTCCGTCACCACGTACAACAAAAATATCACGACTTTACTATATGTTTCGACAGAGTCCGGTGTGACGGACAAGGCTAATAACACAATAATTACATGTGTTTCGACAAGGTCCGGTGTGACGGACAAGGTAAATAACACGATAATTACAGGTGATTCGACAAGGTCCGGTGTGCAGACAACAGAAAATAAAGTTATTTACGGCGAATGACACAAGCAAAATCAATGAAATTTGTATTATTTGAATGTTAGTAATGTAATTCTCATAAAACAGACAGAAAAATTAGGCAACATAAACAAAAATATATTTTTTCAAGTAAATTACCTGGAATGGTCTTGCGGTGCGCCGATTTGCCGACATTTTTTTGGCAACTGACAGATATGGGGTTGCCACTCCCAAAATTATTTTTTCTACCATAGCGTGAAAGATTAACCGAATGTTTGGTAGAAGTTTGGAGATAAAAATAGAAACGGCCGCAACGGTAGATTTTTTTTAAGTACCTGTCCGTTGGGATGGCCCTATTCGAAATAAGGGTTAAAACGAACAGACTCCTTAAGAGACCTTTTTAAAGAAATTGACATACTAACAGTAGCTAGTCAATTTATTTTCGAAAATATAATGTATGTACGCAAGAACCTTACAACATTTTCCAAACTTAGCGACAGCTGTAATGTTAACCTAAGAAATAATCACAGACTATGTGCGCCCCGTTTTAGACTCGCGAAGGTTAGCAATTCTTTCAAGGGTCAGTGCATTCTCTACTACAATAAGATACCTCTGGAGATTTTGAAATTGCCATTTGAGCAATTTAAAAAGCATGTTAAAGCGACTTTGTCGAAAAAGGGATATTACAATGTTCAAAATTACTTAAATGACAGGACTGTATGGGGTTAATCTGGCTCAACACAGACCTTGCTGTTAATAATTTTGTAATTATTTATTCCTGCTTATTAATCATAACAATTAAATTTTTCATATTTGTATTAGTTAAGCACAACCTATTTTTAAAAGAGATCTAAAAATAAATCTGTGGGAGTTTCTACGCCCTTCTTCTCCCACAGTGGTCCAATGTAGAGAAGAGGCAAAAAATGACGTTTGCTAAGTATATGTAAATATCTATGTAACGTACTACCTCCTTGACCATATTGGCTACTGGCGGATTAGCCAGTTAAAAACTAAAACTATAAAAATTCGGAAATTCGGGTCTGGAATCTCGTCTGGCAGCTGATTGTTTTTTTGAGGAGACATTGTTTGAGCTCTGTAACGTGAGGTTGTATCTTCTGCATCAATAATTTTTAAGTCACGCCTTTAGTTGCGGCGATGGGCTAGTCCCTTTAGTGCTGTAATGGAGCTGAATGTTTAGTTGCTGTAAAGTGCAGTAGTTTATATGAAACTTCCCTACTATCCCAAATCCATGGGTAAGCATTGCTTCGTAGTTAGTCTTTCTTATTTTCGTGTATTTTATACTCTCTATGTAACGTACTACCTCCTTGACCATATTGGCTACTGGCGGATTAGCCAGTTAAAAACTAAAACTATAAAAATTCGGAAATTCGGGTCTGGAATCTCGTCTGGCAGCTGATTGTTTTTTTGAGGAGACATTGTTTGAGCTCTGTAACGTGAGGTTGTATCTTCTGCATCAATAATTTTTAAGTCACGCCTTTAGTTGCGGCGATGGGCTAGTCCCTTTAGTGCTGTAATGGAGCTGAATGTTTAGTTGCTGTAAGTGCAGTAGTTTATATGAAACTTCCCTACTATCCCAAATCCATGGGGTTCCACGCTGAGGAGTAATATCCTTCTGGCGCTAACGGAGCTCTGAATCGGTTCCACGCTGAGGAGTAATATCCTCCTGGCGCTAACGGAGCTCTGAATCGGTTCCACGCTGAGGAGTAATATCCTCCTGGCGCTAACGGAGCTCTGAATCGGTTCCACGCTGAGGAGTAATATCCTCCTGGAGCTAACGGAGCTCTGAATCGGTTCCACGCCGAGGAATAATATCCTCCTGGCGCTACCGCATAATCACTTGTTGACGTCTGGAGAAGTGGACCAGTTGGATTGAGTCTACCAAGGAGCTGAAATCTACAAATTCCCGGCGAGTCCCTATCCAGCGTTTCAACTATATCACCAATATTCGACTCATGACCTTGTGATTAACACGATCCGGGGCGGTAACGGCGATGGCCGTTATTCTTACTTCTTCTGATATGACAGTACGGCGATCCCCGTAATTTTTCAATCCTCTCTAAATGTCGGTACGGTTGCCTCCGTAGTATTTCTGTGAGATCTCCATATAAAAAAAATCCACCGCCATTCTACAGAAACACATCAAAGTTGTACTGTCAATCTACAGCCAGTTGAGTCGCTCTTTGTAGTGACCAGTGCACACACGCATACTAGTACTCACACATTGACAGTACGGTAATACCCGATACGTTTATGTGGGTTTTCAATCGGCGTGTGCGTCAGTGTCACTCAGGACGTCGCCAGTGGTGGACGGTGTTTTTGATCACGTTACGCGGGTAAACAAGTTGTTCGGAGATGAAAAGTAAGTTGTTTTACTTGTTACTACCTGTTTAGAATACTTCATATTGTTTTATAGCATGTGTTTGAAGCGTGATTAGTAGAATAAATCACCAACACGTCATTAGTGTGTGCGAAAAGGGAACCGCCGCACAATGGCGTGGCGTGATGTACAATAGGTACAAACTTACGATGGTTATCTTTTCGCACAGACTTTACAGGATTCATCGTTTATTTTGTTTTTAGATGAATCGACCAAGGAAGGGTGAAAAAGAAGAGGAGCGCATCCAGCGGCTTCTAGGAGAGATGTCTTCGTCGGAAACGGAAAAAAGCTCTGATAGTGATCATGACCCATTCAGTGATAGTGATGGAGCCTATGGAACAGACCATAATTTTGAACCGAACTTTAGTGATGTTTCAAGTAGCGAAGACGAGGAACTAAAACGTAAAACGATTAGGAGACAAAAACCTGAATTTAGTGACTCAAGCGACACCTCGGCAGAGTCAGATGGTGATTCTCAGACAAAAGCAGCAGTTCGCCTCGTAAGTCAAGGTGTCATCAAAACGCATGGTGACGAGCATAACAGGTCACTAAATTTAGCTGCCCCTCAAGAATCATCTGACTTGCCTAGAGCAGAAAGTCCATCAATATTAGTCAACGAAACTTTTGAAGAGCCTGCTGTATTCTATTCTCAGACCAAAGCACCGGAATCAGCGCTTGATGTTTGTGGGCTTTCTGATCAAGCCGCTAATGTTAAAACTTTTGTCGTTCCTGCTGGAGCCGAAATACCAGAAATACTGGTTGATGTCGGTGATCAACCCGTTGATGCTGCTTCGGATACTCCCAATATAAATGCACAAGATGATAATAATGAATGGTCATGTACCACAGAACCGATCCCTGAATTCGATTTTGATTTTGCCTCACAGGGACTTCGGGTTGAACTTGCTGATAATACTAATCCGCTTGATATGTTTAAACTGATGTTCTCCGAAGAACTAATAGACTATCTCGTGGCCAGAACGAATGATTACGGTCATCGATTGACTGACACAAATAGACCTCATACGAGGCACAGCCGAAACCAAGTCTTCCGCAATGTAACCAAGGACGAAATGTTAGCATTTTTGGGACTATGCTTACTACATGGGCAAATACAGGCACCAAACTTCCGGCAACTGTTCTCCTATTCTGACCCTCTAAATTATCACCCGATATTTCCTCATGCCATGTCGTCTCGAAGATTTCAGCAAATACTAAGGTGCTTATGTGTGGCGAACGTCAATGCAAAAAGCGAGAAAAAAGTCACAGACTTTCTGATGGCAATAACTGAAAATTTTCGTCGTGTTTATGGGCCAGGAAAAGAACTATCATTGGACGAATCACTGATTTTATTCAGAGGCAGATTACACTTCCGCCAGTACATAAAATCTAAGAAAGCGCGATATGGCATAAAGTTTTATGTGCTAACAACTGCAGACGGTTATGTTTTGAACATCTTTATGTACTGCGGCAAAGGAGATGAATCAACAAAGAAATCTGATGAATCTACAAAGAAAACAGAAATGATTGTCATGAAACTTTTAAGGCCTTACCTGATGAAAGGCCACCATGTCTTCATGGACAACTTCTACAATGATGTAGAACTAAGTCAAAAATTATTAGATCTGCGTACGCATACCAATGGCACGTTACGAAAAAATAGGAAAACCAATCCCAGATCACTGGTTACTAAGAAGTTGAAGAAGGGGGAACATTACTGGCTTCGTAAAAAACAAGTGTATGTTTCTGTCTGGCAAGACAAACGGCCTGTCCATGTCATAACAACCAGGAATCATCCCACAATGACTGAAGTTGCGAACAGATTTGGGAAATTATCGACAAAGCCAGTGGAAGTTGGAGAGTACAACAAATATATGGGGGGAATCGATCGTAAAGATCAAATGGTTGCATACTACTCGTCACCGCAAAAAACCATTCGTTGGTACAAAAAAGTATTCTTCCATTTGCTAGACATATGTGTTTGGAATGCTTTTTATGTGTTCAAAAAGTACTTCAAGGATGACGTCAAGTACAGCTTTCTGGCATTTCGAGAGGAACTTATAAAGCAAATGATAAAGCTGGACAACAACACGAAAGGCACAGAATTGTTGAAAAAAGGAAGCATTTTTTCCAGTAGACGCACAGAATATACAAATAAACCACAGACACAGAGAACTGAGAACCCGGGACCCTCAAAACAAGTTGCTGAAAATCATTGGCCAGAAGACATTCCCCCATCTGAAAATTCAAAGAGAAAGCTAAAATACCTCAACTGCAGTCTTTGTTACAAGAAGAAGAAACGTAAAGAGACCAGGTATAGATGCAAAGGATGCACGGCTAAGACTCCTCTTTGTGCTACGTGTTTTGAAGAATGGCATCTATTGTATTCAACAAATTAATGGTTAGCTTATAAGTTGTTGATTTTTACAGATATAAAATTGATCTCATTAGAACTGTACACTGTTCATTATAATTCCTAATAATATAAGACTGTTGTCACTTGTTTAGTTATTTACATTTTGATATAAAAATTAATCTCATTAGAACTGTGCACCGTTCATTGTTATTCCTAATAATATAAGACTGATGTCACTTATTTAGATATTTACATTTTGATATAAAACTTTATCTCATTAGAACTGTACACTGTTCATTGTTATTCATAATAATCTAAGACTGATGTCTCTTGTGTCGTTATTTACATTTATATACTATAAACAAATATATCTCATTATAACTGTAGAGCTTGTCTAAGCTCAAATGACGCGCCCCACCACCTCATTGCGTCATTTGAGCTTAGACAAGCTCTACACTGTTCATTGTTATTTCTAATAATACAAGACTGATGTCTCTTGTTTCGTTATTTAGAAATGGATGGCTTATATGTTCAACAACTTGATTATGACAATTGATCTCACTGGAGCAGTGTGATATTGAACTTTTTTGTTTAAAACCTAATTATGTTTTGAAAATTATAACTAGAGCCAAATAAATAAGATTAGTGTTTAAGTTTGTCTTTCTGTAATGAACGAAAATGTTTCCTATTATGATTAAAATGAAAATAATAAACAAGTAATTTCATTTGTTTTACATCCCCTTATACTAACTGTTATATCCGTACTGACATCTCCTACCACGGCAACAACGTATTGGCATGACAGTACGGCTATAACTGTACTACTGTCATAACCGTACTGATTTTCTCTAAGTATTAATTTGATGAGTGAAGTGACAGTCCTGTAATAACCGTATTACTGCTATAACCGAACTGTCATTTGCAAATGTATTTTTGTGTTATAAGGTGGCAGTACGGCTTTGACAGGGGTTTTGGTTTGTATGAAGATTTTTACTGCTTATCTTCGAAGTCGAGCTAGTGAGGTACCGCCCCGGAACGTGTTAATAAATGTATCTTGAGCCTGCCAACAATCTCTTTTGGTCAGGTTAGAGTCACACTGTTTCAATGGCGCCCGGATTAAGGGAATATTGGTGATAGAGTTTTATGTCTGGTCAGAGTAGTTAGGCCATAAGAGCGCCGTAGAACGCTAGATTTCTTTCGTAGCTTGTATATTTTGTTGTGTTTATTTTTGTCTGACAGGAGTATATTTGATCGTTTATCTGGGTACCTACCTCATTTCTACATTATTTATGGTCGCAGTCTGACGGCCGTTGTCATATTATAATTGTTGATAAATATTTTCCTCCAAATTCTCAGTACGAAAAATAAATTAATAAATTGTGAAGATTTTAGTAGGGAAACTTTTCGGACTATTAAATAATAAATAAGGTTAGTGTTTAACGGCCGATTTCTCGTACATTTAATCTGTTGTTGACAGTCCTTTATCAATTTCAGCTGTCAAAACGGTAGATCAATGGCTTGATTTTGTACCAGAAACCGGGCGTTAGTTGTGTACTCTGCTTACTTTCATGTAAATTTGTACAGTTTACTAGATAGGTAGTAAACATGACGTTTCCTATAAAATATCTGTCGCTAAATAAGGCTGAATTGGAGTATGAGGTTGAGCTTCGAGGAGGTACACCGGGTACTGTTCTGGACCTCAGGAAACAGCGCTTGTACTTGTGCCGAGCGATCTGTGTCTGTCTGAGAGCACCTTCTGTCTGAAGATAGGCTGCGACAGCGTTCTGTCTTATTCAATAGTAGTTAATGATTCCTTTATGTATGTAATAAGTATTTTGACCCTTGTATTCTAAAAACCATCTATATCTACAGCTATGTAAAAGTTCTTTATTGTGTAACGTTACTCTGCAATGTCTGTTACTTTAGCTTATGGCCTCTTGAACTATAATTCTCTACTTTTTTACTCTTTGTTGTAGAATAGATATTCTACTCTATTATTATTTTCTGTACCCACTAACGGTGCAGGAAGTCTTGAACACTTGAGGGAGCTGCCCCTCATGGTGTTATTCTGCGTTACGATAGTAGCTAAGCTATCGGGGCGTTTATGTACTAAGGTTCTTATTTTAGTTCAAGGGATCTTGCTTATTTTTCAACTTCTGACAGTTAGTCTGGGTGTGCATTTGGCTATAATAATGGCACCCTGTGTGTAAGGCTGTGTTTACACGATGTTAGTGTGAACTCTTGTATGAACTTAGTATGAATTCTGATGTCTGATTGTTGGTACGAATGTGTGATGTTTGTATGTAGTTGAGCTAGACTGTTAGTTATATATTTCTCTGACATTGTAGATGGCGAGCTTTAGAGAATTTTATCTTAAGTAGTTAATTTGGTAAGTTAGTTTAGTTTAGTTAGTATCTTAGAGGATTTTATCAGGTAAAATCCTACCCAAACAAGACGGGTATGTAACGTACTACCTCCTTGACCATATTGGCTACTGGCGGATTAGCCAGTTAAAAACTAAAACTATAAAAATTCGGAAATTCGGGTCTGGAATCTCGTCTGGCAGCTGATTGTTTTTTTGAGGAGACATTGTTTGAGCTCTGTAACGTGAGGTTGTATCTTCTGCATCAATAATTTTTAAGTCACGCCTTTAGTTGCGGCGATGGGCTAGTCCCTTTAGTGCTGTAATGGAGCTGAATGTTTAGTTGCTGTAAAGTGCAGTAGTTTATATGAAACTTCCCTACTATCCCAAATCCATGGGTAAGCATTGGTTCGTAGTTAGTCTTTCTTATTTTCGTGTATTTTATACTCTCTATGTATTTCCCTTTTCTATACAGTGTCTATTGGACTGCGGCACTCTTAGATCCTAATTACCCTAGGGCCCCCGTCGGAAGTCTCCGTGTGGGGAGCCGTCGCCTGATAGCTGGGCGCTGTAGCGCTTTTGTATTCCTATCATTCACACTGGTCTCTTTCCAGGGTTCCACGCTGAGGAGTAATATCCTCCTGGCGCTAACGCATAATCACTTGTTGACGTCTGGAGAAGTGGACCAGTTGGATTGAGTCTACCAAGGAGCTGAAATCTACAAATTCCCGGCGAGTCCCTATCCAGCGTTTCAACTATATCACCAATATTCGACTCACGACCCTGTGATTAATAAATGTATCTTGAGCCTGCCAATAATCTCTTTTGGTCAGGTTAGTCTTACTGTTTCATCTACAGTAATAAAGTACTTTGACTATTGACTATTGACTATTGACTTCGCTCTTAACAAAATTAGTTCAACACTTTGTTTTCTGTCTTCACGAGTCAGTTGTGTTGGATGTAATTTATAGTTGGACGGACAGTAAAATTGTCCTAGCATGGATAAAGACCCCCCCTCATAATTTACAAACCTTCGAAGCAAATCGTGTGTCCCAGATTGTGAATGCGAAAATTCCCTCTGAGTGGCGTCATGTAACTGGACAGTTAAACCCGAGTGATTGTGCTTCCCGTGGCCTTACTGTTTCCGCCCTTATTAATCATTCCCTGTGGTGGTCCCATAATGGTTAAAATTGCCCTCTAGTTCCTGGCCTCAAATAGATAAAACCAATGACATGATACCTTCTTCCCTTCCCGGACTCCGCTGCTTTGTAACCACATTGTCGACCCCTTCCCCAGAATCAGATTTCCTGTTAGAGCGATACAGTTCCGTATATAGCGATATACTTGGAGTGTGATTGTGGAATTGGTGTTGGTACTGCTGAATGGTAAGTTAGTAGAGACTCCTATTATCATATGTTATTCTCCAGAAAGCTATTTTATCCCATTTTTTTTAAGATTTTCTAAATTTTCCTACTTTGCTCTCATCTATAGTCCAAGTACTTTTTTGGTCTATATTTACAATCATACTATCTGTTATTTTTATACAGAACGGCAGCTGGAACTATGCATATCAGATATCCAGAATATAAATCTGACACATGGATATAAAATAAACGCTTCAAAAAAACTCAGCTCCAAGAGAGAGCTTCATCAAGTCCCGGAGCTGGAATATAAGTGGGGAAAAACCAAAAAATAAAAACCTAGCTGATCTATTTGATTTTTTATTATTTTATGTGTTGATTAGAAAGTTCCTTTTCTAAGTGAAAAAAAAATCGTGATTTTTGATCTCATTATAATTTGTTTTGATGGCATTTATTTTATTATAGATACTTATGGCACCTACTTTGTTGATTGAGAAGATATTTTTTTAGTTTAGAAAGCAATAAATGTTTTTTTTCTTATTTTCGTAAGATTTTGTTTTATTTATTGGTAGCAATTCCCCAACATAAAATGTTGAAAAATTAGCAATTTGAATCTAGGTAGTTTTTTATTACAAAACGTTATATTTTATCTGTGTTTTTGATTTAATTGTCATCTCTATAGATCATAGTTGTACCTTGAACGTTTAGATATGTCCTAAAGTCCAAGAATCATAAAATTATGACGTGATTTTTCTGTTGGATCATAGTTGGAAACATAGGAGGCAACTATAGTCCACCAAAAAAAAAACAAAAAAAAAACTACATACAATAAGAATTTCCTAATACCGTTTTTTGCATCCTAAGCTCAGATAAACATAGTAGTAGTTACAAGCGGTACCATCTTAAAAAGTGAAACGCTGAAAGTAGTATAAGGTATCAAACTTAAAATTGCCATTTTCTGGACCAGTTTTGGGTGATTTTACGGTAATATATTTTAAGGCTACGCTTTGCCGCTTCGTAAAGCCTTGGGCTAGTTAGTAATCAATTATTTATCATTTGAGTATTCGTTCATATCATAGTATATTTTATTTTTAAGGATTCTAGTGATAGTAGATTCTAGTTCCGTCTTGTTGAAAAATTATATTATTTTGACCTCTTGTGGTAGAAGGTTTAATTGATTTTGTGAAAGATCTAATATTTTAATGTATTTTATCTACACACATATCATAAACCCTCTTTACTGCGTCTAAAAACCCGCAAGTTAAGACAAGCATAATGTAAAACTATTTGGAAAAAACTCATTTCTTATCTGAAAATTTACAAATTTTCAGATAAGAAAAAGTAACAATGTACACATTATGACCATAATTTACCAAAATTTGTCAAATTATGACATTCAAATTTCGAACGCCGACGCCCGCCTGCGTGCCGCCCCTAGTTTGTTTGTCTGTGGTACTACAGAACAAGCTAAATAACTGCAGAGCAATGATCAATGCCACAATGCCGGTCAAACATGCGGTTCCTGAACACATCAAAGAGAGCTTATGATATGTGTGTGGATAAACTAGTGTAGGCATTAAAACTCTCCAGTGATATTATTGGTTCGGCTCGGCTCGTTTCATAAACCCACTCTCGAGTATTAATGCCCTCCATTATGTAGCAGTCACATAAACTACTATTGCCGTATTCAGATGTACTTCGTAAACGTGCACCAACACAATCGTATCAGATTTCGCTTTTGATTTGGCACCAAACATTTGAGGAAAATCTGACCTGATTGTTTATTTCGTGAACACGGAATAGATTATGAAGGGACCAATAGTGATTGTTATGTCTGTTATACGTTCCATTAATACTGAAATTCGTTTCATCAGACCATAGAACGCAGTCTAAGAAGTTTAATTTGCGGGCTATTTCGATTTGAATATCCTGGCAGAACTCTTGAGTATCTCCGGGATCTATTTTCATCACCAAGCATCCATGACGTCCGTTTGTATTTGTACGTTTTCAAAACACTAACAGAATAATAACAGAGCGTCACGCCTTTTCCCATACGGGGTGGCAGAGGCATAATTGTGCCCACTTTGAGCCAGTTACTCTATATCCTATTTTGCGTGACAGGGGGCTAGCCCATCACCGCAGCTATGTAGTAATGAAGGTTTCCTTACGATGTTTTCCATCACCGTTAGAACGTCCTTATAATGTAAGATAAATTATTATCTCAATGGTACATGGTCAGGAATCGAACCTGCATCTCCTGTGTGAGAAGCAAGCGTGAAACCCATTAGGCCACGGAGCTCTTGGTGCAAAACAAAACGAGTATAGCTGGTTCTTATCTCTTGAGAAACTTCCTAACTAGACTACTAGTTTTCAGGTAACACTCAAAATATGTCAACATGTTTAAATCAAAATCGGAGATTTTGTTGCTTTGGGCATTCAAAACGTTTATTGATACTTCCAATATTCAATAAACTTTTCATCATACGCGACAAAACTTGTCTAGGCGGTATTTGTCTGTCTGGATACCTCTCAACACCGTAGAGCTAAATTGCAATTCTTGTTGTTTGAAAAGTACGCTTCTAAAACGCATTGTTCTTGATAGGCCATTATCACCCAATTATGAAATGGAAGCAAAACAAAACAAAATCGATGAAAATATTTAAAATGTTCGTTCGAATTTCAAAATTGCTGTCCCGCATCGCAAGCAAAGTTGAACGTTCCATTTTTAAACTCTTTTCGTCAGAACGCTTCGAGTAATATGGAAATGTGAGTAGAATTTAGCATTTAACGATTTTTTTATCTAAATCTTCAACAGGGTAATTAAATGTCAGATTAATAAGAAAATAATATTATTTCTTGAGCATAACATTGACTGTATCATCTGGAGAAATAAAATAGCGAGTGTTTAAATTTCGATTTTTTTAGCTGGTTTGATTTCAGGGTGAGACAAGTGTATTTTAGAAAAAAATAATGCAGGTTTTTTTGTTTTTTTAAATAAAAAAATTGACGAAGAAAATTGGCAAATATATTTAGTTAGCTTAGCTCAACACAAATCTAAAAGTGTATACAGGCTTATACGCTTTCCATACAAAAAAACGCAGCATTTGCATTTTATTACGCACGAGTCGTTTACCTCTCGCTCGCAAATTTTGAAACGGCAGCCATCTTGCCACTTAGCGTGTTTTCGCCAAAATGGCTCCGCCATTACAACGGTTATGTAAAATTAGTTATCTCATGGAATTAAGGTAGTTTCCCTCCAGGACGCCATAGATTTTTCGACCCTATACGGTACCTAAATATATAATCAGTATTGGAAATATATGATTGTTTAAATTTTGCACCATAATATTAAAAACATAGTAACTAATATGAAAAAATAAAATTGGTGTTAAATTTCGCCGCCGCTGCAATTTGGCGTAAAACATAAAAAGCGCAAAAAATCCAGTATGTTTGCGGATTCTTAAAAAATTATAACTACAATATTACATTTTTTTGTTACCTCGACAGCGTCCAACAGCGCTTAGTTCAAAACTACTATCTGAAAGTAAAAAAAAAACAAAATGTACTTCGTAGCACATGTAGAAGTCAATTAAAAAAATGTAAAAAAAAAATGTTGTGATTTTTACACGCATTGATAGCATTATGCTATCTACTCTAAATATATGCTACGTTTTTACAATGTAACTTTTAATCAATAATTAAAATATGTTGAAGACACACAAAACACAGATATAAATATCTTGTCTAATCTACTATCATTGAACTATGAACAGAATCCCGAACTTTGGTATAAACCATATACCTATTGTATGGAATATTGCCATTGTTCACGCGGACACCACGTGAAACCCGACGACGACAACGGGGAGCGGCGCGGGGAGAGCGGCGGGGCATCGGCGCCGGCGCGGCGCCAGCCACGACGCGCCCCACCACGACTACCAGATCGAACGGCACGGCGCAATGACGCGTCCGTGATTTTTATATTTACATTTGTTAAATAATATACTTTTACATGTCCAGGGTTGTTTTCATCGCTGCCATCCTTCAGCCCCACTCCTGGACAAGTTGGCGACCGTGACAGGACGCGGTCTGCAAACAATGGCCGGCGAAGTCTAAAGAACAAAGAAGCCATCTCGCCGGGCGGATAACGTTCCAAGGTCACGCGGACATCTCCTCGAAGTTTCTCGGACAGCCATCACTCCAGGAAACCATTCGCAAAGGAAGTAAGCCCGTTCCTTATAATTTTCTATTCCCTTGCACCCCCTTAGATTCGTTGTGAATAGTGTCGTGAGTTTAGTGGATAGGTATTTTAAATAGTGAAACTATTAACGTAATCTTAGTGTACGTGAAAGTTAAAGTGGAAATATTTCTGATTTCTGTGCGCATAGCAAGCTTGTGCGTTCAAGATAATATCATTACATAGTATCCTTCGCTTAGCCCTGCACTCGCTTGCATCCTTAGTGCTTTGCTTGAGCCTTTGCATCGAACATTCCAGGTGGACGCGGCCCGGGCACGACTACCGCGCGGCGCGGCACGTGATTGTTGCTAAGCGCGCAGCAGTCACCGCGACAGCTGCATCGTGCAGCGTCAGCGCTACAGCGCGCTCGCTTATCTTCTAGCTTCGCTTCACTGGAATTTGGTTTCGCTTGCACATTTTGGCCCTTCTCTTTGTTTACTTATTTTTGCACCTAGATTCACGTGTTAATATAATGACGGCGGAGGAGGTGGCGATGTTAGTCCGCAAACGCGGAACTATTAAAGGGCGTGTTACCAAGTTTAAAGAGTTTCTTACTGCGTTCGAACAAATTAGCAGGGATATGATAACCACGAAACATATAAGCGATTTAAATTTAAGGTTGAAAAAAGTAAATGAACTCTTAACGGAGTTTGAAAGTGGTCAAACGCAGATTGAAACCAAAGATGCTGCAAGAAATTTAGATAGAAGTTTGCAAGAACGCTTCGAAATGGAGGGTCACTTCTTTTCGGTCATTTCGAGCGCTGAGGAAATAGTTTCGAGGCATCTGGAGCGAGTCGAGAGCCCCAGTCGTAGACTTTCAGTTGGTAGTAATTCTAGCAATCACTGCACTAGCCATCTTCGACTTCCGACGATTAAATTGCCTAGCTTTGATGGAAATTACACAAAATGGCTCGAATTTCGGGACACTTTCGACTCGCTGATCAACGACAACGATGCCATTTCCAGTATAAGCAAATTTCACTACCTCAGATCCTCCCTAGAGGGCGGTGCTGCGGTCACAATAAAATCGATTGAGTTTACGGCCGATAATTACGAGGTAGCGTGTGACTTACTTTGTACAAGATACAATAACAAATCGTGTTGATAAATAATCATCTGAAATCGTTGTTTACGCTCGAGTCTCTGAATAGCTTCGCGAGAAGAGTGAAACTACAAAGCTGAGAGCTGTCTTAAACGCCTCGGCGCGCACGACGTCAGGCAAGTCATTGAATGACATTTAGTATGTTGGCCCAGTGGTGCAAAATGTCTAATTGTCAATTCTTTTGAGATTTCGGCAGCATAAATATGTTTTCATCGCTGCCATCCTTCAGTGGCGACCATGCCAGGATGGCAGCGATGAAAACAATCCTGGACATGTAAAAGTATATTATTTAACAAATGTAAATATAAAAATCACGGACGCGTCATTGCGCCGTGCCGTTCGATCTGGTAGTCGGGTTTCATGTGGTGTCCGCGTGAACAGCCATTGTGCGCCATAAATAGATCACAATATCTGAAGAGACATTAAGAAGCTGGGTATTGTCGAATGCCCATCTTTGATGTGTTATTCGTCTTAAGAGAAACAAATTCAAAATCCAGAAAAAATATATAACGAAGACATCCCTTTATATTATAATGTTTGTAAACATTGTAATGTCAATGTTAACTAAGTATATGAATAAAAAATATAAAGGTTTTTCAACTGTTTCAGTTATTTCTTTATATCTAAAAGGAATATTAATATGATTCTGGGTCAAAAATAGGGGTGTGGCCGTAACAGCCATGTTGCAATGAGAGCTATTAAGATCTTTATTTTAAAAATGGTTTTATCTAAATTTCAACAACAACAAATATAATGATCTCCAAAATATTTTTTTATACCCAAAATGGGTAAATGATCTCAAAAGTTGTAGAAAATATCAGGGCAAAAGATTGCGGTAGCTAAGGTGAAGGGTAATGAGGATGAGCGAAGCGAAGCTCCTTTTATCCTTCGTGTTAGGTTGAACATCTAAAAACAACAAAAAATACTTAAAAACTTAAGTGCACAAAATATAAAAAGAAGTTTGGTGATCATTTATGCAAACACAATTTGGTGATCATTTACATAAACATAAGCCAATTACAACCACCACGAATTTAGTGGCTACTTTTACCGATACTTGCGCCGCAGGTTGCTCAAATCCGCTAACAAAATGGCGGCTCAATGACCTACTTTGGACCGTCGGTCGTCGTCGTCGTCATGACACTGTCATTGAGTCACGATTTTGTTAGCAAAATTCAAGCCTAGGCTATAATATGATGCAGTTTACGGCAAGCAGATAAGGCGAGCTCCGAGCATGACCGGTTTATTACAAAGAGTTTCTGGATTACTGGGCATATTATGTACTTGATTTCAGATAAAACACGGATGTGGCTCCATCTAGGCTAGTATATTTTAGTAACTTTCATAGTGTCATGTCCTATGGTATCTTGTTGTGGGGGAAAGCAGCAAACTATTTTTATTTTACAGTAAAGAGGTCTTAGAGCAATGTATAATTTAAAACGAACAGACTCCTAAAGAGAGCTTTTTAAAGAAATTGACATACTGACTGAAGCTAGTCAATCTATTTTCGAAAATATAATGTATGTACGCAAGAAACTTACAACATTTTCCAAACTTAGCGAAAGCTGTGATGTTTACCTAAGAAATAATTAATGACTAATTGCGCCCTGGTTTAGACTTTTTCCAAATTCCAAATGTCTTTATTACTGTAGATATTTACATATACTTAGCAATCGTCATTTTTTGCCACTTTTCTACATTGGACCACTGTGGGAGAAGAAGGGCGTAGAAACTCCCACAGATTGATTTTAGATCTCTTTTTAAAAATTGCTTATGCTTAACTAATACAAAATACCTAGTCGGTCCTTAAGTTCTGTCACAAGGTTTTTGATAGATAAAACTCAGCAATAAACTTTTTCTTATTCGTATTATACATGATTAAAAAGCTTATTTTATACGAATCAAATTGCCATACAAGACATTTTGTACGATTATCGCAATATGACAAAAAAGCTTATAACTTGAGACAATCGCGAACCCAAAAGACGCCGCAACTGACAAAAATACCACTTACCACAAATTTAATAAAAAAACAGTGTTCCAGATAACCAACAAGGTTTTTTTATTTATTCTGAAACCTCGATTTTAGACCATGCTTAACAACTAGCATTTGATTTTCTGTTAGCTTTCAGTTCCAATTGCTCCCAAAGAGAACTTTACGTACTTTTTACGTTTTCAGAAAAACTTATAAAAATGATCTTGTGGGCAACAAGTACACTACGTAAAATGTGAATATGAAAATTAGTTTTACCCAGACTTAGTTATCTTATGCTTCAAAATGAAGGTAACGGGTTCAGGGAGAGTTCTGACTAAAATCTCACGTAAGTTTGACAGATTTTAAGAGTCATGGAAAAAAGATAAAGTGAATCACGTCCGTATTTTTGATTGGGTAAAAAAGTGCAAAATCTCTGAAGAAACTAGCATTTGTGTAATATGGCTTTGAGCATTTAAATCCAATAATAGTTCTTATTTATCAGTATTTAATGAGCTATCAAACCATATCATCATCATCATCATTTCAGCCTGTTAACGTCCACTGCTGAACATAGGCCTCTCCAATCGCACTCCAGCGTGACCGGTCCGTAGCCACCTGCATCCAACGAGATCCAGCGATCCTCACCAAGTCGTCGGTCCATCTCGTAGGTGGCCGACCCACACTGCGCTTGTCAGTACGTGGTCTCCATTCAAGGACCTTTTTGCCCCATCGGCCATCCGATCTTCGCGCTATGTGGCCTGCCCATTGCCACTTCAGCTTGCTTATCCTACGGGCTATGTCAGTAACTTTGGTTCTTCTACGGATCTCCTCATTTCTGACTCGATCTCGTAGAGAAATACCAAGCATAGCCCTTTCCATAGCTCGCTGCGTGACATTGAGCCTCTGAAAAAGTCCTTTTGTGAAGCACCACGTTTCAGAGCCGTAAGTCGTCTTTGGGGGTGGTAGCCAGATCTCTTCCGGAGATTTTTAGCACCCTCTGCCCCGCCGTTACCGTGGCCGCTACCGTAGCCAGGAATAGCGGGGCCGCCGGGGACAAGGGGCCTGGTTTTTGTTTGTGCTTTCATAGAGGTTTTTTAGCCTACTGTTACCACGCTGGCTAGACGGGTTGGTACAGGGTTTGTTTCGAGTTTTCCTTCTCTTGCACTGATGTTGTAGTACATTTGTCCCTTAGTCGCCTCTTACGACTCCCTGGGAAGTGAGGGGGTGGTGACTAATGTATTCTAAAGCCGTCACCACACGGCCAATCATCAATCAAACCATATATAGTATTAAATAAAATAAAACTTGGTATTATTTACTATGCGGCAAAATATTTGTGACAGAACTTATGGACCGATTATGTATACCTAGTCGGTCCTTAAGTTCTGTCACAAGGTTTTTGATAGATAAAACTCAGCAATAAACTTTTTCTTATTCGTATTATACATGATTAAAAAGCTTATTTTATACGAATCAAATTGCAATACAATACATTTTGTACGATTATCGCAATATGACAAAAAACCTTATAACTTGAGACAATCGCGAACCCAAAACACGCCGTAGCTGACAAAAATACCACTTACCACAAATTTAATAAAAAAACAGTGTTCCAGATAACCAACAAGTTTTTTTTTATTTATTCTGAAACCTCGATTTTAGAGCATGCTTAACAACTAGCATTTGATTTTCTGTTAGCTTTCAGTTCCAACTGCTCCCAAAGAGAACTTTACGTACTTTTTACGTTTTCAGAAAAACGTATAAAAATGATCTTGTGGGCAACAAGTACACTACGTAAAATGTGAATATGAAAATTAGTTTTACCCAGACTTAGTTATCTTATGCTTCAAAATGAAGGTAACGGGTTCAGAAAGGGTTCTGACTAAAATCTCACGTAAGTTTGAAAGGTTTTAAGAGTCATGGAAAAAAGATAAAGTGAATCACGTCCGTATTTTTGATTGGGTAAAAAAGTGCAAAATCTCTGAAGAAACTAGCATTTGTGTAATATGGCTGCATTTAAATCCAATAATCGTTCTAATTTATCAGTATTTAATGAGCTATCAAACCATATATAGTATTAAATAAAATTAAAATTGGTATTATTTACTATGCGGCAAAATATTTGTGACAGAACTTATGGACCGACTAGGTAATATTTAGTCATTATCATAATTAGTAAGCAGGATTGTCAATTGTCAATTGTAAGACGGGCTGGTTTCCGCAACTCGACGACGAAAGCGCCTATTTTGCGTGTGGGTGGGAATGCGACATCATTCGAGCCAACCCAACTAGTAAGCAGGAATAAATAATTACAAAATTATTAACGGTAAGGTCTGTGTTGAGCCAGATTAACCCCATACAGACCCATTGAACATTGTAATATCTCTTTTTCGACAAAGTCGCTTTAATATGGATTTTAAATTGTTCAAATGGCAATTTCAAGACTCGCGAGCGAAGGTTAGCAATTCCTTCAACTTCCTCTACTATAACAAGATACCTCTGGATATTTTGAAATTGCCATTTGAGCAATTTAAAAAGCATGTTAAAGCCACTTTGCCGAAAAAGGGATATTACAATGTTCAAGATTACTTGAATGACGCGACTGTATGGGGTTAATCTAACTCAACACAGACCTCGCTGTTAATAATTTTGAATGATTTTATTCGTGCTTATTAATTGTAATAATTAATATTGTAATATTTGTGTTATTTTAGTACAAACAATTTATAAAAGAGATCTTTAAATCAATCTATGGGAGTTTCTTTGCCCTGCCTCTCCCAGAATGGTCCAATGTAGAGAAGAGGCAAAAAACAAATAAAAAACACTTGAACTTTGAACTTGCACCGCGACATGATACCAAAGTCGCACATCATCACTAATGAAATCTCTAAGCTAGTATACCTCGTGCCACGAGATATGAGCGGTGGCCTTTAATGCGTAGTAGTCAATTTTCAATACCTGTAAATATACGCAGTAATTCCCGCCAACGTTGCCCAGCGCTCTTAATTCGAGGCGCTAGGTATACTCGTATTATGTTTCCAGATCTCTCTCACGATTTACTGTTTAGTTACCATGACAGTGACAGAGCTATGCGTCAATCTCCTTCTCTTTGTTTCGTTTAGAAAGGAAAAGAAAGCTGACGCGTAGGGGCGCGCTCAACTTTTAGTTCATAAAAACAAAACGCGGTTGTTCCCTATTGGAAAAAAAAGTTGGAGTGTCCTGTTCGCTGATGAAGGGCAACCTTCCATTATCGCTGAAACGCAAACTCGTCGACATGTGTATCCTGCTTATCCTAACCTACGGTGCTCAAACTTTTTCGCTGACGGAGAACCAGAAGTCCAGACTCAAGGTTTGTCAAAGAGCGATGGTGCGAACCATAACAGGTGTTAGACTGACGGAGCACGTTAGAAACATGACGCTACGCTCCATCACTGGCATTGCTGACGTAGATGCAAAGACAGCTAACCCTAAATAATATGACAACTTGTAAACATTAATTTAAATTATTGATTTATTTTGCCCAATGTTCACTAAATTTAGTAATAATTTTGACATTAAGCGATTTCAGACACAATGTATATTGTTAATGGATAATTAAATGAAAATGAAATGTGACTGGGCTGGACACGTTTACCGCAGGCACCCCCAGAAGTGAGCGAAAAACTTGCCAACGAATGGGTGCCAAGCGACAGACACCGGCGTAGGGGTAAGCCGAGACATCGATGTCCTGAACAAGTTCCTGCCAGACTGGGCGGGGGCAGCACAGGATAGGAATAAGTGGTCCAAGAAAGGAGAGGTTACCCAGCAGTGGGCACAAAACAAAGACAATATATCAAACAGTCAATTGTAGATCGGACTCGAACACGAAGGCTTCCCCAATAGCATTCTAGAAAACTTAACCACTAAAAATAATAAAACAAAAACAAAAGAGACTAATATTATGTCTGAACTTTGATTCGAATCCAATCCAAACTAATTGCACCACCACAACAATGTGTTATGCCGCGAATTCTGCGATATTATTTGGATCATGTTATGGTTTGTTCTATCGCGGCTCGTATTAAAACACCTCTCTCATTTAATGTATAAAATCTCGCGTAGAATAGACTAGAATAGAATAGAACTTGATTGCATTGAAAACAAATCTTATGGGCTACGCATACATCCCTCAAAACCAATTGTAAGTATGGTTTGTCTGTGGGTCGGGGTCACACTTCATATTAAGATTAACTTAAATTGACATACATATCTAAGAAGAAACAAGTATTGTTGAGTTGTGGACACAGAAATGGTCGAATACAATTATGATAATATATATAGGTATGTAGGTAAGTAGCTAAGTAGGAACTTCTATGTTTTATATGTAGTATTAAAAATACATTGATAATTTATGTAGGCAATTAGGTACTTATCCAGAAGGTATGTTGTATACATGACTGAAAATGTATTTCTGTTCTTCTCAAGTCTAATAAGAGAAGGCATTTCATTCAATAATCTGGGAATCTGTCTTTTTAGCACTCTACCGCCATTTACTTTTGTAGTTGCAAATTTTCCTAGAGCTTGTATTGAGACCGTGCTGCATGGGTATTTTATGGTTCTGACTGCCATAGTTGCTGACGGCTACAGCGTGTTTATAATTCGTATATTTGTTGCTATAACGGCAAAAGAAATACACATTATGTTAAAATTTCAACTCTCTACTTGTTTGTGGTTCATCAGTTAGATTCTGCTGACGGACGGACGGACAAACGGACAGACGAATAAACGGACAGACCGACGGAAGGATAGGATGACGTTGGATTTGTAATCCCATTTGGCACCCTTCGGGTATGGAACCCTAAAAGTTAGATCCTTTTTATGACGTTTTTAATTGTTTTTAATAATTAATAATTTTAGCCTATCAATGTCCCCACCGAGGGGCAGAGGCCTTTACCTGGATACGAGTAAGATTAAGCCATACTTCACTACGCTGGCTTAGTGCCGATTGATGGAGGGGTTTTTACAACCACTACCACGTAGCGATAGTAGTCGGGACCTAAAGCTCAACGTGTCATCCGAAACACTGAACGTTCGATAATGTACTTAATATAAATTAATTATCTCATTGGTACATGGTCAAGTTATGAACCTGCATCTCCTGTGTGAGAAGCAAGCGTGAAACCGTTTGACGACCCGAATGGCCGAGTCGGCAGTGACCCTGCCTACAAAACCAAGGGTCCCGGTGGGGGCAAATATTTGTTTGATGAGAACGGATGTTTGTACCCTAGTTTGAAGTATGTTTGTACCCTTTGACGCGCCCGCTGGCCGTCAAGCTGTTTCCGTAATCGCTCCCTAGCTTTTACTGCTATTCAATTCAATTTATTCAAAAAACCGCAGTGAAACTTTTACTACTTACTAATTGAAAACGGAGAAACAAAGTGTGCAAAACAGAATCGCATAAATTAATAGAAAACAGGCTTTAGAGTCGATAAATTAAACGTTAACTCATCGATCACGGGAAGTGCCCGTGCGTCAGCTGACCGTGCAAGTGCAGAGGACTCCCGCCGCTAAGCGATCGACGTAAGCATCACACTTGCGTGCGGCCGCCTCCATCGCCGGCCGACAGCGATCTGCGTGATTCATCGGTCGCCCGGCAAGTGAGTACACTACTCAGCAGAAGCGGCGGCGGAACGAGTCGGCGAGTTGTCTCTGGGAGGACTAATTTTCGCAACCTAGATTTGGCCCCTGTTTTTTACTTCTTGACCTCGAACTCTAAAAGAAACACATCATGTTGATGGGTCCGTACCTAAAATGTGGTGTCTGTTGCGGTTTAATAAACGAAGCGGAGTACTAGGACTGCATCAGCTGTGACAATAGATTACACAAAGCATTTGTGTACGACTCACTCAACCTCCAGTCCTCAGACCCGGCAAATTTGACTTGCGTATGCCCAGAGTGCAAATGTAAGAAACCCAGGGGAGATAACAGCAACACCCCCGTGCGCCCACCTCCGAATCTAAATCACCTGAACGTGACCTACAGGAAAGATAGAAACACTAACCTTAATTTGGATTCTTCGATGGAGTATGGCTCGGCGTTCGACACCGCTGTCATCCTTACAGAGCTAAGACAGCTTAGAGTCGCAGTCAACGACCTATCGCTTCAAAATGAAGAACTCACCCTACTTAGAAAAGAAGTTACCGAACTAAGAAACCAAATTGCAATGATGTCGGTCCCCTCGCCAACCCCGGAAAATGATAATATTATACGGCTTAAAAACCAAGAAATCACCGACCTTCGCTCCTCCGTAGCTGAGCTGCAACAACAAGGACTACGGAATGACATCGAGATTGCTGGAATACCAGAGACTGAGAACGAAAACATCCGTCAATTGGTACAACAACTGCCACCAAGATCGGGGTTGTGCTCACCGAGTCAGACATTGACGGATTTCACCGAGCTGGACCCCGGCGATCGCCCCTACCTCAGTCACCCTCTAATCCCAAGAACCTGCCCCGTCCTATTGTGGTCAAGCTAGTTCGCCGAGCTAAACGAGACGAGATAGTAAGGGCGGCAAAAGACAGAAAAAACGTCACCTCGCTAGACATAGTACCCGGTACCAATCTGGATGTCTACATAAACGAGCGACTGACCAAAGCAAACAGGCTGTTATTTCGGAGCGCAAGGCAACGGGCACTGCAGCATAGGTTCCGGTTCTCATGGGTGCGTGACGGTAATATTTTCGTGCGCAAAGCTGAAAAAATGCCTGCCATCCTCATACGCTCCGAAGCAGATATTGATCAGAAAGTTGGCCCCTTCATCAACCCTAAAGCCACGGATTTTCGTCCAATTTAGTCCACTTTATTCTTTACATCTATCACCGTACTTGACGAAACCTTTAATTTTTGTGCTTTGCTTTATATATATGCTCCTAAGAACCATCCCTTCCCTTTCCTTCCTCCATACCTTAGCCCACTCCATGAAACTGATCTTCCAAATCCTCACAAACAAAATTCAGTACAGCCTTGTCTCCGCATCAGCTCGCCATGCTTTCATGCAACTGACATTCCTTCCCGCTTTCTCAAATAGCCGCTCCCCTTGACTTTTTGGAAACTGTTAACCAAATAGACCACTCGTATTCAATAGAATGTCAATTGCATGATTCAGTGGAAAAATGTTCCGAGTCATTAACGGAAGAACTGAATTTCAGACTTCTGACCTTTAATATCCGCAGTATTAATCATAATTTTGACGAGTTTTTGGTAACCCTTAAACGCTTAAACACAAGTTTTGACATCATCGTACTCACCGAATGCTGGTTGGCTCCGGGAGCAGGCGTAGGAGAAATACAAGGCTACAACTCCTTCTTCAACAAACACAACCACAATCGAAGTGGCGGTGTGACTGCCTACATAAAAGACTCATGGAATGCAAGTGTCCATGAGCCTACCTTAGATGAAGCCGAATGTCTGTCCATCGAGCTCCCAAACTCTACAACCGTCCTAGGCATTTACCGATCCCCGTCTTTTACAAATTGCGAAAGATTCACTGCCTCTCTTAACGACCTCTTATCAGGCCTCAAAAACGAAAAATCGGTGATTGTTGCTGGAGATATTAATATTAATATCCTTGACGAACAGGATATGGTAAGCACGGAATACCTTTGTACAATGGCTGAACTGGGATTCATTCCCGCAATTACCAAGCCAACAAGACTAAATAACTGCCTTGACCACATATTCATTCGAGCCAGCACCAAATTAGTCCTCGGTTTGGTAGCTATTACAGACGTGACCGACCATAATTTAGCGATAATGGCGTTGTCTCTGTCCAAAGGCTGCCCTAAGAAACCTGAGAGAGTATTTAAAAAAATCGATTTCCTTGGAGTAGTTTCTGAACTACAAAACGCAGACTGGGCCCCAGTTATGAACGCTGCAGAGGTTGAATCAGCCGTCTCCTTATTCAACTATACCCTGAATACCGCGGTGGATAAACACACATCCTTGAAGCAGCTAAGCAGATCCAGCCTTATCTTGAAACCATGGATTACTCCAGGCTTGATGAGATGTATCAAACACCGAGATAAACTCCATCTTGAATCAAGGAAACACCCCAATGACCCAGTCCGAAAGCTTACTCACAGCAGATACAGAAATTTTTGTGTGGAACTGCTTCGAAAACTCAAGCGTGAATATGAAAGTGCTGAAATAGAAAGTAAAAAGAATGACCCAAAAAGTCTCTGGAAAGTTATTAACAACATTAGTAACCGCAATCAAAAAATGTCTTCCGCAACCGAGCTGACAAAAAAAAAGCCAGATGCACAAGAGTCGGTGAACCTCTGCAACGAATATTTTGCCAGCGTGGGCGTAGACCTAGCCAATAAGATACTTCATAAACACCAGAAATCACACGAGGAACTTACCACGGGGGTAACGCTGAATGAATGTGCTCCTGAATCCTTTTTCATGCTTCCAACAGACATTCACGAAGTGCGGAAAATCATTTTGAACCTCAAAAACGACAGTGCTCCTGGTCACGACGGCCTCAACCCTAGAGTAATTAAAGAGATATGCAGCGAAATTGTTGTCCCCTTAACCCACATCTTCAACCTCAGTCTATCAACAGGCATCTTTCCCCAATCGTGGAAGCTTGCAAGAGTCATCCCCATATATAAAAGTGGCAACAGGAAGTTGCCAGAAAACTACCGACCTATATCCCTGCTTCCCATCCTCTCAAAGATACTCGAGAGACTTGTGAACTGGCGACTGGTCTCTTATCTAGAGAAACACCGACTGATCTCAGACAAACAATTTGGCTTCAAAAGGGGAATATCTACCGAGGATGCCGTCGGGTCCTTGGTTGACCTGGTATCTTCTTACCTTGACACAGGGAAAAAGTGCATCGGAGACTTTTTAGATTTGGCAAAGGCCTTCGACACCGTGTCCATATCCCTACTGCTCAAGAAGCTGGAAAACCATGGGCTCCGAGGACATACCCTGAACTGGTTCGGAAGCTACCTCACCGACAGGAAACTCAGCATAAAAATAGACGAAAACATTAGTGGAGAACTACCAATTGACGTCGGCGTACCCCAGGGAAGTGTACTCGAACCCACACTCTTCCTGATTTATATAAACGACATTCATAAAGCTCCGTCCCAAGACGTAAACATCATTTGCTATGCTGACGACACTGTTGCTGTCTTCAATGGCGACAATTGGGATGAGGTCCTGGAAAAAGGTGAACAGGAGATGGCAAGTATCGCTAATTGGTTGAACAGAAATCTCCTCACACTGAATGGCAAAAAAACAAAATACATGCTTCCACAAAACCCGGGCCTCGGAACCCAAACCCAACATTCATATGCGAATCCACTCTTTCTGTAACCAGAACCGATGTGAGTGTGCGGAGATAGATCGTGTTGACACCATCAAATATCTGGGAGTAACAATTGAGCAGAACCTGTCCTTTAAGACCCACATCTCCGATACAGCGTCAAGAGTGAGAACACTTATATTTGTAATGCGCGCGCTACAACACTCGGCTCGCAAAAATGTCCTTAGACTAGTCTACATAACCTTGTGCGACTCAGTACTGAGCTACTGCATCAAGGTATGGGGCGGATCTGGAATAACTGCTATGCTCAAACTAGAGAGAGCTCAACGGTCGGTGATCAAAGTAATGCTAAAAAGCCATACAATTTCCCGACTGCAGCTCTATATGCAGAAGCAGACCTACTCACCACACGCCAAACATTCATCTACAGAACTGCCACTCATATGCATCGCCACACAATCCACAGCACCAATTACGAAGAACTGCTGAAGAAAAGGGTCTTCCGTGTTCCGATAACTGAAGTCAAAACCTCATTCGCCCGCCGCTTCCCTAAATTCTTATCAGCATTTATATACAACAGGGTTCTTGAGCACTGTGCCATTAAACAGTGTACGGTAGGGACTTCTAAGCTCCTTCTTCTTAAGTGGCTAAAAACCCATACATATCGAGAAACAGAGGATCTCCTGAAAATCGACTCGTAATCCTTGTCCCTACATCCTTTCCCCCTCCCAACATCCTTCCCTAGATTGTATATGTATATCTAGTATAATTAAATTATAACTTAATTTGCAACCACTTGAGCTAACTATATATTATAATTTTTTTTGTTTTTTGTTACATACTTTTACAACACTTCATGCCTGTCACACTATTAAAGATTATTATTTTATTATTACACCTAGAACACCTCTGGCCAGCCAATCATACATAAAAATAGAGCCAACATTATATCAAAGATCCAGGTCCTCACAATACAGGTCTGACCTAGTGTGAGGGCCACTGGTAACTTTTACTTTGTATACGAATCATTTATTAGCAAGTAGGTGTCAATGTATTAAATTAAGCGTATCTGTAAACCTTTTGTTACAATAAACTATTTCTATGATTTCTTTTCTATGTAGTCATGGTCGTTTATCTATCTTAGTATAATATTTACCTATATAATTATGTGTATCGTTGTCTAGTACCCAAGATACAGGGATCCTAGTTTGGGGCTAGAACAATGTGTTTAAAAGCCTATTTGCTTATGATTAAACGATTACCAAAAACGCACCTATTTTACTACTACTTAATTTGAAATGACTGCCAGAATGGATAAATGTCCACCAAATTGTGTTTGGACAAATGATCACCAAACTTATTTTTATGTTTTGTGTACTTATGTTTATGTTTTACGTATTTTTTGTTGTTCTTACATGTTCAACCTAACACGAAGGATAAAGAGGGCTTCGCTTCGCTAACCCCCTTTACCCTTTAACTAAACTATCGCAGTATTTTGCCCTGATATTTTTTGCAACTTTTGGTGTTCATTTATCTATTTTGGGTAGGAAAAAAATATTTTGGTGATCATTATATTTGTTGCCGTTTAAATAGTGTCCAAGTTATTATTATTATTATTAACCCATTAGACCAAGGAGCTCATTGTTTTTACTCTTGATATTTTATAGCTATGTCATATCCATATCGTAGAATTGGCTTTATCATGATATCATCAACCATGGTTTAATATGAACTTTGATTGAATGAAGACATATCTTAGGGTAAAACACTGCGGTAGCTTAGGTGAAGACTAAAGGGGGCGAACGCAGCAAACCCCCTGAATAGTCTTCGTGTTAGTTCGACATGTATATTACAAAAAAACAGGTAGTACTGACTAGAAATGCTTTAAAAAAATCAAGTTTTTGTGAATTTCACCCTTTCTCTCCATTTCACGAAATGGTTGACTATATGAAATTATCAATTCATGGTTGACGATAACATGATTTAGCCAATTCTACGATATCACTACGACATCTACATCTTTTTCATAACGAGAGCCAATTAATTTTCATATGCTTATTCCTTTATATAACAAGTAGCAAGCCCCCTCTCCTAACGTGTCAAGTTTCCGTCTTGTGATTGATTAAATTACAAAAAGGGAACGCTGTTAATATTTTCCTTAAAGATTACGGTGACGGGGAAAAATGTTTTGATTTTATTTTCGCTCGGCGAATTTGCTCGTGAAATTACCTTAACACGTGATGTAGGTAAAATGTCAATACAAACGAAGAGTGGTGGGATTTTTTTGATGAAATGTCAAACACATTTATTTTCCTGATTATACTTACTTTCGTTTCCCCTTGGTGTTTCACCGCGTTAAATATGCCAAAATAAAAGTATATAAAATTAGGCCAAAACATTATCTCTATTGACGGAGTGCAAGAGAAATGTCTAGTGATATATTTTATGGAGATAATAGGGATATTCTAAAAAATATATAATTCACCAAGTTAAAAACTTAAAAAAACCGACTTCTAGTCCTTTTTCTTCCTCTTCGGTCAGGATGCGAAATGTCTTTTTATTCGTGACTTTTTATTCGTTTTGTTAACTTTGGGGAATAATAATAATATTATTAACACCTTGGACGCTATTTACACACATTGATCTAGCACCAAACTAGGATTCGCTGTATCTTGGGTTCTAGACAACGATACACATACTTATATAGATAAATATTATACTTAGATAGATAAACAACATGACTAGGGTACAACATCCGTTCCCATCAAACAAATATTTGCCCCCACCGGGACACGAACCCGGGACCCTTGGCTTCGTAGGCAGGGTCACTGCCGACTCGGCCATTCGGGTCGCAATGATAGTACACTTCAATATGAACACATACCTGAGCGGTAAACCGATGCAGACGTGCCCCTCCTCTGCAGCCCGTGGTCGAAGCGTCAGGAGCAGTTAGCCGCAGAAGCCGCTGCCCGAGGATGGACCTACGCTGCCATAATTGCCCGTTGAAGCTGCGCGCCCAACGTACAGGTCGTATGCATTCGCCTCCATACCGGAGAAATGCCGACAGCGAATCTGGTATTCAAAATCTATAGGTTCGGCTGTAAAGGCGTCTTAGCTATCATGTACCCCTAGGATTTCTTGAATATAACTCTCGAATCTGAGTAATCCTTCTTTCCATGGTAGCTGCACCTAAAGGAAGTCATCCTCTAGGTAGGTAGAAACGCAATACCGAACCCACGAACCTAGATAGCGAGGTCGAGGCTGACGTGGTTCAAACCCGCGGTTCCTTCAGTTTCAAAGACGTGACATCTGGCGCCCAACGTGGGGCGTCACTGCAGGCTGGTGTGGCAACCTGAAGATGGTGAGGATCCTCCACTGACATTATCGCCAGAAATGGCGCTGGAATTTGATACAATACAGGGTAAGAGTGGCATCCCACCTTCAACCAACCACATTCCGACTTCATGTCATAATGAGGCAAACGCGGGGGAGCAAACCAACGGGTTAGGTTTGCATGGAGCCCAACGGGTTAGATTTGTATGGAGCAAGGGCGGGTTAGAGAGGCAATTAGAATATCGCTTCATCACAATCTATCGACTGCGCCTGAAGCATGAAGGGGTTGTTACGTTTGGACAATTCCTATGAAAATGGACGACCTGTCTGCATTTAAAACAAGTGGCTCCACTCTTTTTTCCACTGTCTTCACACTGGCGCGAGCTTGGTGGGTCTGTACAAGGACCAAGGGAGTCGATGGTATGGTCCAGCACTCCATATTATTTGCTGTGGCCAGAAGTACGTCAATTTGTTTTGATTTTACTGAACATTAAGGCCGGGTAATATCGAGACGGGATGTTATGTTTGATGCTTTCAAACAGCTCTTGGTTGCGGATACTTCCTCCCGCCTTGTTGGCTAAGCTTTGCATCTGAAAGATTAACTTTAACATGGTCTGTCCTTGCTGTTGTTTCTTGTTATGGAGCTCGGTCTGAATATTGTACAGGTAATCGACCGGCTCGAAACTTTTCACCAACAAAAACTTTAGTCAGCCAATTTGTCTCTAGAGAATTTGAAGCCATTATGAAGTATAATGTGCCTAAGATGTTTAGAAACTGTGTGTATTTTCCCCAGAACAACATCATCATATCAATAGAACCATCGAAACTGCAATAGCTTCTGACTGCGAATCTGACCACAGAAATTGGACAAAGAGTCTGGGAAAGATTCAAACTGCTGTACATTCTTATGTGAATACAGCCACGGCCTTACCCCATTCTTTGTGATGCACGGTAGAGAACAAATTTTGGACGGCCGATTTCATATACTGGCGGATTCCTCTCAGGTAGTTGATATTTCACCTAGCGATTTGAATGCTTATACTTGTTAAACTTGACAGAATTAACTACCGTTTTTGACGAGGTTCAACTACATCTCTTGAAAGCCTACCAGAAGAACTACGCCCGATACAACCTCTGACGCCATACCGTGTATTACCGAGAGACATTGTTTGGCGTCGCTCTCACTTTCCGTTCGACGCAGCTAAGTTCTTTAGTAATAAACTCGCCCCTCGCTTTATAACTTCTGTAATACTTAAGGTAAAGTCTTCTAATATCAACGAATTGGGTAATGTAGACAAAACACCTGTGAGACTGTATCATGTTAGAGATATCTTTAAAGATTAATATATACCGGATACCCGTCCTGTGCTGGTTTGGGGCTTGACCAAAATATTCCAGCTGCATTTAATCCTACGCATGTCGTAATAGGCGACTAAAAGAATCTACATTATTAAGCAACTTCAGCAAGTTCGCTTGTCTGTGAATGTTTGTGTTTGTTTTGAGGAGTTGGTTTGTTAAAAATAGTTAGAACATATTTGGTAAACGCCTTTTTTATTTACGAACGATCCAAGTGTGGGCTCGTCACTTTTTAATCCGATCGGCTCTTACCGTCGTACCGGTTACCCGCCCTTCTATAAGCATAAAAGTCACACGGTGATAGGATCTCAACACTGTGAATATATTTTTAAGTTCCGTTTCAACCACCCTGGGAGCTGGACTTATTGTTTTATAGAAAATAATAATAATTATAATAATAATACCTTGGACACTATTTACACACATTGATCTAGCCCCAAACTAGGATTCCCTGTATCTTGGGTACTAGACAACGATACTCATACTTATATAGATAAATACTATACTTAGATAGATAAACAACCATGACTAGGGTACAAACATCCGTTCTCATCAAACAAATATTTGCCCCCACCGGGACTCGAACCCGGGACCCTTGGCTTCGAAGGCAGGGTTAATGCCGACTAGGCCATTCGGGTCGTCAAAAAAAGTGGTTGTAAATTGTGTAAATGATTTAAGACTGGATTTGTCAGCGCTGCGTGTGATGCGTATAGCTCCATTAGTGTTTATACGTACGCAGTGTGGGCAGACAAGCACTGTGCGTGGTTTATAATTAATAGTGTTTGTAAGTAGTAATTTTAAATTTAGTTGGGTATGAAACTGTGGTGGTTTCTTGCTTCAACTTCTGTGAAGCAAGATTTCTTACTTATTTTTATTCAATTATGTGTGTGGCAACCAAAGAGATATGATTCAGATAGTTAGTATTTATGGGGTGTTAGTTTATGTATGTTTATTTTATTTCCCTGGGCATTTTGTTTTTGGGTATCTACAGTGTGTTTTTTGTAAACAGAAACACACCTTATAGCTTACTTACGTTGAAGCAAGAAGTTATCTTTTATATTATGTACATATCAATTGTTTGGAAGAGTTGGTTCCGTAAACCTAGATATATGGTTAATGTGCCTATGTTTGTACTGAATAAGCATATGGAAGTTATATTTTAGCACTGCCTGACCTTGTAGTTGGTTTGGTAAACTTAGGAACATGGTTAGGTACCTATGTTTAAATTTATTAAACTAATGGCAATTAGGTTTAAGCTATGACTGAGTTGGATGTTATTAAGCAAATGCCAACTTAGTTATGTTTAGGTATTATTATGCCTTGGAAGCATAGGTAATTAGATATAGTATTTAGGTATCTATGTGTTTGTTTGTTTAGTTGGAAGTCAACGATTTGGTTTGACTATGATACTAGAATAGTTATGCGGTTAGTGACCATTAGTTTGTGTGCATAGTTGTATGATTTAGGTACCTATGTTTTTGTTTGTTTGTTTAGTTGGAAGTCTACGATTTGGTTTGACTATGATACTAGAATAGTAGATGGTTAGTTAACATTAATTCGTTGTGCTTTTCTGCGGTTAGGTGTTTTGGATATATTTGTTAGTTGAACGTTTGTTATTAGTATTAGTTTAAGCTAAAAAAAAGAAAAAGAAAAGAGTTTTGTAATATTATGCTTGTGTGTGTCTTTTTGTTTGTTTGCCCTATCTAGGTATTCGCCCTAGAATATGGCCCTTCGATGTTGTAAAATATTTTTTCTTTGTTTCATTTAGTGAACTATAGTCGGTTCACATATGCGTTTTTGGCCTGGTTGTTGGTACAACAACACAATTTCTTGTTTTGCCCTGAACCCTGATGGTTTTGTTTAACGTTTAGAAAGGAGGATGGGCGGAACTGGCCCCCCCCCATTAACAGAAATGAAATGGTGTTTGAGTGGTTCATCTTAGGGAGTACTTAATTTTTTAGTATGGCGACATCGACCAAATCAATGGGGTTCTCATGGTATTTAGTGATTTATGCAATTTTCGTTTATAGACGTATTTAGGAATATACGTCGTTATTATAACAGTTTTATGTATAATGCACTTGCACAGCGATGGCGTAAATAAAAGCCCCGTGCCGCCCGCACCCTGCGCCCTCCGCACCCCGCGCCCCTTGCACCCCGCGCCCTTGCGCTTGCGACGCACTTATGTCAGTCACAGTCAGTTCTCTGTCGTGTGCGTCACGTGTTTGATTTATTTGTGTTTGACCGGCTTTACAACTTCAACCTCCGCTTGTTACCTGGACCGATTGATAGCTTTTAGTTTGACCCTGGCGCTATAAAGGACTTTGTGATAACTCTACTGGATTGGATATAATGGAAACTGGTCGCCGCTGTGTTATGTGTCCGCGTTCTATCTTGCGACAAAGGCGGCACATTTTACAAGATACATTAATTCAAACCGATCCTGAATTAGTGAACTATATTTCAGAAAATGCAGTGATACAGGTAAATATAAAATATTTTATAAGTATTATTAATATAAAGCTTTAAAGCATTCAAAGTAATTAAAAAAAAACCTGAGTGCTTAAAATGATTTAAAGTCCATTCGCATCGCGACATACTTTGTTTATGCGGCGGCATCCTTTGATATCCTTTGGCAACGCGATAAAAAGGCGACACTATCTAAGCGAATGGTATGCGCAATATGCATCAGCATTTTTCTGAATAGTGAGGGAGCGAGACAGCAAGATGTTGTCTATCTTTCTTTTCGTCGCTTTGTCAAACGAAGAGTAATAAATAATTACCTCTTAGCGTGTTCCTTATCTTTGGTACCTATTATTACTTTGGTATTTGTTATTTCTTGAATGCCCCCCACCACGTAGGTGTCACAAGTAGGAACGCCAAAACACGAGATTCTCAGAATTGCATAATGATTATATTTTTAAAGACTGTCTATTAAAATGCATGTTTTCTGTTTTCATTTCAACTTATTGTTTTATTTTATTTTTCTAGGTTGCATTCAATAATATTATGGCAGTTTGCCATAGATGCTGGCAAAAAGCTATCAATGCCACGCGGCAAGTTCACATTGAAAATGTTGACGCCGCCGTCGCCCCAGTACCAGTACTTCAAAAATAAATGAAGAAGATATTGATGTACACAATGTTGTTCCGGAAGATCCTCATGTTGAAGAAGATCAAGTGTCGAACGACGATGATGAAAGGCGGGAGTTTTACGTTCGAGATTATGTACGAGCACCAAATTCTTCCCGCAGGTGCTGTTACAGACAGTGCAGAAATCAAGTTCTCAGGCGATTCCCTACTTCAGTGAAAACATACTTAGTTTGTAACTATCGCCTGTATATTCCACCAAATGCACGAATGTGCGATGAACATTCAAACAATATGAATATCCAAGAATTATTAGTGTTCGATTCAAAATCGATACTCGATCGATGGTTTCGGAACGGCCATTTTGAATTTGACAGTTGCTGCCACAGAGCAGTTTTTGACATCGGACAGACGAAAAGCCCTCGCGATGGAACGCGTATTGGTATAGGGCATTGAAATTAAATCGTAAGCCATCTGGAATTGTATTCGGGCTCCCCTCAGGATTGTCTATTTAGCTGAGTGTATTGTGGTTCACCGAACCAGATAAAGTTCGCATTCACGCGTATGTGCGCGTCGAAGCTGGCCTGCCAGCCACACCTGGTTGGCTGAAGAACCTGTCTACCAAGAAGAGCCTAGGGTGCTCCCAGGCCTTGCAGAGAGACAGGAGTTTGACGGGAACGAAGCACAGACCAGGTCAGATAGAATCTATTTACTTTAGCTCGGTGAATCGCCGACGTTCTTGCTTCTTGGCATCCGATCGCTACGCTACCTCGTAGCTATGGGCCCCTGCGAGGTCATCGGGTGCCGAGAGGCCTGAACATTTTGGTAGCAGAGCGTGGTTTCCTGAGATTTGCAGCCGTCAAGGGCTCCAGGAACCCACGATTTGGGACTATCAATCTGTAGGTATAGGCGGTTATTAGCTAACTTGGTATTGTTCCTGTATCCACATAGATTGGTAGTGTTGTAAGCTATAAGTCTATTGCTGGTAGTAGACAAACAGATATAACAGTTTTCCCTAAATGACCAGTTGTACTGAGATGTGACTCAGAATAGTAATTACATTACAGGTACATTGTAGGTGAATTGAAATTTGCATTGAAGTACCAGTTACCAGTTAGTCAATCTATTAGTGGTCTAGTAATGCTAATGAATGTTTGGACATTGTTTTCAGTTTATAGCAATTTATAACTTGAACTAATATTGACTATCTGTGTGTGTTATATGATATAGGGAAACTAAATTGTTGTTTACAGAATTTGTGTAGATATAAAACTCGGTTTCTATTGTTTGGGGAAATCAGCATTGTTTAAGTTATAGTTGAGGGTTCCCTCGTTTGGGTTGTAGACTGGAGGGTCCAATATAATTGAGTTACTGCAAATTGTGAGTAAGTATCGTTCCGATCATGTCGTTATCTGAAATACAGAAGGGTGTTTCTAAGGAACTCAGATGGTTTTCCTCCGCACACGGTCTGATAGACCGTTTAGATAGGCATGATGTGGTATTGGAGCGGTCTATGGACGTTAAGGAACGCTACAACAGGGTGCTCGAATTGTCCGCGCAGGCGGAAGCAGTTGATGGTTGCGCACCTGACAGGCTGTCACGGTTGCTAGGGGATGTCGACCAGTGTATGGAGATGGCAGCTGCTATCACGCAGAAGGCTGCGGACATACGTAGGCAGCGCGAGTCCAGCCATGGTGGTGACATTGAAGCACCTCTGCCGCATCAGGGATCGGGGACCAGGTTACCCGTTATAACTATGCCTACTTTTGACGGAGTGTCCGGTGAATGGATGAGCTTCATCAATCTGTTCGACAGTTTGGTGCACATGCGATCGGACATTACCAAGTCTGTCAAAATGGCTCAGCTGGTGGCAGCATTGAGGGGTGAGCCCAGGGAGCTGGTCGCTCATTTGACAGTTACGGAGGGTAACTATGAAACGGCCAGGCAATTGCTGGTCAGACGTTACCACAACAAACGGAGGTTGGCCGATGCCCAACTGAACCGTTTGTTTAGTATCCCGGTTGTGAACAAGGTCGGGGCCATACAGACGGAGGTTTTGAACCCGTTGTTGTCCGTCACCAAGGCCCTAGAGAATCTTGGACTTCCGGTTGGTGAATGGTCGTACCTATTGCTGTACATTGTACTTTCCCGCCTACCCGCTGACGTGCAGACTCGTTTCGAACAGTCTCACGGGAGGTCGGCCGAGGACCTGCCCGCCTTCTCCGACTTGGTCGGATTTTTGGAAGAGGAGGCTCGACGGGCAGAGAATTTGGGGTTGACGGCCACCCATCCTTCGGAGCCACAGAGAGCTGCCGGGAGCGCTGTGAGTAGGGGCCCTCCGACGAGGAAGGACCGCACCAACCGGCAGTCGTATGGGACTGTGAGTGCATTGACCCCACATAGTGAGACCTGCCCATGTTGTAGGCAGATTGGCCATGCTGTGGCCAATTGCAATAAGTTCGGGGAACTTAGGGTTGAGGGACGGCGCCGGATGGCCAAGCAGCGGGGCTGGTGTTTCCTGTGCCTCGGGCCACACATGGCTAGGGACTGCACGCGCACAAAATTGTGCGGATATTGTGGTGGGGCCCACAACAATTTGTTGTGCATGAACCGATCCGGCCAACAGCCACCACAGGGCCGTACCCAGGGTGACACGGCATGGGGCCCTGAGAATTCGTTTGCGACTCGGAGCGCAACTCAGGAGCCAACGTCCCCACGTCCACAGGGCCGTACCCAGGGTGATACGGAATGGGGCCCTGAGAATTCGTTTGCGACTTGGAGCGCAACTCAGGGGCCAGCTTCCCCACGTGCACAGGGTAGTACTAGGGTGCGGGGCCGCACTCAGGGTCATCACATGGGGGGCCCTGAGTTTTCGGTTGCGACTCAGCATCCGACTCATCGGGCAATGGGGCCACAAGCACGCGGCCACCCAGGAGTGCAGGGCCGCACTCAGGGTCATCACATGGGGGGCCCTGAGTTTTCGGTTGCGACTCAGCATCCGACTCAGCGGCACATTGGGTGTGTTGAGCAGGCCGTAACGGGCGGGTGGCATGGGACAACTTCGAGCTATGCGGGTGCGGTTCGGACGCCGCCTCAGTTGTCGCCCCGCTCGTCGCCTCGTCCTCGTCGGTCGCATGTGATGTCCCCCCCGCTCATGGAGCGGCCACGGTTGAATTCACGCCCACAACCCTTCGGGGGGCGTCGTAGGGTGGCAATGGAACCGGCGCGTGGGCCATTTGTACAATGGGACCCGCTGGCGTATAGCTGCCTACCTGATCGGTTACAGGCACAGTGGGGCCCCGGGGGCCCTCGCTAGGAATTTGCGGCCCAACAATTTGTTGCCCCCCAACCGGAGACGGTGGTGTTACCGATCGCCTCTGTGCTTGTTTGGGATTTGGCGGGCAACCCAACATACGTTCGCGCCCTATTAGATTCTGGAGCTCAGGGCTGCATTGTATCGAACGATTTAGCGAAATGGTTGGGCCTCAATATAAATAATGTATCGCTGCCGAGGAAATTGGTCCCTGCTGGGGATTACAGGGCAACCCTTCACGGGTTTTGTGATGCCTCTGAACGAGGGTTTGCGGCAGCGGTTTATTTGCGAACCGTCACCTCCACCGGGGAGGTCGACGTGCGTTTGGTTTTGGCAAAAAGCAAGGTAGCGCCTATTCGGACAAGGATGACGATTCCAAAACTGGAACTGTCCGGGGCTGCTCTTTTGACCAAACTTTTGAATCACACTCTAACAGTGTTGCGTGGGTCAGTGGTTTTGGAGGATACGGTGTACGCGTGGACGGACAGCCAGATTGTTTTGTGCTGGCTGAAGGCTTCGGTCCATACCTTAGAGGTTTTTGTTGCGAACCGTGTCTCCCAGATTGTGTCGTCTGAGGTCCCACTGACTTGGAGACATGTACCAGGAGAATTGAACCCGTCTGATTGTGCATCCAGGGGATGTCGGGCTCCTGAACTCGAGCTCGTTGCTGATCTCTCGACAGAGGCTTTCATTGCTTGTTTGGATAGGTTTGTTTCTCGAAGGGGACTTCCAACTTTGATCCGCTCTGATAACGGCACTAACTACATCGGTGCGGAACGATGCTTACGAGAGATAGTCAACTTTTTGAATGTAAATAAAGTGGATATTGGAACGGCCCTCTCCCGTCGGGGTATACAGTGGACCTTCAGCCCACCGAGTTGCCCCCACTGGGGTGGGATTTTTGAGGCCGTAGTTAAGTCAGCTAAGACGCACTTGGGGCGTATAGTAGGTCAGACCGCGCTGACTTTTGAGGAGCTCGCGACATTGTTTTGTAAGATCGAGGCCGATCTCAATTCGCGACCGTTGTGTCCGCTCAGCTAGGATCCAAATGACCTGGAGGCTCTGACCCCAGGCCATTTCTTGATAGGACAGCCACTTAACGCGTTGCCCGAGCACCCCTTCGAGGGAGTGAAATTGTATCGGTTGTCAGGGTATCAGATGTTGCAGCAGTTTACTCAGAATTTCTGGAAGCGTTGGTCGCTCGAGTATCTGCATATCTTACAACAGCGCCTTAAGTGGACTGACAAAACCAGCCCCCCTAGTGTTGGTGACCTCGTGCTGGTTAAGGATGCTAACCTACCGCCACTACGTTGGCGCAGGGGGCGCATTGTTAACTTGTTCCCTGGCAAGGACGGGACCCCCCGGTCTGCAGAGGTTCTAGTAGGAGGCTCGGTACTAAAATGAGCGGTAGCAACGTTGTCTCGGCTGCCCGTAGATTAAGGGACAGGTGGGTGCCTGTCCGGGCGGGTGATTGTTCGATTCAAAATCGATACTCGATCGATGGTTTCGGAACGGCCATTTTGAATTTGACAGTTGCTGCCACAGAGCAGTTTTTGACATCGGACAGACGAAAAGCCCTCGCGATGGAACGCGTATTGGTATAGGGCATTGAAATTAAATCGTAAGCCATCTGGAATTGTATTCGGGCTCCCCTCAGGATTGTCTATTTAGCTGAGTGTATTGTGGTTCACCGAACCAGATAAAGTTCGCATTCACGCGTATGTGCGCGTCGAAGCTGGCCTGCCAGCCACACCTGGTTGGCTGAAGAACCTGTCTACCAAGAAGAGCCTAGGGTGCACCCAGGCCTTGCAGAGAGACAGGAGTTTGACGGGAACGAAGCACAGACCAGGTCAGATAGAATCTATTTACTTTAGCTCGGTGAATCGCCGACGTTCTTGCTTCTTGGCATCCGATCGCTACGCTACCTCGTAGCTATGGGCCCCTGCGAGGTCATCGGGTGCCGAGAGGCCTGAACAATTAGATTCATAATTCATAATTTCTTTATTGCACACAACTAATATATGGACAACAAGACTTACATAAAAATAGTGTACAAAGGCGAGCTTATCTCTAATAAGAGATCTCTTCCAGCAAACCAAATTAGGATGGGAATGGTCGATTGCTGAGCAGGGGTGACAATGTGTACAACAATATAATTTAGTACATATCTAAATAACTAACATATGGTTAGATATATGTTATATCTAAATAATTAATATAAAACAATATTAACTAAATATACGAGGGCTTACATAAATATCATATAATATACTCGCACATGCTAAACATAAATACTATATAAATATATATAATTTTTAAGTAAATATACTAATAAATACATACATACTACCTATATTTCTAAAGAGAAAGGTAATGCTTCTTCACGCGACTTTTAAATATATTAAGAGAAGGACTGTCTCTGATAGTGCAGGGGAGTGCATTCCACAATTGAATGGCCCGGAATCTAAACCCATGCTCATAGGACGCGGTGTTATGCTGTAGGGTTGTGAGCATCGAAAGCGCGTGAGTTCTCCGAGGCCTGCTGGAAGAAAGAAATGGAAAACGGTCTCGTAAGAAGGTTGGATAGCGTGGATTGCGTAAAATGTTGTAGAGGATGTTGAGGATGTGAGAATCCCGACGAAGACGTATTGGCAGCCACTTCAGCTCTTTGCGATGCTGTGATACATGGTCGTATTTGCGCAGCCCAAAGATAAACCGAATCCCGAGATTTTGAAGTCGTTCGAGTTTGTTCAGTAATTCTTCGTTAGCACTGACCCAGCAGACATCAGCATAATCGATGAGAGGTAGAAGGAGAGACTGAGCGAGAGTGATTTTGGTCTGTCGAGGCAAAAAGTACTGAAGTTTCCTGAGAGAGTGAAAAGTAGCAAATACTCGTCGACTGACCTCATTGAAATGCGATGACCAGGACAGCTGGTTGTCGAAGATAAGACTCAGGTTTTTAGCTTTATCGCTATACACGATTGTGGTACCATTAAAAGTGACAGGTGGAATGGGCTGTTGCTGCAACAAGTTAAGAGATTGTCTGGTGCCTATAATCATGGCCTGGGACTTGCTCGGGTTAACCAGGAGTCCGAAGGATGAAGCCCAGCTTCTCACCCCCTCCAGATCAGCGTTCAATGCCTCCACAGCAGAGTTTACATCGTTATGAGAGAAGTGGCGATAAATCTGGAGATCATCATCATAAAGATGATATGAAGAAGACAGGATGTCCGAGATGGAGTTTATGAAAATCGAGAATAGAAGAGGAGAAAGAATACCACCTTGAGGGACGCCTGACAGGAGGTCACACCATTCAGTGGATGTCTCTTCCGTCCTGATTCGCTGTTGCCGATCCCTCAAATAAGAGTCGAACCAGCTGGCAGAGAAGGAAGAGACGTTCAGGGATCTGAGAAGCTCAACGAGAATGTCGAAATCTACGCTGTTGAAGGCACTACTGAAATCAAGTAAAGCCAATACGGAAAGCTGTTTGCGGTCCATGGCTAGCTGGATGTCATCTGTGACTTTCAGCAGAGCCGTGACGGTGCTATGACCCGGTCGGAATCCTGACTGGAACGTGTTTAGCAGATTGTTTGAGGAGAGGTAGTAGGAAAGCTGGTTATGGACAATGGTCTCAAGGACTTTGGAGAGGATGGGCAGGATTGAAATGGGACGGTACTCTTTAAAGGAGGTGGGACTGGAGGTTTTGGGTAGTGGGATGACTAGTGCTTTCTTCCACACTGTGGGGAAGACACCATTAGCTAAAGAAAAGTTTATAACGTGTGTTATTGCTGGTAATAGTTCGTCAAGGATTGTCAGTAGCATTTTAAGGCAAATTTTGTCATCGCCTACAGCTTTCGAATTGACTGCCAATAGCGCCTTCTTGACCGCATCGATTCCAACATTACTCAAGTTGAATGGTGTGGTGTTGGGTAAGGACTTAGAGCGCAGGCTCTGAAGCGTGGCTTGTTTGACAGTGGGATCCATCACAACAGGCGGGGCAGAAAGAAACTGGTTGAGACCGTTGAGATCTACATTACCAGCATGTAGGTCCCGGGCCTTACCTACACCAAGCGTTCTCAGGAATTTCCACACCTGAGCTGGAGTGTAGTTCTCAATGCATTCGTATATGTGCCGACGTTTAGCATCGCGACAGAGACGGTTGCAAGGGTTGCGAAGACATTTGTAAGAGAGGAAATTATCATCTGTCGGATTCTTGCGGTATCTACACTTGGCTCTATTCCTCTTGGCCATTAGGCATTTAATAGTGTCTGTTAGCCAAGGGGCAGGGTGGTGTTTAACCCTCACTTTTTTTGAAGGTGCGTGCTTGTCATAGAGACCCAGGACTATAGAATTAAAATTAAAATTTAGATAGTATCAACGTCACGAATGATTTCAATTCTTCTTTTTTTTCGGACTTGACGAATATGTTGGTGAACACCATTATCAATGCCCCTAGTTTTGATTTTGAATCAGCTACACTTAATGAACGCGAACTATATTTTTGGAAAACTCTGACGTTAGAGCAGTTCAAAGCTATCTTGGCAGAAACACCAAGTCTAGCAGAAAGGTCTCGTACTCCACGTTCAGTTCTTGGTGTATACTTGACAAAACTTAAAACAGGTGAACCAAATGAGAGACTGGCCACACTCTTCAAAAGCTCACGCCGAGAGTTCGAAAGTAAAATAAAAATAGCAAGAGAATGCCTGACACAGGATTTTGTTCCGAGACATCTTGGAATAGGTCATGTCTCTAGAAGAGAACTGCTTGAAAGAAACCTTACAATACCGAAAGGTTTTCGGGAACGATGAAAATACTGCTTTGATATTAATCGCAGATGGAACATATATTCATAAAGAAAATAATAATAATAATAAAACGTTTCTTTCGGACAACAAAAAGGATCCATATATAGTTAGTATCACACAATTTACTTAACGCTATGTTAGTTACTTAATACTTTACACATTTATATACAAATTGAAACCCTAATTCATGTAAATGGGCCTATCTGTTGCCCGACTCATTTTCCCACATACTGTCAGAGTCCCTGTCACGACACTCACCCAGTGTTTAAGTATTGGGCCATCGTGCCGCCCTGCGATGACCTGCAGGTCATCGCAGGGCATCGCTGATGCTATTGGTGCTGTCACGCATTCTGCTAAGTAAGGAGGCCGTTCTCTTACGTGTGATGGAATAAAGTTCAAACTTTTTATTTCAAAGAAAAAGTTACAGTCTCCACAAATTCAGGAATTTATTAAAGCCATTTTTAATTATGAGCAGCGATGGTTACATCATTGATGTTTTAGGGCCATACAGTGCTGTAACTTTAGATTCGACAATTATGCAGGATATAATGAATCAAGAAGAACATTTAATTCATTGGCTTTTACATAGAGAAGACGTGTTTATATTATACAGAGGATTCAGGGACAGCGTTTACGACATTGAATCGTTTGGCTATGAGGCTCATATTCCTCCCACAAAAGATAGAAATGCTTCCCAACTGACCACTGAGCAGGCAAATAAGTCGCGTTTAGTTACTATACGCAGATGGGTGGTTGAAGCTGTTAATGGAAAATTCCAGAATAGATTTAAACTATTGAGGCAAACATATTTTAACAGAGCATTACCGAACATGATCGTCGATTTTCGAATCGCCGCAGGCATTATAAATGCACATTTTCGCGTTGCCGCTGATAATAGGCTTGCATTAGAAATTCTAAATAACATACATGCTGAAATCAACAGGCCTAATCTGTTACGTGATTACGTCGAAATTAAAAACTTATACCGACAAAGAGTGCGGTTTGAGGCCATGGAAACAGACATGCCGAATTTTGAAGAATTTCCACAGTTGAATGAAGACGACCTCATTTTATTAGCGTTGGGAACTTACCATTTAAAACTGGCTAAGTCTTATTGTGCGGAACATTTGCGTGACGGAATGTACGTTATCGAATTGTATCGCGAAAATGAACTGGCTGATTTGGCCAGATGTAATATTATTTTACCAAACGCATGGCTAATTAGATCGCGTATACAATCAAGGCAAGTAAGAGCGCGCACCTATTACTGTTATATATTAATAGATCGAAATGCTATTGACAGACGCGCTATTTCACATTATTACTGTCCCTGCCTCACAGGGAGTCGCACCATAGGAAGTTGTGCGCATGTAGTTTCAATTATTTGGTTCATGGCGGTAGGTCACCATACAGACTTTAATCTGTTTAATTAAATAATGTTATAATAGACGAATAATAGTATACTACATAGTTTGTTGTATTTTTTATACAATATAGTTTGTTGTTTATTATATTATAATATTATATAATATAATTGGTTGTATTTTTGTTTTTCGTAATATTATATAGTTTGTTATTACTAGTAGTGACTTAATACCACTCCAAATACATAGAAAATGTTTTATTTTCCTAATATATCATATTTTTGTATTTTTATTGACGTGTTACACTTTGTAATAGAACAAACTTCATTGTAAAAATAAAAAATAAAAACATAAAAAAAAATGTTTAATTTTTTTTAGCCTTTTCCCATCGAATTTCCAAAAAAAAAATTTAAAGTCTTATAAGGGGTTGTGTACGATCACATTGGCATAATTTTCATGTCTGTTGGTGGGGGGGGGGGGGGGGGGGGGGGGCAGAGCCCATACATTTTTGCCCATCACCCTTTATATTGATGTTTGGAATCTGTTTAAATTGGAAAGATGTTACTAGTTTATTTATTAACTTGGATTTGTTGCAACTTTAACTTGATATCTGGAAGCAAATGGTATTTGCCGGTTTATTAGTTTATACTTTTGTTTCCTCAATAAATGTAAGAAACTTGTTGGAACTTTAGTAGTAGGTCTGAAGATTGTAAATTTCGCTCTAGATTGTGTTGAGTGTAATTATTTAAACCAATTAAAATTAAGCCCCAAAACCTACTCTAGCCAAATTTGGCTTTTCTTTGCACACACTCCGCTCAGCTTCTCTCCGGGGTTGCTTCATTTAAGTTTCAACCTAACCTTTAACCCAATTGAAATTTAGCCAAGTAACCTACTCTAGCCAAAGTAAGTGTTCAAAGCGACTCAAACGAAAAAAAACTATGTTTACTGTCGCGAATGCAAGCAATGAAGGCCTAAAAGGACCAGATTCCAGGGCCGTAAAACATAATTAAAAAAGAAGAAAGCAAGCATGAATTAATGAATTTGGCCTTCTGCGCTTCCTTACTTAAAACTGAATCTCAGTAAATGTAAAAGAACACAAATAAGCACAAGTCCAAAAACGCAAAGAAAAAAACTTGTGACGCAAAAATATAACCAAAAATAGCATTATTACAAAACAATTCGGTTTAATGCACACTTGCATCTATGTGTTCTCATCTTACAATAAGCTTACAACGAAACATAACACATTTTGAGGTTATTATTGCGTATTGTATTATTGTGTGTGTCATACAAAAAGCAAAGTTTTATAGATTTTCAAAAAAACATATCTGAAAAACTATTTAAAGTCAAAGTCAAAGTACTTTATTACTGTAGATATTTACATATACTTAGCAAACGTAATTTTTTGCCTCTTCTCTACATTGGACCACTGTGGGAAAAGAAGGGCGTAGAAACTCCCACAGATTGATTTTTAGATCTCTTTTAAAAATAGGTTGTGCTTAACTAATACAAATATGAAAAAAAAAATGTTATGATTAATAAGCAGGAATAAATAATTACAAAACTATTAACAGCAAGGTCTGTGTTAAGCCAGATTAACCCCATACAGTCCTGTCATTTAAGTAATCATGAACATTGTAATAACCCCTAAAAAAGTCGCTTTAACATGCTTTTTAAATTTCTCAAATGGCAATTTCAAAATCTCCAGAGGTATCTTATTGTAGTACAGAATGCACTGACCCTTGAAAGAATTGCTAACCTTCGCGAGTCTAAAACAGGGCGCACATAGTCTGTGATTATTTTTTAGGTTAACATTACAGCTATCGCTAAGTTTGGAAAATGTTGTAAGGTTCTGACGTTACATTATACATGTTACATTATATTTTCGAAAATAAATTGACTAGCTACTGTTAGTATGTCAATTTCTTTAAAAAGCTCTCTTAAGGAGTTTGTTCGTTTTATGAATGAATGAATGAATGAATGGTGCTTCTCCAGCCAGGGTTCTAAACCTGTTCCGGTCTTTCGGCCGGCATACCAGAGGGCACAAGTTTTGAGGGGGGGCGGAATGACCTGCTCTTTAGGAAGGGAAGGATAGTGAATTCAATCGACCGACTCTTCAGCCTGAAGCCAATATAGGATATGTGGAATGGGGAGGATGTGGGATTTGGAGAGCAGCTGTTGTTTTCTTCAAGTTCTTGTTTTCCTTCTATTTTCAGTTATTGTTAATAGTTGAGTTTCCTGAGTCGTGTTCGTTTGGGTTATCCGGTAAGTTCCCAGTTTCGCTTTTGCTGTCTGTTTCTGGGATACGGTATATTTGCCTCTAGGCCATCCTGACATCGTCCCTGTTGTGTGATGATTCTGTCCAGTAACTGTGTTTGATGTTTGATGTCATGCTTATGGAAATCTTTCCAGGTGTATATAAGTCAGCCGGCTTTCTTCTTCCTTGCTTCGTATTTGAATGGAGCGTGTAGTAAGTGCTGTTGTGGGCGTCGCAGAATATGTATAGTAACATATCCGGTGGTTTTTGATTCGTTTGGATATCGTTTTGTCCTGTAGTCAGTCATGAATTTTGTGGTATCTTGGATAGCTTCTGGCGTTCTCAAACATGTCTCTGAGGATCAGGCGTTCATATACTGACTGTCAACTGTTTGCTTTAGTGAGGGTTGGCGCTTTTTGTCCGTATTTTATAAACAGTGCAGTGACCATTTTGTAAATCAGGCGCACTATATTTCAGTCTATGTTGGATTTCTTTATAAAATGCATTAGGGCCTTGGAATTGCATATGGCTTGCCGGCACCTCTTTTTTATTGGGTCCTATGTCCTGCCGTAATATATGTGCCGAGATATTTGATTTCGTTTACGGTTCGTATTGGAACTACGTCCAATTCACTGGTTGTTTATGGGGTCTCTTATATGAATTTTCGTCTTTCTACTTTTAAGTTTGCCATGAGCAGTTCTCCGATGATATTTAATTATTCACTTTTAGCTACTCCGCGGCATAGCAGCGCTGCGTATAAACGCTCCTTCAGGCTGCGGGCGGTCCGACTCTGGAACGCACCTCTTTGCACTATAAGAGACAGTCCGACTCTTTTTTCTTTTAAGAAACATATTAAAGAGCTCTACATGTCTCTTTCGTAAAAGTTATTGTATTTATTTTATTATATGTAAGGTTTATGTATATATTGGTAATTATTTCGTATTTGCTATCTGTATTTTACAGATATTTTAATTTATTCCTAGGCATTTTAGTTATAGTAATTATCGTGCACTGCCTACCATTTTATGATAGCGATTCCTGTAATGCCTTGTTTTGCTGGAAGAAATCTCTTTTCAGAGACAAGCTCGCCCTTGTACATGCATTTTCTTTTGATGTAACTTTTAAAATATTTGTGTGCAATATTGTGAAGGAGGTTTGTTCCTATAATTCCCTTTTTCCTGTATTTCTTTATAGCGTCTTGTCCGATGCGAGCATACAGATACCAGAGATAGTGTTTTGACATATGTATCATGTTTGTTTCCTGTATATAGGCTATGTGTATGTTTTTGGTTAGTCAATTCCGCGTCAATGTTGAGTCTTTTAGTTATTTCGGCGCATCCTCTAACCTTCCAAGTAGCAATGCGCATACGCTCGCATGTGACTTGTGGTTTAAATATGGGGCTGTTTCGTATCATCGTATATCCGGTGTTGTCTGGGATGTCTTCTGTTGATGTTATGGTTGACCCTGAGGAGGTCATGGGTGTTGCATTAAGTATCGGCGAAAGTATGGTGTTATCAGTTTGGTTATCGGTTGCTTGATCCTTGGGTAAATTTGGCGATTCAAGCAAGTAAACGCTGTCGTAGTGGTGTCCTGTGACGTTGAGGTTGATAGATTTCACTGCATCCGCTGGATTCTTGGGCGTGAATGTGAGTGATGGTGTATTTTGCTGGTGGATTGTTGCGTTAAGTAGAAAGTATTCGGCAGCTGGTATTATAATCTCCTTTCCAGCCCAAGTACCGTAATTGCGTAGATTTTCAGTGGTGAGTTGTTAAGGATTTCAGGCTCAGTGATTGCGAGCTTTGTTCTGTTCATCGCCGTTTTCTTGTACATATTTAACTAGGTCCTTACGAATGTGAGTGTGGTTGCATGTTAATTGACATAGGTGATTAATTTAGTCAGCAATTGCGGTGAATAGGCAGTTACCATCTCAGCGTCGGTAAGGCTTCCATTAGGTTATGTTCTTGGGATGTTGTTGAAAGAAAGAACTATAATAATAATAATACCTTGGACACCTTTTTTACACACATTGATCTAGCCCCAAACCAGGATTCCCTGTATCTTGGGTACTAGACAACGATATATATACTTATATAGAGAAATATTATACTTAGATAGATAAACAACCATGACTAGGGTACAAACATCCGTTCTCATCAAACAAACATTTGCCCCCACCGGGACTCGAACCCGGGACCCTTGGTTTCGTAGGCAGCGTCACTACCGACTCGGCCATTCGGGTCGTCTCGTTGCGATTGTCAAAGTTTGTGCGTATCTTCGTGCGCCCTTATTCTCGGTAGAGAGCCGCTTAGGACAAAAAGTCTCCGATTTTATTGTTGTTATTGTTCATCAGTGGAAGTCTTTTGTTAATTGCCTGTTTTCTGGAAGATGGTGAAATGATCCTTTTATGATGTGCAATTGTTTGCTGTTTCTCGCTATTTCTCAGAATATGCAGTTATGTAGTAGACGGGCTTGCATTATTGTTTTATTTTTGTGGGCTTGTCGGACCGGATAAAGTTAGAAATGGTTATGTTTTGTTTTACTATTATTAGGTAGGTTCCTGCTTAGTTTTGTATTTAGGTATGATGGATCGCTACACTTATTAGGTAGAACTCCGCGGCTGCTATGATAATTTCTTCACCGCCCCACGTGCCCTTATGTGGAGATTTTTTATGTACTCAGTGAAAGCTTCTGCGTTTGGTGCATCGATCGCATGTTTGATGCGTGGATAATTGCTGTTAGCTTCCACGTATCTAGCTAAGTCGCTTCTGATGTGGGTATGGTTGAATGTCGCTCCAAACAGATGGTTGATTTTGTCTGCAATTGCATGGAACAGGCAGTTTCCATCTCTGGGCATTGGTAGAGTTTAGATTGTGAGATATTACTACAGGAGAAAGCCTCGTGGTATTTTAGCTAATATGAATGTGTGTGTGTGGGTTGTTTCTAAGAGGTGTACGGCCGGTATGATGAGAGACGCTGTTTGGCTTTTTACGATCTATTTTTATTCTTATGTTTCCCGGTATTTCCAAGATGGGCTGACACCATAGAATGGGTGCCAGATGTGTGAGGGAACGTTGTGAGCCTTTTGTGCTTCGAAGCTTTTTCAATTGTTCCTAAATAGCAGTCAATTGTTTTGTCTAGTTTCTGGGAGTTTGGTGAGATGGCATTTTTATGGCCTGCACTTGTTTAGTTTTTGTTTATTGACGGGTTTAGTATATTTGCAGTTTAGCTACATAAAAATAATTCTAGGATTGTTAAGTTTTGGGTTGGCTTATTCACTGAGTTTCAGGGTTTAGTGGAAGGTTATTGTTAATGACTGTTTTGAATGGTCTTTCGAAGATGAGGAGAAAATAAATCTCGAGGAGAATTATCTCGAATTTATTTTCAGGCAAAGCAATATAAGTATATGTAGCTATAATAATGTTTTATTAGTTGATTTTGATATTGCGTAGGTAGGGAATTGTTATATCCTGCCTATGACGCACCTATAAATGTGATTATGCCTTAGTCAATAGGGGCGACCGCGGCCGCGGTAAGTGGTGTTTTATTATTGTCAGGCGGCGAGTGGTGCTGAGAGAAATAAAGTTAGAGGTAGGTAATCACTATCAATGATGTCCTAATCGGAATGATCTCACCAGGTTGGTGTGTTTAGCGGCGGTGGTGGTGGAGGCAGTAGCGTTGAGGGTGTGTTGCGTAGGCGTCGCTCGCTGCCGGCCTGTCGCTGCGTGGCTCAGACGTGCACCTGGCCTAGAATAAATTCTAGGGCTTGCACAGATGGGATGCCTAAGAGTATCGCGCTGTTCTCTGGGCATTCATTACACTTGACCGCACTAGTATCATCACAATCACTGAAATGCGTGGTATTGCACAGATGGGGTGCCTAGATGGATCACGCACATTCCCCAGGTAACCCTTACAGTAACACGCGGTATAAGCCAGGCTCGTTTTCGGGCCTCCGGAGGCAGAACAAAAGGCGCGCGCCGGGGATGAAAACTATTGTTTGTTTAAATGCGTTTGGGAGATCTCGGGGGGACACGTCCGTTCGGTCCGGCAACACAAACGCCACTCTCTCTTAAGGAGTCTGTTCGTTTTAAATTATAAATTGCTCGAATAGCTCTTTTCTGTAAAATAAAAATAGTTTAAATATCTGCTGCTTTCCCCCACAACAAGATACCGTAGGACATCACACTATGAAAGTAACTAAAATATACTAGCCTAGATGTAGCCACATCCGTGCTTTGTCTGATGTTCCTAAAAGCGTAAGCCGCAGAACTTAATTTACCAGCCAATTTATCTATGTGGGGTCCCTATTGAGTTCCGACACCTGAAACTTTTAGACCGTGTTTAAAATGACCCAAACTATCTACCAAAAAACACGAAAGCCCTAACAATCCGCCCGTTTTCTAAAGTCTAGCCAGATTCTCATCTTATATATTCTTTCATCATTTATTGCTAAAGTAATCTTTCCATAGGGGTTGTATATTTTGGACAACCATGACCTGTAGACATGACTACGCTGAATCCAGATCACATATGTACTCCAAGTATTTGCAGGGGGGTCTCACTGCACAGTTTAGGTACGTTCGAACGGCCAACCCGACGGGCAGGATTTCAGTTATGTTGCCGCTCGCTTGGCTGGCAGTCGCGTCGCGCGCTAGCCGCTCCTCATAATCAACTTTTCTGTGATTTTTGCAACAACAATGACTTAAGTACATTTTAGGGTGGAATTGTTCACAAATAAAATTAGATTCCTTTTTAATTGAATACCTTTTCGCTTAACTAAAAATAAATACTTTAGACCTAGTATAAAACAAATGACAATTACATAAGTAAGGAGGCCTAGCCTTGGAATTCACCAATAGCCTGAATAAGTACTATAAACACCACGCTTAGATAAAGTGGACAAAAATTCACAAACACAAATAATTGCGTGTAGGTAACCCTACCGTGATCAAGCGAGACAGGAGTTTACAGGACGACCTTGTGATGTCAGAATAAAAGAAGCTCTCAGGCGTAGTAATCAATCTAGCCTACACGGGCGGGGCAACCGATTCTGTAGGTGCTTAGCGATTGTTGTAGGTAGCGCAGGTGCGAGCTAGATAACGCTTTATTATCGCGCAGCGAGAGTAGCTTTTTATTTAAGTGTATTTGAGGAGTAATCTTTCTGATATCCCGCTGCAGATATAACTTGTCGCTTGTATATCGCGTTCGTCCCAGGTTTTGTCTTAAGCATCGTCATCTGATTTAGGTCGCACTGTCACGTCTTTACACTGTTTGAACTGTAAAAATTTCATTATAAGTATTTTTCAGTTACTGTAGTCTGCTGCCTTAAATATTGGAATATTTATGTCACTGATTTTTGTCGCCATTTTCACATTATCTCTTGTTACAATTTATCGCTTCAATTTCTCTTTCTTCAAACCAACACCATAACGTTCAACGCTCTGCTACCATGTTAATATGAATAATAATCTATTTAGCAATGGTCTTTAGAGCTTTTGTATACAGAAATATACCTTTCCGACATCTGAGTTAAAAATAGAACCTTCGCCGCTTGATTTTGGGTTCTTAGTCACATTCTCAGACAGTCGAACAGTGGAGGCTTAGTAATTATGTCCCGTTTTTTTAAACATAAGACTGATTTTGTGCTGCACCATATCACCGCTAGAATGTATGCTTCCTAGCGGTAATACATTGATCAATGCTTATTATTAGGTTCAATATTTTAGTAGGTACTATTATATATTACACGTAAAAATTACGTATATATCCCGCACATTTTTTTACCAATTTTTCTATCCATGATAGATGATAGGACCATTTGTTAAAGATGATAGGATCATTTATCATAGAGTGCTCATTGTTCTTTAATAAATAGAGCAAATCTAATAGAACAAGATATGTATTGCCTAGTAGAGGATCTTTGTGATGATGTTAGCATTGGTACGACATCTATTTGTGTTCATGGTTTGTTCATGGTTTAAAGGTTCTTCCTGTGGTTTATATTGAAGTTGACTGAACCCATTTTTTCAGAACCCATCCTATTGATAACTCTTTCATGGAGGATATTACCGAACGAGCATTTTTGTACCACATGTTTTCGGTTGTATTTCAATGCTCATAACTCTCAGCAACGTCATTCGATGAAATAAATAAATATCCAGCTGGAAGAAATTCCAAATGTTACAATTACTTATATTTCTCTTACATTTTTTAACATAGGACTGAATCTTGTGCTATGTCATGTCACCGCTAGAATGTATGCTTCATTGCGGTGATACATCGATAATTGCTTACTCGCAAATCTGTTTAGTAAGTATAATCTTTTATATTTGGCTTAAAATTTGCATATATTTCCCGCACATTTTTTACCATTTTTATTTTTTTCGTTAGCAGTTCGTGTGTTCCTTTGTCTGCTGGTCCGCAGCACTTATCACCAGAGTTGGTGAAATCCTGAAGTGTGGTAGTTTCTGAGGTTGGTACGGGCACTTTTCCAAATATTTTGTTTTAGTTAATTATATCATATTAACCGTATAAGTCTATAAAATATGCATTAAATATTAGAACAGTGAGTTTGACGTCTTGCCTGCGCGTCAGGCACGGTCCGAATCCAATTAAATTATAGATATATATGTATTTATATATATATTGCTACACAGTTGTTGCTTTTTCCAATAGGTTGCTCCAAAGATGCAGTCCTGAATTCGGTAAACAATGTCATAATTATAGGTGGAAAGGAAGTGGCCTTCTAAATGGGGGTGTGTATTTTATTTATCACACAAATTGCTTTACTTCAAGGGAAGTAACCACGAGGTGTGTGACAACCTCACACTCTCAAGAGTTAAACAAAGGAATAATAAAAATATACTGTATGGATGACCTCTTTTCATTCCAATAAAAGAAAAACATTCCTTCGACATATATCAACCGTACCAAACAACTCCACGCCAAACAATACGGTTGCACTAGGGGTAAATCGACTACGGATGCAGGTATTACTCTTATATCTCATATTTACTTTGCATGGGACGCCGCACAGGATGCAATCGGAGTTTTTTGCGATCTGTCGAAGGCATTTGATTGTGTTGATCATAATACGCTACTAATGAAATTAAATCATTACGGAGTTAGAAATAAAGCATTGGATCTACTAAGATCATACCTAAGCAATAAAATTCAACAGGCAGAAGTCAACGGCGTTAAATCTGATGGATCGGGAGTAAAAATTGGCGTTCCACAAGGTTCCATATTAGGCCCTTTCTTATTCCTGGTATATATTAACGATCTGCCTTTCATGGTGGAGAAATTGACTGATATAGTGTTGTTTGCTGATGACACTTCACTGGTCTTCAAAATTGAAAGAAAAAAAGAAGATTTTGATTATGTTAATGGAGTATTGTCTTTAACCTTGAATTGGTTCACAGTTAATAATTTATTGTCAAATGCTGGTAAAACCAAATGTATCAAATTCTCACTTCCAAATGTCAGGCAATTTGAGACCAGTTTGGTGATAGACAGCAGTACGTTAGAATTAGTAAATGACACAAGGTTTCTTGAAATAACCATTGATAGCAAATCACAGTGGTCCCCACATAGATAAATTGGCTGGTAAATTAAGTTCTGCGGCTTACGCTGTTAGGAACGTCAGACCAAACACGGATTGGCTACATCTAGGCTAGTATATTTTAGTTACTTTCACAGTGTCATGTCCTATGGTATCTTATTGTGGGGAAAGCAGCGGATATTCAAACTATTTTTATTTTCCAAAAAAGAGCTATTCGAGCAATTTATAATTTAAAACGCACAGACTCCTTAAGAGAGTTTTTTAAAGAAATTGACATACTAATTGTAGCTAGTCAATTTATTTTCGAAAACATAATGTATGTACGCAAGAACCTTACAACATTTGCTTGACTTAGCGATAGCTGTAATATTAACCTAAGAAATAATCACAAACTACTTGCGCCCCGGTTTAGACTCGCGAGGGTTAGCAATTCTTTCAAGGGTCAATGCATTATCTACTACAACAAGATACCTCTGGAGATCTTGAAATTGCCATTTGAGCAATTTAAAAACCATGTTAAAGCGACTTTGTCGAAAAAGGGTTATTATAATGTTCAAGATTACTTAAATAATGGGACTGTATGGGGTTAATCTGGCTCAACACAGACCTTGCTGTTAATAGTTTTGTAATTATTTATTCCTCCTTATTAATTATGATATTATAAAATTTGTATTAGTTAAGCACAAGCAATTTTTAAAAGAGATCTAAAAATCAATCTGTGGGAGTTTCTACGCCCTTCTTCTCCCACAGTGTAGTATGTGTCATGTACGCACACACACTCACACCTTACGTCTATATAAGTAGGACTGTACTGTTATATGAGACATTATTATAGTGATACACTGAACATTCAACAACTCTTTTACTCCAACAACCCCTCTATCAAGGCCCATCCTCACAGTCCAATGTAGAGAAGTGGCAAAAAATGACGATTGCTAAGTATATGTAAATATCTACAGTAATAAAGACATTTGGAATTTGTAATTTGGAATTATGCTATGTCGGAAACGGTTATCGGCTCATAGCCTGGATATAATGAACAGTATCTGAAAGGTATTCGTCTGTGCGGGACTCGCAACTAAATACCACTAACTTAATTTTCGCAAGCCTCCTTAGCAGTTTTAAAAATATGTTCACCACAATGTGCAATCACGATCTTCATTTCAATTTTATCATTGTTACTAATGCGGAACTCTATGTTTAAAAAATATATATTACCGAAAGGGAAATATTAAACTGCACATCAAAAATACTGATTTGCACAGCAAACATCAGCGCAAAATGCTGCTGTAGCTTAGGTGAATCCTCCATCCAGCGAAACGAAGCCCTCTTTATCCTTCTTGTTAGGTTGAACGTGCAAGAACAATAAAAATACTTAAAACAAAAACTTGAGAACACAACACATAAAATATTTAAAACATACAAAGTGGTTTTGCTGATCCTTTTTTCTGGGCAAATCAGTATTTTTGATGTTCGATTAAATACTAGCCTTACCGAAATAAAAACTTAACTTTTAAGCAAGGAATAACATTTAATTTTGCACTTACACGAAATTAACCACCCAGAAATTCAAACGTAGCGCCACAAAACCTTTCTATTTGAGTACGGTACGGTTCTTGAGAAACTGTTGAAATTGTAATTTTATACCATTCTATACGGGACTTACCTAAAAAAAGGTCCTAACGTTCGAATTGGTATTAGTGGTTAATTTTGTGGATGTGTAAAATAGTAGATTGTACAACAAGGGCATAAAACACGCCATTTAACTCGAGGCGTTGATATCGACCCGAGCCGCAGGCAGGGGTGGATAGTTAAGTCGAGGGTAAAATGGGGTTTATGGCCGAGTTATACACCCTGCTTTTCACTTCGATTGCGAGAAAATGAAACAGTGATAATGTGAAAAATACTGTTTGTTTGCCGCTTCTCCAGAACATGAAATTTTCATGTTTTAAGATAAATTTGCTCTGATTTAGGCGGCAATGTCTATTTAAAAAACTCCTTTTACTTTTGTTTCGATTAGTGTTTTAGGCGTAAGCATTATTTCCTCTTCACTTGATGACATATTAATTAATTTCATAAATAAACAAGTTTTGCAAAGAAAATAACTAAATAAAAGTCAAAAACAAGTCTCTTTCCCGCCACTGTATTATTATTATTATTTTTTTATTTTTTTTCTGCTTGACATTTTTAGCTCAGGTCGTACGCAATACTGCCCGAGTCATGCTTGGGTTTTGAATGTTTTTGTTAATTATACTTTTTTTTAATGTATTAAAATAACAAGTTTATTTAATGCAGTCACCTCGTCTGTCAGGCTAAATGGCTCAACTGTTATTTTAAATTATTAATCTGCGGTCTAGATGACGACAACACTTTATGCACTAGTGCCTAAAATGCGATTTTATGCAGCCTACATCCAGCATAAAGAAGAACTTTTCGAGCATGAGAAGTGAAAAATATTGTTTTCCAAACAGGCTTGGAAATGTGACCATTGTTGTGACAACCTTCTTTGAGATGAATCGAACATTCTGTACTGCGCTGCTGTCCTGGTCGCGTTTTCTGAAAAGCCCGCGAGGTAACACGCGGGGGCCACATTATGCCCCACGGGCTTTTCATAATTTCGAAGCGCCACGAAAAGGTAGAGCGCTACAGCGCGACGTTGCGTTGTACTGAGTTTTTCAACGCTCACATTGACAATTCATCGTCTGAATAGTCCGTGTTTTTTGGCGCCTGCGGTGTTGCGTCCCTCTGGCTTTTCTTGAATTCGCTTCTAGCAAACCGGAGCGCTACAACGCTACAACGCGACTATGTTTATCCATAATACATAGTCGCGTTGTAGCGTTGTAGCGCTCCGGTTTGCTAGTAGGTGGCCGGAAGTTTGGGGGGCACCGCAACGGCAGCTTGTGCTTGCGCAGCTTGTCCTCAGGCAGGATACCCCAGCGTTTGAAGATGGTCTGATCGTTGGTGTAGAAGTTGAATGACAACGGAGACAGCACACTTCCCAACGGCAGCCCATTTTTGTGGTCGCGCCATCTGCTTCTTTTTCCTTGCAAGGAGACAAAAAACCTTCTGTTCCGCAGAAACGAAGCCACCATTTGATTAAGATAGTAGTCCTCGGGCAAGTCAAACAGTTTTTGGATGAGCATACTGTGGTTGACTGTGTCGTATGCAGCTGACAGATCTTCAAGAACCACACCTACAGCCACAGAAAATTTTGAAGCCGTTCTCAATGCGTTGCGTGAGGTTCAGAACCTGGTTAATACACGATATACTTTATTAGTTGCTTATTTGACATTTATTTTCGACCAGCAGTTACATACAAACTTTGTTTTTGTCATTTCACTAGGTGAGATGATGAGAAACTGGTTAGTTTATCATCAGCGTCCGCATGGTGCGCTTATCCGCTTTCTCTTTAAAGCCTAGAGCATGGGTCGCAAACGTTGTACTCCACGGGCTATTCAGATGATGAATAGTCAATGTGCGCGCTAAAAAACCCCGTGTGGTACAACGCAGCATCGCGCTGTAGCGCACTGACGTGTCCGAGTCAGTACTACGCGTAGCTGCCGGTTAAACATGTATTAATAGTACATTACTGTCACGGTCTGTAATGATTGCGTTGCTGGTCGCACTGTTGGTGGCCGAAAGCGCAGCACAGCGCAGCTCAAGGCCTACACAGCGCGATCAGCTTTGCAGCCTTAGATGGACAAGCTGGAATAAATGCCGAGACCGAAGGTCGAGGCTTTTATAGCGCGGACATCAAAGGCTGCAATGGTGACCAAGTTTATAGGCCGAGAGCGTAGCTAAGCTAAGCTCGAGGCCATCATAGTGTGGCCAGCAGTGCAGTCATTGCGGATCAAGCCTTGTATAGTACCTTACTCAAATAATGCGAGTAATTAAATAAAACCAGCTTATTATAAAATTGAGAGTGAGTTTTTTTTTGTCACACATAACCAAATTCTGAATAAAGCCTTTTTGCAGTACCTTTTTTAGTGATAAGAAGATCTCCCGCTCTTTTTTTTGTCACACATAACCAAATTCTGACTAAAGCCTTTTTGCGCTACCTTTTTTTACCATTTTCGAAACAAAGCTCGACAATCATGGAATTTGACAGGAAATTTCCGGTCGATAAAACACGACAGTAAAGGATTTTCACAGGAAATTGCCGGCACCTTTTTTGGAACCTCCAAGTAGCGCGGCAATGTCGACTTTGCTCAAAGAAGGTTGTCAAAATAAAGAGCACATTAATAGCTTTGTTTGAGTAAAATCCTTAACTGTCGTGTTTAGATGCCTGTTATAGTTGTATGAAAATTCTTATCTACAGTGTTTTTAAAAATGGAACAATCTTTTTCTCCGGCACTGTGGCAACTAAGAAGATAACTTCTCAAAGATTTTATTTTAATTTCACTCATACATTTATTTGATTGAATTCCAACCGGGCTTTATTAAAGGCTAGCAAACGATGAATAATGAAGTCTGGAACTATTTTCCAGATTATACCCAACCTGCGAACAGCTTTCATTTCATTTTGTTTTTTAGAAGGTGAACCGGTTTGCGATTCCCGCTATAAAACATTTTCCTAACAAAGACTATTGTACGTTTCCAACTTTAGTACTTGTTTTGATATGTGTTCCCTTCGTCGCGGAGTTGGTAGCAATGAAACCATTACTGCTAATTTTTGAAAAATTATAATTCACCAAGTTAAAAAACCGACTTCAAGTTCAAGCGCTATTTCTTTCTCCCCGGTCGGGATGCGAATGAAGTCTGTGTACATGAAAAATCCTCACAAAGCTTTTGCTGCACGGAACCATAAAACAAAACGTCATCTGTGTATTTTTTTTAAATTTGTTACTTTTTTTTAAAAAGCGCTCAATTAATTTTGATAAAATTTGTACGAGACCAAGTCTGAAGTATGACCTACCAATCAAAACAAGAATCATCAAAATCGGTCTTAATTAACGGAGTAATCGCGTAACAAACAAAAAAAAAACTCCTCCTTTTTGAAGTCTGTTGAAAACTGAGGGAGAAATTATTATAACTAAAACATACTATACGTTGCCGTTACTCGTGAGTATCATTTGTATATAATTTAATTATTTTTTATTGTGGCGAGGTTGTAGGTTCTACAAATCTCTTATCATTTTTTTAAAGCGCGTTATTGTAATCTGGCATCCGGATGTTTGGCCCATTTTTTGGTGACGGTTTGTCAGTCCAGCCAACATAACGGCGACGGGAACAGATAGATGAAACGCACAATACCTTTTGCTCCCGGCATTACAGCGTCACCCCTTTCCCCATACCGGGTGGCAAAGCAACAATTGTGCCCACTATGCGACAATGGACTATATAATAAATAAATAAGTGCCTAAAATTCGGAGCAAGTTGACAAATAACACCAGCTAACCTAACCTAATCAATTTCAATCGATCAATTTTTTAATAAATGGAGGTCTTACCACTAGGTTAATTTCGCTAATATCACGTGTTCATTATATTTTATGGTATTTGGACAAGTTCTCTTTCAAGAACCTGGAAATTTTCGTGAAGGGCGGTTGGTTCCAAGTATCTCCTTCGTGAGCAACTGCTCCCCTAACCTAACTTGCATCCGTGTAACTTTCTTAACTTCCTCTTGCATCGAGAATGCTTAAAATTAATTACAATGGAGAGCAAGTTCAACGCTTTATACTTTCCTAAATTGAAACTCTTTGGAACCGCTTTAATTTTAAATTCAGTTCAGAACAGCAACTTTTTGTTCGTCTGTGAAAGGTGGAAACGACAACGCGGGAACTCGAGTTTCGCAACAAAAAGGGCGTGAACATTTGGTTAGGGTTGGGTTGAAACAATTTAATTTAACTCGATTATTTAGTTCATTCCATTAAGTTGGTTTGGAAACACACCGCCTTATTCATAAAACTTATCAAAACTATGATAGCTAAAATGGGCTTTGTCCTTTTCTCACAAACACAAATTTCAAAGTGACAGACAAAGACAAACGAATTATAACGGCATTATAGTTAAAATAGGTTTATTAGACGTTTATGAATAAGGCGGTAAGTAAATCATTTATGGGAATTCAGGCAAACAGCAAATCTACGAGCGGATTTTTTGAAAGTTATTGAAGTAGCCCAAGGCAAAGGATGTTGTGCCAATGTCCTCCCTGACGTCTAGGAATTTCAATAGGCTTCCCTTTCCAATTGACAAATCAACCAAACATTAGACATGTTAATCTGACATCTGGGAATTTCTATCACAATCCCTTCCAAATTGACAAATCAACCAGTCAGTAGACTTGTTATATTATTATGACGTGTGGGAATTTCTAATTGACAAATCGAGCGATCAAAAAACTGAGTTAAGAAGCTGTCATTTGATAGAAACAACAAAATAAGTTTACCGCCATTGCACAGCGTTAGACCATAATAGTTAGGCTACGACCTACGATTTTGTGTAAACTGCATGCTTTTGTAACACAATGACTAAGTTTACTTGGAGTTCTAATATATCTACTACATCAACTGCACAATGAGGGATTTTTTAAAAAAAAAACTTCAGAAGTTCCAAATTTGTCAATAGATGTCGTTGAAAAGTCGTGGCTTTCACAGCCAGTTGCCAGATCAAAAATTTGTGTTCTGTGGCTGATGGTGGCTGGTCTGTGATGTGTCAAAGCGTTTCTCCTGTGGTTACGCGATGTTTTGTTTTCCTGTTCTCCTCTGTTTTGTGACTATTACGACGACCCTGGCTATTCTTTCGGACTCTTGTAGCTCCTTCCCACGACTGACCTCCGCGTGCACCCTGGACATTTGCTTGCCATTACGATTGACCCCTGCCTGTGTATTGGACTTCGATTTTGTCATCACGATACCTTCGCGAGCACCCTGTGTTGATGCTGTTCGACAGACTTTGGTTACCATGGAAAAAAAGCCTAATCGTCCATGCGTTGTTAGGTTTTGTAAAAAAAATGGTACTCACCGTTTCCCTAGTGATGAACATCGACGTTCACTATGGGTTCAAGCTGTTGAACCAGCAAAGCCTGGATTTACCCTAGGAAAGCATAGCAGGATATGCTCCGATCACTTCAAGCCATCCGATTTTAATAGAACACCGTTATCATTGTTACAGCCAGGTAAGTTTACCTAAAGATTTCCGAGTATGCCTAGTACGCACCATACCCGTGCTCATGAGTGCTTACTTTCGCGAGTCAGGTGTGATTTCATCTTTTGCACTAATTAGTGCTTATGCGAGCAAGCTTATCAGCAATGTTCTTGCCCAATCTGTACCTATCCTAACACATAATCCGTTTGACAGGTGGCAGATGCCAACGTCAACAGCTCGCCTAGCCCGAATAGTATTAAATAGCTACTAAAATGTCCTTATTAACATGTGTTTTTTTTATAGATATTGCTCCAAAAACTTTGAAGAAAACCTCTGTTCCTTCATTGTTTTCATGGAAAACAACTCCTCAACAATCTCCATCAACGTCTGAAGAACAAAACTCGCTAACTCTTAACCTAACCAAAAAACCTATGCACGAAGTAAGTCACCTATTGTTATCTATAGCCTAAAGGAATTCATTCAATATTCTGTCTTGCATTGAGCCTTGCAGGACTGCGAAGCATGCAGAGTAGTTCTGCGAGGTGGATAGAAATACCGTCACAAAAAACATAATATTTGATACCGCGCAGGTGCAGTTATTTGATATCCTGCACAGGGCCTGTAAACTCGGAACACTGCTTGTAGTCCTTTGCACAGTAATATTGTTCTGTGGCTTGTTGTCCTGCTTAGCCGGCCGTATTGCAGACAGGAATATGAACAAGATACTGTGTCAAACATTGAGAAATGCCGCATTGCAAGTAGGTAGGTATACTTAATGTTGTTTGACGACCTCTGTAGCGTTGCAGTTGGGGGTGTGCTTTACAAGTGAGACGTCCCGGGTTCGACTCCTGGTGGGGCGGGAGGAAAAAACACCCTCATGGCATGGATGTTTACATGTTTGTGATGTTGCTGTTTCTGGTTTCTACAACACAGGGTATCCTAGTGTGAAACCAGAAGCGATGTATGTGCCTGTATGTAAATGTAAAAATAAAACTAGAGATTCAAATATGTTTTCTTTTATTTCCAGTGTGTCCAATATTATTTGTAGAAGAGCAACAATATTTGGTCGCTGTAGATAGTAGTTTAAATGAAGATCCCTTACACATGAGTGAAGAAGATGCAGACTCTGTCTTTGCAAATCCCAACGATGACATGCAAGAAGATATTGCTGTGGAACTGCACAATGATATAGCAGAAGAGTTAGAGATTTCTCAACATGACGAGTTGGTGCAGGAGGGATCATTGAGAGATGATAAGATAACTTCAAAATATGAGTCAGTACAAACTCATGAGTGTAGTGTCTCAACTTCAAAAGATGAGTCACTACAAACTCATGAGTGTAGTGTCTCAACTTCAAAAGATGAGTCAGTACAAACTCATGAGTGTAGTGTCTCAACTTCAAAAGATGAGTCAGTACAAACTCATGAGTGTAGTGTCTCGGGTTTTACCATCCACTTGTACAAAAATAATGATAAAGTTGTGCACTTCTACACTGGCCTAGAGAATTTTGAAAAAGTGATGCTTGTGTTTGACACTTTAGGGCAATGTGCTCATAATCTTACCTATTTTTATGGACATCCACCAAAGAACCTCAATGCATTCGAACAATTTTTCATTACCTTAATGATAGTACGGAGACATAAACCTTTCGAAGAAATTGCTATGATGTATCAAGTAACAACCAAACAAATCTATAATATATTTATCACTTGGGTCAGGTTCATTTCGCTGCAATGGAAAAATTTGGACTTGTGGTTAGACAGAGATAGCGTAAGAGCATACATGCCTTTAGATATTCATGATAAGTATCCATCAACACGGGTTATACTTGATGCAACAGAAATCCCTATTAAAAAACCTAAACTACCTTTTGCGCAGCAAGTCACATTCTCTTCCTATAAAAACAGGAACACCTTAAAGATCCTTATTGGAATTACCCCTAGTGGCTTCATTAGTTATGTGTCTCCATGCTATGGCGGCTCTGCTACTGATAGGCAAGTTATAGAACGCAGTACAATACTTAGTAGATTTGACTACAATGATGAAATAATGGTGGATAAAGGCTTAAATGTCCAAGACATTTTTGTTCCCTATGGTGTCAAAGTGAACATGCCATCTTTCTCCAAAAAAGGCAATCAAATTCTACCTCAGACACTTAGCTCCTCCAGAAAAGTGGCAAGCAAAAGGGTTCATGTAGAAAGGGTTATTGGCTTGCTAAAGACATATGAGATTTTGACTCAACCTTTGAATCAAACAGAAATTGTGTTGTCGAGCGACATTGTGTTTATATGCGTGTAATACAAAGCCACCGTCGTCATATACCTAACACACAAAGTTAGGCACATATCGTCGATGCCCTCAATTTAGAAATAGTAAAACTAAGCATATATTTTATTTCACTTTTATTACCAGCGCTCCTAGCATCGGACGCTTTCTAACATTGGTTAATTTTAAGTCACTTTATGTAAGAACTGAGTATAAATCATAATTGCACATCCTTGGACTTTCCTTCATCTCCACTGTCAGCCACTACATATAATTGGCGCAGCCACGGAGTTGTAGAATCAGTTCCGGATTCTTCGAGTATCAATCTGCTGAACTGGTCGCTGTATCTACATCTACAACAAGAACCTATGAGAGCTGGCTTTTGGACGTGAAGAGGAACCCGCCTTATCCAGACATCGATAGAACGAGGCTCCAACCAAGGAAAGATGCTGTTAATTTTGTAAGTACATTATACTCTAATTATTGGTTGCCATTTTCCTTAATTTTTTTTCCAAATCGTCCTGAATAATCCCAAAAATTTTCCATCCTAATTCAGCACGATTTAGGGGTAGTTCCCTTAGTGATAGTAATAGGCGCCGTAATCTTCGCATCGAGCAAAGAGACGCATTCAGGGATTTAGACCCTATACAGGAGGAATTTCCTACTGAAATGGCGGCCGCAGATTTAGATACCATTCATAAAGCACTAAGAAATGTGCCCGAATTTGACGGGAATCCAAACGTCCTAATTAGATTCCTAAGATTATGTGATCAATTAGTTCAGACATATGTAAATGCCGCCCCAGGTCATGAGTTGATTAACTTATATCTATTAAATGGCATTTTAAATAAAATTACGGGACCTGCTGGCCGTACATTAGCCACCAATGGCACACCGTCCACTTGGCAAGGTATCAGAAATACTTTGGTCAACAATTTCAGTGATCAAAGAGACGAGTCTGCTCTCTACACAGACCTGTCCATGTTAATTCAAGGCACAGGTACACCGCAAGATTTTTACGAACGGGTACAAAATCTATTGAGCACTATCATGACATACGTGGAACTACATGATAGCGTAGCCACCACCGTTGAAGCCAAGCGTTCCCTATATAAAAAGCTTGCCCTTCAGTCATACCTAAGAGGCTTAAATGACCCACTAGGATCGCGAATTCGATGCATGCGACCAAACACCTTAGAGGATGCTCTCCAATTTGCGCAAGAAGAGTTGAACATCCTTTATTTGCAAGGCAAAAACAAGCCAACCCCCTTCAGAAACATGACACCATTCACTGCACCTTCAGCTAGGTCACAAATATTCACTGCACCTACATCTGTTAGACCTCAAATCCCTCAAAATTATTCGTTTGCACCAAATCCACACACACACGCATTTATGACAAATCAGGATCCAATCCCACCACCAATGCAAAGAAACAGGTATCAGCGGAACCCTAACAATCCAGGTCCTTCACGCACACAGCAAATTTTTAGTGCCATGCCCAGATCTAACATGTCTACCGGCTTTAGGATCCCCCAAGCGCAATTTACTCGGCAAAATCAGTCTTACAATCAAGCCCAACCCATGAGTGGTGTTAGCCACCCCGTGGCCCGAACTTTGCCACCAACAAGGCCCAACAATTGGCGGAGCAATGACAACTCTCATGTTGACTACAGGTCGCGAGAAATGCATTTACATGAAATACAAAACCCTTCTGAGTCTTGTTACTATGGTTATGAAGAGCCGTTATCTGCAGAACAATTCTATATGGGATCATACGAATACCCACCCCAAGATACGTTATGTTATGATCAAAATGATCAGGTTGTCGTTAACCAAGAAAATGAATCAAATTTTCCCTTAGATACGGAGGGGAGTTACCCCGAATAGAGTTAAATATACAAAACAAGCGGCAACTGCCCTATATACAGATTGAAAACCCGCCCCTAAGGTTACTTCTGGACACTGGCGCTAATCAATCTTTCATAAGTCCCGAGGCTTTAAATAAATACTTTCCCGGTTTGACTCTTAACTATGACCCATTTATCGTCACCAACATACACGCATCTACCATGAACAACTATTCAGTCACTATCCCCTGTTTTAACGAAATCCAAGACTCAAAATCAATAAAACTATACGTGTATAAATTTCATGATTATTTCGATGGCCTTATCGGTTGCGATCTACTTGAACAGTGGCAAGCGAATATCGATCTAGGAAGTCGAATACTTAGCACCCAGTTCGCGAATAACAAAATTCACATGCATGGACCAGAAAGTCACCAACTATTGGAGGACATAATCCCGGCCCAGTCATCAAAATTACTAAAAGTCCCGACCACAATAAATAACGGTGAAATTCATATAGATGAACAGATGATCTGTAATTGTAACATCAACGAGTGTATTTCAATATCTAAAAATAACTTTGCATATGTGGAAATATCTAATCCAACACAGAATGACATTATTTTATTATTAACAGAACCCGTACATGCACAACTATACAATGAGCAAACCTTGCAATTTTCAAGTGTCAATGCCCGGTCACAGGAAGTCATACCGCGTTTGCGCACTGGACACCTAAACGATGAAGAATCATGTAATTTGATAAACTTATGCAGCGAATACTCCGATGTTTTTTATGTGGAAGGCGAACAATTGTCGTTCACAAATCAGATTAAACATTCGATTAATACAACTGACGATAACCCGGTTCATAGTAAAACTTATAGATATCCATACATACATAGAGAAGAAGTTAGAAATCAGGTACAAAGTATGTTGAGACAAGGAATTATTCGGCCATCTACCTCTGCCTGGAGTGCCCCTATTTGGGTAGTCCCAAAAAAATCAGACGCATCAGGAAAGGTTAAGTGGAGACTAGTCATAGACTTTCGAAAACTTAATGATAAGACTGTTGAGGACAAATATCCAATACCAAATATTGTTGATATTTTAGATAAACTGGGAAGGTGTCAGTATTTTACTACACTAGATTTGGCCAGCGGCTTTTACCAAGTAGAGATGGACCCAAAAGACATTCACAAAACTGGTTTCAATGTAGAGCGCGGACACTATGAGTTTCTTCGTATGCCCATGGGCTTAAAAAACTCACCATCAACATTCCAGAGAGTTATGGATAATATCCTACAAGGCGTTGAAAATACCATAGTCTACTTGGACGATATTTTGGTATACTCCACATCGCTCCAGGAACACATAGTGAACCTCAAGAAAGTATTCCAACGACTCCGCGAAACCAATTTCAAAATTCAGATGGATAAATCAGAGTTTTTAAAACGCGAGACCCCATATTTAGGCCATATTATTACCCGAGAAGGCGTAAAACCAAACCCAGATAAAATTGCCGCAATATGCAAGTACCCAATCCCAAAAACTACTAAACAGATTAAAGGTTTTTTAGGTTTACTGGGCTATTATCGTCGATTCATACCAGATTTTGCAAAAATTACGAAACCGCTTACCGCATGCTTAAAAAAAGGATCCAAAATTATCATCAATTCCGATTACATCGATTGTTTCGAACATTGTAAAACTCTTTTGACAAATGACCCTATTTTAGTATATCCAGACTTTTCAAAATAATTCATTTTGACTACAGACGCGTCAAATTACGCCCTAGGAGGGATTTTATCTCAAGGTTCTACGGGCGTAGACCACCCTATAGCATATGCTTCAAGGACTCTCAATGACAGCGAGGTGAATTACTCCACCACTGAGAAAGAGCTGCTTGCTATAGTTTGGGCTACCAAGTATTTTAGACCTTACCTCTTTGGCCGGAAATTTAAAATAATTACAGACCACAAGCCTTTGCAATGGCTCATGAACATGAAAGAGCCCAATTCTCGACTCACTCGATGGAGGTTAAAGTTAGCGGAATATGATTACACCATAGTCTACAAAAAAGGCAAGGCCAATACAAACGCAGACGCTTTGTCTCGCATCGAGATAAACAACGAGAATATGTTGTAACGTTGTAAGTTACCGTTGTCTTCACTCTATCATTAACTGGTCTTATTTTAAATTTAAGTAGTAATTCTCTTAATAAAACTACCAAATGAGGCTAGTAATCACAGTATTAATTTTCACGCGCTGTACTAGCAACATTCCACTGTTGACAACTCACTCGCTCTGCTATGATTGGCCCGTTTTAAACTAACTAGCCGTGACCGCAACTTGACTTTGCGGCGCCGGGTGATTCCGAAAACTCACTCAGCACTATACGCACGTCCGTCCTACTGGCGCTCTGTAACGGTCCCTTTTTACCGTACGCCGACGAACGACTCTAAACAGTAATTACTTACGTTTAATCATAACGTACTACAATTAGTTACGTTTTAGTTTTGTCTGTGCTTCATATTAACCCCGATTGAGGTGAGTGGTGAAAGATACTGTTTTAAAATCATCTTACCGTTAGGTACTTTCGGGCTTACTCATTTGTGTCCAGAATCATCTCATTTCATTTATTGCTTGTTGCGTTTTATTCCTTTTAGACTCGCTAATTATTATTTCGCGATATTCACATCGCATTGTAACGCAAATTGCTACCCGCTTTTAGACACGCGTTAGTGTGTCTTGGCTTCTTATAGAATGTCTGGAAAATATGTTCAGCTTACTAAATTATACTAGCTACCTTTTTGTGTGGAAATTGTTGATTGTTACCGGCAGATTTCATATTTGGGCATTTCATAAAATGTCCGGATTGTTTGCATAATGTCCCAAGTGAGGTCTGCCGATAAACAAATAAATATCCTTTTTTCATATATAGAAATAATTAATGTTACCGGCAGATTGCACATTTGGACATTTTGTAGAATGTCCGATTATTTGTAAAATGTCCCAAGTGGGGTCTGCCGATAACAAATATGAATGCTTGCTTGTTTTTATTCCTAGCACTGTATTTTCCTTTGTATATGTAACTCCGTTCTGATTGTTACCACCACGACAACACTATTCTTTTCTTGGCGGGTGGAGCATTCGGACGGAGTGCAGTAACAGATGTTAAAGGAGGAACGGTTTCGAATTCCAGTTCGGGGTTCCTGGCACCTCTTCGGGATCACCGCTTTGGGCTAACCTGCTTCCCTGCTCCGGCTTCATTCGGACCGTTACTTCTCCGACGTCAGCGGCACTCCGACTACGGCAAAACCCGCAGGGAAGATTCGTTGCTGCGTAACCAGGGTCAGACTACATTTGGAGAACCCACGTTAAATAAAATTTCTTGTTGGCTACCTATTTGGAATCTTTTTATTCCTCTCCAAGTAGGGACGTCACAGTGGCGCCCAACGTGGGGCCGATAATGTCATTCCAGATGCACTATCTCGTGCTTTCCCATGTGTTTCTATCAGTACGGTCAACTCTAATTTGACTACTACTGACACATGGTACAAAAACATTTATAACGGTTGTTTAGAAAAGCCGAACCTCTTTCCTAACTACTTGATCGAAGGTGGTGCTCTCTATCGCCACTCCAAAAATAAGTGCGAAATGATTTCGGAGTTTTCCTGGAAGGAAGTGGTGCCGAAAGAATTGCGTGACAGCGTCATAGAGGAGAATCATGCTGACCCTACTGCTGCTCACTTGGGTATTTTCAAGACCTATCGACGCTTACTTCTTCGATACTACTGGCCGGGCATGCACCAAGACGTCGTACGTTTTGTTGGTTCTTGTTCAAAATGTCTCACTTACAAACCACAAAACCATCCGACGCTGGGTACGATGGGTCGACCTAAACAATGCTCACGGCCGTTTCAAATGATATCCATTGATTTCATAGGTCCACTTCCGGTCAGTCGAAAGCAGAATAGTTATATTTTGGTCGTAACATGTTGCTTCTCAAAATATTGCCTTATTTTTCCCATGCGACGCGCTACTTCGGAAGCTGTCGTCAAGGCTCTGGAGGACTCTGTGTTTCTGGTCCACGGAATCCCACAGACAATATTCCTTGACAATGGTACCCAGTTTATTAGCTCGGTAACAAATACCCTCTTTAAGAAATACAAGATACCTAACGTATTCTTCTCTCCGAGATATACTCCGCAAGTAAACACTGTCGAGCGCTATAACAAAACAATAGTTACATGTATTTCCACCTACGTGGACAATGACCACAGAACCTGGGACACTAATATTCCCAAAATACAGTATGCCATTAACAACTCCGTCAATGAAGCAACTGGCTACACTCCATCGTTCCTCGTGTACGGACGAGAAACGGTTACTTGTGGTTCTCATTATACAGATAACGATCTGGGTGAGGAACTACTATTTCTGCCACGCGACATTTACGCTGAAAATCTGGGTCACCTGTCAAAATATTTTGATAAGGTACAGGCATCTCTTTGGCACGCACATAAAAAAAATACGGCGCACTATAATCTTAGGCGGAAAGAGGCAGAATTCAGCGTAGGCGACATTGTCCTAAAACGTGCTTATGTCTTGAGTGATAAAGACAAGTACTTTAGTAAAAAGTTAGCGCCCAAATATACCAAATGTCGCGTCTCCGCTAAGAAATCACCCTTGGTATACATTTTAGAGGATATGACGGGAAAGGACTTAGGCACCTGGCATGTTAAGGATCTAAAACTAGTTAAGAATATTTAGAATTAGGTTTTGGATTTTCATTACGTATGAAAACCCTTTACTGGGCGAGGGGGTATTGTAACGTTGTAAGTTACCGTTGTCTTCACTCTATCATTAACTGGTCTTATTTTAAATTTAAGTAGTAATTCTCTTAATAAAACTACCAAATGAGGCTAGTAATCACAGTATTAATTTTCACGCGCTGTACTAGCAACATTCCACTGTTGACAACTCACTCGCTCTGCTATGATTGGCCCGTTTTAAACTAACTAGCCGTGACCGCAACTTGACTTTGCGGCGCCGGGTGATTCCGAAAACTCACTCAGCACTATACGCACGTCCGTCCTACTGGCGCTCTGTAACGGTCCCTTTTTACCGTACGCCGACGAACGACTCTAAACAGTAATTACTTACGTTTAATCATAACGTACTACAATTAGTTACGTTTTAGTTTTGTCTGTGCTTCATATTAACCCCGATTGAGGTGAGTGGTGAAAGATACTGTTTTAAAATCATCTTACCGTTAGGTACTTTCGGGCTTACTCATTTGTGTCCAGAATCATCTCATTTCATTTATTGCTTGTTGCGTTTTATTCCTTTTAGACTCGCTAATTATTATTTCGCGATATTCACATCGCATTGTAACGCAAATTGCTACCCGCTTTTAGACACGCGTTAGTGTGTCTTGGCTTCTTATAGAATGTCTGGAAAATATGTTCAGCTTACTAAATTATACTAGCTACCTTTTTGTGTGGAAATTGTTGATTGTTACCGGCAGATTTCATATTTGGGCATTTCATAAAATGTCCGGATTGTTTGCATAATGTCCCAAGTGAGGTCTGCCGATAAACAAATAAATATCCTTTTTTCATATATAGAAATAATTAATGTTACCGGCAGATTGCACATTTGGACATTTTGTAGAATGTCCGATTATTTGTAAAATGTCCCAAGTGGGGTCTGCCGATAACAAATATGAATGCTTGCTTGTTTTTATTCCTAGCACTGTATTTTCCTTTGTATATGTAACTCCGTTCTGATTGTTACCACCACGACAACACTATTCTTTTCTTGGCGGGTGGAGCATTCGGACGGAGTGCAGTAACAGATGTTAAAGGAGGAACGGTTTCGAATTCCAGTTCGGGGTTCCTGGCACCTCTTCGGGATCACCGCTTTGGGCTAACCTGCTTCCCTGCTCCGGCTTCATTCGGACCGTTACTTCTCCGACGTCAGCGGCACTCCGACTACGGCAAAACCCGCAGGGAAGATTCGTTGCTGCGTAACCAGGGTCAGACTACATTTGGAGAACCCACGTTAAATAAAATTTCTTGTTGGCTACCTATTTGGAATCTTTTTATTCCTCTCCAAGTAGGGACGTCACAATGTCACTGTTAGTCAATCATTCGGAGATTAATACAAGTTCATCGTCTTCCACGATATCAGCACCCGATCACAACCCTATTCCTAGCTCCTCAGCTACAGCCACCGCTCACACTAGCGCCGAAAATCCGACACTAGAAATCCCTATAAGCACTGACCCTTTGAATAAATTTTAAAAACAGATTGTGTTGAACATTATAAATCACCCGCCTAGAACCAGGCCTACAGTCACGCAACCTTTTGAAGGTCATATTAAGACTTCAATTGACTTATTCGACCAAAGATTAGAAAGTAGTTTATCTAAAACAATCCAAAATCATGTAGACCCCAATACACGCACAGCTCTCTTGATCAACCCCGAAAACAAAATTTACACCATAATTCCTATCATACAACGTATTTTTGGTAGCTCAGCCATGAACTTGGTCCTTGTAAAATGTGAACTGGAGAACGTTGTCTTACCCCTTAGGCAGCAATCTATAGTAAAAGCATATCATGAAGGGAAAACTAATCATCGAGGCATCAATGAGACATTGCTCTCATTATCAAAACGTTATTTCTGGCCAAAAATGCGCGACACGATTACAAAATACATAAGTACTTGCAACACGTGTAATACCGCTAAATATGACCGCAACCCACCACGCCCTCAATTCAACATAGTACCAACTCCCTCTAGGCCATTTGAAGTAGCGCACGCCGATGTACTTACTATCGAACAGGAAAAATACCTAACTCTCGTAGATTCCTTCTCTAAATATGCGCAAGCATATCACATCCCTGATTGTACTGGACTCAGTATCATTAAAGCTTTTTTGAAGTTTGCTACTCATCACGGATATCCCTTGACTTTGGTAACAGATAATGGGACTGAGTTTGTTAATCAAATTGTAAAAGAGTTTTTGAAATTACACAACATAGAACACAATACTACAATGCCCCATGCCCCAAATCAAAACGGGATGATAGAGCGTTTCAACTCTACCCTTTTGGAACATTTACGGCTGCTTAAAGTAAAACACAAAAATGAAACCGCCAAAAATCTTATTCCCTACGCACTAATTGCTTACAATAGCTCAGTGCACAGTTTCACAAAATGCAGACCTTTCGAAGTTATATCAGGCCACTTTGATCCCCGAGACCCTATTAATATAAACCTAACAGAGAGATTAATGCAGCAATATATAAATGACCATCGCGAACGAATGGAAACTATTTACCACCATATACATAACATGTCGCTCGCCGACCGAGAAAAAAGTACTAATAGAATAAATGAGACACGGGAACCCCAAATTCAATATGAACCAAATCAAGAGGTGTTTGTTCGAAACCCCGCCGCAGCCCGACAAAAACTTGCCCCCCGCTTTAAGTCTGACAGAGTAACTAGTAATTTACCAATTCATATTTACACTACAAAAAACCGCGGCCCAGTAGCTAAAGTAAGACTTAAGCGGCCACTAAAGAATAGAACCGTTCCGTTGTTACAGATCCCTAATACTGATCTCGACCTCCGCGGCCCAAGTACAAGAAATACAACTCGACAACCTCAGTAATGGACCGGGCCTACTACCATTCAAACTAGGCACCGCAAAAATAATTTCCCATTACCACACTTTCATCCATGAAATAGACTTAGGTAAAATCAAAGATACCATTTTCAACTTAAAGACTCAGCTATCCGACACTTACACATATACTTCCAACACTCTTAGTGATGACACGTCAATCTTTAAGTTTCAAATTAAACATTTATATAATAAACTCGATAAAGCGCTTACTCACATTGAAACATTTTTAGCCACTCGAGTCAAGAGAGGTTTGTTCAACCCTTTAGGCGCTCTTATCAAAGATATCACAGGCAATCTGGATCAAAACGATGCTATCCGATTCGAAAACGCTATCCAGGTCTTGAATAACAACCAAAAAAGTATTTCTGATACCTACACTAAACACATTACTCTATGCAATAAAATGACCACTCAACAGGCCCACCTAATTACCGATCTAAAAAATAATCAGGCAAAATTACAGATAGCTCTTTCAGCCATCAATAATTCGACGGCTACTGATAACGAGCGAAATATGAGACATGCAAATCTTGTTCATTTTTTCGTCGCTTTTGGCGAGAAGGTTCAAGATTTATGTAATGAAATAGATAGACTTGAGAATATTTTGGCATTTAGTCGTACTAATTCTATGCATCATTCGGTTTTATCAGTTAAACAATTACGAGATCTCATCTTTAAGTTGCAAAATGATTATGAACCAGAGCAGATCATTTCATTGGACATAAGGTACTATTATGATATAATAAATTTAGGAACCTACTTTGCAGACACAAGACTTGTTATAGTACTTAAATTCCCAATATTTATCAAAAAAACCTTTGACCTCTATAAGTTATGTCCGATCCCCAACAAGAATAATAATATCATCCTCCCATCCTATCCATTCATGGCATCCAATATAAACGAGTATGTGTACATAGAGGCTGAATGCCCGAAGGTCAACGCATGGCACATCTGCAAGCAGAACATCGGCCATCAACTACGAACGCAACGGGACTGCATCCATCGATTAATATATTTACAGGAGATAGATGAGACGTGTCAACCTACGCCTATCTCGCTGTTCAAAGAAGCTCTTATGGAACTGGATAGCCAGAAACACATTTTATCGTTTCCAAGGCCCACCAAAATTCAACTTATATGCAAACAAGAACAACATCAGCTGTTGGAAGGAACTTATCTAGCTCGCATCCCGCACAACTGCAGAATCAAGGCACCGGAGTTTACAATAGTCAACGTCGAAGACAGGATTCAAGGACTACCGATTGAATTGATGAACATTCCGTGGCCAGCAATCGCCGGAAAACATCAGACAGTAAAGTATAATTTAACTACCATCGAATTATCCAAACTGCATAACATTCAAGCGCAGCTAGCAACAGAGCGTCCAATTACAATACAAACAATAGATACCTCCGTCTATCATACGACGATTCCGCTCTACGTCATCGCACTAATCGGTGCAACTGCACTGACTGCAGTCTACATTATACGCCGAAGAAAGGCTTACATTGTAAATAACAAATGCGAATCAACGACTCAGGCTGATATTCCCTTATCGCATCTCAACTTAGCACAGGACAATCGAGCCGCAACATTTGCAGTAGACATCAGCAAATAGTTGCTCATCTTAAGGAGGGAGGTGTAATACAAAGCCACCGTCGTCATATACCTAACACACAAAGTTAGGCACATATCGTCGATGCCCTCAATTTAGAAATAGTAAAACTAAGCATATATTTTATTTCACTTTTATTACCAGCGCTCCTAGCATCGGACGCTTTCTAACATTGGTTAATTTTAAGTCACTTTATGTAAGAACTGAGTATAAATCATAATTGCACATCCTTGGACTTTCCTTCATCTCCACTGTCAGCCACTACATATAATTTGCGCAATGTTGGTTAATTTTAGGTCTAGCATAATAAATAAAGATGCTTAAATGAATAGGTAAAATGAAGTTTTATTAAGCAACATCAATGATGTGTCGAAGGCCTCCTTTACACTTTTGCACTTAGCTTTTACGTTTTGTATAGGCACTAGGGATTTAGATACAAATCACCCTCTTCTCTGCATTGCTGTTATGCTTTGTCCTATGAAAAGGGGTAATACAAAAAAAAGAGGTAATATACTAGGGTCATTATTTTTTAATTATACAGAAATTTATTAACAAGGGCTTCCTTAAAGTAGTCATTATAAAACTTCTCTAATTTTTCTAACATGCTTTCTATAAAACAATTGTTCCTTTGGATCACCATTACTTTAAAATCACTTATTGTATAAACACAAAAGTATGCATTTTCTCTTCCACTGCACATCATTTGCCCCTGTACTTGGTAGTAATAATTATGACTTTCATTTAGTCTTAATAATCCTGTCTTTTTACACAGGTATAAGTAGGGTACATTTTCTGGAGAAATCTTTTGATTGCGTGCTGTGTATGGGCACTTAACTTCCAGTACACTACTTGCGCCCACTAATCCGTCTGGTGTGGAAGCTAGAAACTGTTTTTCATAATGCATATTGCCACATTTCCTTGCAACCAGATTTGTTTTTACCTCAAACTGGTGCACAGCTTCAGCTTCATATCTCAGATTGCTGCAGTTGCCACATCCACATTTTTTAATAAGGTTTTAGCCAGGTTTTTCATATTGCTGTTGCAGGTTTTGATTATCTTGCCATAAATAAAACTATGAATCCTCGTGAGTCGTTCTCTTTTCCATTCGTTTTTATTTCGTCTTGTCTTTTCTTCCACTTGCTGGATTCCTTCTTCTGTGAGGATCATGTTTTCTAGGAATGCCTCTTCAGTAGTTTTTTCTAGGTAATCATGATCCCCGAAATGCTGGGTTTGTCTGCAGGTTTTATTATTTGAGCCATTGGCATAGTCACTGTAGATATTGTGTTGTTGGACTGGCCACAAAAGTTTGCAATTTTCTTTTTAAAATTACTTATATAACTTTCTGCAGATTCCGCTATTGGTCTTGGATCAAATACTGCCATTTTCTTATATTGTTCGTCTCTGAATTTGAGTGTGATATCTTCAGCCTTGAAAGGATCTCCGGAATGTATTTTACTTGGCCAATGAAATGTTTGAATATTGGTAGTAACGCTTGATTTAGTTTTGATTGTTTTATTTTCACTCATATCTATTATGCCCAGGATCACCACCAAAACATGCTTACACTGGGAATATGGTCCCATTCCAGCAGCACATTCACACTGTGCCTCTATTATTAGGTGATTTTTCACTTTGGTTGTGACATTATAGGTAATGTTTTTCCTCATCTCTGAAGCAACCATTCCAGTGAAATAATAATCATTATCCACTATAGCTATACGGCACGACATTAGAAAGTATTCTTGGTACATGTTGTGCGATGTTACTACATCGTCTCTTTCTGTGACCTGGCAAAAGATTTCTAGGTCCTCTGAATTCAGTGCCGGCATTGCAGAGTTACTGGTGACGTCTCGGAAATGTTGAGGTGCTGGTACAGTGATTTTGTAAACTGATTCGGGATCAGATACAAGAGGTCCAAAGAGTTTGTCGTAATCTTCAAGTCTGCAACAATGAATAGTATAGTTATGTAACATATATAGGTATATATATGTATATAGACTGTAGATAAGGGGGCGCCAAGTGTAGTATGGAAATTCACTAAAGCCAAAAAATAGGTGCGACGTAAATGTTAGGTTCACATGTAAGACAACAAGATTGCCATTATAGGTTAGGCCACAACTCGCCAGACACCGGTCGACAAAGGTGGAAAGTGATCAGGCCAATATGGTGTGGCTGTGCTACATACACCTAATGTCCAATCTTGGCCAACGTTAAACTGGTGTCTCGCTCGGTGGACATAACACGAAGAGTATTTATTGTTGTAGATACAAACTCTACATACCTCTGAATGAGCGTTGCCTTTTTCCCAGAAAGTTTCGCATTTCGTTTTCGAAGCTCGTTTTTCAGGTCTGTCAGAGACCAAGAAGAACCGTAATCCTTTCCCAGTGCTGGAAAACTCATGATGACAAAATCGAAGTCCAATACATAGGCAGGTGTAATGGCAAGCAAATGTCCAGGGTGCTCGCGGAGGTCAGTCGAGGGAAGGAGTTACAAGAGTCCGAAAGAATAGCCAGGGTCGACGTAATAGTCACAAAACAGAGGAGAACAGGAAAACAAAACATCGCGTAACCACAGGAGAAACGGATTGAATTTAGACAACATGACCAGCCACAGAACACAAATTATTGAATGAAGTCACCACCGATCACAGATCCATTTTTGAAAGCCACGTTGAATCAAACGCCGTCTGCCGTAGCTTTCAGAACTATTTTTTTACTTTTTTTAGCTGTCAGAAAATCTCTCATTACATACACACATACTTAAGGTGCGTGTTTTGGTAAAAAACGGGCTCACGAAGCGTTCTGTTCCACCGCAAGGATCAGTAGTTTTGGAGATAGGAGGAGGAACTTTTCAAGTAATTCAAAATTTTACAACAATAATTGAGATCATTGCAACAGGCTCTTTCATTTGACATGTCATTTCAATTTGAAAACTTTTTTTTTAACTTTCAGATTTGCCCCCTGATTGTGCCCCCTTATTCAAACCATACCATTTACTATTATTATTTATGTGTACCTGTCATATTTAAGCAAATACCTACATTAGGTATTTAATAAAATAGGATAAGTTGTTTCGGAGGTGAGGGTGAGGATGTTATTTTTTCCTAAAAATAACTCTTTGTTGAGTATTTTAAAAGTATGAAGAATATATATTTGACAATATCGCAACAAAACCTTCAAATTAGCTACATTTTGAAAAAAAAAAGTTTTTCCAATTCAAAATTTATTTGTTTCCGAACATGTTAATGTTTGGATCACGTAAATACATAACTGTACCAAAATTTAACTTAATCGGTCCAGAATTCGGTTAATTTAATATACTTTTGCACACGGTAAGACTGACACACAAGTGACCCTATAATGGTTCCGGTCTTATTTTTTAAGGTACGGAACCCCGAAAATTTGTAATTCGATTCGGGTAGTTGATTTTTAGGACACAGCCACATTAAAATAAAGTTCTTAATATCCAATACTGCAACATAGCTTATAAGTCACTCGCCGAGGCAGAATAGTGCAAAAATTGCGTGATTTTTATTTATTTTTGAAAAACTACAAATTATATCTTAATTTCAAACATGCAGTTTTAAAATATTTTCTGTACCTATTTTTTGACGCAAGAACCACACCAACATTATTGTTAGAACCTAAGAATTAGCAAAATTTAGGTAAACCTTTTTTCCGTATAGTCCTATTAACATCCACATCGGGATGGGGATTTGGGAAGTATCTCCTTTAAAAGATGGCGTTGCCGCGATTCTGCAGCGCATCTGTTATGTTTGCCGAAGTCAGGGTTAACGGCTTGGCCGCCATTATCCGTAGTCACGTGGCCTACTTGATGCTCAGGACTCGTGGCAGCTCCAACAGCATCCTGAGGCTACTAAGTGTTAGGGTGGACAGCCCGTTCTTGAAGCACCGCTGTTTGGTGCATGTAAAATAATTTCTTCATAGAATGTTACTAATATAGTCTAAAACCTTTCTTAAAAAATATAGATTTTAATATCTGAACATAACATACATAGCGTCACGCATTTTTCCATACGTGGCGACAGAGGCACAATTGTGCCAACTTTCTGTGCGTGACAGGGTGCTAGACACTCGCCGCAGCTATGGAGTAATGAAGGTTTCCTTCCGATGTTTATTTATTTATTTAATATACAATTACGATGTACAACATTACAGGTATACACCCAATGCGCTGTACAAAGTCTAATAGTTATGCAATGTCAAAATCAATTTAGGTAAGTCGATTTCACAGGTAGGGAACAAAGGGTACAAATTACTACATATCAAATCACATTAAACATTAACTTTAGGTCAAATTCAAATAGTATTAAACATTATTAGGTATGTCAAGGGTACTAAATTAAAATGTCAATGCAAAAAATAATAATAATAATATTTCTAAGACAACACTTTCACTCCTTCATCTCGCAGAACCTGCCACATTCTCGCACAATATGCCTCCACTCATCACCAAACAGATCAGTCCATCCAGACCATCACCGTTAGAACGTCCGATAATATACTTAAGATAAATTAATTATCTCATTAGTACATGGTCAGGAATCGAACCTGCATCTCCTATGTGAGAAGCAAGCGTGAAACCCTTGAGACCACGGAGCTGTCGCGCACGGAGTATTATATGAAATGAAAAATTTTTTATCTACACACGTATCATAAACCCTCTTTACTGCGTCCAAAAACCACACGTTACGACCAGCATAATGATAAACTTCTTGGTAAAAACTCATTTCTTATCTGAATATTAATCATTATGACCATAATGTACCAAAATTTGTCAAATTATGACATTCAAATTTCGAACGCCGACGCCCGCCTGCGTGCCACCCCTAGTTTGTAGTAGCGGTCACATAAACTACTATTTTTATTATTATTATTTAAGAGATAAAGCGCTTTAACAATACCCAGCGAAGGAGCTAATTAAGGAATTTATCGTTCAGACTTTCCCCATAGGGGGTGGAAGACGCATATTCACCCAATACATAACAAAATGTTACTCAAAACTCAAATCATTCATTGCAAGTAGGCAAAATAATGGACTTTTACAAGTCAAACACTTACTTAAGTGTCATATATATGGGAAAAAATAAGAAATAAAGCAAATATGAGCAACTAAACCAATGAGTACATAACAGATTATGGTTTGAGTTTGAAAAAGGAAATTTCCCCTTCAAGTGGTTATTCATGGCTGAATCTCGCGGAGGAAAAAGAAACTCCATTACAGGCAAGTATTCCTTTTCATAAAGCACCTACCACTTAATCACAAGTTAGCTGAATTATGTGGTACTGTGGCACTCCTACGTACTTGAGGTTAAATTTAGCTGAAGGTCTCAGCGACATGATCTGGTAATTAATCATTAACAAGACTTCATTATACGAGGTGTTTGTCAGTCCCAAGTAATTGGATCATTTATATGTTAATGAAGGATTAACTGACAGATGATTCAAAAATAACGTGTTTCCTCTGTTTATAATATACGAGCTGACGCCCGCAATTTCATCTCCGTGTTCCTAGGAAGTATCATTACGTACGAGATAACGTTACACCCTTCTGGTGCAGTCGAATAAAGTATCCTATTTGTTTTAATCTAGGTCATAAACTATGCTATAAACTGTGCTAAAGTTCATTCAAATCCGTTCAGTCGTTTTAGCGTAACATTCAAACATCTAAACATTGCTTTTTTTACAGTTATAAAATTAGTTGGATGTAACATTTGAATTCGTCATTCCATAGAATGATTATGAAACACGTAACGTAAAACAGTGTTTATTTAAGCCAGACTTTTATCGTCTACTAGCTGGCCCGACAGATGTCTTTCTGTTGACGTTGATGACCTCTGTGGCGCTGGTTGTGGCTCAGTCTACCATGCGAGAGGCCTGGGTTCGAATCTACCATGCGAGAGGCAGCTGTTACTGCATATTTCGGAAATTCTACTAATAGGGACAAATTATTTAGGCATCAGAAAAATGTATTAGGGCCAACGCTGGAATAAAATCTCTACTTGAAAAAAATTAGACATTCTAACTTTTCCATCGATATTTATCCTAGTGCTTAATGTTCGTTAAGAAAAACTATCATACACGTTTTATAGAACGAAAAATAATTAACACAAGAAATCTACACAATAAAAACCATATAGTTCCTTCTCCTAAATGCGTGCTATATAGAAATAGCGTTTTCTATGTCGCCATACAAATATTTAACCTATTACCAAATGCTATAAAAATTTTGGATTAACATATTTTTTTTTTAAAACGTTTACTAAAATCTTAAGACATAAAATGTAGTATGATATCAATGAATACTTTAATGACAACGAACTGATTGATTACTCAATAAATCCGCCTCGAAGTAAATGGGCTGGATTAAGTATTCTTGCCGTTTCTTTGTCGTCTTAGCCCACGGTTTGTGAAGTTTGTGAAGCGGTGTTGTATCGAAATATTAGTATACCTGGTCATAAAATAAAACTATAATAAAATACATAACTGTGATACTTATTTAAGTTGTAAATATGTCCACTACTGTAAATATTTTTAGATTAAATTTAGATGTAAATGTTATGTTATAAGGTTAATATTTATATACCCAGTACTACTGGATACTATCATTTGAAACACAGTAAATAATGTAAATCGAGGTTACAAGCAATGATGAATAAATAAAAAAAAAACTATACTTTCGATACCCGGCTCGGGATAAAGAAAAAAAACCCCAGGTCTATATATGATTTTTGTCGCTGTTTCTGGTTACCACGACACCAGGGTCGATACCTGGCCCCACACTAGGATTAGTGTGGGGCCAGAAGCGATGTAAGGCCTATATGTAAATGTTTGTTTGATTGTAAATTTTGTTTGTTTTTGTTTGATCTGTCAAAATCTATGGGACTGCGGTATTCTGACAAAATACCGTGTGTGGCTACATCTATGCTAGTATATTGTCGACCCGAATGGCCGAGTCGGCAGTGACCCTGCCTACGAAACCAAGGGTCACGGGTTCGAGTCCCGGTGGGGCAAATATTTGTTTGATGAGAACGGATGTTTGTACCCTAGTCATGGTTGTCTATCTATCTTAGTATAATATTTATCTATATTAGTATGTGTATCGTTGTCTAGTACCCAAGATACAGGGAATCCTAGTTTGGGGTTAGATCAATGTGTGTAAATAGTGTCCGAGGTATTATTATTATTATTACTTCTTTCTTTTCCTCTCCTATTCATAGGAGGTTATTTTAGGGCACGGGCCTAAGCCCAGTGCATAGTGATGAGATGAAAGAATGATTAAGATGAATTTCCCATGAATTTGCGGACGATCCTGAAAGTGTTTAAAATAACGGCCTTTTGCAGTAGTGTATTTGTTGATGGATGTAAATGTATTGTTTTTATGTACGAGTGTAATGATTTGGGGATATTATAATGAGTACTGTTTTCACTGTCTTTACCCTAAATTGAGCCTGGATGTCTGTCGAAAGATCATTGTATTTAGCTATCTTTGTAGCTTGCGTGCTGATAAGATTGTGAGTGTTGGATATAGCAATGTCTATAAGGTATACAAGTTTGTTAATTTTGTCTAGCACTGTTTTATCAGGTCTATTGTAGTGTATTGTTTTATCGGTAATTATAGATCTGTCCCAATATATTTTTAATATTTGTAGTAAGGAGTTTTTTCTGTGAGAAGTTTGGAGTTATAAGCTATGTATTAATGGATTATCGCGGCAACTAGGTCATGTCTATGTTTATAATCTGTTTGAGCTAATGATGAGCAGGCACTGGTGATGTGTTGGATGGTTTCGGAATTTCTATGGGACAGTCGACACATATCTGTAGGTAGGTTGGGTAAGCGAAGTATGTGTTTTTGGTAATTCCTGGTGGCTATGACTTGGTCTTGAATTGCGAGCATGAAAGCTTCAGTCTCTGGAAACAACTCCCCTCGCCGCAGCCACGCGTTCGACGCATTTTTGTCGACATGTGGCTGCCGCAGGTCGAGGAGATGTCTTCCATGCAGAGACTTCTGCTGCCATACTGCAATTTTGTCAGTATTTAGTACAATTTTTTCATTGTGTTGTGTGTCTTTGCGTGAAGGTTGAGTGGTGTGTATTTTGTATCTGCTTCTGATATGCATTGATGTAGTGTGGAGTTTTTAGTTTATTATTATTATTATATTTAAGTTAATTTCAGAGTGTCCTATGGTATCTTGTTGTGGGGGCAAGCAGCGGATATTCAAACTATTTTTATTTTACAGAAAAGAGCTGTTCGAGCAATTTATAATTTAATACGAATAGACTCCTTAAGAGAGCTTTTTAAAGAATTGACATCCTAACTGTCGCTAGTCAATTTATTTTCAAAAATAAAATGTATGTACGCAAGAACCTTGCAACATTTTCCAAACTTAGCGATACCTTTTCAGTTAATGTAAAGGTATTACATTAACTGTAAAGGTATCGCTGTTACAACAGTTACAACTAAATGTTTACCTAAGAAATAATCACAGACTAGTTCTAAACCGGGGGGCTTAGAACTAGTCTTCGCGAGTCTAAACCGGGGGGTTTAGACTCGCGAAGGTTAGAATTCTTTCAAGGGTGCAATCTCTACTACAATTAGATACCCCTGGATATTTTGAAATTGCCATTTGAGCAATTTAAAAAGCATGTTAAAGCGACTTTGTCGAAAAAGGGATATATATCTTCAAGATAACTTAAATGATGTGAATTTATGTGGGGTTAATCTAGCTCAACACAGACCTTGCTGTTATTAATTTTGTAATTATTTATTCCTTCTTATTAATCATAATAATGAATATTGCAATATTTGTATTACTTTAGCACAACCAATGTTTAAAAGAGATCTAAAAATCAATCTTTGGGAGTTTCTACGCCCTACTTCTCCCACAGTGGTCCAGTGTAGAGAAGCAGCAAAAATGACGTTTGACGCAAAGTATATTTTAAATATCTACAGGAATAATGACTTCGAGTTTATCAAGTCCGCTACAAAAGCCATATAAAATATGAATGAACAGAACAAAAACAACATCGCATTTTAAGATATTTCGGCTGTTCCATTTGCGTTATTAAAATTATTTCTCCGTCAGAATTTCCCTAAGAATTCAATAAATTGTTTAAAAAATATATTTGTTTTTTGCCGTTGCGAATATTTTTTACCGGACTACGGCAAAGCCAAAAGGAGAGTTACGATTTTGTCTTGAATTAAAATAAAATAAATAAATAATAGAGGACAATCTTACACAAATAGGACTAGGCTCATCCCAAGTAGCACAAAGGTTCTGTGTAACAGCATTTTTACAGTACACCTTGGACTCATTAGCTGCTAAAATAGCTGTGCTGTAAAATATGCGCATATAATGCTGATATAACTCTAATTTGGGCACAAATAACGTGGCACATTGCTGTACAATTGAATTATAATAGCATTATTTTAGCATTAATAAAGGTAACAGCTACTTCAAGTGCTGAACATTGCCTGAATAACGAAGCACGTGGCACGTTTTATAGTTAATATGCTGCCATTCTCATACGCATTCGCGATATGGGAAGAAGTGTGGACATCTTAAATGATTTATCGAAGCTAAAAGTAAATTATCAGTGAAATTATGGTATGCAGAAGCGCAATTTTTATTTTTGCTCAGTACGAGAGCGTTGAAGTTCTATTATGCGTGCAAATGAAGATGTTTTAGATGTTACTATATAGTAAGTTCAACATGGCGATATGGTTACTAGGCGACGCTATATTTGACAGAGATAAATACTTATGTAGATACTTAGAAACCATCCAAGACCAAGAAACAGATATTGATGGTCATCACACGAATATTTGCTCTTACCGGGATTCGGACCCAGGACCGTCAACTTCGCAGGCAGGGTCACTACCCGCTAGGCTAAACCGGTCGTCGAATTGATGTATAAAATACGGTCAACTCAATAAATCCGGTTGTTATACATAATTACCGGTAAGTAAACATACTAACCACTGATTTTGGTGAATGTAATAAACATAGCCAAAATCAGTCCGATTAACTACTTTAACCGGTTATTATTAATACTCGTCAAGAGAGTTTTGTGAAAGTAATGAGACACCCTCATTTTCTTAATCAATTATGGTTTATTAAAGATAAAATGAAACAAATAGTTAAATTCTTCTTAATATTGTACGTCTATAATGCAAAGTATTGCACAGGATGTTTATTAGATACGTGTTAAATATTTTATGTGCACTTAGTTTATGTTTTAAATGTTTTTGTTGTTCTTATATGTTCAACCTAACACGAAGGATAAAGAGGGCTTCCCTTCGCTCACGTAAGCTACCACAGTGTTTTAGCCTGATATTAACTGTGCAAATCAGTATTAATCATATTCACCACGGACGTTGGTGATTATATATACTAACCAGTTAATGTGATAAATCTCGCTGTATAAGTTACTTTAACCATCGATATTGGTAAGTACTAATAATACCCGGTTAGTCTGCATAATAACCGATTAATTATCTTGACCGCAGCATATATATTCAGTTTGCCAAATTAAAATTGCGGATAGAAGGGATCATTAGATATCTCCTAGACCCACAGAAAAAAGTTTTGGCCCAACGGATTTCTTTATTTTAATACTTTTATCTTTTTTGAAAAAAATATTTTATTTAATGATTTGGTGACTCAAAGGGGTATTAAAGCACGTCTTTTGTATGGGGACCCCCTGTAATTGATAAAATCTCGTGTAGTTTATTATTTGTTGATGTAAACATAAACATTAATATACAGGCACATCTGCCCCCCACGAGACAGGCCTAGTGTGGGGTGCAACAATAAGCAATAATATAGACTCACTTGTACCTTTTACCTAATCCCATAGTTACGTTTGTATTTGTATGAGGTTGAAATAAATTTCTATTCTATTCTATTCAACATACATTGCTTCTGGCACCACACTAGTATACCCTGCGTCGTGGGAACCGGAAATAGCGACGTCGCACCCATATAAACATATCCAAAACAACCACCATAGTCGTCATCATTTATTGATATAGCGGCATCAGAAATACACATTTCAACTTCAACTCCCAAATTTCAAATCTGTACCTTTTACGGGTCCTGGGATACAGCCTGCTGATGGACAGACATCGGAGGCTTAGTAATGGGACCCGTTTGGCTCCCTTTGGGTACGGAACCCTTAAAATGGTGTCTTTATTAGCGATTCTGGCTCTTTAGGCAGTCATTTTAGACTGACACAATTCAAAAGAGATAGTAAATTCGACGTATACTTTGGCTAAACTAAAACTAATGATCGAGGTTCGAGTTTCTAGGCTCTAAGAAAAAAGTCCTCATGGTTTTGGATGTTTACATTTGTTTGACGTCATAGTTTCTAGATTCCATGGCACTGGGTAACCCAGTGTAGGGGCATAAGCAGTACAAGTGCCTGATATTTTTTTGATATTTTTTTTTATATTGTGTTGCGTACTTTTAAGCTGTCTGATGATGTCTGGACATCGTACGGAACAACTTAAAGCCAATTTGATAAGAACAACTATATTATGTTAACTCCACCATAAGTTGTAGGCCGAGCGCTTGATATAAAAATTTATGGCACATTGTAAAGAAGAAGCTGTCGGATTCACGCTACAGCAATGAGGGTGCACTTTATGATGGATTTGTAAAAGCATGGAACAGCATTCCTCTGAGCACCTGCGCGTGACCTGAAAATCTCATAGCGTCAATGCCGCGTCTCTGTGGAGCCATAATAGACAACAGGGGTAACTCTACTGAATATTAACATGATTAAGTTTATTGTAAATATTACTGATCTAATGTTTTTTTCCTGTTTCATTTTAAAAAAATACGAATGTCTTTTTATTTTGTTTCTAGTTAGTTGTCCATCTACACGCCTAGTCAAATTATGCTCGGTCTATGATAATGTTAGAAAAACTTTTTTGTTGTAAGTGTTTTGAAATATACTTTGCGCTTATTTAGTACACAAATAGTGTGATTACTTAAATATTCTTATAAGATCACTAGAAAAAGTCCAGGGCAGTTTAAACCCAATGTATTGGATTTAGCACTAGACATTTCAAATTATCTGGCCACCACTGTATATGTAAATGCAGATACATAGAATATAGGATATGCAGGGTGACATTTAATTAGCTGACCATATTGTGAGGAATTTCAGTACCCCTCAATATGAACAACTTTCCCCAAGAAACATATGGTCGCAAACGAAAGATATAACTGATTGTTTCAATGTACTGAGGGACGATTTTATTTCATTTGCGGCCATTTGTTTCTCGGGGAAAGTTGTTCATATTGATGGCTACTATAATTTCCCAAAATATGGTCACCTAATTAAATGTCACCCTGTAATACACGTAAATACATAGAATGCATAATATAATAATAATAATACCTTTGACACTATCCTCTAGCCCCAAACTAGGATTCCCTGTACCTTGGGTACTAGACAACGTTACGCTACTCATACTTATATCTTTGAGTAATAATGTAATACATTATTACTCAAAGACATATAGATAAATATTATACTTAAATAGATAAACAACCATGACTAGGGTACAAGCATCCATTCTCATCAAACAAATATTTTATAGCATAGAATATGCCACATTTATAACTATGCTGCCGTCAACGAAAATAACCAAAACTCGTGTGTTTTGCGTACGGCGTACGGGGTAACGCTATCTGTGAATTAATTCTCGTTCTTGTCGCCTACCCTTGTCACCTGTCGCGTTGAGGCGACAGACAATGCAGTGCGACTCCGGACAGAATGCTGGCACGGAGTGCAGCGTGAACTCGCAGACGTCGTTTTACGACTCCTTTGTTATGTTAATTTTTATTTCGATTTTAATGCGATACAGGCTGGTTGATGTTTTATAAGTTTATGCAAAATTGAAAGTTCGAATTATTCTAGATTCTTATTGGTAGTTGTCAGTATTGGCAGGACTGGAAAAATCATTTTCATTGAGCGGTTGGAGTCGTAAGCATTTTGGTGCACATTTATCTCGTTTGACCAGTTTTGTTCGCGTTGTGAGGAGCTGTGTAATGTGTTTTGGGCAGCCTTGACACAAGAAAGAATTGTTCTTGGGCAAGAATTGATGCCGGCCTAAAATTTTCCTGATGTTTTCCTGATATTTTCCCGATATTTCATCTGAACTCAAAGGCCAGACGTTGGAAGCGATCTGGGTATGTATTTGGTGTTTATATTCCGTGGTGGTATTTTGGTCGCGTTAGCGATATTCTGGTACTTATCATTATATCTTATTTGTAGCTTTTGGTGGAGAGCTGCGCATTTTTGATGCCGACACCGCGGACGAGTAGACCTCACCAAGGCGTGCTGTGGAGCAGGCAGACGCAGGCAGGCAGGCGTACGTGAAGGAGGACTTGGACGCCGCATCAGTAGATCCCGTATTTTTTTGACCCAATAATTTTTTTTTGTTTAATTGAACTGTCATATGTATTTCAATTGTAATTTCGCGCAGCTTCACTCTTTCGACAACTTTATATCTTTGAACAGGATTAGGTCGTCTGTTCATTAATTCCATCTAAATTCCTAAAGACATTTGTACGCCACCGTCAAAGATATGTTCGGCATACTTTTGGACAATCGTTCATTTAACCCCTCATCAGATCATCCATTCCATACGCACTTCATATCCTCCTCATACAAACATTTCATCTTCACGTCAGTCCTGATCAAAGTGCGCATACAGCGTCAAAAGCAATTTCGGTGTTCATTTGCGACATAGACAATTTCAGTTTTTTTATTTCTATTCTGGTTTAATTTTCGGTCTTGGACACGGTTGTCATTCAATTTTTTTGTTGTAATCTTTTGGTTCTATTATCAGTCATGTCAGTGAATATTTTTACTTACTTATTTATCACTACTGGAGGTAAAAACATGTGGCTTCGGACACATTCCTACAATTTCCGTATTCGTACAAATGAATTGTCAGTGTGAGATAGTGTTTTTTTTTTTGATAAATCTCTTTCCATATTTGTAACACTTCCTAATATAAAAACAAACATTTTAAAGTATGCATTTTTTTTATGTCTATTCTCAGAAAGGGTGGTCCACGTACAGCAGAGTCGTGCCAGTCACAATAAGAGGTGCGAGTAAAAAATATTTATTTTAAAAATACAGTTTTACTCCGTATAACCGCAAAAAAACTGCCGTGAATAAAAGCGAACAAATAATAAGTTGGGCTTACAAAATTAACCATATTGATTTCAGACATCACATAGCTTATGTTACTGGGGATAAGTCAGGATTCTAATGATACCTACGACGTCTTAATGGGTTCAAAAGTTTTGCAAAAATATATTACATGTGACGACCTCTGCTGCGGTTGTGGCTCTGTCGAGAGATACGGGAGGTCCCGGGTTCGATCCCCGGCTGGGGAAAAAGAAAAAAAACCCCAGGTCTTGGTTGTTTATGTGTATGATGTCGCTGTTTCTGGTTCCAACAGGGTATCCTAGTGTGGGGTCAGAAGCAATGTATGTGCCTGTATATAATGTCAATGTTTAATACAGGATTAACAAAGTAACTATATCACAGTCCGTCTGTCTGACAGTGGGCTGTTTCTAATGAACAGTAACAGGTAGAAATAGAGAGTTGAAATTCACAAAATGTGTATTTTTTTGCCTTTGTATTTTTAATACTGAATTAAACCTGTTAAAAAATTAAGGAGGGTCCCCATGCAAGAGACGCGTTTTCTTGCATTTTCCTGAATCGACGATGGTGCGGAACCCTCCGTGTGGGAGTCCGACTCGTAGTTGGTAGATTTTATTTCAAAAAGTAGCAGCTCAAGCAATCAGACCGCAGCCGCACTGCCCGTCAGATTTTGGCGCCAAGAGACAAGTATTCTGCGGTGGCGGCGTGATGAGGTCGGCGCTGAGATTGAAATTCCGCGGGCCCGCATTCTACGCACAAGAGGATGCGGCCCCAGAGGTGGCTATAAGCGAGTTCTATGTATGTATATGTAAGAGCCTTTTCCTATTCGGGGTGGCAGGGCCCCAAAGGTTATGGCCCATTTAGAATGGGAATTTCACCCGGTTTGCACAGAAATGAAATAGGGCGGGAACATCAGCTAAATATGTATACTTTATAATGGTCTAAGGCAAATGTGGCTATTGAGGTAAATATTTAAGTGACATTACTAACTACCTGGAAAAACCTGTCTATTTAGTGGAGAAGTAATTCTATAGGTAACAATTTTTTTTAAGCTTTATTCAGCTTATAATTTTTTTGGCGGTACATCATGCAACTGGAATTATTATATAAACAAATAAGCCGACGGCAATTTTTTGAGTACCACATACAAACTTATGAAAGCAGCCATATCAATAACATTGTTAACTACATTTTGAGATCTTCAGTCCAACCTATTGACTTTTCTTCACAATAATTATAAAAAGAATTGATAATGCCTTTATGAATTCCATCATCGTGGATATCCAACCATTCATGGTTGTTTCAGGTTTGTAATTATTCCTAAATTTTTTTAAACACAAAACATATCACAAAAAAGCGTCACGCCTTTTCCTATAGGTGCGGCAGAAGCCAAGTTGTCTCGAAGTTTAACCTGTTAGATAGACTCTCTTCACTTCCCTAGGGTGTGTTGCAAACACGATGCAAAACTATTAAGTTTGCCAGAAAATGCACTCTTTCAAGATGTGGACACACGATGAAAAGCCAAATATCTAATGATGGATAAAAATATGCCTTGAACTTTTTTGCTCATCCGCCACGTCGAAAGAGGTGGCATCTAAGAAATTAATAATGAAGAATGGGATTTAATCAGAAATACGCAGGGTTTTCTTTACACTAACCGCTGTGTCTTTGACAGCAAGTTTTTGACAACTTGCTATTTGATCTTTGTTTTTTTCCTATGTTTTATATAGTCTTTATCTATGGCTCTTACTGGCTCCTGGCCCCTTGGGTGGAATAACGTCAAATTCAAAATCAAAAAAACATGTTTGAAGTTTGGAAGATTGGAATGAAAAACAGTTTTTCTCAGACTTGAAAAACCAAAAGAATGGTCTTTCTCCAGCTCTCTAAAGAGAGAACAGAACTAAGTCCCCTGAAGAGGTACTCTCTCTCAAGTATACTGTGTATAATATGGGTCCAAGTTAACGCAAAAAGTGAATACTGGACGATGTGTCCTTATAACTGAACTCTTCACGATGCATTCTATCACCCTTGACCACCGCACCACTACACGGCCTGGACCTGTATAATAGTTGCCCACCGTCTCCGGGCCTCATGAAGCTGCCCACCTATCCATCTAGGCCCAGGGGTCAGTCTCTAGATTTTTGTGTATATAGTTAGATAGGTAGGTTAGCTTTTATAACAGGAGAAAACTTGTCTTTATTAAAACGGACTCATTCTAATTTCTTTCTTTCATTTATTTTAGGTCATACCCTCTTAATTACTTTCATTGGGCTTCCGTTACGGTGGGTTCTTCACCCCAACCCTTCGTAACGTGAAAACACCATCAATGTGCTGCAATGTTTCTACCAGGCAACATTGGATATTTGTTCAGATGACCCGTGTGTATCCATGGTTATGCCAATAATATCACTATTACAGGGAAAACTGCAACCTGATAATGGTCTACTGAACAACTACGAAGTTGAGACGGTGAAACACAACTTACTTACTTCATTGAACCGGAGATTCATGAACGTGAAAGGATGTGTACACTCGGCGCCACGAATAAAGAGCTCTCGGAGAAACTGGCGGGGATTACTGCGCATGTGTACAGTCGCGGCATAATTCCGAAGTGCGTTTTTAGGGTTAGTGTGAAGGAATGAGTGTTCAGGACTTTCTTCACTTCTATTTTTTCTCTGTTTGATATTTTGTTGATTGGGATATTAGCCGATGTAAATAATGGACTTTGTGTCAAATAAACTATAGGTACTCTCTATTGACAACATTTGTTAACGTCAAGGTTGAAACCTATATATAAATAACCCCCTAGCATAGAATGCCCCTAGTCACTAGGGCCTAGTGAATATAGATACTTGCAGTAATAGTCCTGCACACTCTTTTCTTCCCGCTGACTAATAATTTGTAACAATTAAACCACAATTAAGTTTTTCATCAGACTTCTTCATCAGAATTTCATCAGACTCTTTTTTGATATAACAGTTCACATCGTAAACCATTTTTCTAGCTTGCCTATCAGTTCAGCTTATCAGTTCATGTTCAACTTTAATAACCACCACGTTGCTAGTTCGTTCAACAGAAAAACAGCTGATCGCGGTGGCTCCTTAATACTTGTAAATAATAGTTTTAAATATAAGGAACGAGTTGACATAGTGAGCCTGTCTGTTGAGCGTACCATGGAAATAGCCTGTATTGAACTTGAACAACTTATTGTAATGAGCGTATACAGACCACCAGATTCATCCTTTGATTTATTCGAAAAGAAAATGGATGAAGTGTTGATTAAAATCAGCGATAAAAACAAATTTTTTATAATTTGTGGTGATTTTAATGTTAATCTGTTAGAGGATAATAATATTTGTACTAGATTAAAATCTTTATTTTTATGTCACAACATGAACTATCTGTTTTTGGAGCCTACTAGAATTACTGCAACATCTGCTACCTGCATTGACAATATATTTACTAACATTACGCCCATTTTCAAATCGGTCATCAATAAATTAACCTCTGATCACTCTGGTCAGATAGGTATATTCAATATTAAAATAAAAAAGGACCAAAAAGAGGATATTGCATGTGTGCCCGTTAGTGACACTCGGCTTGAACACTACAGGAATAATATTTTAGATAAACTATGGGAAATACCATACAGTGACGATCCAAATTTGTTGTACAACTCAGTATTTAACCTTGTCAAAAATGAATATGATACGGTATTTAAATCAAAAACTATAAAAGTTAATAACAAAGCTTTGTTTAGTGATTGGGCGACAGTTGGAATTCATAGGAGCAGACGAAGATTATATGAACTCTATGAAGAGAAATCATATAACAAAAATACGGCCTTTCTAGATTATGTTCGTAGTTATTCAAAAATGTTTAAACGCGTTTGTGCCGTAGCTAAATCTAATTTCATTAAAAACAAAATTGAATCTAGTAGCAATGTAATGAAAACGACTTGGCAAATTATAAACAGAGAGACTGGAAAGGCCAAAGCTACACATAATAACTTCAAGCTTAAGATAGATAATCAATTGCTAAGTACAGACCTAGAAGTAGCAAAAGCTTTCGAAAATTTCTTTACGGACATTCCAGTTTCAACAACCAAGTCTTTAAATTCATCTCCCGCTGCTGCTGAATCTATACTTAAACAAAACTTTGAGGAATGTAAAACAGATTTTAAATTTAGGCACGTAAATAATGAAGACATTGTAAAAGCGTTTAAATCCCTGGAAATGAAAAAGACAGCTGACGCCCATGGTCTATCAGTAAAAATTATTAGTTCCATTGTAGATTGTATTGCACCTCACCTTTGTTGTATATTTAATCAATGTATAGATAGTGGTGTGTTTCCTGACTTGATGAAACTAAGTAAAGTTATACCTTTATTCAAAGCTGGTAGTACATCAGACCCCACCAATTTTAGACCCATATCAATACTACCAACGCTTAGCAAAATATTTGAAAAACTCATACTTAATCAATTGCAAAGTCATTTTTATCTCAATAATTTAATTCATATTGCTCAGTTTGGTTTCACAAAGGGTCGTTCAACAGCCGATGCTGGTGTTGAACTAATCGACAATATTTTTGATGCCTGGGAAGACGCAATGGATGCAATAGGTGTCTTCTGCGATCTATCCAAGGCTTTTGATTGCGTCCATCATGACACTCTTGTCAGGAAGTTACGCCATTATGGTGTAAAAGATCAGGCACTTGGCCTTCTGGATTCATATCTAACAGATAGGGTTCAGATGGTCGATGTTAATGGGAAAAGATCACCTGGGTCTTCAATAAGTATGGGCGTACCGCAAGGTTCAATTCTTGGTCCTTTCTTGTTTTTAGTATATATTAATGATTTACCTTACCTTGTTAAAGCAAAACATGGGTTAGTATTGTTTGCCGATGATACTTCTTTGATATTTAAAGTTAAAAGACAGCAATCAAATTATGACGAGGTAAACAATGCTATCTCTAGTATAGTGAACTGGTTTACTGTTAACAATTTATTACTTAAAAGAAAACTAAATGTATTAAATTCGTGTTACCCAATGTGAACCCGGTAACTACAGACATATTTATAAAAGGACAGAGATTGGACCTTGTGCAGTCGACTGTCTTTTTGGGCATTACTTTAGACGCCAAACTACAATGGGATCCTCATATAAATGAATTGTCGAACAGACTGAGTTCGGCAGCGTTCGCAGTTAAAAAAATTAGAGCTCTTACCGACGTAGACACCGCTAGACTAGTCTACTTTAGTTACTTTCATAGTCTAATGACCTATGGTATTTTATTGTGGGGTCACGCTGCGAATGCTAATAGTATATTTATTCTGCAGAAACGGGCTGTTCGTGCAATTTATAGATTAGGGCCTAGAGTGTCACTGAGGGAAAAGTTTAAAGAAATCAATATTCTGACATTTGTGTCTCAATATATCTATGACAATCTTGTGTATGTAAAAAGAAATATAACTAATTTTCAGAAGTACAGTGATATACACAATTTTAATACTAGAAATAAAGACAAGTTGGTTGCTTATGTAAGCCGACTACATAAAATTAGTAATTCTTTTAAAGGCAATTGTATACGCTATTACAATAAGGTCCCTACTGATATTAAAAACTTACCTTTAGACAAGTTTAAAATAATAATAAAACAGAAATTGTATAAAAAAGGTTACTACAGGATATCTGATTACTTAGAGGACAGATGTCCATGGGAATAGATTGTTTGAGTAACAGGCTGTTTCGATATATAGTTTCGATATATAATTAGCATTCATTTTGTAATTTGACAATATTTTATTTAAAAAAGGAAACGCAAAAGATGCGACGACTGTGGAGTTTCTTCGGTGAGCTCTTCTCCACAGATTCCGCCATTGGGTTAGTGAACTCACCCAAAAAAATGTAATGACGGATCTAAGTGATGTAACAACATCCTATGGAAATAAATGATTTTGATTTTGATTTTTTGCCTAGTCAGTACTTTATTTTTCGGCATTTTCGACCGGGGCGAAAGATAACGTTGGGTAATATTGTATGCGACTGTACTCAAGAAGCTTCGAGACGTGCTTTCGGTGCGGGCATCGGGAAGCGACTGATCAACGAATCAGGTGCCGGCGCTGACTACCGCCCCCGTCGCTCCTCACTTCCCCGCGCCAAACACTTGTGAAAAGTGACTACTGCGCATTCAAGGACAAAGCTCTTTAGTCGTGGCGCCGAGTATACTATTAATTACAGCGAAATTATTGGACCCCAGGTTAGTAGAGGTTGGACCATTAAACTACGCAACACCAAGCACTCGTCATCGCGCATTAGCATCCAACTCGGTCCATTCACTGTGGGAAGCACATGACTCAATCGACATGGATTATGAAGAAATACCTGAAGAAAGCAGTCAGGATATTGTTTTAGAGTTTAGGTTGAACTTTTTTATGAGAGAGCCAAGACTACAAAGAACTGCTTATCAGGCCTTACGACCAGCTGACATTAGATTTTTATAAGCTCCGCCAAAAACTTGGTGTTGCCAGCGAACAACTCTTCAATATGACTGGTCAACTCTCGACGCTAGGCGGCATAACATGAAAATAGAAAACGCTAATAAACTGCTGCATTGCTGTTACAACATAAGATTATTAAATTTTAATTACGAGCGCCATTTCTGAAAGTTCTGTACTGTACTAAAATACAAAATAAGTAATAATAAAGTGTCATTAATAATAATGTTGTTTTCTTTTATAATTTTAGGCCTCTAGGAATGAAATTAACTCGAGTTTTGTGTTATATATATTCTTTTGTATATTCTCGGTCTCAGACAAGACAAAAATTTTGTTTCGGTTTCGGTCTCGGTCTGGCCAAGACCAAAAACAGTCTCGATTCGACCTTAGTTATGTGTGAGTTGTCCCTGTTTGGTATCGGTTTTATGTCGCTCATATTGAAATCTCCTAATTTTGTCATAAGGATTTTCGTTAGACTCTGCAGCTACTTTAGTTGCACGGTTCGATAGATAAGTACTGAATGGTAGGCCGTCATTTTCGTCACACAGGTAAATACCATATATATAAAGTCTGGTCTTGTCACTAGAGTTCGATTTTAATTTGATGCCCACCCATAGATCCTTTGTGCTTTAGCGCCAATATTTTCTTTCGAGGACTAGATGATCGGATCGGTCTGCGATAAGAATGACATCACCCTTGAACTGACCTCTAGCTTCGTATTTGCGATCTCTTCTAAAAACGGAGTAGTAGTTTATTATAGGGCCTGAACCTGGCACTCAAGTAATGTCGTCTGATAAATAGTCCAGTCTTGCAAACGACTCATGTAATGGACATGATTTCCAGCTTTCTTCGTAGGAATAACTATGAAAATTGTTATTGTTTACATATTTGACAGCATGACAGTTTTTGACAACTTGCTGTTTGATCTATGGTTTTTTTCTTACGATTCATATAGTCTTTATCTATGGCCCTTATTGGTCTGAACTATAGCTTCTAAAAACTTAGTAGTAGTTCAGTGCTAGACACACTATCAAATAGCCAAGTCTCAGTCAACACAATCACCTGGTACTTGGAATACCTAAGGTTACTAAGCTTTATTGTTTTTGATCGCAATCCTCTTAAATTTTGATTTGATTTGATATTTTATGCATTTATACCTAACATATACTTACAATTAATATTAAATTAATAAAATTTTAAATTTAAAATTAAATTAATATAGGTAATATTAGGTTTTTCGTTGTATTCACCAAAGGTTTTTTCTATTAGAGGATCGCATTTTAGTTCAATGCGGTGTTTTTGCTGTTTTCATTTTTAGACGTGGCTGCGTAGTCTTTAGTTACCATTATCGAATAATACAATAAAGTATCTTTTATTTATTTTCTTAATTAATGGCGGTCTAACAAATACCAAGTGTTTTCATATATTTCACTTTATCGGGAGATGCTCTCTTTCGATAACTTTGAAAGTTTTGTGTTGATTTGTTGCTCGTTGGCACTACCCAGGAAGGACGTGAAGGGCTGTGGGATCCAAGTGTTTCGTTCGGACGTGAGAAACTCCCTCCTCGATATAAAATATCATGAATGGAAGGTTGTGTGATTGACGTATAATACTTATTGAATGGGATTGATCTACTTGTATGCAAATTAAGCGTAGGCTAAAGCGAAAATAATGATTAATTATTAGGAATTTTTAATCGACTTCAAAAAGGAGAAGGTTCTCAATTCGTCTGTTTTTTTGTGTGTTTGTTACGTGATCACTCCGTCAATTATGAACCGATTTTGATAATTCTTGTTTTGATTCTTGTTTTGATACTTCAGAGTTGACCATGCAAATTTTGTCAAAATTTATTTAGCGCTTTTAAAAAATCAACAAATAAAAAAAAATATACACAGATGACGTTTTGTTTTGTGGTTCCGTGCACGGAGAATATAATCACCACCGTTTTAAGATACGGGACTTCCTTACTTGGTAATGGAATCTATTTAGCACAACTTGCAATACCAATACAGCAAAAATTTTAATGTATATATATAGGTATATATAAAATACGTCATACAAACATTACGAGTACAATTAGGGATGGCAAAATATATTTCCCGATTAAATCGTTATCGATAAATTATCGTCAGGGGCAACCTGGGTTTATCACATGAGAAAACATGTATCGTAACAATAAGACAATAAATTTTTTTTTTTTTTTATTATTTACATCACAAATTTTCAAATAAAAAAACGAAAATTTTACTTACAATTAACAAAAGCATCAATTTAAAGTTATACAATTTACAAAAGAACAAGAAGATTGAGACTTAGGCTCGATTTATATGCGTCCGCTTGGACAAGGAGATCGTCGACTTCTCCGTGAATTTCAGTGAAACGGTTTCTATGCGTCCGCGCGGGCGTTACATAGAGTTTCATCACGTACAAAACTATTACTTATTTACATAAAAACCAGAAGATGTTTAATTTAAATTACAAAATTAAAAATGCGATCGTAAGAAAAAGTGTAGAGTCTAGTCTCTGACTCTACGCAACAGCATCTATGCAAAACTATTCCAAAATAACAACATAACAGCATCATAAGGTAAAGTTTATCGACTCATACTTAATCCGTTTATCGATAGAGTGAAAATTTACATCACTATTGTTTACAAACATACAAATATTTTTTCTCATTTCAGAAAGCTAGAGTATAATTTTAGTCTCGCTGATAGTTCAAGGGGACAATATACTTTATTATTTTAGTCAAGTTGTACTTCATGATCTTCATATATAGGAAATTTTGTCATCAATTTCCTTTTAATAAAATTTTGTCGACCATATCTTTTTATACAAATTACACACGATCTATAGTGTCTAATCGGTGCTATTTTTAGAGAATCACGACTAGACCTGTAGCTTCGTATTTGCGATCTCTTCTAAAAACGGAGTAGTAGTTTATTATAGGGCCTGAACCTGGCACTCAAGTAATGTCGTCTGATAAATAGTCCAGCCTTGCAAACGAGTCATGTAATGGACCATATATTTTTGTACAAATTACACACGATCTATAGTGTCTAATCGGTGCCATTTTTAGAGAATCACGAGGAAATAGTTTGTAAGAGTTACACAGCAGTCCCCACCCCAGCACTTTTAAAAACAATATCACGCAAATTGTTGAAAATTTCACAATTATTCTCTCAACCAAATGATCCCAAACAACCACTCATGTCGCCATGACAGACTGTAAGAAAGGGACACAGAGACAAAGACTAAGGCCCACTAGCTATAAAGCGGATTAGCACTATTCTCCGATTAAAGTTAATCGGAGGATAGTGCTAATTGCTTTATAGCTAGTGGCACTAAGATAGCATGTGGACGCCATTAAATCTATGCTAAATAGGAACATTTTATTTGTTTGTTCCTGGTTGCGTGAGACTGGTTGCGTGCATCAAAAGTTTAAATAAGGACTTTTCATGCACACAGACTTCATTTAAGGGCATGTTCGCGCGTGCGGATGCATCACACCTTCCGCACATCGCCGAACTGGCGCCGCACCACGCGCGCCCGCCCGACCGCCGCCGCCTGCCACGCGACCTGGTTGCCTAGCCGGCGATCACCCACTGCATACCAGCGCCACAAGAAGACCATCGCCCGCAGGGGCCATCCGATGACCTGTCCACAGGAGTGGACAGAGGCGATTCTTCGGGAAGAGGTCCGTCGACCTGACCCCGACTCCCCACGCCCCAGAAGGGGTGCGTGAGAAGATTATGAAGAGAAGGAGACTTCATTCGCATCCCAACCGGGAAGGAAGAAAGAGGCCTTGAATTTGGAGTCGGTTTTTTAAGTTTTAACTAAGTAGGTGAATTATGTTGTTATGAGTTGTTTTGCGAAGTCAGTGAAGCAGTAGCGAGTGTAAATAACAAACGTGATTAGCAAATAAATCGGGCACGAGCGATAGAGTTGGTAGATAGGAATAGATATCATTTTTAGGGTTCCGGACTTCGCTGTCCGTCCGTCCGTCCGTCCGTCCGTCTGTCACCAGGCTGTATCTCAAGAACCTAGCTAGCTAGAGAGTTGAAATTTTCACAGATTATGTATTTCTGTTGCCGCTATAACAACAAATACTAAAAAACAGGATAAAAGAAATATTTAAGGGGGCTCCCATACAACAATTCTTTCAATACCTTATACAAACTTATGGATGCACCTGGTTACGTACATGGAGTGTGAAAGTAACCGCACCAATAACTTTGTAAACAATATTTTGCTGTGTAAAATCCAAACTATTCACTCCACGCCATCGCTTCCATTGAACGGTGGTACGGAACCCTTCGTGCGCGATTTAGACTCGCACTTGACCGGTTTTTTTGTATGTTATGATAGCAAGATAGGCAGTTTTTGATGTAATGAACAACATATATTACAAGTATTGGCAGAAAGGTGGCGCGACACTAATTAACGTATACGTAAAAAGGTATTATATCTCTTACTTTTAGTATCTTTTAGTTTTGTATGTTTGCAGTGGCAGGCCCGTTTTACAAGATATATCTAAAACAGCAAGTTTGCGGGACGGTACTGTATGGAATGGTTTTTTTTTATAATTTATTCTTGCTGCTGTGTTTAACTAATAAATATGTTACAATATTTATTATTAGACATAAGAATTAATGAGAATTAATATTGTAATATTCGTATTAATTCAACATAACCAATGTTTTTTTTATACGAGATGTAAAAGTCAATCTATTGGAGTCTCTTCGCTCTTCTTCTTCCACAGTGGTCCAATATGGCCAAGGAGGCAAAAAATGACGTGCGCTAAATATATATAAATATCAACAGTAATAAAGAAAGTTTTGAGTTTTGCCTTTGACTTTGATTGTAGAGCGATTTAATCAAAAGGAAGACCTAACACCTTCCTAACACACTTTACAATAGAAGACAGACTTAACGGCTCTGGCTACTTCCCATTTTTAATTGGACGACCACATGTCGCCCTGCATACACTGTCACGATATATAAGAATACAACATTGAAGAACCCATTCCTGGAATAAATTTCATAATTCATAATACATTACAGGATTTCAGACTAGATAGAAATGGCAAACACAGAAAAATCTGCTAAAGGTGAAAGACGAAAGACTGCCACCCAATCAATGGCTATTTGGCCGCGTGACAGTCATCCACACTGGCTCCGATGGAGTTGCCCGCGTCGCTGACGTCCTCACCGCTGCTGGAACACTGCATCGGGCATATAATCGTCTATATCCACTGCACCTGGATCAGGATATTGTTACCGGGCCGCAACATGTAGACGCCTAGTATGTGTGAACAAACACACGCGCTCACCAGCGTGTTTTAAAACACCGCGCCACTACAGGCGATTGGAGCGCCGCCAAACCACTTCTCAACACACAGCAACTTTAGATTACGCTCTTGACTGTTACGGACTTACATTTAAAAGTTATATTGATAAACTAGAATCCTCACAGACACGATTTATAAAGCTGCTTGTGAATAAAAAAACCAAATTGAAATGTAAAGGAGACTATTCAAAACTATTTAAGATTTGTAAAATTATGCCAATCTCTGTTAAATGTAAATATCTTATAGCCATCCATAATTATAATAGTAACCAGTATCTTCATCCCGTAACTCACAAACATGGCACCAGGAGTATATCTGAAGGCAAATTTGAGATACCTTCTGTTAACAATTATTATGGAGACAGAACTTTGAAAAAAAGAGTACCATATATATTAAATTCACTGCCTACAGACATACGACTGGAGCCTAGCCCAACTAAATTAAAAATTAAATTGAAAAAATATTTCCTACATAATTTGCCCTAATTGTAATACCACATTAACCTGTTACTTATTTAAGTTTAGGTAGATTAATTTCACTGTTCTAAGTGAAACTCAGATCCCACAGACAAACTGTGTATAGACAGTTTTGTGGGACGTTAGTTTGATACACTGTTGTTATTATTAAGACTAATAAATGAATAAATAAAATAATAAACAACCCGACCCCACAGGGAACACATTTTATAAAAATATACTGTAGTTTTATTAAAATCAATCCTGAAGTTATCGCCAATTTTCATTTAAATATCCAGAAGAACACCTCAGTTAGACGCCCTAGTTTCTACAGAATATTTGTCACTTAATTGTCAAAATAAGATTTAAGAGGTTTCATTCCTCCGTGTTTGGATCCTGCCATTTTTGATCCAGACAAACTGTTAATCATTATTTTTTTCAGACGAAAGTTGCTCTTTGACATTGGAGTTGCAGCCAAAGCTAAGTTGCGAAGCTGTCATGGCCTTGTGTTTCCTCGCTGCAGCTTATGAAGTCATCCTTGATGTAACTATTAAGGATGCATGCAATGATCGGATTATTGCTTTTGTTAAGAAAAAATATCTGTTCGGCCTGAATTGGCTGTGATATTGTCTTACTGATGGTTCAGAAATTTTTCAGCAATCGACATTTGGATGCTCTTGATTTAATGTTGTTTTTTCGATTCCATTGCTCCTTGATGTTTTGGTCATTTGAGAGCAGGGAGACTTTTTCTTGGAACTGAAGGCTGTGGTTTTGGCATTTTACTGGACGATTCTCAAGAACTATGACTCTTTTTCCAATGTCTTCTGTTCTTCCAGTCACTTGCAAGATTTTTGAGCTGACACAGTCAGGTTATCTTCGAACGTTTTGATGGTAGTTTGGATTTGTGTAGCTGATGCTATCGACTGTAGCAGCCATAGGCGAGTATGATTTATCGTGACGATACCTTGACGTAGCTCGTGCAATACAGTTTCCAGCTGCTGGCTTGTGATACCACAGCTTATGCATGGGCTTCGATATCATTAATGGGAGCTATGATTGAATAAGCCGAGGGTGTGTCAACCGGTGTTCCGACGGAGACTTGAGTGCGTTTGGGATCTTTCTGGCACGGCTTGCAGTATTACGTAGCTTGACTGGCTGCTACGAGTTTACGGTAGTTTGTTTCGGAATTTTAAGCACATTGGAAAGAGTACGTACACTTGTATACACTTGGAGCAATCTACACCATTAAAAAAGATATCGTTGCAACAGGAATATAATTTTAATTTCAGGTTAGGTAGAACGCGCTGCGTCTTGTGCCTGAGCGGGCGAATGGTATCGGTCGGGTGGCCACGAGACTAGGTCGAGAAGAGTGTTTACCGTACGGCGCTGGAGCGAACTGGATTAACATTTAGTAAATAATTTAATTACAAATTATTTGCGTTATAATAGTAACCTATATTTCCGCGTAGCCTTGCTGCCTAAGCAACAAATACCTAATGGAGGGAAAGCAAATAGTCAAATAGTCAAATAGTCAAAGTACTTTATTACTGTAGATATTTACATATACTTAGCAAACGTCATTTTTTGCCTCTTCTCTACATTGGACCACTGTGGGAGAAGAAGGGCGTAGAAACTCCCACAGATTTATTTTTAGATCTCTTTTAAAAATAGGTTGTGCTTAACTAATACAAATATGAAAAATTTAATTGTTATGATTAATAAGCAGGAATAAATAATTACAAAACTATTAACAGCAAGGTCTGTGTTGAGCCAGATTAACCCCATACAGTCCTATCATTTAAGTAATCTTGAACATTGTAATATCCCTTTTTCAACAAAGTCGCTTTAACATGCTTTTTAAATTGCTCAAGTGGCAATTTCAAAATCTCCAGAGGTATCTTATTGTAGTAGAGAATGCACTGACCCTTGAAATAATTGCTAACCTTCGCGAGTCTAAAACGGGGCGCACATAGTCTGTGATTATTTCTTAGGTTAACATTACAGCTATCGCTAAGTTTGGAAAATGTTGTAAGGTTCTTGCGTACATACATTATATTTTCGAAAATAAATTGACTAGCTACTGTTAGTATGTCAATTTCTTTAAAAAGCTCTATTAAGGAGTCTGTTCCTTTTAAATTATAAATTGCTCGAATAGCTCTTTTCTGTAAAATAAAAATAGTTTGAATATCCGCTGCTTTTCCCCACAACAAGATACCATAGGACATCACACTATGAAAGTAACTAAAATATACTAGCCTAGATGTAGCCACATCCGTGCTTTGTCTGATGTTCCTAACAGCGTAAGCCGCAGAACTTAATTTACCAGCCAATTTATCTATGTGGGGTCCCCACTGCAATTTGCTATCAATGGTTATTCCAAGAAACTTCGTATCATTTACTAATTCTAACGTGCTGTTGTCTAGCACTAAACTGGTCTCAACTTGCCTGACATTTGGAAGTGAGAATTTGATACACTTGGTTTTACCAGCGTTTAACAATAAATTATTAACTGTGAACCAATTCAAGGTTAAAGACAATACATTATTAACATCATCAAATTCTCCTTTTTGTCTTTCAATTTTGAAGACCAGTGAAGTATCATCAGCAAACAACACTATGTCAGTTAATTGCTCCACCATGAAAGGCAGATCATTAATATATACCAGGAATAAGAAAGGGCCTAATATGGAACCTTGTGGAACGCCAATTTTAACACCCGATCCATCAGATTTTACGCCGTTAACTTCTGCCTTTTGAATTCTATTGCTTAGGTATGATCTTAGTAGATCCAACGCTTTATTTCTAACTCCGTAATGATTTAATTTAATTAATAGCGTATTATGATCAACACAATCAAACGCCTTCGACAGGTCGCAAAAAACTCCGATAGCATCCTGTGCGGCCTCCCATGCAGAATTAATATGAGATACAAGGGTAATACCTGCATCCGTAGTCGATTTACCCCTAGTGAAACCATATTGTTTAGCGTGGAGTTGTTTTGTACGGTTGAAGTGTAAGAGCATTTGATTGAGTATAATCTTTTCAAATATTTTACTCAGTGTTGGAAGAACAGATATTGGTCTGAAATTTGAAAGATCGCCCTTATCTCCCGATTTGAACAGCGGTATAAGTTTACTGTGTTTCATGAGGTCTGGAAAAGACCCATCGTCAACACATTTATTGAATATATAAGCTAAGTGTGGGGCTATAACTAGAATTACTGAACCAATGACTTTGACTGATATACCCCACAGGTCTTCCGTATTTTTTAAGTTAAGTAATTTAAACGTTTTGACAATGTCCTGGGGATATACATGATGAAATTTTAAATATACATTACTGACGCTAGTGTTATTTTTTAATAAAGTCTCTGCTTCAAATGGAGATGAATTTAGACGGTCCGTTGTGAGTACGGGTACATTGGTGAAGAATGTTTCAAAAGCTCGAGCAACATCAGCGTTAGATTTAACAACATCATCACCTATCTTTAGGCAGAAATCACTGTCCCTTGGTATAACTTTGCCAGTTTCGCGGTTTATTATTTGCCAAACAGTTTTCATTCTATTATTTGAATTTTGAATTTTTCTATTAATGTGTAAAGTTTTTGCAGTTCTACAAACCAACTTGAAAGTTTTGGAATATTTTTTAACATAAACATGAAATTTTCGATCAAAGTTATAGGTTTTTTGATCATAAAGGTCATACAAGATAACTCTACTTTTACGAATTCCAAACGTTGCCCAGTCATTAAATTTAGATTTACCGTTGTAGTCACTGACTTTCTTTAATTTGAAAACTTTATTGAATTCTGTCTGAATAATGTTGAAGAAGTCTGAGTAGATTTTGTTTGGGTTCTGTTCATTAAAATCCGGTACTGGCAAATTTACATCTAAGTTTTTCGTATATGTCTCTAGTCTATGGGATGTAATAGGCCTATAAAATGATGGACCAGTCTTATCCTTAATAGCAATTGGGAATGAAACTGTTTGACCACTGTGATCGGAAGGTAAGCAGTTAATTACACTTTTACTTGTGAATGTACAGTCACAAAAAACGTTATCTAAGCAAGTTTGGCTGGTAAGTGTAATTCTAGTCGGCTCTAGAAATACATGACATAAATTAAATGATTTGAACAGAGTTATTAATCGTCGCTTCAGTGTTGTATCTACAAGCAGATCTACATTAAGATCGCCACAAATAATTAACTTTTTTCTGTTATTACAAAGTTTAATGAGGGCTTCCTCCATAATTTTCTCAAATATTTCGAAATTGCCATGGCCTTTTTAATCCCTCGGTGGTCTGTAGACACAAACAATAATATGGCTATCTAACTCAACACAGGATACCTCTATTTGTCTTTCAACAGTAAGTGCAAGAATATCTTTCCGTTGTTTCACCTTAATATTATTTTTCACTAAGATTAAAGAACCACCTCTATCAGCAGTCTTTCTATTGTAACAACTGACAATTTTGTAATTATTTATGTTAAAAGACATCATATTTTCCTTCAACCAGTGTTCAGTAACACAAATAATATCAATGTCAGAATTTTTTTGAAATAATTCTAATACAAGTTCTTTGCCAGGTAGCCCCTGGATGTTTTGTTGGGCAATATTTAACTGGGGCTTACATTTTGACATATTTAGTGGCTTTTGTATGCTAGAGATTTCCTCTATTGTCTTATGAACTAATTTAAATTACTTGGAACAGATTCCAATGTTGCATGCAAAGTATAATTAACAGGTGAATTCCCAATAGGGGTGCATGTTATATTACTCTTAAAATAAGCTGATGTCAAGTTGAACTTAGTTAAACCAACTATAGCTGCGTCGCATATATTATAAGCTAACAATGTAGCTACTAATTTTCTATATTTATTAGACAGGTACAATGTATCCCGTGTCAGAGTAAAGTTATGAATAAATGTATTCATGTCGAAATATAAAATAGCATCGCTGTGATGACATGTTAAATTAAATAAATGAATATTCATTCTATGCACAGATTTGTTCTGTAGTTCTGTCAAATTACAGGCATATGGAAAATTGCATAGTATAAATTTGCATTCAAAACACAGTCGACATTAAGATTTTAACTGTTGCTTTAAACATTAACATAATTCTACTGCTTCATACTAACTTAGATTCTTGCTCCGAAATACATGTTTTTTTTGGAAAATCTGAAATCCTGTGCTTTCATGTGATAAATAATATGACGTCTTTTTAATTATTTTACCTCAAATATTAATCGAGCGTTATGAAATGTAATACACCTATATTAAAATATTCATATTATTGTTCAATCAAAGTTTCGATAGCTAGATCTTTTGCTGGGAGCGGCCTTCTTAAATTTATTAGTTCTTCCACATTTACATCTGTAAATGTGTTAGTCCCCATGGAGACAGATAATATTTTTTTTGTGTACCGGTATGTGCTTTATAGTTGTTCACTGTGAATGTAAATGACGTTACCAGGCAAAAAATTATATTATTATTATTATTTAAAACTAGTTTAAAAACAAGAACTCCGTGTTCTAATGGGTTTCACGCTTGCTTCTCACACAGGGGATGCAGGTTCGATTCCTGACAATGCACCAATGAGATATCTTAAGTACATTATACGGACGTTCTAACGGTGATGGAGAAACATCGTGAGGAAACCTTCATTATTCCATAGCTACGGCGATGGGCTAGCCCCCTGACACGCAAAATGGAGTATTGAATAACTGGCTCAAAGTGGGCACAATTGTGCCTCTGCCACCCCGTATGGGAAACGGCATGACGCTATATATTTTAAAAACAGTACATTTTGCCACCCAAATAATGGCGGTAAAAGCAATGTATGTGCTGTATGTAATTGCTGTATGTGCTGTATGTAATTGCTGTATGCTGTATGTGATTATGCTTATGTTTAACATATATGGTTTTCGCGAATACCACGTAGAATTTCACTGTATTTGGATATGTGGACAGGTTCTCTTCCGATAACTGTGAGATCCAATTATTTATAAGTAACTAAGTACCACGGCTCATGGTCACTATGATGTCGTCACAATGACGCTGATCTTCATTAATGAAACTGTGGTGAAATCAGCAGTTTTAAGAAAAGATTGAAAGAGAATTTCCTTTCTCAGTAAAGATAAAAGTAAAGATAGTACTTTTATATATGAGTATATAAATAGTACATGTTTGATAATATTATTTTTGTGCTTTTGTATTTTATTTAGTATATACATTATATTATGTTTTATGTTTATGCACACCATTAAATGTATACAGTTTTATTGCGCAGTAGGACTCTCCTGTTGCGCAACGTTTCCTGTTCTGCCTAGGTTTGCTGGTAGAAATCTCTTTTTAAAGATAAGCTCGCCTTTGCTCATAAATTGTTTTGTTACCTTACTATTACGATTTCGAATATGAATATGAATTTCCCAAATGCGCAACTCGGTAAGAATAAATACATGGACACATTACATGATATGATCCCACGTAGTTATAAGGAACTGCAGCCTTATGGCGTAACTAGTCTGAGCTATGAACACATATAGACTTTTACGTGTGACACCTTGCACCAGCTTCAACTGTCAAATTGGTATCACGCAAGTAGCATCCAAACCCAAGCTCTATGAATGAATGAAATACTATATGATTTGACGTAAATCGGTATCATGTAATGTTTCAAGCGAAACCTAAGCCCATATCCAAATGTCAAAAGATGATGGGACCTACTTTGACGTTGGATTTCCATCAGTGTTGCCGTTCTAGCCACTTTGTGGCTAGATCTAGCGGATTTTCAACGTGTTTATCCAAAAATAATCAATTTTAGCCACCAAAACTAATTTTGGTAATTTTTAGATTATTACTGTCGAAAGTCGACCGAGTAAGTAATTTTAAAATTATCTGAGGTTATCGCCTTTTACGGAGTATCATATCATAATATACCTACCGAAACGATATCATTGTTTATGATAATAATATTATTTTATCAACAGTAATAGAATATTAAGGTTGGCAAAGAATACTATGATATACTTCGCTACTTCTAGCCACATTTCGAAAGTATTTTTTTTTTATAAAACTGGCTACTTTTTTATTTTTTGTAGCCACAAACTAGATTGTCACACTGCTTCGCATAAATCGGACACTGAATAATATTGAATAAATAGGACAAAAGCTCTTATTTTAGTGATTTTGGAACTTTTAAACAATAATAATTAGGTTGGTGATTATTGGGAATATTGTTTAACAGTAAAAAACCAATGGTTATAGGAACCAAAGGTGAGGTTAGGTTAGGATTATTGTTTTAGTTTTTGAGATGGCGTCGGCTGTGTTGCTGGCTGCAGCAGAGTAGGAACGCATCAGGTGTCTCCAAAATGAGGAACGGAGGCTGCCGAGGGTCGAAAGTCAGCGGATAATGCTGCCGAAGGCTGAATTTGTTGGATTTTTCGCCTCACAAAAGGAGCTTTCCGAATGAAAATTTTACCTGTTGCCGGCAAGCCAGCGCACTAGCGCTGTGCGGCCAGACATTCGGGTAAAAAGATATACTTACGAAATAAATCAATAATTAATATATGTGAAACTTAAAAATTATTTTCGCACATCACATTCTCCGCCGCAGGGTACTGCCAGAAGAGTAAGTATTGGGACTTAGGGTCTTCTCAATTTGGCAGACTACAATGTCAGACTGTCTTAGGGATATGCTTTAAACCACCCATCCATTCTAGGGAAATATATTGTTTCCCATGTACCAGAGTGATTGAGACATCGTCTCAAGAAGGTAACTTTTTGTTGCAGGTTCATAGAATTGTCTTTTTCCCTGGAATAGTCGAGTGTATTGATGGCTCTGGCCATAATCCGGCCCGTACAGCAAGAGGCATACTACCTCAGGAAACAGTACCACTCTCCCAGCACTTTACTTGTAAGTAATGTATTTATTTACTTCCTACTATCAGTATTCTTTGGAAATCCATAGCATTTCTTAGCTTAATTCATTACCTACTCGTAAATATGCCCTGTAAAGCAGACATGGAGAGTATGACTGCTGCTGGGGAAAGGTATGGCTCATGGGTATGTTTAAAAAGTTGCTTCTCACACAGGAGAAGCAGGTTCAAATTCTTACAAGTGCATTATCGGACGTTCAGGACATTCAGTGTTTCGGTTGACACGTTAAACTGTACCTACAGATTAACGTGTTACTATCACTATGTGGTAAAAACCCCTCCACCAACCACTGAGTCAGCGTGGTGGAGAATGGCCAAATCTTACTTGTATCCGGGTAAAGGCCTGTGACCCTCGGTGAGGATATTAATGGGCTACATTTATTTCATACCATATTTATTTACTTCCTACTATCAGTACCTACTCTTTGGAAATCCATAGCATTTATTAGCATAATTCATTACTTACTCTTAAGTAATATACTGTGTTGGCTCATGGAAGCATGGGTATGTTAAAAAAAACTGTTACAAAACTGTGTTTATAATATTTCAGTGTTACAATGTGATAATTTTACTATTCTTTAGGTGATTATGAGGATGCATTAATGTTTTCTTAATGCGTTGCTATTCTTTCCAATGCCCGCACCCTCCTTTGTCCGCTGGCCGCAAATGCCGCCATGGATTTCGCATTTAGTTCTTCTGCCGCAGTCTGCACTCATCGATGTCATCTGCAGTAAAAATAAAATGTTCTATTTTTATTGCTTTTTTTTATCTTAACTTCTTAAAACATAATATTTCCCATTAGCATGGAGTTTTATTTATTAACATTGTTGTTGTACCTTATTACTGTAGATATTTACATATACTTAGCAAACGTCATTTTCGCCTCTTCTCTACATTGGACCACTGAGGGAGAAGAAGGGCGTAGAAACTCCCACAGATTGATTTTTAGATCTCTTATAAAAATTTGGTTGTGCTGAACTAACACAAATATGAAAATTTCATTATAATGATTAATAAGCAGGAATAAATAATTACAAAATTATTAACAGCAACGTCTGTGTTGAGCTAGATTAACCCCATACAGTCCCGTAGTAGGTTATCTCACCACATACCACTGAAAAATTTCCATCATATTGAAGATATGAGACTGATGAATGAATTAGAGATTGAGTTTTTAGTAAATAGTCACCATCATCATCATCATGAACAGCCTATAACTGTCGACTGCTGGAATAAAGGCCTCTCCCAAAAATGAGAGAATTTGCACAAAGTAATCACCATCCTGAGCAGACGGGTTGGTGATCGCAGTACTGTAGAAGGTGGTTGTTTATAAGGGATGCTGCTGTCCATTCGCTGTTAGGAATATTCCCTTTGACACCTCCTAATACAACCTCGGGAAGAGAAGAGGTGATGGCAATATGTATTCTGTTCTGCCGTCACCACAAGGTGAATATTATACAAATATGTAGTACATATGTGTTGCAAATAAGAAGCAAATTCAAACCTAAATCTTGCTGATAATATGTATAACCTCGTGACTGTTAACACAGGGTAAAAAATATTAAACTCACATCTCCACTCCTCTCTGTTTTATGCATTCCATCAGCCACCACGTTCATCGTGATTGTCAGCTGCCCCACTGATTCCTAACTGATTTTTTCCCAGTGGGCCAGTGATACAATGCCCACTGCTCTAAGTCACGTTTCCCCTCCACGTACTCCAGCATCATCAGGAACTGCCCTTTCGGCACAACTCGGCGTGCTGGCATGCTGAAATTAAAACTTTTTGAAGGTATTTCAAGTAGGGTCAGTCAGCTCCTCTAAATCCGTCTCAGCGCAGCACGATTTACTGACTTACGCTATCATAGGGCGTGGGTAATGGGGAATTCCAACTACCTGATAAAATACAGTTTAAGTAAGCAAAAGCTATGCTTGAAATTAAGTTAAGTTAAGTTAAGTTTTTTGGTAAGAGCTTCTATCACAATAATTTCACCAATGTCACGTGATGAGACCTGCACAATAGGAAAACACGTGGAACAGGTAATAAAAAGAGAACTTTAATCTGAGACTATAATTTAATATTGTTGGTAGATATAAATTTGTTAAGTAAATTGACAGAGGATGGGTGAGATAAGGTGAGAAGGAAGTTAGATTGACAGGACGAGGGAATTTCGGAGGGAGTAGATTGTAAAGGGAAGTATGATTGATAGGGCATTCAAAGAACAAATAATCAGGAGTACCGTCAGCCAGGCCACATTCACACAATGATGAATCCCTTGGTTATCCTAATTTTTGCGAGATGGACAGGAGTGTCCCAAACGAAGACGACAGATGACAGAAGTGACTGATTTATCTAGATCCCTAAACTTAAAGATCCAAGGACGTCTCAGAATTATTGATTGAATGGTACCGTAGTGTTTACCTTCTAAAGTTTTGGTCAGGGGCAGAAGCCCCCACTTTTGGAAATTTGTCATTTATGGTGCCAGGAATTAGAGATTTAGCTACAGCAGCGAGATCATGAGAGTGGATATTAAAATGAGAAGGATCATCGGTCCCCACAGCATTCCTTGCTAGCGAGTCACCCGCCTCGTTACCAACAATGCCAGAATGTCCGATACCAAGCAACGACAATATTGATGCCAAAAACATGACATCTGTATAACGCCTCACGGATCTTGAAAATAAAAGAATACTTTGATTTAGATTTAAATGGATTAGCCAAAATAGCATAGCTTATAGTCATAGTCATAGTCATAGTCATTTATTTGCTTAAGGGAGTGCTTATGCTTGAAATTGTAAACAAAGAGAAACTTGAACCTAATAATGTACTCTGTGACTTGAACTGTCATGTCAACAAGGAAACAGTGTGCTTTTAGCGTTATCAAAACGCACTTGCAATCAATGTTTTTTTAAGCCAATACTTTTAGTATTTGACTGAGAGAAACACAAAAATTTTTTAACAAAATACAATAAAGGTTTTTAACTTTAATTTCAATTATTTCCTCAATATTTATGAGAATCTATGCAACCGATTACATTACGCAACAAAACGCAACATCAAAACATCGCTCATCGATGCACGTCCCTATTTAGTTCGTTCACACGATGCTCAGAGCTGATAGAAGCCTTCGGTGATACCCCGCAATGAATGAAATTGTATGAGCATGAGATGAACCATAGACAGTCGCTCTGAACTTCAGAGAGTTACGCCATAAGGCTGCTGGTTGATTGCTTCAGGTCACTTTCTGTCCGAATACTATAGTTAGATTTGTTAAGTCATACATAACTTTATAATACAATCGGGAGCCGTGACGACCCCATGTAGCTTAGTATAAAATAGGGTGATCGATTTTGGTGAAAATTTATTAAATTTGGTGAACATATAGTAAATTTGGTGAACATTTAGTTCATATTAAATAAATGTTACGTGGCCCTTGAATGCCCTTGATCACCACACCTCACGCACTCTTATAGCAGTTCCCTCAATCTCTGTAAATACCACACCATTCTGTGACCCCATGTAGTAGTTGCTATGAACTACTGACTGGAGCTCAGTCTCTTCAAATAAAGCTGGGCAACACTGCAGCTGAAGGAATTTCACCTTTCGCTTATATTTAGTGGAATTGAAATTAATATAATAATAATACCTTCGACACTATATACACACATTGACCTAGCCCCAAACTAGGATTCCCTGTATCTTGGGTACTATTCAAATATACACATACTTATATACATAAATATTATACTTTGATAGATAAACAACTATGACTAGGTTAGACTAGGGTACAAACATCCGTTCTCATGAAACACTTATTTGCCCCCACGGGACTTGAACCCGGGACCCTTGGCTTCGTAGACAGGGTCTCTGCCGACTCGGCCATTCGGGTCGTCGTTATTAACTATAAATAAAAATTAAAAAAACACCCACCACGTTAATGAAACCTAATACGTATATAATTTGGCTTACTCGTTTCCTTGGTAAGCTGATAACTTTCGAGCCACTAAACCGATTTTCATAAAACATTTCTAAGAACCATTGCAGGGAAGTCTACTAGCATTTACAGAAAACCGCAATAAAATCTGTCTGCCTGTGTGACCGCTAGGGTGCCACATGGCAGACATATAGACACACACATACACGTAAAGCACACCGACAGAGGTTTCAAATTTATAACACCCTTTTTTGTCGTCGAGGGTTAAAAATTTCTTCGTCGATCTATAGAGGACCAAAAGAGCAACATAACTTAATATTTTTGTAACGATTAAATAAATAACAAGTACATAAATTCAAATTCCAGTAAAAAATATAATTGGGAAAACAGATTTTTTGATATTTACTATATTTATTTATTATTAAAGTAATTTGCACAACATTTCAGATACGAACATCCAAATCGTTGTACAAATATCATGGTAACCATTAACATGTATATGATAATAATATTAAATACATTACATTATTGACGACCTTTGTGGCACAGCGGTTGTTTCTTTGCCTACCTTGCGAGAGGTCCCGGGTTCGATCCCCGGCTGGGGATAAAAAAAAAACCCAGGTCTTGGATGTTTATATGTGTGTGACGTCGCTGTTTCTGGTTACGACGACAAAGGGTATCCTACTGTGGGGCCAGAAGCAATGTATGTAAAAGTTTATGTTTATTTAAATAATAATAATAAATCTTTATTCATAGTAAAAAATATACACAACAAGGAGATAGTTTTGTCGACTAATATCATAACAAGGCTCACAAGTAGCCTGTATTTATGAATTAGTAGGCCTGTGCCTCTTACGAAATACAATATCAGTTAATTTATAAGGTCAGAACATCGCGAGACTTTTCTATCGAGCTTTATAAAATGCTGTTTTGGCCTACTGCGGCGTCTTAAATTTTTACCTGGCCTAAGCATGCAGAATATTTAACTGTTTTTTAACTTTATCACCGAGCCATGGGAAATACCTTATACTATCGCGGTAATTTCCTGAATGAAAGACAGTGACAGCATATTTTGAGTGTCCATCTTATTTTAAACGCCTTGTTACCCTGCCACCTGTCCTTGACACAGGAATAACATCTCTATTGCTTATGCCATAGGAGTTTAATTAGAAAACGTTTGGTTGTATGTAACTGAAGAGTGCTTACAGGCTTTTTCCTATTTAATTTAACTCGTTTTTTTGCCACATTTCTGTAGATATGATATTTTAATATACAGGGAAAGGTAACGGAAAATTGTAATAATATTTTTTTAGTTGAAAGGGTTGTTAGGGACAAAATTCTGTACAACTTTTACTATGATACCGCTTCGATCAAAGCAAGGGACTGGGAGAGAAAAGCGAGTTGTGCTTCCGGGTTTTAGTTAAGGCAACTCAATGACATTTATTGGTACAGTTAACGCCATTTTTTGTCTCGGAGTTGTTGTCAACTATCTCTCTGTTAGCCCACCTCCGAAAAGAAACGGTAATATCGCAGGAAAGCGAGGGACATACCTACGGGTTATGTCACCGGAAGATAGTCAAAACCGTTAGTTGATAAACTAACGCGGTAGTTGATCAACTATCGTCAAGTAGTAAACCGGACCGACAGGGTTTAGAATTCACGTTTATTTTGTTCTCACATGTCAACCTACCACGAAGTTCACCTAAGATAGCGCAGTGTTTGCCCTGGTATTTCGTTTGCAATTCAAGTTTAAACCAGTCTACTATTTAACGGTTGTAACCCTTAGTTGATCAACTAACGCGTCATATAGTACGTAGTTCTTTACAGTTTACTATCTGTCGATAGTTGACCAACTTACGATAAAAAAAACCGTTAATTGTTGATCAATTAACGGTTTTGACGGCTTACGGTGACATATATAGCTCTGTCCTTCACTTTCCTACGATATTACCATTAATTTTCGGACAGTAAAAACAGCCTGTGCGATAAAGTGAGGTCATAGCTCGCTCAGAGCCAACGAAACTTGGCGCTGGCTGTTCCTATTACAGAGTACGAGCGTTGTTTGGCGTTCAATCATCATTATACTGTTCCGATCCATAGCTCCTCTATGGTGAGCCTTTAAACCATTCTACCTCATACAAATATCCCTATCAGAACAGCGGGCGACTAACGGATTGGCTTACATATCAGGTAACATAACATAGCCAAAGGTTCATTACTATATTTAACGTGATAGGGGGCTAACCCATCGCCGCAGCTATGAAGGTTTCCTGACGATGTTGTAGGTTACAGTTAGGGCGTCCGTATAATGTAGGTACTTGATAAATCGCTTATCTCAATTATTTATGGCTTATGTTTAAACGATTACCAAAAACGCACCTATTTTACTGCCACTAAATTCGAAATGACTGCCAGAATGGATAAATGTCCACCAAATTGTGTTTGGATAAATGATCACCAAACTTCTTTTTATGTTTTGTGTACTTAAGTTTATGATTTAAGTATTTTAAAGTATTTTAAATAAAATATTTTTTTTTGTCCTTCCATGTTCAACCTAACACGAAGGATAAAGGGGGCTTGGCTTCGCTCACCCCCTTCACCTAAGCTACCGCAGTATTTTGCCCTGATATTTTTTACAACTTTTTGTGTTCATTTATCCATTTTGGGTAGGAAATAAATATTTTGGTGATCTTTATATTTGTTGCCATTATTTATCACATGGCAGGCGGGGGACACTCAAATTACCTACAACGCTACAAGTACAAAGGCTTCGCCAAGTTCACACCGTCGGGGAATAGATTCAGTGCCTCAGAGGGTTGCTGCGCGCAGATTGGCTTGTGTCGGGTGTGTCCGCGCAGTCATTCAAGTTATCTTCTCACGCACCCATTCTGGGGCGTGGGGAGTCAGGGTCAGATCATCGGATCTCTTCCTGAGGAAGCGCCTCTGTCCACTCCTATGGACAGGTCCTCGGGGGGCCCTCGCGAGCCGTGGAGGTCTTCTTACTGGTGGTGCTCCGTTAGGTGATCGCCGGCTATGCAACCAGGTCGCGTGGCAGGCGGCGGCGGTCGGGCGGGCGCTCGTGGTGCAGTGCCAGTTCGCGGATTTGCGGGTGGTGTGATGCATCCTCACGCGCGAACATGCCCTTCGCCAACTGCCTCTGGACAAACTGGTCCACATATTCCCATATAAGGTCCCTCTGGATCGACGCTTTCCTCACGTAGCGGGGGGCGCCGACGATGGTACGCAGAGAGAAGTTCTCTTGGGCTCGGAGTCTCCATTTGTTCGTCTCCGAGCACTGGGCGTACCATGCCGGGGCCGCATGGGTTAGGCGGGATCTCACGTAGCACTTGTAGATCCCGAGCTTCGACCTAAGAGGGAGGATGGAGTCGAGAAGTGGACGCAGCTTGGCGCATGCCACCTTGACCTGGTTGAAGACGTTGTCGACATGTTGCTTCATGGTGAGCCGGCGATCAATGGTCACTCCCAGGTACTTCACCTGCGGATACCACACGATGTCCTGTCATTGGAGCTGGAGCAATGGTGGAAGGGGGGACTGGCATTTGATGAGCGCCTGCGTCTTCCCAACGTTGACGGACAACCGCCACTTGGCGAGCCAGTCAGGCAAGATATCCAGAGTGCGCTGCAGCTTGACAGTAGTAGTAGGCAGCGTCGTCGGCGAAGAGTGCCAACTGGGCACCCAGCCCGAAGGGGATGTCGTCCGTGTAGTGGAAGTAGCAGGCTGGAGACAGGCAGGACCCTTTGGGGGTCGCCGGCTGTAACGGGGTGCTCCTTGGAGACGGCGACTTCCACCATCACTCGGAAGCGGCGTTTCCTCAGGAAGGAGGCGATGATCTGGACCAGTCTTCTTCGAACTGGAGACGTCGACAATTTTTACAGCAACCCCTCGTGCCATACTCTGTCAAACTCTTTCTCCATGTCCATGAGTACTGCGTCAGTGTATTCCTTCTTGTTTATACAAAGCGTCATGTAATTCAGTACTCTGGTGAACTGAAGCGTCGTAGAATGCTCGGGCCTAAAGCCGAACTGTTCCGGGCGCGGCTGGATGAGGGGCTGTAGTTTCGCCAGCGGGAGTTTCTCAAACACCTTTGAGATGGTACTCAGTAGAGTTATCGGCCGATAGCTCTCAGGCAGCTTGGAGTCCTTGCCCGGCTTAGGCAACATGATAACCAAGCCCTCCTTCCATTGGGTTGGGAAGTGGCCGGTGCGCAAGATACCGTTAAACAGGCGCGTAACGGCCGCCACAGTGCGTAGCGGCAAATGTAACAGCGCCATGTTAGGTATGCGGTCTGCGCCCGGGGCTTTCCTGGGCTTTGTACGTCGAAATGCACGCATGGTCTGGCCGGGAGTGACGACGGTGGGGTCCTTTTCGGGAGCTATCGGTGAAGCGAAGTACTCTTGCAGGTGTCTCTCGACTGCTGCGACGTGCTCCACATCATCCGTAGGGTTCGGCTTGAACTGCTTCTCGAGGCATTCGGCGAAGACCTCCGCACGGTCTTGGGCTCGAAATCTTGTTAGGCCGTCGCAGCCCGATTATTCGGACGGGGGTTGGAGTAGTCGACAAATCCCGGCACAGGCGATGCACGGAGGGGACGTGGTCACCCATGGACTCGACGTGGCGTTTCCAAGATTCCTCGGCGTAGAGATTAAGTTGGCGCTTCAGCTCTGCCGTCATGGTGCTGAACCTGGTCTTCATCGTAGGGCAGCGGGTTCGCTGCCACTGCTTCCGGAAGCGCGTTTATTGCAGATAAGCTCAGCAGGGAGAGGAGCGGGCTTCCCCCCGCGAGCTACGGTGTGCGATGACAGGTCGAGCGCGTCTCGGATCTGGCTGGTCAGCAGTGATGCCAGGCGGTCAAAGTCTTCCGGCTGGTTGACTGGACATGAGGTCGAAGACTGGTCGAGGGCGGCGGTGAAGGCGCCCCACTGGTAGCGTCAGCGAGATGCTGGCGGAGACACCCGGGTGGGCAGGTCCGCCATGACGAAAAGTACTGGCCTATGGTCCGATGGCAGGTCAGGTAGAACCTCCTGGCTCGGCAGTGTCTGGAGACCTCTGACGACTAGGACGTCGATAGTGTCCCATCCGGCCCGAGAATCGAAGTGGGTGGGCTCGTCGGGGCCGATGACATCGTATAGGTTGTGGCTCACGGATATTCTTGTTAAGTGTTCTAAATTGTTAAATTTCATAAAAATAGAACGAAACCGTACATACAAGCATTATGAAATATTTAGATATAGTTTTAGAAAAAAATAATATAATCATGTAATTTTTTTTAATTTCCGTGGGAGGTGAAGTGTGCGGACATAGCGACATAGAGATGTATCACTGTGTGTGTGACTCCTTATTTGTAAGACTATATAAGATTATACTGCGGATAATTAAAGGCTCTGCCATCCAAACTTCAGTACAATAAACATATATTTACTCCTACAAACCTCTTTCAATTCAGTATTGAGTTGCCCTAAATCGTGCTGCCTTATCGCCGCAGCTGGAGTGGTGGCGCCAGCTGTGGCCACAGTCTCGCTGGTGGTGAGAGTAGCCAACGCGGCGCCGGCGGAAGTTGGAGCCATCGCCTTCATCTTCTTCTTCCCCTCCCGCTTCGTCTTCTGCCTGGGGACATCGTCATTCGCCTGTGCCATAAGCTAGGCGGGCGCCGTTTCTTCCGAGACGTGGCGGAGAGAGCGGCTGCATCTTCTTGGGCCCAGGCGCGTTAGTGAGCGCCACAGTATCGGCTTTCTTGTTCCGAGCCTCCTGGCGGAATACGGGACACGTCGCATTGTTGGCCATGTGGGGGCCACCGCAATTGGCGTACGTCGGCGGCTGGTCTTTCGGGCGGGGGCACTCCCGCGCCGAGTGGGGACCGCAACGCAAGCACGCCAGGGGGCGGTGGCACATATGCGATGAGTGCCGGAACTAATGGCACCTGTGGCACTGGGCCAGGCCCTGCTTTGAGCGCCAGGCCTCGATCTTCACCCCGGCATGTACATGAGCTCCGAGATCTCATATACTGCACCGGGGGCACGGTCGGGGTTCTTCCGCAGGGACTCGAAGAAAATGCAGCCGGGGCGCCCCTTGCGCTCCCGGATCTGCTTGCAGTACTCAGCCTCCACACCGAGCTCTGCAAGCGCCGCGACAATCTCCTCCGGCGTGGTGTTTGAAGGCAGCCCGCGGATCGCCACCTTCTGGGTCTTGTCGGCCGGCAGCGAGTAGGAGAACCACCGAACTCCGTATTCCGTCTCCAGCCTGCACAGATAATGCTGTACAAGCCGGTACTCGTCGGGGTGAAGCGCACACCCTTTTGGTAGGCGCGCGCACTGGGAGCCCGGCCGAGCTCGCTGGCTATCGCCTTGAAGTGGTCGGCCCAGTTGGGCAGGGCCTCCACTATGAGGGGCGGATAGCGCGGCTGGTGGGGCTGCTTCGGCGCAGCGCCTCCCGACGGGGCGGCGTTGGCGGTCGCGGCTGCATTCTGGGCGGCGGAAGTGGCGGGTGGCATTGGCCTTGTCGCGGGCGCGGCGGCGGGCGGGTTTGCGGACGCGGCGGCAGCGCGCCTAGGGCGGACGGGCGATAGTCGCGGTTGCGGCGGCGCCGGGCGGGTTTGTGGACTCGGCGGCGGGTACTGGGCCGCATTTAACTGTAGCGCTGACCTTGGCTAAATGAGAGAGGCGGGAAATATTGGTACAATGAACGTGAAAGAGACGCACAGCCAAGGTTAGCGCTAGAGTTTCATGCTTCTACTTGTATCTAATCAAAACCTAAAGCAATAAGAAGGCATTGTAAAATAGGTTTTCTGGCCATTACGTAAGTAGGTAGATAGGAATATTATAAATGTTGTTGTTCAAAAATGGAGAATAATTTGTAATTGGTTCGTAGTTGGTAAGTAAATAAGTCTATTTATTTGTCACAAGGAGACAACCCTAAAGTTACAGAGGCCGCGTCAGACAAAATAGAGTTACGCGACAAAAAGACAGGAAAATTGTAGTTAAATATACGCCGTCCGTGCGCCGCGCTAAGCACGATGAATTTTACTTTATTGCGTTGCAGCAAGTGTCGCCATTTAGTTGAAAAGTTTTGTTGAGTGTCCCATCTGTTCCTCACTCTTTATTTATCTGTACACATAATCAGAACCGGGACACAGATTAATAAAGAGATTCGAACTTGAATCTCCTAAGTAAGAAGCGGCTGTGAAACGAGTGACCGCGGACGTCTATCATATCAGGGTTTCTGATTCAAATCAAATCAAATCAAATCAAAACTTTATTGCACCATAATGTATAAATAAGGTCTTAAAATTTAATAACAGTCTCTATTATGGACCCTTTTCGGGTAATGCAAAAACACTTATCAAATGGAATGTATTAAATCTTAACTAATAACAATTATTTAAGCACTTATAGCTATATCTAGGTTTACAATTTATTGAAGGTAATCCTCAATTGTGTATGGACACATATTAATAAGGTATTGTTTAAGCCTTTTAGTGAATAGTGGCTGGTTTTCTATATTTTTTATATCAATAGGTAATTTGTTAAAGAGTCTAATTGCCATGTAGTACGGGCTACAGTTGAGCATTTTTATTCGGGATTGTGGTAGATTTAATCTTTCTTTATGTCTTGTATTAAAATTATGGGTGTCTTTTACTTGGGGAAATATTCGGTGGTTATTAAATACGAATAAACATGTATCGAATATATACATGGCAGGAAGTGTCATTAATTCATATTTTTTGAAGTAGGGTTTACAGCTTTGTTTGTTATTAATTTTTGCAAGTATTCTGACCATTTTCTTTTGAATTATAAATATTTGTTTTGCATGCACACTGTTACCCCATAGCATTATTCCATACTTCAATCAGGAGTATGCGTAGGCATAGTATGCTGTTAATGCAGTTTCAGTATTTGTGCTTAGTTTTAAGTGGAATAGAGCGTAAATAAATTTGGATAATTTGGCTTTTACGTGGTTTACGTGGTCTTTCCAATTTAGGTTTGCATCGATTTGTATGCCTAATAAGTTAAATGTGTTTACTTGTTCTATAATGTTATTTTCAAATTTTATTGCAATCTTTAATGGTGGTTTATTAAGTGGTCTAAATTCTATTATTTTAGTTTTTTTGAAGTTGATTTCTAGGTTATGATCACGAAGCCAATTTGATACTACCGAAATTGTATTTACCATTTCATTTGTTGGGTCTGATTTTTTATCTAACTTCATGAGTATTGATACATCATCTGCAAATAATACAGGTTGAGTAATATTGCTATTAAGCACCTTTGGCAAGTCATTTATGTAGATAAGGAAGAGCACACATCCTAGTACACTTCCTTGGGGTATTGAATTATTTTGCTGTTTTTCGTCGGATCGTATGAGTTCTATGTTATTTTTTTCTTTATTTAGGTATTCTATTTGCACAATTTGTTTTCTGTTTTGTAGGTAAGATTGGAACCATTGGTGTGCTTGTCCTCGTATGCCAGAATTATAGATTTTTTCCAGTAAGATTTTGTACAATACTTTGTCATACGCTTAAGAAGCTAGAAGGCCTAGGGCGTATTTTTTATCGTTTATGTGTTGTAGTGCCATTTGTATATATTTGTAAACAGCAAGAGTTGTGGATCTATGTTTTCGAAACCCGTGTTGGCTCTCATCGAGGATGTTATTTTTTTCTAAGAAATTATACAATCTATTGCACATTGCTTTTTCGTAAATTTTGGAAAAACTAGGTAACAGGGCTATTGGTCTGTAGTTGCTAGAGGTCATTTTATCATCTTTTTTATGAAGTGGTTTAACTATTTTAATTGATCTGGAAATATTCCTTCTTCGAAGCTTTGGTTTATTAGAGTTGCTAGTGGTGCGCATAGTTCTTCTGCGCATTGTTTAATCAAAATTGGGGGTATCTCATCTATACCATGACTGTGTTTGTTTTTAATTGTCTTTATTATGTTTAGGATTTCTTTACTGTCAACTGGACAAAGGTACATTGAGGAAGATGGGGGATTTATTACTGGACGCCCTTGGGCAATGTTATTTTGTCCAATTTCACCTATCGATAAAAAATATTCGTTAAATTTATTAGCTATTTTATTAGGACATTTCTCAATTTCATTGTTTATATTTAAGTTTATATTTTTTACCTTGGTATTGTTTGTTTTACCAGTTTTATTTTTTATTATTTTCCACATAGTTACAGTTTTATTGTCCGATTTTGCCATTTGTCTGATATAGTCTAATCTTTTTGACAACTTCACACTGCGTTTTAAGATATTACTATATGTTTTGTAATATGTCTTTAATACTTTGCTATTGGTTTCATTTAAAATAATCCGAAGTATTCTCTTGTGCATGCACGCTTTTTTTAAACCTGTTGTTAACCATCCTTTTTTCTGTACATTTTTTATTTTTATTACTTGTTTTGGAATATGATTGTCTAAATGTTTGGATATTATTGTATGAAATAGCTCATATCTTAGATTTGCGTTTTTGGTGTTGTGCAAAATTGTGTCCCAGGTTATTTCTTGTAAGGATTTTTTAAATGCTTGAATTTTACTATTTGAGAATATTCTCCTTTCAGTGTATAGGGTTTTATTTTTCTGGTCTTTAATATTTATATTTGCGTTTACTGATTTATGATCGGACAGGCCATGATCCTCTACGTAGGACTTTTTTATGAGCGGTTTGTATTTTGTGAATAACAGGTCAATGCAAGTTGAGCTTGTAGGTGTAACACGTGTTGGTTCATTTATTAATTGTGTTAGATTAAAGGAGCGCATTGTGTTTAAGAGCTCTTGACTTTGTTTGTTTTTAATATCTAGTATATCTTTGTTAAAGTCTCCCCCTATTATCACATGTTTGCTTTTTTCCTTATTGTTTAAGTGGGAGAGAATTCTCCGTATTTGTTCATAAAATATTTCTATTTGACGATCTAATCTATGTAATCCTATAATTATACAATTTAACTTTGGTATTTCAATTGCACATAACTCGAATATATATTCATTGAAAAGTTAATAATATCTGTTCTATTAATAAATTCAATATCATCTTTAATTAATATACCTACTCCTCCGCCTATATGGTGTTGTCTACAAAAAATCGATGCCACTTGGTATCCTGGGAAAACCAGTGCATTACAGAAGTTTTCATCTCTCCAGAGTTCACATAATGCTAGTACTGCAATATTAGACTTATGTAGTAAATTTTCTATTAGATGTACTTTGTTTCCTATACTTTGTATATTTTGGAATTTTATAACTAAATCAGTAACGAAATGTCTGTTCTTGTTGTCTTGGGATATTAATATTGTTTCGGTTGTTATTTTCTTTGTATCTATTTTGCCTGTTTTTTGGATGTTGTTGGGAGCTCTCGTTGCTAGGTGATGGATTTTTTGTTTCTTCATTTGCTGGTATTGACACATTCTCTATTGTATTTGTTGTGTTGTTCTGCATTTTACAGTCAATATCTTTGAGTTCTGTGCCATCAATGTAAAGTTTATTATCAAGTATGTGAGCTCGGTGGCCTTCCCGTCGCGATTTTATTAAGATTTCAATTAATTTTCTTCTGTACTCTCGTGATTCTTCGTCAAGGCATTCAAAGATGGTAATGCCTGTATTTTTGAAATAATGGGCTCTTTGTAAAATTTGTTTAGTCATGTTCTTGCTTAGTAATTCAACCAGTATTGTTCGTCTGTTTCTCCTTTTACCTATTCTTTGTATATCCTCGATGTGACCGGTAAGATCTATGTTTAGAATTTCTTGAAATGCATCAACGATTCGGTTGTATAGTTCGTTTTGGTCCTCCCAGGGGTGTTCTTCGAAACCGTATAAGACAATTTTCTTTCTTTCAGCTCAGCTTTTCGTCTTTCAAGGCAGGTGATATTGTCATCAATCGTTTGCAAATTCATTTCTGTTTCTCTTCGTTTACTGTTATTGGATATTCATTATCCTATTGTATGTGACGGAGCAGGTAAATTTTCCTTTGTCGTTTATGCAAAGTTCACTTTTAACTCGAGAACGTTAACAATGTGAATTTATTAAACAACTCTAACAATTCTTGTAGCAAAGTTTGAACCGCATACAAGAATGCTTTTATATTTTGAATGTTACTTACCTGGAAGTTAAAGTAGCGAAAAGTTAGTACCGAGTGAAACCCTTCAGGCACAACCTACAGCTCAAAGTTAACGGACACTTACATTATTTTGGTATTTATGTATTCATGAATAAATTGTACATGATGGGTACTTAGTACTCGCCTCAAAAAAATGTACTTTCTAACATCATCTTACCAGCAACCCCAAGTCTGCTTTGGTACTTTTAACGCATTATATAAATTATATAATGCGTTAAAAGTAAATATGTAATTAGAACTGACGAAAAATAAAGCGTTCTTTAAAAACTAAGGAGTACCATACAATTTTAATTTGGGGTTGCTATAAAGCCTGCTTTGGTATTTTTAAGTCATTTTATGAATTCTACTTAATTAGTACTGACAAAAAGGCGAAAACTTGTAATTGGCATGTTTATATCCTAACAATAAGTCTACGCAAAATGTTTTCCTATGAAAATAAAATTAAAATAAAACAAAATGCCACTTCAAAATTTGGGGTTGCGATAGATAGATTCTTTAAATATGCTAATCACATGTTAGCATATTTAAAGAATCTATCCTACCTTCGGAAAACACAGCATTGATTGATTGATTGATTGTGAAGTAGTCCTTAAACCATAGTTACTTCCATTTTGCTCCTCTTCTATGTGGCACCGCAAGACGCGCACCGGGCTTTTAATTTCATTGAATATCCGCTGCTTTTCCTTTATTCAAAGCTGGTAGTACATCAGACCCCACCAATTTTAGACCCATATCGATACTACCAACGCTTAGCAAAATATTTGAAAAACTCATACTTAATCAATTGCAAAGTCATTTTTATCTCAATAATTTAATTCATATTGCTCAGTTTGGTTTCACAAAGGGTCGTTCAACAGCCGATGCTGGTGTTGAACTAATCGACAATATTTTTGATGCCTGGGAAGACGCAATGGATGCAATAGGTGTCTTCTGCGATCTATCCAAGGCTTTTGATTGCGTCCATCATGACACTCTTGTCAGGAAGTTACGCCATTATGGTGTAAAAGATCAGGCACTTGGCCTTCTGGAGTCATATCTAACAGATTGGGTTCAGATGGTCGATGTTAATGGGAAAAGATCACCTGGGTCTTCAATAAGTATGGGCGTACCGCAAGGTTCAATTCTTGGTGCTTTCTTGTTTTTAGTATATATTAATGATTTACCTTACCTTGTTAAAGCAAAACATGGGTTAGTTTGTTTGCCGATGATACTTTTTTGATATTTAAAGTTAAAAGACAGCAATCAAATTATGACGAGGTAAACAATGCTATCTCTAGTATAGTGAACTGGTTTACTGTTAACAATTTATTACTTAATGAAAAGAAAACTAAATGTATTAAATTCGTGTTACCCAATGTGAACCCGGTTACTACAGACATATTTATAAAAGGACAGAGATTGGACCTTGTGCAGTCGACTGTCTTTTTGGGCATTACTTTAGACGCCAAACTACAATGGGATCCTCATATAAATAAATTGTCGAACAGACTGAGTTCGGCAGCGTTCGCAGTTAAAAAAATTAGAGCTCTTACCGACGTAGACACCGCTAGACTAGTCTACTTTAGTTACTTTCATAGTCTAATGACCTATGGTATTTTATTGTGGGGTCACGCTGCGAATGCTAATAGTATATTGTTGGAAATATCTAGCCCGGATGGGGCGGGGCCTAGCAGCGCGCCATGCAGACGCGCGAAACGCGCAGTACAGTGATTGGTGGACGGGCAGCCGCTGGCTACTTGGCGCCAGTCGAGCAAGCGTCGGGCTTCACTTTTTCGGCGGCGCTTCATGGTGTTGGACGTATCTTTGAATTATAATTTGAGTGTCTGATTTAACGGTTTTCCTTTTGTTATTACAATTATTTTTAGTAGTAAAGTATATTTGTTTTAAAAAAACCATTCCTGCTTTTGATTTGTAAAATCAGAAGTGGGATAACCACGGGTCCTAGTCGCTCAAACGGCTTCTTTTTAAATTTCAATTCTAATCATAACCGTTAAATCTGGAACTTTTTCATCAACCCTGTACACCGGACAAACTGTGAGTACACCCATTTAATTATGTCGGGACGACCCTCTCGGTCAGAGAACAGAAGGGGCGATAGCCCGTTTGGACATCGCAGTAGATCTCGTGAATGTCGACGTGGTCCTCGCAGTCGGCATGATGGAGCGCGCGGGCGGCGCCGTCGCGACAGTTCCTATAGCAGTCGTGACGGTTCCCGCAACCGTGCACTAGATACTATTCTCGGTCGCCTAACTGCGATCGAGGGTAGATTGTCTGCCAGCACCACGTCGGCGATAGGGTCTTGCCCGACACCGATACCTCCAACACGGGATCGCCAAACGCCACCGCTGCCTGTAGCACCAGGCGAGACTAATTTTATTTCGTCTGAACCTAGTAGTGGTGCTACGGACAAACTTGTGGGCGCGCTGACCTCTCTTTTGCAAGCCAGGCCTAGTCACTACTACATATCTAGTTTTGACCCTAATGTGCATGATTTTGATGCTTGGTGTGCTGAAGTGGACAGAGGTCGCGAGCTGAACCGTTGGGCCGATCATGAGTGCTTGTCGCGCATTGGTAGCTGTCTCAAAGGCGACGCGCGTACTTGGCTGAGTGACTGTGTGTGAGTGAGTGGACTTCTAATGATTGTACATGGACAAATTTTAAGTCTGACTTCCATTCACTTTGCCCACGGAGTATTGACATTGCTAACATTCTGCACGACGTTATGAGCACGAGCTCAAATAAGTTTCCTACCTACGCTGAGTACGCTCGAAAATCATTATTGCGTTTGAAAATTGTAAAGGGGTTATCCGATGATCTGATAACTGCAATTGTTATTCGAGGACTAACTGACCCCCAAGTTAAAGCCGCTGCATCAAATGCAAAGTTACAATGTAACGAACTTGTGGAGTTTCTATCGGTTTATTCAAAACCCAAAAATGATTTTCGCGATACCCGCAATTTAGTCCGTTCATCAAACGAGCGCCCAAACGGTTTGCGTAAGCGTGGCGCAGTGAATAACGATTGGAAGTGTTCTCTTTGTGGCGGCACGGGCCATAAGCATTGGAATTGCCCTAAAAAGCAGAAAACAGAAACAAACAATGCAACTGTGACCTCTGCGGCCGGGAACGGGCCACTTTTGTCGTGTACATATTGTGGATAGGCGGGGCACTCAATTGATAGATGTTTTGTTAAACGGCGTGTCGAAACTAACAATAAAAGTACAAGCAATGTAAATTTTTGCCAAAATAACAACATTTCGCAACAAAGTAACGTAATGACCACTGTTATTGAAAAAGTGCCGGTAGATGTTTTAATTGATAGTGGTTCAGACATTTCCCTAATTTCTACCTCTCTACTGACGCATCTCAAATGCAACAGAAAACCTACATTTCGACTTATGCGCGGTATTGGTAGTCAGGAGATAGAATCGACTAGTTATGTGACTACGCTGGTAGAACTTCCCGAGATTTCTTTAGAGGTAGATCTGTATGTTGTACCTTCTGACAGTATAGGTGCGCCCGTGCTACTGGGCACGGATGTCCTGAACCGTGAAGGCGTGACCTACGTCCGTACCAGTGATACACAGAGTCTCACTCGAGTAGAAAAGGTGTCTCAGGTGCATCATTTGCGTGCTTTAGATACAGTCGCCATAAATACGCCCCTGGTAGGCGAGGCTAAAACTACATTGCTGTCACTCTTGAATGAATACTCGGACTCTTTTATCACCGGTACTGCAACGTCCACTGTCAACACTGGATACATGGAAATAAAGCTTAACAGTGATGCTCCTGTGCACTATCGTCCCTATAAACTATCGGCTAATGAAAAGGCGGCCGTTCGTGGTATAGTCAACGACCTTTTGAGCAAGGGCATTATTCGTGAATCACAGTCGGAATACGCAAGTCCTATCATACTCGTCAAAAAGAAGGATGGTTCTGATAGGATGTGCGTGGATTATCGCGCTCTAAATGCCATAACTATCAAGGATAGGTTTCCCTTGCCGTTGATCGATGACCATATCGACAAGTTGGGTAGTGCCAAATACTTTACGAGTCTTGATATGGCCACCGGTTTCCATCAGGTACCTATGAAGGATGATGATTCCATCAGTAAGACAGCATTTGTCACCCCAGAGAGTCAGTTCGAATATTTGAAAATGCCTTATGGTTTGGCAAATGCTCCGGTGGTGTATCAGCGGATTATTTCGAAGACCTTGAAGGCCCTGATTGATACTGGAAGGGTCCTTACTTATATCGATGACGTCTTGATTCTTTCGGATACAGTAGACGCTGGGTTGACAATGTTACGTCAAGTACTAACAACACTCACTGCTGCAGGATTTTCAATAAATCTCAAGAAGTGCGCCTTCCTGGAAACCGAAATTGAATACTTGGGCAGACTTATTTCGCAAGGTCAGGTACGACCGAGCCCTGGGAAGGTGGACGTGCTTGTGAAATCCCAAAAACCCACTTATGTCAAACAAGTGCGGCAATTTTTGGGTCTGGCCGGTTACTTTAGGCGCTATATTGCTAACTACGCAACTAAAACCGCTTGCATCGCGAAATTAACTAAGAAAGGGGAACCGTTTCTTTGGGGACGTGAACAAGACGTGGCTCGCGATTACATAATTAGTTGCTTGACCGAAGAGCCCGTTCTTGCCATATTCGACCCAAAATTGCCCACTGAGCTTCATACTGACGCCAGTTCAATCGGTTACGGGGGTATACTCCTACAGGAACATGACGATAAGCGAAAGAGGGTAGTCAGTTATTTCAGTAGAGCGACGCATTGCGCGGAATCTCGATATCATAGCTACGAGCTCGAGACTCTAGCGATCGTAAAGGCGCTACAGCACTTCCGCCACTATCTTATTTGCATTGACTTCAAGATATTGACGGATTGCAACTCGCTAAAGTTGACTCAAAAAAGGAAAGATCTCATTCCAAGAGTTGCCAGATGGTGGGTCTACTTGCAAGACTTCCGGTTTACGATCGAATACCGAAAGGGTGCGTTCATGCAGCATGCAGATTTTTTAAGCCGGAACCCTGTAAGTGTTTCTCACATCCGCAAGCCAACCAATGGGGCACAAATGGCCCAAACTGCTGACAATGAGACGCAGGAACTCATGGAGAAAGTAAGAGATGGTCAGTTGGATCCATCCCGATATGTGGTAAAAAACAATCTCCTGTACTACAAGTACAGTCGCACCGGAGAGGAGTCACGTCTTCTTTGTTTCATACCAAAGGGGTACAGACTCAGTCTCTTAAGAGTCTTTCATGATGATCATGAGCATATCGGCATGGATAAAACTACCGAACTGATTCTCCGTCACTTCTGGTTCCCTGGTTTAAGACAATTCATCAAAAAATACATAAACCATTGTGTGATCTGTCTTTCCCAAAAACGTGTTCCACGTGCTTCACATCAACCCATACAGTCCTGGACGAAACCTGAAAGTCCCTTCTCCACTGTCCACATGGACGTCCTGGGCCCATTGCCTGAATCCAATGGATTCAAGTATGTCCTGGTGTTAGTAGATGCTTTTTCCAAATTTTGTCTTCTTTATGCCCTGCACAGACAGGACACTGAAGATCTAAAACGCGTGTTTATAAACGCAATTGCCCCATTTGGCACACCTTCATTAATCGTAACTGATAGAGCTAGGATGTTCGAAAGCTCAGCATTTCAAACTTGGGTCACGGGGTTGGGTTGCTCAACACATCTTATCACACCCGAGATGCACCAAGAAAATGGCCAAGCCGAGCGGTACTGCCGTTCCGTCCTCAATATGCTCCGCATTGAAGCGAACAGCAAGTCCAGTAGTTGGTCTGAAGTCCTATGGAAGATTCAGCTTACACTCAACATGACCAAGCAGGCTACGACACAAACTTCACCCCTACATCTATTGGTTGGAATCGAAGCAACTACCTCGGTCCTGAGGTCACTGGTGAGAGACGTGGCGCTCGACAACTCCCATGCAAATCGTGAAGCGTTGGGTGTTTTGAGACGACAACGGGCTACGGAACAACTTCAAGCCAACCAGCGACGTCAAGACCGCTATGTCAATAAATCACGAGTACAACCACGTGTTTATGCTATTGGCGATTATGTATTTGTTAGCAAATTTTCACAGAGCACTGGCAAGTTGGACTCCGGCATGAGGGGCCTAGGGGCCACCTTACCTACCTTATAGGTAAGGTGGTCCGTCAACTTCCCCAGCACCGTTACGAGCTGGAGCTACTGGCAGGGTCATACGGCAAAAAGACTCAGGCCGCGGCTGAACACCTTGTCCTATGGCGCGGTGAATGGACGCCGGAGACATGCGCCGTATTTTTTGAGACTGGTGAGCATCAGGCCACGTTATGCGAACTTTAAGGAGCCTCTAATGTGTGCCATGTGTCTTATGCTTCGACATGCGACCTTTACAGGGCCTCTGTCAGTGTGGTGGTAGCCTGATATGCGAACTTTACAGGGCCTCTGTCAGTGCGGTGTTAAGGAGTCCTGACATGCGAACTTTACAGGGCCTCTGTCTGTGTGGTGGTAGCCTGATATGCGAACTTTACAGGGCCTCTGTCAGTGCGGTGTTAAGGAGTCCTGACATGCGAACTTTACAGGGCCTCTGTCAGTGTGGTGGTAGCCTGATATGCGAACTTTACAGGGCCTCTGTCAGTGCGGTGTTAAGGAGTCCTGACATGCGAACTTTTCAGGGCCTCTGTCAGTGTGGTGGTAGCCTGATATGCGAACTTTACAGAGCCTCTATCAGTGCGGCGTTAATGAGACGTGAAATGCGACCTTTAAAGAGCCTCTTTCGCGGGGCATAGCAAATGCATTTAGAGATCTAATGCTTTTGCAATGCGGCACATTTTGTGGTTCCGTTTAAGTTCACAACAATTTTCAGTATCGGTCATAGCTGTTTGGGTGCACACTTATAGTTATGATGCGAAGCTTCTAATTGTTTTTGAACAATACTATTTCCAATCATTCGATAAGGCTTGTAACGGACGTCTGTTTCAGATGATGAAGAACCTGATCACCTAACAGGTGGCGAAGAGCCTCCTGCTCAGGACAACGCGGTCGGGGACGCCTCGCTGTCAGGAGAGGCCGTGTTGGAAATATCTAGCCCGGATGGGGCGGGGCCTAGCAGCGCGCCATGCAGACGCGCGAAACGCGCAGTACAGTGATTGGTGGACGGGCAGCCGCTGGCTACTTGGCGCCAGTCGAGCAAGCGTCGGGCTTCACTTTTTCGGCGGCGCTTCATGGTGTTGGACGTATCTTTGAATTATAATTTGAGTGTCTGATTTAACGGTTTTCCTTTTGTTATTACAATTATTTTTAGTAGTAAAGTATATTTGTTTTAAAAAAACCATTCCTGCTTTTGATTTGTAAAAATATTTATTCTGCAGAAACGGGCTGTTCGTGCAATTTATAGATTAGGGCCTAGAGTGTCACTGAAGGAAAAGTTTAAAGAAATCAATATTCTGACATTTGTGTCTCAATATATCTATGACAATCTTGTGTATGTAAAAAGAAATATAACTAATTTTCAGAAGTACAGTGATATACACAATTTTAATACTAGAAATAAAGACAAGTTGGTTGCTTATGTAAGCCGACTACATAAAATTAGTAATTCTTTTAAAGGCAATTGTTTACGCTATTACAATAAGGTCCCTACTGATATTAAAAACTTACCTTTAGACAAGTTTAAAATAATAATAAAACAGAAATTGTATAAAAAAGGTTACTATAGGATATCTGATTACTTAGAGGACAGATGTCCATGGGAATAGATTGTTTGAGTAACAGGCTGTTTCGATATATAATTAGCATTCATTTTGTAATTTGACAATATTTTATTTAAAAAAGGAAACGCAAAAGATGCGACGACAGTGGAGTTTCTTCGGTGAGCTCTTCGCCACAGATTCCGCCATTGTGTTAGTGAACTCACCCAAAAAAATGTAATGACGGATCTAAGTGATGTAACAACATCCTATGGAAATAAATGATTTTTGATTTGATTTGATTTGATTTGACAACAAGATACCATAGGACATGACACTATGAAAGTAACTAAAATATACTTGTCTCCCTACTTGAATAGGTATCAGTTTCATGAGGTTTGGGAAAGCTCCATCGTCAACACATTTATTAAATATATAAACTAGGTGTAGGGCTTAACAAGTATTATTGAACCAATGACTTTGACTGATATACCCCACAGGTCTTCAGTATTTTTTTAGTTAAGTAATCTATACGTTTTGACAATATCCTGGGGATAAAATTAAAAATCTTCATTGCTGATGCTAGTGCTGTTTCTTAAAGAGATGAATTTAGACCCTTTGTTGTGAGTAAGGGTACATTGGTGAAGAATGTTTCATGGTACATTGTTAAGATTTTTCATAGCGGACAGTAATAGATCTCAAGCAGCCATTGACACTGGCAAGTTCAGACTCAAGATTTTTCAGGTCTTTCTCATATTTTGTTTTATTAATTTATATTTCTGCCATACACATTAAAAAAAATCAAAAATTTCTATTTTCTTATTATATAAACTTTTATTGAGATTTTTATGAGATTTTTTTTGTTTTTTTTGTTTTAGTGAAGTGTTTTTTAATTTTAACATATCTTTTTGATGCGTTTTTGCTGCATGTTGAACCAGTGCCCACCACTGAGTCTTCATGAGTCAAATCAATCACTGCACTCGACACATCACTACATGCAACAGAAACTTGGCCGGCCAAATTATCCGCTAACATCAATCCTCAAATAAATTTTGGTATTTTATTGCTGCTGAACCATGAGCATCCTCTTCTAATTATGTGAATTGGTTGTGGGCATCAGACAGTTCCTTTTCCAGGGTAGAAATTTTATTCAAAGCAAATTCATATTCAGCACCGCACTGATCAAAACCATGAATTATCATTTTTGACCTATTTTGTTCTTCAGTTCATCTTCATATTGTGTTTAGTATTATTACCTAATAAACCTAAGAATTACCTGTTAAGTTGTGTTGTGTAAATATATGTTTATTATTACACAAGAAAACAATTTATATTTTAATTTTACACAGGATAAATCTCAGTCAGTTGTTGACCTCAGTGTTGCCACAAGCTAAAAAAAAAACTAAGCGCCCTGTCGGCCAGCCTCCAGTGGGAGTTTGAGATTTTGTCTGGCCTTATTGTGTATTTGTTCGTCTATCCACCAAGGTTGTTCATCTCGAGCCAGCAACAACCTCTGGACTGAGGCCTTTGTTACTTACTTGGATATATTTGTTTTCCGAAGGACACTGTCAGCTTGATGGTGCAGAACGATACTAACGAGAGTTAGCTAATTTTTTTAATGTAAACAAGGTGGATATTGGAACGGCCCTCTCCCGTCGGGGTATATTCCAAAATTCCAAATGTCTTTATTACTGTATATATTTACATATCTTAGCAATCGTCATTTTTTGCCACTTCTCTACATTGGACCACTGTAGGAGAAGAAGGGCGTAGAAACTTCCACAAATAGATTTTTAGATCTCTTTTAAAAATTGCTTATGCTTAACTTATACAAAACATAAGCAGGAATACTAATACATAATTAATAAGCGGGAATAAATAATTACAAAATTATTATCAGCAAGGTCTGTGTTGAGCCAGATTAACCCCATACAGTCCCATCATTTAAGTAATCTTGAACATTGTAATATCCCTTTTTTGACAAAGTCGCTTTAACATGGTTTTTAAATTGCTCAAATGGCAATTTCAAGACCTCCAGAGGTATCATGTTGTAGTAGAGAACGCATTGACCCTTGAAAGAATTACTAACCTTCGCGAGTCTAAACCGGGGCGCAAGTAGTTAGTTAGTATGTCAATTTCTTTAAAAAGCTCGCTTAAGGAGTCTGTATGTTTTAAGTTATAAATTGCACGAATAGCTCTTTTCTGTAAAATAAAAATAGTTTGAATATCAGCTGCTTTCCCCCACAACAAGATACCATAGGACATGACACTATGAAAGTAACTAAAATACACTAGTCTAGATGTAGCCACATCCGTGTTTTGTATTTACTAATTCTAACGTATTGCTGTCCAACACTAAACTGGTTCCAACTTGCATTGAATTTGATACATTTGGTTTAACCAGCATTTAGCAATAAATTGTTAACCGTGAACCAATTCAAGGTTAAAAATATACAAGAGAAGATTTTAAAACCATAGTTATGTCTGATAGGAACGAATTTAGTGCTTCAAAAGTCAGACAGGGCTGACTTGAAGAATTCGCGACGTTGTTTTGTAAGATCGAAGCCATTTCGCCATTTCTTGATATGACAGCCACTTAACGCACTGCCCGAGCACCCCTTCAAAGAATTGAAAATGTATCGGTTGTCAAGATGATGTTGCAGCAGTTTACTCAGGATTTCTAGAAGCGTTGGTCGCTCGAGCATTTGCACATCTTGCAACAGCGCAATAAGTAGACTGACAAACTAGTCCTCCTAGTATTGGAAACCTCGTGCTGGTTAAGGTTGTCAACCTACCGCTACTGTGTTGGCTTAGGGGGCGTATTGTTAACTTGTTCCCTGGAAAGGATGGGACCCCCCGGTCTGCAAAGGTTCTAGTCGGGGACTCAGTTCTCAAGCGAGCGGTAACAACGTTGTTTCGCCTGCCCGTAGATTAGGGGATAAGTTGGGGACCTGTCCGAGCGGATGACTGTTCGGAATCAAACGCAGTTCGATTCTGTGGTCGATGTACTAGTTAAGGTGGATTCGAGACGCACTTTTTTGTCTATGATAAACAAAAATGTTACTTGACTTCCGTCAATAAGACATAAAATATGGCGATGTAGCCTATTGTAAAATTGCCGTGAATGATCACGAGGGCTTTCCTTCGTGGGTTTTCCAGAGGCAATTATAAGGAGAGCGACATCTTCGGGAGTAAAGTAAAAGGCTTGAGGTGCGCGCAAATACCAGACTAATTTATTATAGGAAATGCTAGCTTATATACTAGGTTGGTACATGTTATTAATGACGTGCATAAGACATAGTGCGTGATGAATATAAATATACCTTATCTGTGACGGTCGTCAACTTATCTTAAAATTACGTGAAAATATGACTAACATAGTCGACCGGCCCTTTAGGGAAAAAAATAAATGAATGTACTTATAACAATGGAAAAAATCTAAGTTAGATACCATAACAAACTTATATCAACTGCAATAATAACTAGTAGTATTTTAATAAACATAAATCAGATAGTAATTGTGCATACTTCAACTTAATCTAAAGGTAAATCTTACACGAATTAGAAAAATAAAGGAACTACGGTTATGTGAATTCTACATAAGTTTAAAGAATTACTTAATATTTACCTACAGGCGAGTCTTGTATCTGGCCGCACACTACATAAAATAAACTAAAAACTGGAATAGAGAAAAACACTAGGAAAATGGGGCTTCGCGGTTAGTAAACTAACCTAACCTATAACTGGAAAAGATCCGCAGGAGAGTCGTCTGATGCTGCAGCCGCCCATCTTTTTCAGGAATCGATGAGTCAATTTACATCGCACGTCGTTGAAGTTGTAATCACTGTTTGTTTATAATTGCGACCGTACCTACACAAGGATGATTGTACTGAATCAGCGTCAGCATTAAATCTGTAACCTTGGCTGTAGGCAGTCAATGATCTCGTACGTCATATGTACGTGCGTGCTCTTCACTCTTGAGTGAATATTAAGTTGTCGATTGTTGAAATTTGTGTGCCTAAAAACCTTGGGATTTGGCAACATAGGGCACATCTTGTACACCAATCGTTTATATATATATATCTCTCTCTCTTCAGTGATTTGATTATTCTTCGTGCGATGTTCTTCCTGGATGATTTCAATATTCGTTGAATTAGGTATATAGATGATGTTTCAATACTCTTCTGGGTGGGGGCTGGAACGGCTTCCTATGTCTTGAACTTGAAAAAGCTGCTTGCTGTGAATGAATTTGCCGACGCGTTCGTTTTTGCTGGTGTGAGCTCCATTTTGATAAATCAGCAGTCGGCTGACTATCGGTTCATTATTCTTGCGGTATCTCGAGTTCGATGCGGGAAATCTTCAGTTGAAATTATTTGGCTTCTGGTCCGTTTTCAAATCTGGTCCGGTCATGGCTTGCTTGATGTCGTCTTGGTTGCCGAAGTCGGGGCTCGGCGGTCTTGGACGAAATGCTTCTTGCTTGCACTTCTTAGGTGGCAGGACACGGGGTTTTCTTCGCGGCTGGGTCCATGCTGCTATTACCGAAGGTTGCTGATGTTCAGAAGTCGGGTCACCACTTTGCCAGAGGCAATTATAAGGAGAGCGACATCTTCAGGAGTAAAGTAAAAGGCTTGAGGTGCGCGCAAATACCAGACTAATTTATTATAGGAAATAAAAATAATAATAATACCTTGGACACTATTTACACACATTGATCAAGCCCCAAACTAGGACTCCCTGTATCTTGGGTACTAGACAACGATACACATACTTATATAGATAAATATTATACATAGATAGATAAACAACCATGACTAGGGTACAAACATCTGTTCTCATCAAACAAATATTTGCCCCCACCGGGACTCGAACCCGGGACCCTTGGCTTCGTAGGCAGGGTCACTGCCGACTCGGTCATTCGGGTCGTCAAATCCTAGCTTATATACTAGGTTAGGTACGCACTATGTCTTATGCTCGTCATTAATAACATGGTAGATGTTATTAATGACGTGCATAAGACATAGTGCGTGATGAATATAAATATTCCTTATCTGTGACGGTCGTCAACTTATCGTAACATTACGTGAAAATATGACTAACATAGTCGACCGGCACAGTGGGAATCCGAGAGTTTGGAAGAAATCGGTCTTCCAACCAAGAGTGGAACTAACTGACGGCGCCGTGCGGCGGTCACAGTGGATTGAACAATATTTTGGTCAGATCGAAATGTCGCGTTTTTTAGTCGATCTTGCTGGGAGATGCCGCGCTTTTCTCCGATACCATTAGACTAAGAACATATCCTAAGTGTAGCGTGTAAATGAGAGAATTAAGTGGAACAGTGTTTGTAACGTGCTGGCGGCAAGGAGACGCAGAGAACCTCCTTCAGCGGAGAATTGGGGCTTACCGAGACGCGCACGTCCGGTATCTAGCTGGGAAGGAGGTCGTCATCACAGCCGGACACACACCAGCTTTAGTCAGTAAGATTTGTAACACGGTATATCGCTGTCTATAGAGACCCTCAAGGCAGTGAGCAGAGTTTCTAACTGTCTTTATGGGCCCGCAGTATGACAACCGCCCTGAAGAGTGTAGTGTTATGCTACTTACATGCTATTCTTGCTTTTCATGCTTTCATGCTTTACATACTATTCTTGCTTTTCATGCTGCATAGCTGTATTGTCTGATATGTCTGTCTGATCCTGATCTGTATGATTGTCTGATGAGTCTGATGAGTCTGATATTTGATATCACCTTTATTTCCATAGGACCCTGTAACGTTTTATACCATAAGAACACATTAATAAATCATTTTCGCTCTGCATTTTCATGCTATCAGCACTTCTAAATCGATAGCGAAGCGGTTCACCTTTGGTGACCTTGTTTTTGGCTTTCTCCGAAACTCTGCAATTTTGGGCTTCGTGCGCGCTGGTGCGCTACTTTTTTTCCTTTCGCTGTTATGTAATTTTTCATTGTTTCATGGTTTTCTCATTGTTTACCGTATTACGAGCCTGAAACTAAACTTTGACATCTGTTGATGCCGTTGTTTATCTGGTTGTCATGGCAATGTCCATTCAAACTCGTTAGCGGTCTGATATGTTTGTTTCAATACTTTTACAAAAATACTCTTTCTCTCTTGGCCACTCATAAAAATTACGTTTAATTTAAATAAGTTTTAGAACTCTCCAAAAAGGGTATAAAAGCGGAACATTTCTGAAATTCTAGAGTCTCACGTCAGCTTCTGAACTGGAAGTACCACTTAAAGGCCTTATCCCGGGGTCGCAATACCCCGGGATCCTGCGAGCCTTCAAACTCTCTCAATCAATCAAACAATCCTTTCTACAACAGGATCCAGTGAGCCGTAGGTACAAGTACGCCGCTACCGTTCCTACAACGACGATTTCTACAACGGGATCCAGCGAGCCGTAGCTATAAGTACGCCGCTACCGTTCCTACAATTATACAAATACCTACCGTTCCTGCGTTTAGTTGCGAATTCTCACCCCGAAGATATCCTGACTTCTCCAGTTCCGATTGAGGATGACTTGTCTCAAATTGGTTCTACTCTGACTTACCTGGATTGTAAAATTGAAAAATTTTTACAAGGTGAAACCAAATATTTACGATTAATAGAAACTTTTATTAATCATGTTTTTTACAGATTGGAGCGAATAGATACTGACTTATATCCAGACTCTAAAGCTAGTTTCGATACTTTGAAGTTGAAATTTGACGATATTTCTAAACAGTTCGGATCCTTGGCTCCACCTTCAACTGCAAATCACTCTCCATCACTGGACCTTCCTGCTGAACCGACTGTCATGGAACCCCCTCTTGTTTCTCAAACTTCTGTCAAGACCCATACCCCGTATCCTCCACCACCACCTCAATCTTTCCCTCCAACTAACGTCTTCAAAGATCTGAAAAGACACACCTTCAATGGTAAAAGCTGTCCAAGATCCTTTCTTCAAAAACTTGAAGAATATACCTTAGCTCGTGGTTTGTCCAGGGACTTATTGATTTCTCAGGCGTTCGAAATCTTCACCGACAATGCCCTTCATTGGTTCAGATTTAAATATAATCAGAATCCAAATTTAACTTTGAACGAACTTTCTTCCTTACTAATCAAAGACTTTGGTGGTTTTGATTATGATCATAAACTTCTAGAAGCGATTAGGAATCGTACTCAAGGTCGTGATGAACCTATCTTCATCTTTATATCCATCATTTCTGCAATGTTCGCTCGCCTTTCAAAGAGACTTTCTGAAACAGAACAATTGGAGATTATTTTGAGAAATATTCGCCCATGTTATTCAGTCTTCGTAGCTCTAAAAGACATTGACTCTATCGATTCTCTTCTGGCCACTTGCCAAAACTACGAAAAGTTCCTAGACAGAGACAAACAATTTAAAGAACCAAATTCGCAACAAAGTCCTCATGTTTCGGAATTCCACTTCAAGTTCAGTCGACTTTCCAAACTCATCTAATAACTCACGACCTTCTCCTCCCTTCATGAATAAATTCACTCCAACCTACAAATACCCTTCTAGACAAGATAATAGTCTCTCTCAATCTGCAGCTCCCCAAGAAAGTTCTTTTTGCATTCGCTGTCGTAAACTAGGTCATACTTTGAACAGTTGCACTCAACCACGATTCGTGATTTGTTTCAAATGTGGTCTTAAGGGTTTTAAAACTGCAGAGTGCCCTACTTGTTCTCCCAAACCTAATACTAGTACAAAAAACTAACTGCTGACTTGAAGAGTAACTCAAATTTTGATAAGGACGAGTGGACTAATTGGCTCAAAACAATTCAAAACTTCTTTGATTGCTACAAAATCTCTTCTACACTCTACTCCAAAGAACAAGATCTTAATCGTCAATTCGTTAATGTCAAAATTTATGACTTAACTTTATCTGGTTTACTAGATTCTGGCAGCTCAGTAACTATTCTGGGTAATAATTCTCATTTGGAAATTCTTAAACTGGGCTGCAAACTTTTCAAGTCAGATATTATTACTGTCTCTACTGCTAATAATCAAAAAATTAACTCCTTGGGTTATTTTGACTTACCTGTCCATTTCAATAACGAAACTCACTTGATTAAAGCTTATGTTTTCCCTGAAATATTCCCTTCTCTAATACTAGGTATCGACTTTTGGAGAAAATTTAATCTTCTACCTAGTGTTCTAACTTCTCTTAACTTTACAGATCCTAAATGCTTTGCTATCGACGCTAAAGATATTAAAGTTTTACCTTATGAGCATTTAACTCCTAATCAAAAGAACATCGCTAATGACATCATCCAACGCTTCAAGACAATCTCTTTTGAAGAAAAAGGTGTTCTGGGAAACACACACTTAATCACCCACAAGATTGACACTGGTGATTCTCTTCCGATCAAACAAAGATGTTACAGACTATCTCCTGAAAAACAAAACGCTTTAATTAATGAAGTTGACAAGATGCTGGGATGGAACGTCATTGAACAATGCGAAAGTCCATGGTTATCTCCAGTCCTCATCACTCCAAAGAAGAATGGGGAATGGCGTTTCTGCGTAGATAGCAGGAAGCTTAACTCAGTTACACGTCGTGATGCTTATAGTCTGCCTCTAATAAGCGAAATTTTGGACAACCTGAGAAATGCCAAACACTTATCAAGCATCGACATTGCGAAAGCATTTTGAGAGATTCCCTTGAATACTGCTGATAGAGATAAGACAGCATTTTATGTTCCTGGAAGAGGTATGTTCAGATTCAAAGTAATGCCTTTTGGTCTCACTAACTCACCTGCAACTCAACAAAGATTAATGGATACGCTATTTACTCCTGAATTTGAGAACAAGGTATTTTGCTATCTGGATGACATCATTATTATTAGCGAGACTTTTGAGGAGCACATATCGCTTCTCATGAAAGTTCTGGAAAAACTTTCAAATGCTAATCTGACTATTAACTTTGAAAAGAGTCAGTTCTTCAGGAAAGAACTGAAATACCTTGGTTTTCTAGTGGACGAGTATGGTCTACGTGCTAATCCAGATAAAATAAAGGCTACTCTAGAATATCCTGTACCTACTTGCAGAAAAGAAGTTCGAAGATTCATAGGCACTTGCAGCTGGTTTAGAAGATTCATTCCAAACTTCAGCACTATTGCCTCTCCACTCAACCAACTAACCTGTTCCGGAAAGAACGCTCCTAAATTTTTATGGAATTCTAGGGCTGCAGCTGCTTTCGAGAAACTTAAAGAAGCTTTGGTAACTGCTCCTGTCCTTGCTTGCCCTAACTTCGAACTACCCTTCTCTGTACATTGTGATGCATCAAATTATGGCATAAGAGCAATGCTTACTCAACATCAAGATGACAAAGAAGTCGTGATTGCTTACATGAGTAAAGCACTAAACAAAAATCAACAAAACTACTCAACTACTGAAAGAGAAACATTAGCTGTAATAACTGCGCTAGAACATTGGAGATGTTGCCTAGACAATGGTAAGGAATTTACAATATATACTGACCACGCTGCACTTAAATGGTTTCAGAACTTATCGAATCCATCTGGAAGACTTGCTCGCTGGACCTCTACGCTTATCATGTTTTAATTTTGTCCTGAAACATAAAAAAGGAAAGGATAACGTTGTTCCTGACCTTTTATCAAGGCATAAGCATAAAGAACGTCCTGATACACAAGAAACTCCACCTCAAGGTGTACATCCTATTACGATTGAAGAACCACCTGATTTTCTTGGATGCTCCAACAACCCAGACGCATATCCCAACTACACTATCAAGGATAACAAACTTTACCGCTGCATCCGTTCTTCCGATTGTCTAAACGACGACTTTATTTGGAAAGAAGTTCCACTGCCACAAGATAGACATGCACTTATTGAAGTTAGCCATGGTTCCCCTTCAGAACTCCACCTTGGTATCTTCAAAACATTCAAGAAAATATCTTTAAAATACTATTGGCCCGGTATGTTTAAGGACATTGCCAATTTAATCTCGACATGTGAAACCTGCTTAACCTACAAACACCCTAATCATTCTCCCTATGGTCTTATGGGTAAACCTAAACTTTGCTCCAGACCTTTTCAAACTATATCCTTGGATCTTATGGGTCCATTGCCTATGACCCGGAGAAGAAATCAGTATATTCTGGTAATTAACTGCAATTTTACTAAATATACTATGATTTTTCGCCTTAAACGGGCTACTTCAGCTAATATCATTAATGTTTTGGAAAATTCAGTGTTTCTTGTTCATGGCATTCCCCAAACTATAATAATGGACAACGCTGTTCAATTTCAGTCGCGAGAATTCCACTCATTCTTAAATTCTTATAACATTCCTTGTATTTTTCACACAGCTTTATATTGTCCTCAGGTTAATCCTACAGAGAAATTTAATAGTACGATTATTACAGCTCTAGCATCCCTAGTAGGAGACGATCATAGATCCTGGGACAACCATCTTACTAAGATTCAGTTCGCAATGAACAGCGCTACAAACGTTGCTACTGCCTTTACTCCAAACTTTTTAGTCTTTGGTAGGGAAACAATACCTTGTGGTTCCTTCTATACTCCAACTCAGAATCTCGAGGAATTGATATTTATGCCTCGTGATATTAACGCGTCTAATGCTGGTCTCCTCTCATCTATCTTTCACAGAGTTCAAACTAAACTTCACATAGCTCACGCTAAAAATAGCGCTCGCTATGATCTTCACCCGACTTTTAAAGAATTTAGTGTGGGAGATACTGTTTGGCGTAAAAACCATGTTTTAAGCAATGCTGGCGCATACTTTAATGCTAAGCTTGCCCCTAAATTCGTTAAGTGTAAAATAATAACCAAACTTTCACCATTAGTATACATTTTAGAAGACCCTAACGGAGTTAGAGGCAAGTGGCACATTAAAGACATTAAATCCTAAATTTTCTTAACTTCTATTAACTGTTACTTTGTATATATGTATAAATATCACCATCATTTTCACCTTAATATTTTATTTCTTCCTTTAATCCAGTGTTCTTCAACACATTTTACTTTAAGACCTCGAATTTTCGTTGGTTAGCCTTCACCTATTTTTTTTTAATCTTTATTTCAGACACATCTCGTTGGCGATGTGGCTGATCTCTGGCTTCGAGCTCTACCGCTCTGGCCGCTCTTAATCTTGTCTTAAATCGTGGCGACTAAAGCTACCTTAGGATTAATTTGTTTCTCTTTACCTCCACTTATTTTTTTTTCCACGCAGGAGCGGATGACAACTCCTTAAGTAAGCCTGAATGTCCTTTTGAAAACACACTTTTAGAGTGGTAGTCATTGAATGTGAACTCCACCCTTACCGGAATGAAGATGATGAATGTAAGAGAGGGTATATCTGATTTTGCCTGGTGATGTCTGTTTCTGCAAAGCTGTGTTTATATGGTTTATTTTTGTACATATCAAAATTTTTGCTGAGTCAAAAATTTTTCCAGGGTTGGGGGAAAATGTAGTGTTATGCTACTTACATGCTATTCTTGCTTTTCATGCTTTCATGCTTTACATGCTATTCTTGCTTTTCATGCTGCATAGCTGTATTGTCTGATATGTTTGTCTGATCCTGATCTGTATGATTCTCTGATGAGTCTGATATTTGATATCACCTTTATTTCCATAGGACCCTGTAACGTTTTAAACCATAAGAACACATTAATAAATCATTTTCGCTCTGCATTTTCATGCTATCAGCACTTCTAAATCGATAGCGAAGCGGTTTACCTTTGGTGACCTTGTTTTTGGCTTTCTCCGAAACTCTGCAATCTCGGGCTTCGTGCGCGCTGGTGCGCTACTTTTTTTCCTTTCGCTGTTATGTAATTTACTTCATGGTTTTCTCATTGTTTACTGTATTACGAGCCTGAAACTAAACTTTGACATCTGTTGATGCCGTTGTTTATCTGGTTGTCATGGCAATGTCCATTCAAACTCGTTAGCGGTCTGATATGTTTGTTTCAATACTTTTACAAAAATACTCTTTCTCTCTTGGCCACTCATAAAAATTACGTTTAATTTAAATAATTTTTAGAACTCTCCAAAAAGGGTATAAAAGCGGAACATTTCTGAAATTCTAGAGTCTCACGTCAGCTTCTGAACTGGAAGTACCACTTTAAGGACTTATCCCGGGGTCGCACTACCCCGGGATCCTGCGAGCCTTCAAACTCTCTCAATCAATCAAACAATCCTTTCTACAACGGGATCCAGTGAGCCGTAGCTACAAGTACGCCGCTACCGTTCCAACAACGACGATTTCTACAACGGGATCCAGCGATCCGTAGCTACAAGTACGCCGCTACCGTTCCTACAACGACGATTTCTACAACGGGATCCAGCGAGCCGTAGCTACAAGTACGCCGCTACCGTTCCTACAACGACGATTTCAACAACATCTACAACAACAAATACACCTGCATCCTGGTCATCGCCTCACCGGTCTACTTCTCTCCATGTTCTCCGCTTCCTTCTATCTATCCAGACATCTGTATTTTATAAAACCTGTCTCATCTCATTCATCCTCATCTTCCTTTCATTTTTTTAAATTACTTCACTGTAATACTGAAATACTGAAATACTCATTTATTCATAAATCATAATAATTTATATGTCAGACAGGAAATGGTACATATGAGTTTTACAAAAAATGTCAAGTTAGTAAAAGATATTATTCTTTTACAATTATACTACACCTTATTATACAATAGTATAACATTCAAATAGGTATTATATCAATGTCAAGTAAATTAAATTAATATTATTATGTCATGATACTATGATAAATCAATATACAATTTGTATGAAAATCTAGCTTAACGGACAGGGAATTACTTTCATATTCTGAAAGAATTCGTCAGTTGTATAGCATGCCATACCAACCAGTATCTGTTTCAACTTAGAAATGAATATGCTCTCACTAGTCGCGCTTTTGATGTGATCAGGAAGACAGTTATAAATCTTGGGCACAAGAGTAAATAAACACTTGTTGGCTTTGGTGAGTCTCCTGGATGGTACATACAGGTGATCACGACGTCGGGTGTTGATAGTATGCGTGTCACTTTTCTTTGCAAATTGTGACAAGTTCCGTCTCGCGTACTTAGCTATTTCTAATATGTATAGCGAGGGAAGAGTTAGAATTTTATACTTGATAAAGAGCTCTTTTGCAGAAAAGTCCCAAGGCATTCCCGTTATGATTCTTACTGCCCGTTTCTGCATCCTTAGAGCCCTTTCGCAGTCTGTAAATAACCAATAAACTGTCACTCTAAATTTTATCCTGGTTGTTGTTTTCTGTTAGGTTCTGGTTAGGTTCGTATCCTCACACGACAAGAGTTATAACACATTGAATATGTTTTGCTGCACGTATCACCGTGCCTTTTTGCGATATGACATGGCATCTATTTGTACATGCGCACAAAAAACCCAACGCTTTAAAAAAAGAGGTGTTGCCCATATAAGAGTTCGGTTTTTTCATCTTGCTTGCACGCGTTTTTTTGTGATGTACTTACCAAAAGATTACGGTCTTGGTAGCTTTTTTCTTTAATTGTGCTATATTAACTTGCTTATTGCAATATTTTATGCAAATTTCATGATTCTAGGTCAATGGAAAGTACCCTATAGAATACATTTTGATTTCCTAAAATATCTAAATATGCAGGAATATTCTATGATATTGCATGCACAAATAAGTAATTGATACAACTTGATTCCTTCACATGTTTTTGAGAAAAAGGGTGTAATACCGGCATGCTTGGTCGTTTCCTTGAAAGCTCCTCGACACGACCTTACTCGGCGTCCTCAAGAACTGCCTCGAGGTTTCCTTGGTATTCATATACTCAGTTGTTGACGTGGGTTTGACAGAAGGCACCTAGAAGAAGTCGGTGTCGATGAGATACTTCATCAATTATTTTCTTTTCGCTGGTACAGATCAGCTGGCTGTTTTGATGTGAATGGTTTCGCATAATGAAATGACGGCAAAAAGGTGATTGATGAACGAGTGAATGAATTATAATAGATTAAAACAAAAAATACGCACGCCTGAAACGACTACTTGACGACCCGAATGGCCGAGTTGGCAGTGACCCTACCTACGAATCCAAGGGTCCCAGGTTCGAGTACCGGTGAGGGCAAATATTTGTTTGATGAGAACGGATGTTTGTACCCTAGTCATGGTTGTTTATCTATCTAAGTATAGTATTTATCTATATAGGTACGTGTAGTACTATCTAGTACCCAAGATACAGGGAATCCTAGTTTGGGGCTAGATCAATTTGTGTAAATATTGTCCAAGGTATTATTGTTAAGGTTTTAACTTTCCAGTAAGTCACCCTTATCAAGAATACCTAGGTTTATTAAAATAATTTTCAACACACTTATTGCACGTAAAGTGTTAATGGAGCTTATTACGCACAACTTAGTGAAGTTACATCTAATGACGTCAAAAATTTAGGACGCCTTTAAATATATTTCTTAAATATGAATACTGCTTCTCTGCGTAAAATAACTTTTACGAAATAATTAAGCAAAGAAAAGATGTTAATGTGCTAGCTTTATGTTTCCCGACACGTTTATAAACAAAAAAATCAGCATGAATTCAGTCAAACTCATAATCTTATTACTAGCTGGACGTCCAAAAGAATACCTTGAAAATAGCCACATTTAGCCACGGATATGCAATCATCTACATCAATCTTGGTAATATAGTGCAAAACCAACCTTTAAAGTCATGTTGCCACTGTCTGTCTCGGGAAATGACGCCGCCAGAACGACCTTTAACCGCTGGAGACCTGGACCTTGTTAGGAGACATCACGATTTTGAACCTAATGACATGGAAATAAAATTCAAAACCAATAACGGCACAGCGTCACGCTTTTTCACATACTGAAACGGGAAAGGCTAGCTTAATGACGCCGTTTGCAATACAAAATTGGGGGGGTGTTTGTCGGAATTTTGTGGGTGGAACTTTTTCATTGCTCGTCAGTGTATTAACTATACATACACTTCATGCCATAATAACATTAACATTTGACAATAATTTGCATTATAATCAATAGACGATATCGTATGAAAGTGATTGTATACATTGCATTTTATAATAAGTTAAATTAATGAATTAAGTTGATTAAGTTCTTTCCAGGACATAGTAGCCCTCCAGCAGGGTTAGGTCATGATCACCCTTGCTGGCCAAGCAATATCTGGGTGTTTTATAATTTATATTATTGTTTAAGATGTAATGATAAGCCGGCGAGGAATCACGAATGAATTCAGATGTATCGGAAATGTTACAGCGATATCCAACCCTCCTCTGAATGGCCCTATATACAATCAATCATGCCTGATCATTTTTGTTAACAAACTATCAAAGCCAACGACGCGAGGATATTCCTAGGGGCCTATTTATTTACGTATTTTATAAGTATATTTTACCAATAAGATAATCAATTTATCTCAAGTACATTATCGGACGTTCAGTGTTTCGGATGACATTTTAAGCTATTGGCACCGGCTACTATCGCTACGTGGTAGTGGACGTAAAACCCCTCCACCAACCCGCACTGAGCCAGCATGGTGTAGTTTGGCTTAATCTTACTCGTATCCGGGTAAAGGCCTGTGCCCCTTCTGGGAACATTATTTGGCTATATTTATATATATAAGTATATTTTATCTCCAATACTCAGGGTGTTGTGGTTTGAGTTTCATTGAGATTCTCGCGGGCCTAATTCTACGAACTACTTAAAGCGTGTTCATTTTTGAGTACCGGTCAAACTTTAAGGTGTCGTTTGCGTTTCCAGCATCCGCAGAATGCCGACCCCGTGGTTGGTGTTGACGAGGGAAATTGAGGGCAAAGCTATGCGCTGTATAAAGCTCCCTCAGCTTTCGCGCCAAAAATTTTCCCGCGCTTGGCATGCTACGGGCACAGGGCAGCTTGCTAAAATAAAGAAACGGTAAACTTTCACAGACCCAGACCTAATTCAGTTTATCTACCTACAAGTTGTAAAAAAGCCATTCGATGCGGTTAGGCCAGGGAGCTTTATCCGGTAGGAACTTTTTATTGCTTCTAAATCCTCGTAAACGTATCCTTTTTAGGTAGTTTCTGTTTTGTAAGCGGTCGAGTTAGGGGTTAAGGTAAGAACGGGTACAGGTTATAGGTTTTTAGGCACATGAAGAATGATGTATGCTATTCTAATGGTAGAATGGTATACTTCTTATATAACATTATGTAACATTTTTCAATTTTAATAGCAGCTATTAAAATTTAAAAATATTATACACAGTCAGGTCATAAGTTCTGTCACACAATAAAAACTTTTGAATTTAGAACGCTGGCCACAAAAAAGTTTATTGAATTCGAATTTCGAATTTTTCATGAAAATAAAAATGTGTACTTTTTAGAATTTTCCTCATTTTTAAATATGGAGTGGACACTTAAAGAAGACCGTGTCGCAGTTACTGCGTTGCATCGTTGCGGTTACGCGCCAATTCACATTTTCGACTTACTGAAAAATTTGAATATAACCAAAAGATTCGTTTATCGTACCATAAAACGATACAATGAAGACTCAAGTGTAGATGACAGGTCAAGAAGTGGTCGCTCTGTTAGGACTCCAGCAGCGATAAAAGCTGTGAAGGCGCGAATTCAAAGAAATCCCATACGTAAGCAGAAACTGTTGGCCCTTCAGATGGGGTTAAGCAGGACCACGGTAAAAAGGGTGTTAAATGAAGACGTAGGGCTTAGGGCATATCGAAGAAAAACAGGACATCGTTTGGACGCTCGTTTAATGGACCTGAGACTGAAGAGATGCCGCGCTTTGTTGAAGCGGTACGCGGGAAAAAAGCATCGGGAAATTCTTTTTTCGGATGAAAAAATTTTCACCGTGGAAGAGAGCTACAACAAACAAAATGATAAGGTGTACGCACACAGCAGTGAAGAAGTGAGCAACCGTATTCCGCGTGTCCAACGAGGTCATTTTCCATCCTCGCTCATGGTTTGGTTGGGAGTCTCTTATTGGGGCTTAACTGAGGTATTTTTTTGTGAGAAAGGCGTTAAAACGAATGCAGTTGTGTATCAAAATACAGTCCTCAAGAACCTTGTGGAACCTGTTTCTCATACCATGTTTAATAACAGGCACTGGGTATTCCAACAAAATTCTGCGCCAGCTCATAGAGCGAAAAGCACACAAGACTGGCTGGCGGCGCGTGAAATCGACTTCATCCAGCACGAAGACTGGCCCTCCTCCAGTCCAGATTTGAGTCTGTTAGATTACAAGATATGGCAACACTTGGAGGAAAAGGCCTGCTCAAAGCCTCATCCTGATTTGGAGTCACTCAAGGCATCCTTGATTAAGGCAGCCGCCGATATTGACATGGACCTCGTTCGTGCTGCGATAGACGACTGGCCGCGCAGAATAAAGGCCTGTATTCAAAATCGCGGGGGTCATTTTGAATAAACTTTATTACCATAAGAATCTATGTTTTATTAAGTTCATTTTGCTATATAAATGTTTACATAACTTGTGTAAACATAAATGTGACAGAACTTATGACCTGACTATGGATTTTACTGAGGGGAAAGGAATCATTCTGAAGAATTTCTGAGCAATTTTACAATTTGAGGCGAACTTATGATATTTGCTATTCTAGTTTATCGATAAACTTTACACTTACTTGATTTTGCAAAAAATTCAATGGAAAACCAGTTGACATCTTGGAAAGTTTTATTTTCACCAAATCAGCAGGTTTAGAGGTTTTTGTGTATGTGTTGGTAGTTTATTGGAGATTTGTGTGATTCGGCTCTAGCAGAGACATGATAGTTTGACAGTTGAAATTGTTACTTTCAACTTCCCCGACCATGAATCTTCGTATGCATTTGGCGCAGCCATTTCCCTTATAAGAGCCTTCTTTTAGAGTGCGACTGGCTGGTGCTACTTTCAGCAAGTTGGACACTGGTATGCATTCACGCCTGTGGACCTCAGTGAGACATTTCGCCGAGCGTTGGCACAGTGAGATAGATTTTAATCGTGACCTTTGTTCATCAGTTGGGAGAACGCAGACTGCCGGCTGTACATAATTGTTTGTCCGAGGAACGTGTAGACCACAAGGACCACCGTGAGATGAGCTCCAGCGTGCCCTTTAAGGTAAATTCCTGAATTACTTGTGTAAAGTGATCCGCCCCGTACGTCGCGTATTCGCTATCTTGGGCCCCGCATTCCTGAGCGCGAGATTTGTGATATGATGATGCCGTGTACGATCCTTACTGATTCCTTTCATATTAACTTTGTGACACACCGGGTGTCCAGTGCTTATGCGAGATAATTGACAGTGTTTTGCGGTGACTTGCTTTATGATGTAGCATTTCCCTTTGTTATGGCCTAGTTAGTCTTGGCAACTTATGTCTGGAACCCATGCCTTCCCTCCGGTCAGTAGTTTGTAGGAAGATTAGCTGTACTTGAAGTGTATGTGTTTTGTAATGTGCAGTAACTGAGATAGGAATTGTAATTGTGCATATAATTGAACGTTCGTCATTGTTGTTTTTCTCCGAATTCCAGAGGAATAACATCACGGGTGAGCCGTACTACCCCGCCGAGTACATTTTAACATAGGCAAGACGTCCCCACGTCACCTTGACCTTTTCGGAGAAACTGTCCCTTTGGGATCAACTTTGCTTTTTGGAGCAACCTTGCGATTTCGTTGACCACGCGAAATAAAATTAGTTCTAAGCCCTATATGATCTTCTTATTTTTTATCGTTCCCTCAATGCTGAGGATCGTGACCGCATGCTCTCCTCCATTGCTGACAGTTCTGAGTAGTATGGTTCGCGTTGTGTAGAGTACCCCCTGTCGCCTCTCTAATCTGGTCGGACCATCTAGTTGGAGTACGTCTTCTGGCGCGTTTGCCTTCCACTTGACCCATTATGATGAGCTTCTCCAGTTGGTGCCTAGGTGATTGCATAATGTGACCGAAGAATGTTAGGGTTCTTTCCCGGAAAATTGTCAAGAGCCGTTTTGTGATCTTCAGTTCACTCAGAATGGACAAATTAGTTTTCATGGCGGTCCACGGAATTTTAAAAAGTCTTCTCCAGCACCACATTTAGAATGCGTCAATTTTGCTGCGTCCCCGGCTCTTCAGGCACCAGGTTTCTGCACCGTAAATAAAGATCGAGAATACAAGGGTCCGAACAAGTCAAACCTTCGTTATACGGCGAATACTCCTGTTCTTCCAGATCCTCTCCAGGTTGGTCACCGTGCTTTCGGCCATTCCAATACGTCGGCTAAGCTCTCTAAAACAGCTGCCATTGCTACTCAGCATCGACCCCAGATACACAAACTCATCTTTGTTGACCTTCTCATATCCAGCGAGGGCACTTGACGGCTGGGAGTACTTGTCCTCGGTCCACCAACATTATCTTGGTCTTTGACTGGTTAATGTATTAACATCTAACACGTCTTCTGATGTCTTAACACCTAGTCTAAAACTTTCATCCTTCATTCACAGGAGTAGTTCCGCCATTTCTTCTTCACTGGACGCAAATACTGTCGTGTCATCTGCATATCGTAGGTTCGTAAGCTTTTCACCGCCAACTGTTACTCCGCCGCTCCACTCCTCCAGCGCTCTCCTCATTATATATTCTCAGTACAGGTTGAATAGTTTGGATGACATTATACAGCCTTGTCGTACACCTCCCTCATTTCTGAAGGCTTGAGACTTGGCGTCTTCCAACTTTAAAAAACTGGTTCCCTCGAGGTATACATTCTGAATCAGGAATGTTAGATGTGGAGCTACGCCCATTTCGATCAAGATGTCAAACACAGTGCTCCATTGAACGCAGTCGAAGGCTTTGGCGTAGTCAATGAAACAAACAAAGAACCAAGGACTTATTAAACTTACGGAATTTTTAAATGAGTAGGGGGACGTTTAATATTTGCTGTCTGGTCCCCTTTCCGGAAACGAATCCTACTTGTTCACATGGAATTTGATTGCCAATAGTGCAACCCAGGCGTGTGCTCAAAATGTGCAGCATGACTTTACTTGCGTGTGACATCAGGGAGATGGTTGGATAGTGGTCACATCTCCTCGTAGAACCCTTTTTATGAAGTGGGATTACTGCCGACTGTGTCCAATCCTCTGGCCATGCACCCGTTTTCCATACCTTCTGTGATTCCCTAGATGATAAGGCTCGTTAATTGTAAGGCCGGCCACCAAGGAAATGACCCCATTAATCTTTTTTTAATAAACCGCTCTGACCACCTTGTTGTCACTTTTATTTCCGCATAGGGACTTCTCAATGAATAAAAAGCAGATTACACAATGTTCTTTGCGACCATATGTTTCTAGTGAAAAATTGTTCATATCAATGGCTATTATCATTCCCCATAATATGGTCAGATAACTAAATGTCACCTGTAAAGATATGTCATTGTAGCCGTAAAGTTTCATTTATGTGTCTGGGGTGTTTTACATATTAAATGTATAGTTATTATTTGTAAAAACCTAGGGTAAAAAGCGTAGGTTGCTGCATGCCTTTTTCCTATCTCATAATGGCTTGAGCGCGCATAAAATTCGAATATAAGCTGATTGAAATTTGATTCAGTGGTAACTAATATTATAGGCAAAGAATATGATAACGTCGTTTCCGTTAAACAGTTCATTTATTCCCAACACGTACAACAAACCCCTCACAAACCAAATACACACTCATACCTTTTCTTAACCGCCGCCGCCTGCCAGTCGCGCGCCCGACCTCCAACTATATATAGGTAGTCCTTACCGGAATTAGCAGAAAATTTTAATCAAGGTCTACATAGTCCCAACCGTAGTGTACAAGGTATGGTATGAACTGCTTTGCATCGGTAAATACCTGCAAGCTAAACATTATCTCAACACCGCTCTTCAAACAGAAGAACTCTACATGATGTAACAGAAATAGTAGTTTATTTTATTTTTATGTAGCCTGTAGTGTTTCCCACTGCTGGGCAACGGCCTTAGTGTAAGTCCTCTTGTCATGGATTTTGCACTTTGTGATTAAAGTGTGGAACTTTATAATTGGTTCTTTCGATAGAACTAAAAAATATTGATCCGGTTCCCCATCCCGCCGACCCTAAGGGGGGAAGGAGGAAGGGAAACGGCGGTTCTACCGCTCCTCAAGCAAAAAAATCTAGCTGGCCTAGTTTTAGGACTGGGCCATATATGGTATCGTTTTCTTATAAATTAAAGACGTAGAATTCATTTTTGACGAAAACATGCTATATTTCTATACATTTCTTTAACTCAGGGTCCTGGAAGAACGCGATCGTCACGATCCTTCACAAAAAGGGGGACAAATCCAAGTTGTGCAATTACCGCTCTACCACAAGATACCTCTGGAGATTATGAATTTGCGATTTAATCAATTTAAAAACCACGTAAAAACGACTTTGTCTAAAAAAGGATGTTCCAATGTTCAAGATTAACGGGACTGTATGTGGTTAATCTAACTCAACACAGAACTTGCTGTTAATAATTTTGTAATTATTTATTCCTGCGTATAATACAAAGGGCATCCTAGTGTAGGGCCAGAAGCAATGTATGTACCTGTATGTAAATTTTTATGTTTATGTTTAATTGCCGACAGATGGTAACCGACGGGAGACGGAATAAAAGGCATGTCACTACATACTCAGTTAATATCTATCCGCATATTTATGACGGCCGAACTGTTATTGCTGCAGTAAGTGAGGACCGGCTCATTTATTATTTATAATAATTAGTATTGTAATATTTGTATTAGTTAAACACAACACATTTTTAAAAGAGATCTAAAAATTAATCGCTGGTAGTTACTTCGCCCTCCTTCTCCTACATTGGTCCAATATAGAGAAGATGTAAAAAGTGACGTAAGCTAATTGTATGTAAATATCTACATTACTATAGAAATTTTGACTTTGACTTGACTCTGATGTCATCCATATTAAATCTCTTCTGTGACTTTTCGGTTGGGTTTACGGTCATTGTGATGAGATTAATGCTGGCTATTAGTACCGTATATTCGTTTAATGTTCTGTAGTATATATGTACTTGACTGTCAGAAGACAGATTTCGTTGACTCGTTCTCGTGTATATGTTGCAGGTATTTAATAAAATCGGGGACTTGGCCAAATCCTTGAGGGATTTAATTTAAACATATCCCTAAACAAATCTAGGGATTTGATCAAATCCTGAAACAGTTTTAGAGAAATGACAAAAATAAAGTTTTCATGTAACTGATTGTCGAAAAAAAATACCAAATAAGCAACCAATACGGTTCTGTGAAACTACATGGGGTCGCCTCGCTCCGCTCTGCTTCGCTCGGCTCTAGGTAGTATATGAAGTTGTGACCTGACAAAATTAAATTAAAAAATTCCAAATGTCTTTATTACTGTAGGTATTTACAAATACTTAGCAATCGTCATTTTTTGCCACTTCTCTACATTGGACCATTATGGAAGAAGAAGGGCGTAGAAACTCCCACAGATTGATTTTTAGATCTCTTTTAAAAATTGATTATGCTTAACTAATACAAAATATATATACTTTTGTCATTATCATAATTAATAAGCAGGAATAAATAATTACAAAATTATTAACAGCAAGGTATGTTTTGAGCCAGATTAACCCCATACAGTCCCATCATTTAAGTAATCTTGAACATTGTAATATCCCTTTTTCGACAAAGTCGCTTTAACATGGTTTTTAAATTGCTCAAATGGCAATTTCAAGATCTCTAGAGGTATCTTGTTGTAGTAGAGAATGCATTGACCCTTGAAAGAATTGCTAACCTTCATGAGTCTGTGATTAGTTCTTAGGTTAACAGCATTACAGCTATAGCTAAGTTTAGGAAATTTTGTAAGGTTCTTGCGTACATACATTATATTTTATAAAATAAATTGTCTAGCTACAGTTAGTATGTCAATTTCTTTAAAAAGCTCTCTTAAGGAGTCTGTGCGTTTTAAATTATAAATTTCTCGAATAGCTCTTTTCTGTAAAATAAAAATAGTTTGATTGAATATCCGCTGCTTTCCCCCATAACAAGATACCATAGGACATGACACTATGAAAGTAACTAAAATATACTAGCCTAGATGTAGCCATATCCGTGTTTTGTCTGATGTTCCTAACAGCGTAAGCCGCAGAACTTAATTTACCAGCCAATTTTTCTATGTGGGGTCCTCACTGCAATTTGCTATCAATGGTTATTCCATGAAACTTCGTGACATTTACTAATTCTAAAGTATTGCTGTCCAACACTAAACTGGTCCCAACTTGCATTGAATTTGATACATTTTGTTTTACCAGCATTTATCAATAAATTGTTAACTGTGAAACAATTCAAGGTTAAAGATACTTCATTAACATCATCAGTGGAGTATCATCAGCAAACAACACTATTTTAGTCAATTTCTCCACTATAAAAGGCAGATCGTTAATATATACCAGGAAATAAGAAGGGGCCTAATATGGAACCTTGTGGAACGCCAATTTTTACTCCCGGTCCATCAGATTTAAAGCCGTTGACTTCTCCCACACAACCTTACTTTAGTATTTGGAGAGAAAGTGTCTAATAGCAAACAATTTGGATCTAAATTCTAGAATAAACGAGACGCGATGGAGAAGAGGGTAGGACAAAAACAAGAACTGACATGTATTTTGAAATTTCGCTAAAAAAAGGGATTAGACCAATTCACTAGATTTAGTTCAGGGATTTACAATCCCTAGTTCTGTTTAAATCAGATCCCTTAGGGATTTGGCTAAGTCCCTGATTTTATCATATGCCTGCGACATATGTTGACAACATTCGCATCGCGACCAGGAAGGAAGAAAATAAGAAAAAACCGGTCAGTGCGAGTAGGACACGGGCCCGCACATGAAGGGTTTCATACCTTTGTACACGGAAAAACGTAAAAGGACAGTCTTTTGTACGAGTACATATACCTATTTAATTTTTAATAATAAAATATTAAATTCTAGGTAGGACTACATTCAAGGACGTTCATCGAAACATTGAAAAATATTTTTGTGTATGTAGTATGTAAGTATTAAACTATGTACTCAGGTCAACGAAACTCTTTGCTCATTAAAACCGGAAGTGGATAGATTGGATGGATGGATTGAGTGGAAAGTGAGCACAAAACTCAATACCTGCAATTAAAAATCTTTTCCGATAAGATCGGGAGAGTCCATTTTTCACCGATATCAAAATAAAACAAAATGGCTGAGAAAATGGCCATACCAATAATTTCATCTATAGGTACTTTAATTCTTGAAAATCGGTATGTTTAATTATTTGTTGCTGATGCGGCAACAGAAATGCACATTCTGTGAAAATTTCAGCTCTCTACCTATTTCGGTTGATCCGTTAGAGCCCGGTGACGGACGGACGGACGGACAGACAGACGGACAGCGGAGGCTTAGTAATAGGGTCCCGTTTGGCACCCTTCGGCTACGGAACCCTAAAAAGGCTCTTGATGAATTATTATCCGTGCTTACGGTCACTGACATGTGACGTACATTCATTTGAGTCGAGTTATTTAAATGTGGCCTTGGTTGTCAGAAGTCTAGCGAAGGCTTCGCTGGGCTCGCTTATCTTAAAGTAGAGATGTCTTGTCTTCACCTAAGCTACCGCACTGTTCGCCCTGGTATTTCGTTTGTAATTCAAGTTTAAACCAGTTTTCTTTTTAATGGTTTTAACTGTTAGTTTATCAACTAACGCGTCATATAGTAAGCAGTACGCATTAGTTTACTATCTGTCGACAAAAAACTAAACTTTATCAACTAATGTTTTTAACAATCTTATGATGACATATAGACAACATGGAGAAATATATATGTCACCGTAGGATAGTCAAAAACGTTAGTTGATAAACTAACGCGTTAGTGAATTATTAATTATGTTTGGTGAATTTTTTTGCAACTTTAAAATAAGACCACATTTATCAGTCACATCCTGAACCGTCACCGACGATATTTGATTACAAGCTCCACAGTCCTTTCAAGTGCGCACATATAGCCTTCGAGACTGTTTGTGCTGTAAATGGATTCTGGGTACTGTCGCGATTTCCACCAGCTACCCTTATTTTATACCGTGCGACAAAGGGAACACGTTCTTAATGCAAAAGGGGTAACCTTGACTGTACGAATTGGTTAATACAGTAAGTATAAGTTGATGTTGTGGACACTAATGTGCCTATGCCACCCAATGTGGGGAAAGGAAGACATATCTAGTTAAAGATAAGTTCACGATTTTTTTTTTACTCTATCAGCTATTCTGTTTCTTAGTGTCTAACAAAGACAAAGACAGAGAGAAATATGAGGAACAGCAGAGGTCTTGGAACTGTGGGCGTCGAGAATATAAGCTATTAGTAAGCACCTAATGACAATCTTTTTACAATCTATTATAACTGTTACTTGTCTCTGATAGCTTTATGCTACTTTACATTAAATACGGTTACAGCCGTGGTATGTTTCCGTGTTTTAGATAAGACGTTAAGCTGTAGGTCCCGGCTACTAACGCAACTCGGTGGTATAGTCGAAAAGCTATACAGATGTCCTAATAGGCCATCATTCGGATTGGCCACTAGCTAGACTCCAGTCCATCAACCCGCACTGAGCCAGCGTGGTGGAGTATGGCTCAATCTTACTCGTATCCGTAAAGGCACGTGCCCTTTGGTGGGGACATTAATGGGCTACGTAATTATTATTTATATATAAGTTTATTTTCTCCCTTTTTGAGGGGTTAATTTAACCTTCGGCTCGGGCCGAGGCCAAGCGTCGCAGTATTATTATTATTATTGTTATTATGTGGTTACATCGCGGCACAATGGATTTATTCTCAATTCCGAAAAACTATTTAACTGGTGCGTCGGATACTAATTGTTTTCTGGACCTATCTGTGGGACATCGTGAGATAACCTTCATATGTCGCTGCGTCGAAGAGCTAGCCCCCTGTCTCGGAAGTTTTGTATAACTGGCTAAACAAGGGTGCGACAGCACCTCTCCTACCCCGTTTGCTGAAAAGGCGTGATGCTTTGTTTGTTTTGATAGTTTGAAATGCTGATATGATCAGTGCTTCTCTCGGTACCCCTTATTTTAAATACTTCCATAAGTAAATCTAACACCTGAAATACAACTATCGGACTAAGTTTCTGGGGAAATCTAGTGTTTGTGAACGAGACGGTGACTGTACACGTATGTAGTGTATTCGTATTCAAAGTTTACATCAGTAAAAGCTCGAGGTTCTCGAAGATGTCGTTGGGGAACTTCATCACTGTGAGCTATACTCAGTACGATTCTTAGTTAACGTCTAAGCACATAGGCTATCGCTGTCACCGCCAATGACACGTGTTTATATCTTCTTTATCTAATCGGCAGATATTGGCAAACAAAATGTAAATACACAATATTCAGTCAAAGCTGCCACATCGATCTATCGATGATGATAGCCAATGATGCTCGAAATGCGTTTGAAACTTATTCCTGGTGGTGGTGGAGAAATTGACTTTCATAGTGTTGTGTTGTTTGCCGATGATAGTTCACAGGTCTTTAAAATTTAAAGATAATAAGAAGATTTTGATGTTGTTATTGAGTTTCAGCCTTGAATTGGTTCACAGGTATAATAAAAGCTGGTAAAACCAAGTTTATCAAATTCTCACTTGAAAATGTCAGGCAAGTGGAGACCAGTTTAATAATAGATAGCAACACGTTCGAATCAATAAAGAAGAATAAGTTCTGGTTGGTATCAGTGGTTATCCATTGATACCAAATTGCAGTGGGGACCCTACATTGACAAGCTAGCTGTTAAGAACATCAGTGGGTGAAGTGTGAGTTTTCAATCAAATAGACATTACTATCGCGTTGCCGTAAAACACCAGTTTTGTATAGCAAAGTCACGTGACCAATGAGTCGCAAGCTCGTTAGTCACGTGAATTTTCTGTACAAATTTGTGTTTTACGACAACGCGATAATAAAGTCAATTTTATTAAAAACTCACACTTCGTCCAGAGATAACAGACGTCAGGCACGGATACAGCTAAGCTGGTATATTTTATTTACTTTCATACTACATGACATGTCCTGTGGTATCTTGTTGTGGGGGAATGCAGTGGATATTCAAACAATTAATATACTGCTCGAGACATTTATAATTCCAAATACACAGACTCCCTAAAATAACTTTTTAAAAGAGATTGACGTACTAACTGTAGCTAGTCAATGTATTATCGAAAATTTCATGTATGTACGCACTTCCCAAAGTCAGCGATAGCTGTAATGTTTTTCTAATAAAAAATATCACAGTCTACTTGCGCCCAGGTTTGGGCTCCTTGAAGTTAGCAATTATTTCAAGGGTCAGAGCAACCTCTACCATAACAAGATACCTCTGGAGATGTTGAAATTATCTTTAGAGCAATTTTAAAAACCACGTAAAAACGTCTTTGGCTAAAAAGGGATAATACAAAGTTCAATATTACCTAAATGACGGGACTTATGAGGTTAATCTAACTCAACATAGAACTCGCTGTTAATAATTTTGTAATAATTTATTCCTACTTATTATTTTGAATAATGAATATTGTAATATTTGTATTAGTTCCACAGAACCAATTTTTCAAAGAGATCTAAATAGAAATCTGTGGGAGTTCCTTCGCCCTGCTTCTCCTACATTAGAGTAGAGGCAAAAAAATACGTTTGCTATATATATGTAAATATCTAAAGTAATAGAGAAATTTTGAATTGACTTGACTTGACTAGTACGATAGAGGTCCTTACTCAGCGATTCTGGGTATAACCGCTGCCCAATATGAGCTCACAATGGCGATCCCTTTCTCCGTTGAACATCCCCGCGTTGTTTTGCGTCAATCAGGAAATAAAATAAGGGCCCTAATGAAGCCGCTGTTAGAACTCTAGTTGGAAACTTTAAAAACGGTGTGCATATCGACATTGCCGCTGCGTTGTGGCCGCTGCGGTGTTGTTTTACATCTGCAAGACTGATTTATATTCCCCGCGGCACAGTTTTGATACTTTCGCTTCAGTTTCTGGGCAAAGGTTGAGTAGCTGGTGCAGAAGTGAAAGGGCAGTCTGGCGGAAACTACGTGGTTCTATCTTCATCATCATCATCTGATTTACGGTTAGTGAAATTAGGAAACCTACAGGGGGCCTCCCATTGTTGAGTGGTTATACGAGTTTATAAGCCTCTTCACTACGTTGGACGTAGAGAGTTAAAATCTTTACAGAATATTCATGTTTGTTGCCAGAATATGCAACAAATAATAAACAATTTTTTCCCGGCTGCGCCAGAAGGAGGATTGTGTTTGTATATATATATATATATATATATATATACACAGTCAGGTCATAAGTTCTGTCACACGATAAAAACTTTTGAATTTAGAACGCTGGCCACAAAAAAGTTTATTGAATTCGAATTTCGAATTTTTCATGAAAATAAAAATGAGTACTTTTTAGATTTTACCTCATTTTTAAATATGGAGTGGACACTTAAAGAAGACCGTGTCGCAGTTATTGCGTTGCATCGTTGCGGTTACGCGCCAATTCAGATTTTCGACTTACTGAAAAATTTGAATAAGTAGCATAACCAAAAGATTCGTTTATCGTACCATAAAACGATACAATGAAGACTCTAGTGTAGATGACAGGTCAAGAAGTGGTCGCCCTCGCTCTGTTAGGACTCCAGCAGTGATAAAAGCTGTGAAGGAACGAATTCAAAGAAATCCCATACGTAAGCAGAAACTGTTGGCCCTTCAGATGGGGTTAAGCAGGACCACGGTGAAAAGGGTGTTAAATGAAGACTTAGGGCTTAGGGCATATCGAAGAAAAACAGGACATCGTTTGGACGCTCGTTTAATGGACCTGAGACTGAAGAGATGCCGCGCTTTGTTGAAGCGGTACGCGGGAAAAAAGCATCGGGAAATTCTTTTTTCGGATGAAAAAATTTTCACCGTGGAAGAGAGCTACAACAAACAAAATGATAAGGTGTACGCACACAGCAGTGAAGAAGCGAGCAACCGAATTCCGCGTGTCCAACGAGGTCATTTTCCATCCTCGCTCATGGTTTGGTTGGGAGTCTCTTATTGGGGCTTAACTGAGGTACATTTTTGTGAGAAAGGCGTAAAAACGAATGCAGTTGTGTATCAAAATACAGTCCTCAAGAACCTTGTGGAACCTGTTTCTCATACCATGTTTAATAACAGGCACTGGGTATTCCAACAAGATTCTGCGCCAGCTCATAGAGCGAAAAGCACACAAGACTGGCTGGCGGCGCGTGAAATCGACTTCATCCGGCACGAAGACTAGCCCTCCTCCAGTCCAGATTTGAGTCCGTTAGATTACAAGATATGGCAACACTTGGAGGAAAAGGCCTGCTCAAAGCCTCATCCTGATTTGGAGTCACTCAAGGCATCCTTGATTAAGGCAGCCGCCGATATTGACATGGACCTCGTTCGTGCTGCGATAGACGACTGGCCGCGCAGAATAAAGGCCTGTATTCAAAATCGCGGGGGTCATTTTGAATAAACTTTATTACTATAAGAATTTATGTTTTATTAAGTTAATTTTGCTATATAAATGTTTACATAAATAATAAACATGTCTAAATTATTTCATATTGCACATGTGACAGAACTTATGACCTGACTATGTATATATTTATCTTGGGCACGCTCTGTTTCCTAAACGGCTTGATGGATTGTAGCCAGAGTGACGCTGAGTATATAAAAATATATATTTTTTAAATGGCCGGTTTTTGCGACATATTATACGTCGAAAAAAATATTTTTTTTTAAACCTTAAAAAATATATTTTATAAAGAGTTTCATAAATAAAAAATAAACTTAAATATTGAAAAAGCAGTGAGGACATTTTATTTTATAATAACCTAATTTGTTATTGAAGAGGCCCCCGTCCAAGACATGTGTTTTTTTTTTGCTTTATATCTTGTGCGATGGTATAGACCCCTTCGTCTGCGACTCTCAATTACAAATCACCGGTTTGTAGATCTCATAATCATGTTATTTCTGTCACTTCTATCATACAACTTTCTCTAATCCCATATCACTTGTATTTTTAGCCCGGGAGTCCGGGGGGGCTGCATGCCGCTATAAAAGTCAGGCAAATACGTCCTCTACAGGGAACAGTTCCACTCTGCCAGGTCATCGTGAGAGTACCCACTCTCGAGATCAGTGGGTTACGTAGTTAAGGACGAATATTTATCCAGCGAGTAAGTAAGCGTAGCGAGCAGATTGTTATTGCTATAAATCTTAGTACATTAATAGTAGTTTATACTCATAAACTGCTGCATAATGGAGGGCATTAATACTCGAGAGTCGGTTTATGAAACGAGACTAAGGCGAGTTTCATAATAATATCGCTCGAGAGTTTTAATGCCTAATTATGTACAGATATACTAGTTTATCTACACACATATCATAAGCTCTCTTTGATGTGTTCAGGAACCGCATGTTTGACCGGCATTGTGGCATTGATCATTGCTATGCAGTTGTTTAGCTTGTTCTGTAGTACCAACTTCACAGACAAACTAGGGGCGGCACGCAGGCGGGCGTCGGCGTTCGAAATTTGAATGTCATAATTTGACAAATTTTGGAACATTATGGTCATAATGATCAATATTCGGATAAGAAATGAGTTTTACCAAGAAGTTTATCATTATGCTGGTCGTAACGTGTGGTTTTTAGACGCAGTAAAGAGGGTCTATGATACGTGTGTAGATAAAAGACATAATAAAGGCTGGAAGTGAATCAGCTTGTGGCAACACTGAGGTCAATAACCGACTGAGATTTATCCTATGTAAAATTAAAATATACGGAAGACCTGGCTTCGGCCTTAAAAAACAAAACTACGGAAGACTCGGCTTTGGCCTTAAAAACAAGAAATACGGAAGACCTGGCTTCGGCCTTTCGAAACCTCGGAAACGGAATAAGAAGATGTAAACACTGAAGACATGGCTGTACGGCTTTGATTGCTATTGCCTTTCCCTATGGATAAAGACGGAAAAAAAAAAAAAGGTAAAATTAAAATATAAATTGTTTTCTTGTGTAATTAAACTACAATTCTTGTTGTATTTAATAGGATAATCATAAATATACGTGTGACTATAAATATTTTATGTGAGTGACTTGTATTTGATTCAAACTGGCCAATTGTTTTTCGGTTACAGAAATTTGTCTTTGTCATTGTTATTCTCGGTTCGGAGTGATTTCGTTCTACTTTCTGTGTATTTTAAGCGAAAACATAACATCTGGAATCTAATTTCAACCAAATAAATCACGTAAGTGGCAATCATTTCGAACTCGGCTCAGCTGACATAACCTCAATTGGCTGACAATTATTCTGGTAGTTTGTTGACACTGATACATACTATTTTCCTTTCATATCTATAATGGACAGTCGCATGCAGACCCGTCAAGCACGCCAAGTAGAATCCCAACTTAACCTGGCATTAGAAGAACTAAAACTATCTAGGGAATTGTGTAGCCAGTTGACTTGTGAACGGGAGGACAATGAAAAGATATTGCTAGAAGCATTAGGTAATAATAATAAACTAAAAACCGAGCTGTCTACTTTACACTCACAATATGAAAATGTACTTGAAGAACAAAATAGGTCAAAAATGATAATTCATGGTTTTGATCAGTGCGCTGCTGAATATGAGTTTGCTTTGAAGAGAATTTCTACCCTGGAAAAGGACCTGTCTGATGCCCACAACCAAATCACACAATTAGAAGAGGAGTCTCATGGTTCAGCAGCACAAAAATCCCAAAATTTATTTGAGGAATTGATATTAGCGGATAAGTCGACCGGCCAAGTTTCTGTTGCATGTAGTGATGTGTCGAGTGCAGTGATTGATTTGACTCATGAAGACTCAGTGGTGGGCACTGGTTCAACATGCAGCAAAAACGCATCCAAAAGATATGTTAAAATTAAAAAACACATCACTCAAACATCAAAAAAATTAAAATCTCATAAAAATCTCAATAAAAGTTTATATAATAAGAGTAAAATAGATATTTTGGAAAAGTTTAAAATGTGTATGGCAGAGTTAGAAATTAATAAAACAAAATATGAGAAAGACCTGCAAAATCTTGAGTCTGAACTTGCCACTGTCAATGGCTGCTTGAGATCTATTACTGCCCGCTATGAAAAATCTCAAGAGGCCATTGAGGAGTACTCCCTGGCCATGGATGAGCTGCTTAAACTGTCTCATAGTAATCAGGAACGCTATGACTCTTTGGTGGCCAATCATTTGTGTGACTGCCAACGTTCCTTGCAACAGCCGGAGAGACCAGCTTCAACCACGAGCCTTGAAATAAGTATCCGACCCAGGATTTCAGGGTCGCACAAAAGCATCACAAGCAAAACTGTCATGTTTTGTGATGAAATTGGAAGAAACTTAGGCATATTATTGAATAAGTTGGGACACTCAGTCATAAATAACTGTTTACCAAACTCCAGTTTTCATGATGTTATGCAAAAAATAACAAAGACACTTGATCTGACACCTGAATCAAACTTAATACTCATGTTTGGAAATAGGGGTGAGGTAAACAAATGGGACCTAATTAAATATTTTGAAACACTTTGCTCACTGAATGTTAATAAAATTGTTATGTTTACATTCCCATACAGTAAAAGATTGCCACAAGCTGAAAATGATCTTAGATATAAGCTAAATATGACATTACATACAATGTCATATAATAATAGTTTGATTCATTTGATTGACTCTAACAATTATGTTAGTAATAATGTTTATTTGACCAAAGGTAGTTACTACCTTTCAGATTTTTACAAACGACAGGTAGCTGTGTCGCTATCTTATTCTTTTAGTATTACAGCCAAGAATTTGGCTAACCTGACTGCTTCTATTGAGCACAGACAAGGTATATTGGAAGACATTCCAAGTAATTTAAATTAGTTTTTAAGACAACAGAGGAAATCTCTAGCATACATAAGCCAATAAATATATCAAGCAAGCATAGGAGATCAAAAATGTGTAATATCTTGCCCGAATTAAATAAGTCAAAAAAGTCTAATAATATCCCAATATTAAATAATATTCAGACAAAGGGTAAGCCCCACTAAAATATTACCCATCAAAACATGCAGGGGCTACCTGGCAAAGAACTTGTATTAGAATTATTTCTTAATAATTCGGACACTGATGTTATTTGTAATACAGAACATTGGCTAAAGGAAAATATGATGTCTTTTAACATAAATAATTACAAAATTGTCAGTTGTTACAATAGAAAGACTGCTGATAGAGGTGGTTCTTTAATCTTAGTAAAAAATAATATTAAGGTGAAACAACGGAAAGATATTCTTACACTTACTGTGGAAAGACAAATAGAGGTATCTTGTGTTGAGTTAGATAGCCATATTATTGTTTGTGTCTACAGACCTCCGAGAGATGAAAACGGCCATGGAAATTTTGAAATATTCGAGAAAATTATGGAGGAAGCCCTCATTAAACTTTGTAATAACAGAAAAAAGTTAATTATTTGTGGCGATCTTAATGTAGATCTGCTTGTAGATACAACACTGAAGCGACGATTAATAACTCTGTTCAAATCATTTAATTTATGTCATGTATTTCTAGAGCCGACTAGAATTACACTTACCAGCCAAGCTTAGATAACGTTTTTTGTGACTGTGCATTCACAAGTAAAAATTTAATTAACTGTTTACCATCCGATCACAGTGGTCAAACAGTTTCATTCCAAATTACTAGTGAAAATAAGACTGATCCATCATTTTATAGGCCTATTACATCCCATAGACTAGAGATGTATATGAAAAACTTTGATATGGGTTTGCCAGTACCGGATTTTGATGAACAGAACCCGAACAAAATCTATTCTGACTTCTTCAACATTATTCAAACAGAATTCAATACAGTTTTTAAATTAAAGAAAGTCAGTGCCAACAACGGTAAATCTAAATTTAATGACTGGGCAACATTTGGAATTCGTAAAAGTAGAGCTATCTTGTATGATCTTTATGAACAAAAAACCTATAACTTTGATATAAAATTTCATGACTATGTTAAAAAATATTCCAAAAATTTCAAGTTGGTTTGTAGAACTGCAAAAACTTTACACATAAATAGAAAAATACAAAATTCAAATAAAAGAATGAAAACGGTTTGGCAAATCATAAACCGTGAAACTGGCAAAGTTATACCCAGGGATAATGATTTATGCTTAAAGATAGGTGATGATGTTGTTAAATCCAACGCTGAGGTAGCTCGAGCTTTTGAAACATTCTTCACCAATGCACCCTTACTCACAACAGAGCGTCTAAATTCATCTCCATATGAAGCAGAGACTTTGTTAAAAAACAGCACTAGCATCAGTAATGTAGATTTTAAATTTTATCATGTATGTCCCCAGGATATTGTCAAAACGTATAGATTACTTAACTTAAAAAATACTGAAGACCTGTGGGGTATGTCAGTCAAAGCCATTGGTTCAATAATACTTGTTATAGCCCAACACCTAGCTTATATATTTAATAAATGTGTTGATGATGAAGCTTTTCCAGACCTCATGAAACACAGTAAACTTATACCTCTGTTCAAGTCGGGAGACAAGTGTGATCCGTCAAATTTCAGACCAATAACGGTTCTTCCAGCACTAAGTAAAATTTTTGAAAAGATTATACTCAATCAAATGCTCCCACACTTCAACAGTACAAAACAACTCCACGCCAAGCAATACGGTTTCACTAGGGGTAAATCGACTACGGATGCAGGTATTACCCTTATATCTCATATTTATTCTGCATGGGAAGCCGTACAGGATGCTATCGGTGTTTTTTGCGATCTGTCGAAGGCATTTGATTGTGTTGATCATAACACGTTACTAATGAAATTAAATCATTACGGAGTTAGAAATAAAGCGTTGTATCTACTAAGATCATACCTAAGCAATAGAATTCAAAAGGCAGAAGTCAACGGCGTTAAATCTGATGGATCGGGGGTAAAAATTGGCGTTCCACAAGGTTCCATATTAGGCCCTTTCTTATTCCTGGTATATATTAACGATCTGCCTTTTATGGTGGAGAAATTGACTAACATAGTGTTGTTTGCTGATGACACTTCACTGGTCTTCAAAATTGAAAGACAAAAAGAAGATTTTGATGATGTCAATATAGTATTATCTTTCACCTTGAATTGGTTCACAGTTAACAATTTATTGTTAAATGCTGGTAAAACCAAATGTATCAAATTCTCACTTCCAAATGTCAGGCAAGTTGGAACCAGTTTAGTGTTGGACAGCAATACGTTAGAATTAGTAAATGACACGAAGTTTCTTGGAATAACCATTGATAACAAATTGCAGTGGGGACCCCACATAGAAAAATTGGCTGGTAAATTAAGTTTTGCGGCTTACGCTGTTAGGAACATCAGACAAAACACGGATGTGGCTACATTTAGGCTAGTATATTTTAGTTACTTTCATAGTGTCATGTCCTATGGTATCTTGTTGTGGGGAAAAGCAGCGGATATTCAAACTATTTTTATTTTACAGAAAAGAGCTATTCGAGCAATTTATAATTTAAAACGAACAGACTCCTTAAGACAGCTTTTTAGAGAAATTGACATACTAACTGTAGCTAGTCAATTTATTTTCGAAAATATAATGTATGTACGCAAGAACCTTACAAAATTTCCCAAACTTAGCGATAGCTGTAATGTTAACCTAAGAAATAATCACAGACTATGTGCGCCCCGTTTTAGACTCGGGAAGGTTAGCTATTCTTTCAAGGGTCAATGCATTCTCTACTACAACAAGATACCTCTGGAGATCTTGACATTGCCATTTGAGCAATTTAAAATCCATGTTAAAGCGACTTTGTCGAAAAGGGGATATTACAATGTTCAAGATTACTTAAATGATGGGTCTGTATGGGGTTAATTTGGCTCAACACAGACCTTGCTGTTAATAATTTTGTAATTATTTATTCCTGCTTATTAATTATGATAATGACTAAATATTATATTTTGTATTAGTTAAGCATAAGCAATTTTTAAAAAGAGATCTAAAAATCAATCTGTGGGAGTTTCTACGCCCTTCTTCTCCCACAGTGGTCCAATTTAGAGAAGAGGCAAAAAATAACGATTGCTAAGTATATGTAAATATCTACAGTAATAAAGACATTTGGTATTTGGTATTTGAATCCACAGAAATGCGAATTATACCCCTGTTCCAGCCAGGTCTCCCCGGAAGTGCTATCAGAAGTCTATTCCGTAGCCCCAGGGTTAAGATTACTGGACAAATCCAACTTTACTTTATTGGGTGCACCAGTCTTCCCCGAGGGTATCCCGGGTGTCTTATCGGCCAAAACAAGAGCTCTCTTAGCATCCAAGGATCACTTACAACAACTCCCAGCCCACGTCGCACTAACAATCCTGAGGAGTTGTCTGTCAATTCCCAGGCTTACATACACGTTGCGTACGGCTCCGACGTGGCTTTGTAGGGAGGAATCCACTGAGTATGATAACGTACTGAAGACCTCATTAGAATCGATTATCAATATCGAAATGGCTTCCACTCAGTGGTGCCAAGCAGCTTTGCCCATCAGGCACGGTGGTTTAGGCATTCGACGGTTGCGCGACACCGAGCTGCCGGCCTTCTTGTCTTCGTCGTATGGGGTGCGCTCTTATTTTAAATATCCATGGTGATGGTTTTCGTATCCCCTTCGCGGAGGAGGCATTAGGGTTATGGCATGATTGGTGTACGTAAAGTACTCTGTGCTTTTGGGATAGTATATATTCGTCCCGCTTGCCATAGAAACTACCGGGGTCTGGGGAGTGCAGGGCAAGGCATTCATTAGGGAAATAGGGCGCCGCCTGAGGGACCGTGGCTATGACCGCCGCTCCGGGTCTTATCTTATGCAGAGGATCTCCCTCGCAGTGCAGAGCGGAAACGCCGCCAGCGTGATGGGGACCTTTGCATCTGATATGTTCCGGGGCCTTTTATTTTCTTAGTGTGTTTGTGTGTGTGTGTGTGTGTGTGTGTTTATTGCATATTTAAGTTTTGTACAAAGCAGTTGACTGATTCTGTACATTAATTGATTTTCATTATAATTTAGTTATATATATATATATATATATATATATATATATATATATATATATTGATAATATGTATATTAAACCTTGATATATGTATGTACACTCGGCGCCACGAATAAAGAGCTCTCGGAGAAACTGGCGGGGATTACTGCGCATGTGTACAGTCGCGGCATAATTCCGAAGTGCGTTTTTAGGGTTAGTGTGAAGGAATGAGTGTTCAGGACTTTCTTCACTTCTATTTTTTCTCTGTTTGATATTTTGTTGATTGGCATATTAGCCGATGTAAATAATGGACTTTGTGTCAAATAAACTATAGGTACTCTCTATTGACAACATTTGTTAACGTCAAGGTTGAAACCTATATATAAATAACCCCCTAGCATAGAATGCCCCTAGTCACTAGGGCCTAGTGAATATAGATACTTGTAGTAATAGTCCTGCACACTCTTTTCTTCCCGCTGACCAATAATTTGTAATTCGACCGGGGCGAAAGATAACGTTGGGTAATATTGTATGCGACTGTACTCAAGAAGCTTCGAGACGTGCTTTCGGTGCGGGCATCGGGAAGCGACTGATCAACGAATCAGGTGCCGGCGCTGACTACCGCCCCCGTCGCTCCTCACTTCCCCGCGCCAAACACTTGTGAAAAGTGACTACTGCGCATTCAAGGACAAAGCTCTTTAGTCGTGGCGCCCTTAGTGTAAAAAAATAACAAGTAGACAAAATATTTGGAGATAAAGGCTTGTTCAACTTAACTTGCTTACGTTTTGTAACACAAATGTACTAAGATTGTAGCCCCTACGGCGCACAAAATATCTACAGCACGGTTGGCTGTGTCCCCATTTTCAGAGTTATATTACAGTGTGTCTGAATTCGTTTCGACTTTGCCGCAAAAAGTTTGAAACTGGTGGTATACAGGGTAACACATTAGTGACTCCGTCCAATATGGCCTCATTTTGTATCAATTTTAATGAAGACTATTTACAATTCGGCTTATTACAGTCCTATTTATGACTGTAATAAGCCGTTTTATTGCAAAAAAAATAAAATGTTGTCAAAACCGTGTTGATCATAATCGGAAAAAGTTTGAGATAAACGCCCAAATGATTCCAAATGGTTTAAATTTTGTCCCTAAAACATAACATGGCGTCACGCCTTTTCCCATACGGGGTGGCAGAGACACAGTCGTGCCCACGTTTAGCCAGCTATTTATTTTGCGTGACAGTGGGCTAGTCCATTGCCGCAGCAACGAAGATTGTGTCCCTTTAACCATTAAAAATAACACAGCTCGTTTCAGATATGTCATGTATATTTAAAATTAAAAAATACCACAGGGATGACGCTCACCCCCACACACTGAAAGCTAAAAGGGTGGAATTGAATATGACAGGCACTTGCGAGCTTTTCAGTTGCAGTTAAAAAAGCTTTGCAATAAATTATGAATGTATTGGGAATGATTGGAAAAACGTACTGAAATTAATTAGGTACAAGTTGAATTGCGTTTAATTATTATAAAGTAAAAATTTTAATAGGGAGTAGTGCATGTTGGCCTAACGAGTGGCTCTTCTTCCGTGACAAACCATATTAAACTTGACTTTATTATAATTAAACTTTTTAGCTAGCAAGCACTATAAATTTAAACATACATATTTACATACAGATACATGCATTGTTTCTGGGCCCCACTCTAGGATACCTGTTGTATCGTGGGTACCAGAAACAGCGAAGACGTCACACACATACTTGGGGATTTTTTTTCTTCCTCCCCAGCTAGGATCCTGGACCCGGGACCGAATCGCTTACAAAGTTATGAACCTAACGTTTCAACTATTCTTAACGTTTTTAGTGAAGTGTTTTAACTAACCTCTGTGAGGTTAAAACCTCCCCCCACCATACGAGAGTCCTGGATCCACCACTGAACACACATGCCACATGCACGTGAGCTACGTCACGAGGACCAGCTAGAACATACATACCCACACACATACAAACACATATACACGTCACGTAACGAGAAGATTGCAACCTCCTATGAGTATTCTCTGTGGAATTCCGCACCGCGAATATTGAAACGGTTACAAATCAAACGCGATTGCTTTTCCATTGACAAATTGATTGCGTTTGCGTCGTGTTATTGCTGTTGTCCTAAAGAAGCCCTTGCACCTTCAGCTTACTTTTCGAGGATTAGGAATTCAAATGTTAAATAAATGTCGTATTTAAAAACTAAAGTCGTAGTAAAGGATGTCCAAGTTGTGATATTAACTAGTCTTACACGAGAAACCGTTGTCTCAAATAACTTATATAAAGTTGTTTAGGAAATCATTCCTAAATACGTTTCCTACGTACGTTTCCTGTTACCTGTTTACACAAGGAAAATTGTTTCTTGCTTTTTGACAGAATTTGGGCTCAGTAAGTAACCGACACGATGCAGAGAAACTTGTTACATAACGATTACTTTAACTTTGCCGCCCGACGCTTCCCGGTTTTAGTAGCTGAAAGTAAAACAAAATTGAATCTAGTAGCAATGTAATGAAAACGACTTGGCAAATTATAAACAGAGAGACTGGAAAGGCCAAAGCTACACATAATAACTTCAAGCTTAAGATAGATAATCAATTGCTAAGTACAGACCTAGAAGTAGCAAAAGCTTTCGAAAATTTCTTTACGGACATTCCAGTTTCAACAACCAAGTCTTTAAATTCATCTCCCGCTGCTGCTGAATCTATACTTAAACAAAACTTTGAGGAATGTAAAACAGATTTTAAATTTAGGCACGTAAATAATGAAGACATTGTAAAAGCGTTTAAATCCCTGGAAATGAAAAAGACAGCTGACGCCCATGGTCTATCAGTAAAAATTATTAGTTCCATTGTAGATTGTATTGCACCTCACCTTTGTTGTATATTTAATCAATGTATAGATAGTGGTGTGTTTCCTGACTTGATGAAACTAAGTAAAGTTATACCTTTATTCAAAGCTGGTAGTACATCAGACCCCACCAATTTTAGACCCATATCGATACTACCAACGCTTAGCAAAATATTTGAAAAACTCATACTTAATCAATTGCAAAGTCATTTTTATCTCAATAATTTAATTCATATTGCTCAGTTTGGTTTCACAAAGGGTCGTTCAACAGCCGATGCTGGTGTTGAACTAATCGACAATATTTTTGATGCCTGGGAAGACGCAATGGATGCAATAGGTGTCTTCTGCGATCTATCCAAGGCTTTTGATTGCGTCCATCATGACACTCTTGTCAGGAAGTTACGCCATTATGGTGTAAAAGATCAGGCACTTGGCCTTCTGGAGTCATATCTAACAGATAGGGTTCAGATGGTCGATGTTAATGGGAAAAGATCACCTGGGTCTTCAATAAGTATGGGCATACCGCAAGGTTCAATTCTTGGTCCTTTCTTGTTTTTAGTATATATTAATGATTTACCTTACCTTGTTAAAGCAAAACATGGGTTAGTATTGTTTGCCGATGATACTTCTTTGATATTTAAAGTTAAAAGACAGCAATCAAATTATGACGAGGTAAACAATGCTATCTCTAGTATAGTGAACTGGTTTACTGTTAACAATTTATTACTTAATGAAAAGAAAACTAAATGTATTAAATTCGTGTTACCCAATGTGAACCCGGTAACTACAGACATATTTATAAAAGGACAGAGATTGGACCTTGTGCAGTCGACTGTCTTTTTGGGCATTACTTTAGACGCCAAACTAAAATGGGATCCTCATATAAATAAATTGTCGAACAGACTTAGTTCGGCAGCGTTCGCAGTTAAAAAAATTAGAGCTCTTACCGACGTAGACACCGCTAGACTAGTCTACTTTAGTTACTTTCATAGTCTAATGACCTATGGTATTTTATTGTGGGGTCACGCTGCGAATGCTAATAGTATATTTATTCTGCAGAAACGGGCTGTTCGTGCAATTTATAGATTAGGGCCTAGAGTGTCACTGAGGGAAAAGTTTAAAGAAATCAATATTCTGACATTTGTGTCTCAATATATCTATGACAATCTTGTGTATGTAAAAAGAAATATAACTAATTTTCAGAAGTACAGTGATATACACAATTTTAATACTAGAAATAAAGACAAGTTGGTTGCTTATGTAAGCCGGCTACATAAAATTAGTAATTCTTTTAAAGGCAATTGTATACGCTATTACAATAAGGTCCCTACTGATATTAAAAACTTACCTTTAGACAAGTTTAAAATAATAACAAAACAGAAATTGTATAAAAAAGGTTACTACAGGATATCTGATTACTTAGAGGACAGATGTCCATGGGAATAGATTGTTTGAGTAACAGGCTGTTTCGATATATAATTAGCATTCATTTTGTAATTTGACAATATTTTATTTAAAAAAGGAAACGCAAAAGATGCGACGACTGTGGAGTTTCTTCGGTGAGCTCTTCTCCACAGATTCCGCCATTGGGTTAGTGAACTCACCCAAAAAAATGTAATGACGGATCTAAGTGATGTAACAACATCCTATGGAAATAAATGATTTTTGATTTTGATTTTTGATTTTAAACAAGATGTCCTGGGAACTTGAAATTTGGTACAAAGGTGTATCATGAAGAATATTAAGCGAAAAATCTGAAAACCGATTTTTTGCCTCTTCTCTACATTGGACCACTGTGGGAGAAGAAGGGCGTCGAAACTCCCACAGATTTATTTTTAGATCTCTTTTAAAAATAGGTTGTGCTTAACTAATACAAATATGAAAAAAAATATTGTTATGATTAATAAGCAGGAATAAACAATTACAAAATTATTAACAGCAAGGTCTGTGTTGAGCCAGATTAACCCCATACAGTCCTGTCATTTAAGTAATCTTGAACATTGTAATATCCCTTTTTCGACAAAGTCGCTTTAACATGCTTTTTAAATTGCTCAAATGACAATTTCAAAATCTCCAGAGGTATCTTATTGTAGTAGAGAATGCACTGACCCTTGAAAGAATCGCTAACCTTCGCGAGTCTTAATCGGGGCGCACATAGTCTGTGATTATTTCTTAGGTTAACATTACAGCTATCGCTAAGTTTGAAAAATGTTGTAAGGTTCTTGCGTACATACATTATATTTTCGAAAATAAATTGACTAGCTACTGTTAGTATGTAAATTTTTTTAAAAAGCTCTCCTAAGTAGTCTGTTCGTTTTAAATTATAAATTGCTCAAATAGATATTTTTTTTGAAATAAAAATAGTTTGAATATCCGCTGCTTTCCCCCACAACAAGATACCATAGGACATCACACTATGAAAGTAACTAAAATATACTAGCCTAGATGTAGCCATATCCGTGTTTTGTCTGATGTTCCTAACAGCGTAAGCCGCAGAACTTAATTTACCAGCCAATTTATCTATGTGGGGTCTCCACTGCAATTTTCTATCAATGGTTATTCCAAGAAACTTCGTATCATTTACTAATTCTAACGTGCTGTTGTCTAACACTAAACTGGTCTCAAATTGCCTGACATTTGGAAGTGGGAATTTGATACACTTGGTTTTACCAGCGTTTAACAATAAATTATTTACTGTGAACCAATTTAAGGTTAAAGACAATACACCATTAACATCATCAAAATCTCCTTTTTGTCTTTCAATTTTGAAGACCATTGAAGTATCATCAGCAAACAACACTATGTCAGTTAATTTCTCCACCATGAAAGGCAGATCGTTAATATATACCAGGAATAAGAAAGGGCCTAATATGGAACCTTGTGGAACGCCAATTTTTACACCCGATCCATCAGATTTAACGCCGTTTACTTCTGGCCTGCCTTTTGAATTCTATTGCTTAGGTACGATCTTAGTAGATCCAACGCTTTATTTCTAACTCCGTAATGATTTAATTTAATTATAAGCGTATTGTGATCAACACATCAAACGCCTTCGACAGGTCGCAAAAAACACCGATAGGATCCTGTGTGGCCTCCCATGCAGAATAAATATGAGATATAAGGGTAATACCTGCATCCGTAGTCGATTTACCCCTAGTGAAACCGTATTGTTTGGCGTGGAGTTGTTTGTACGGTTGAAGTGTGAGAGCATTTGATTGAGTATAATCTTTTCATATATTTGACTTAGTGCTGGAAGAACAGATATTGGTCTGAAATTTGAACGATCATCCTTATCTCCCGACTTGAACAGAGGTATCAGTTCACTGTGTTTCATGAGGTCTGGAAAGCCCCATCGTCAACACATTTATTGTGTGTTGTGTCCCTTGTGACAATGATGTGTGTGTGTGTGTGTGTTTACATCGTTTCACGGTTTATTATTTGCCAAACTGTTTTTATTCTATTATTTGAATTTTGAATTTTTCTATTAATGTGTAAAGTTTTTGCAGTTTTTCAAACCAACTTGAAAGTTTTGAAATATTTTTTAACATAGTCATGAAATTTTCGATCAAATTTATAGGTTTTTTGATCATCAAAGTCATACAAGATAACTCTACTTTTACGAATTCCAAACGTTGCCCAGTCATTAAATTTAGATTTACCGTTATAGTCACTGACTTTTATTTGAAAACTTTATTGAATTCTGTCTGAATAATGTTGAAGAAGTCTGATTAGATTTTGTTTGGGTTCTGTTCATTAAAATCCGGTACTGGCAAATTTATATCTAAGTTTTTCGTGTATGTCTCTAGTCTATGGGATGTAATAGGCCTATAAAATGATGAACCAGTCTTATCCTTAATAGCAATTGGGAATGAAACTGTTTGACCACTGTGATCGGAAGGTAAGCAGTTAATTACACTTTTACTTGTGAATGCAAAGTCACAAAAAACGTTATCTAAGCAAGTTTGGCTGGTAAGTGTAAATCTAGTCGGCTCTAAAAATACATGACATAAATTAAATGATTTGATTAAAGTTATTAATCGTTGTTTCATTATTGTTCCTACAAGCAAATCTACATTAAGATCGCTACAAATAATTAACTTTTTTCTGTTATTACATAGTTTAGTGAGGGCTTCCTCCACTTTTTATTTTTTTTATTTAGCCATTGAGGTGTCCCACTGCTAATCAAAGGCATCCCCCTCTTTCGTCCACACTTCCTTGGTCTGTGCCACCTCCGGCCACCTCCAGCCACCCCGGCAAAAACTTGTCGAGGTCGTCCCGCCATCTCCATTTAGGCCTGCCTCTACGTCGGTATCCGTCCTGTGGCATCCAGTTAGTGGCGATTTTCGCCCATCTATCTGGGTGCATGCGACTTACGTGGCCGGCCCAGTTCCACTTTAGCTTAGCGGTCTGTGCACCCACATCAGCGATGCCAGTTAAGGAGCGCAGTGTGGTGTTCCTTATGCGGTCCGTCCTACGAACACTTAGGATGCTGCGCTACGTTGCTCGCTGGCAAACGTTGAGTTTGGACTTCTGAAGTTCGGTCAAAGACCATGTCTGAGCGCCGTAGGTTAGGAAAGGCAGGATACACATGTCGATGAGCTTGCGCTTGAGGGTCAGCGGAAGGTACCCTTTATGAAGGTCCATGAAGGAGCTTATGAGCTCCTTCATGGACCAGTAGCTCTTCCAAGCGTTAGAAATGCGTCTATCAATTTCTCTATCCTGCCTGTTTTCGAAGGAGGCTATCTGGCCCAAGTAAATGTACTCATCGACATAATGTATTTCCTGCCCATCTGTACCTGACCCTACGTTTGACATTGTGAGTCATGGCCTGGGTTTTTGAACGATTCATCTTCAGTCCAACCTTAAGGCTTGCATTGCTGAGTTCCTGTAACATACGCTGGAGCTCGGGTGCAGATGGGGCAAACAGGACAATATCGTCGGCAAAGCGAAGGTTAGTAAGTCTTCTGCCACCAATGTCTATGCCTCGGTCTGCCCACGGGACCGCCAGCTTCTTGAAGACTTCCTCGAGGGTGCAGGTAAACAGCTTCGGAGATAGCGGGTCTCCCTGTTTGATGCCTCTCTCTATGGGGAATGATGGTCCGGCTAGATGTAATTTTATATCGGCTGTACTATTATGGTAAATACTTTCCAGAATGTTCTTCCATAATTTTTTCAAATATTTCGACATTGCTATGGCCTTTTTCATCCCTCGGTGGCCTGTAGACACAAACAATAATTTGGCTATCTAACTCAACACAGGATACCTCTATTTGTCTTTCAACAGTAACTGCAAGAATATCTTTCCGTTTTTTCACCTTAATATTATTTTTCACTAAGATTAAAGAACCACCTCTATCAGCAGTCTTTCTATTGTAACAACTGACAATTTTGTAATTATTTATGTTAAAAGACATCATATTTTCCTTCAACCAGTGTTCTGTAACATAAATAATATCAATGTCAGATTTTTTTAGAAATAATTCTAATACAAGTTCTTTGCCAGGTAGCCCCTGGATGTTTTGATGGGTAATATTTAACTGGGGCTTACATTTTGACATATTTAGTGGCTCTTCTATGCTAGAGATTTCCTCTATTGTCTTATGAACTAATTTAAATTACTTGGAACAGATTCCAATGTTGCATGCAAAGTATGATTAACAGGTGAGTTCCCAATAGGGGTGCATGTCATATTACTCTTAACATAAGCTGATGTGAAGTTGAACTTGGTTAAACCAACTATAGCTGCGTCGCATATATTATAAGCTAACAATGTAGCTACTAATTTTTTATATTTTTTAGACAGGTACAATGTATCGTGTGTCAGAGTAAAGTTATGAATAAAATTATTCATGTCAAAATATAAAATAGCATCGCTGTGATGACATGTTAAATTAAATAAATGAATATTCATTCTATGCACAGATTTGTTCTGTAGTTCTGTCAAATTACAGGCATATGGAAAATTGCATAGTATAAATTTGCATTTCATCCTACTATGTAAGTCTACTCGTTATGTAAGTCTACAAAAAACATTTTTATTCAAATCATTCCGACTAATGTTTGAATGATTTCCTATCATAATTACAATAGTGCTGTACTCATCATAGATACCGCGACTAATTATCTTCACAAGATCTACAAATGAACTATTTGGACAGCAAATGTTCGTTACTTTTTGCTTAAGCCGGTAATGTAATAGAGGCCCAAATCCTGCTACTACTTTGTCGGAGAACAACAGAGTTTTTCTCTGAGCACATATTTTGGTAGCTGGCGGTACACGAGTGGAGGTGAGTGGCGGGACACACGTGTAGGAGTGCGGTTTGATGCACGTGGCGGCGGTTGGCGCGGCATTCGCGGCAGGGGGCGCGGCATTCGCGGCAGCGAGCGTCGCAACGTGCGCAACGGCGAACGGCGCGGCCCTCGGGGCAGCGTGCGGCATGACACACGCCTCAGCAGGGACAGCGAGCAGCGCGGTGCTCGCGCTGTTGAGCTGCGAGGTGCCTCCTCGACGACGACGGCGACGCTGTTTTTCGGTCGGGACAGCGGTGGACGCTGCAACACTTTCGTTGAGAGGGGTCGAGACCAAAGTTAGTGATGTGGGCTCGTCCTCCTTGCTGGTCTCATTCTCCTCGTTCTCAATTAGAATGCCCACCGATTCCGCATTCTGGCGTTGTAGCTGAACTAACTCAGATGTCGCGGCTCTGAGTTCTGCTAACTCACTTTGTTCTTTGGCATAACATTGTAGTGTATTTGCTAGGAGGTCATGTAGATGTTGGCTTTCTACTCGGGCCAGTCGGACTCGCCCGTGAAGGGTTCCGTTGTAGCAAGTAATTATGTGACTGGATGTTTGTGTTGTGACTTTGTTTTTCAAAGTGTTTGTATGAAAGACAACTTTCTCTTTGCGGTTTTTAATAATTGTTTTATATCTTAAAAAATGCTTATTTTATTTTGTTCGAACCAATTTTCGTTGAAAGTGTGTATTGAGAGACACAGCATTTTTTTTGTAGATTTTTCACTCTCTAACTTTATAAGTTAGAGGGGGGGGACACATTTTTCCACCTTGGAAGTGTCTGTCCCTTTAACAATTTACTTTGAGGAAAAATGTTTTCAGGAACCTCAACATCATTTTTAAAGACAGGACACCCCACAAAGATAGGTTTGATGAAAAAAAAAATGTTTTCAGTTCCATGCATTATTTTTAAATAAAAATCGTAAAGCAGTTCACAGAATACATAGTCATAGTCATAGTCATTTATTTGCTTAAAATATGGTACATGTCAGATGTTACTAAAATTATGTTTTTCGCATATTTTACCTAATAAGGCATGCAAATATATATTATATTATATTAAAACACTAAGCTAATAATTCATTTCTATAAAAAAACATGTATTCTAAGTATCTATGTAAAATGTCAAAATAATTCTTACTCATGTCAAATAACTTAGCTTAAATAATAATAATCTTTACATTTATCTGTCAAAAAAATCTTCTTTGTTGTAGAAACATTTATCGACTAACCATTTGTGTAGGTGGTTCTTAAAAAGAGGCAGTGGTAAATTTTTGAATGCTAGTGGCAGATTGTTGTATAATGTTGTTTCTCTACGGAACCCTAAAAACTAGGGAATGTCTAGTTGTAAAGTTAAAATCATTTTACTGTGCCATGATTGACTAAATATACTCACATATATGCCTACAATAGATTTTTATTGCACGGTTATAGGGCTTAATACGATTTATTAACGTTAGCGACAGGGAACTTTAAATCCCAGCGGAATCTTTTCACGACCTTCAGTCCTACGTTTTTGGCTTTTTTCCTCATAAAAAGAATTTACTTCCTGAAAGTTCTCTGTCAGTTTGTTTGGTTTTTGCTGTAAATGTTGCTCGACGGCAAGGAATGGTGTTTTTCACGCGTTAGTTCGATTCGAAATTTTCGAACGGCTGGTTGGATTTTAATGAACGTGGTGTCTGTGGTTGACGATTGATGATTGCCTGCAGAAATACCAAGGGACGATGAAATAAAACGATTTAATCCCTATTGTTTAGACGACAAAACTACTAGATTACGTACTTATTAAATTTGAATAAATATTCAAATTATTTGTGCGTATTAAATTAATTGTGTTATTACTTAAATAGACCCGGGTAAGTTTGCTAGACTATTTCTACAAAAAGGCTGACTGAGCTTGTAGTACGTGTAAAGTTGGGAACCAGCGGAGATAATGATCGAAATATTTCAGTGTCCGACTGTCCGTTGTCCCTATCGCTTTGCTATCGAAATAATTCCATCTCTTGCTCAGTTTTATGTCTTCCTTCCTACATTTTCTTTGTTCGAGTTTCTAAGAGTTTGTTGTAGCCTTGACTTAATATATTTGTATTTTTGGCGTGCCTGAAATTCAACATCACGTTTTCAAGGAAGATCATCTGTATTTCCCATGGGTGCCAATAGGTAAATAAAAAATAATTTGGTGCTATTGTCAAAGCTTACCCTCGTCATATCAAAACGTCAATAAATACGATTCTAGGTATGTTTCACGATTATGATTTTGTATGTTTGTTTACACAGGGTGTTACACCTTTTCCCATAAGGGGTAGCATGGGCTCAGTTCAGCCAGAATTCAACACTGTGTAGCAAAAAGTCAGTAGAATCAAATCCTACATTTCCATACAGTGTACGGCTACTTAACAAATATGCAAACATTTACTTACCAGAATTTTCTTAGAGTTATCTGCAATTTCCAATCTATGAGAAGCCTTGGCCAAATCTGTTAGTCAGTAGTTTGGTTTAAGATTTAGTATTTTGCAGGAAATTGTCACCTAGGATCGTGAAAACTCTGCTGGAGTTTTCCATTAGCGAGTGAACACGATTTCACGATTTACACGGTGTGACAAAATATCACCACCGGAGGTGTAGGGGACTGCGATCGAAATCTCATTTCCTCGAAAGGCGTGCTTTATTTTGCCAATTGTAGGATCGATATTGAAAAATTAAATCAGAAACATTATTTGGGTATCATGGCTTACATTAGGTCTTTGACCGAACAACAAAACAAATCTGTGCATAGAATGAATATTCATTTATTTAATTTAACGTAACACCACAGAGATGATATTTTATATTTCGACATGAATAATTTTATTCATAAGTTTACTCTGACTCAGGATATGTTGTCACTGTGTAATAAATAGAGAAAATTAGTAGCTACATTTTTGGCATATTATATATTCTATGCAGCTATAATTGGTTTAACCAAGTTCAACTTGACATGAGCTGTTTTTATTGAACAGACTAATCAGAAACCTGCTTATGTTTAGGGTAAGATGATATGTACCCCTGTTGGGAATTTACCGGTTTACAACTTCTACTACTTCTTGCGTGCAACCAGTATGGGTTTAGAAGTGGAAGAAGATTTTGTTAAGAACACTTAAGATGTTGTTATGAAACTAGTCTCAACCATCACTCGTCATGTTGATAATGCCAACAAATTTATAGGCGTATTTTTGGATCTCCAAAAGGCGTTTGATAAGGTCTGTATTCTAATACTTCTCTCTCGGCTCGAAAACATAGGAATAAGTGGCCACCCAAAGAAATGGTTCCAAAATTACCTAACAGATCGTACTTAATCTGTGCGTGTCGTGAAAGTTCAGTGGAAGCATGTCGTGTACATACGGGGTACCTCAAGGCAGTACATTGGGCTCTAGTCTATTTCTTACATACATCAACAGCCTATGTATTCTAAATGCTGTCGAAACTGAGCTTCTTATGTTTGCGGATGACATAGTTTTAATATTTCAAGGACCTACCTGGGAAATTGTGAAACAACCTGCAGAATCAGGTTTGAGTACCGTAACTGCTTGGCTAGAGGATAATTTGTTGTCTCTCAATACATCTAAAACAAAATATCTTTACTTTAGCAAAACCGCGGCGGTTAGTCCCCAAGCTGACTTCAATTCATTCCCATGCATCAGAGAGATAACGAGTAACGATAACTGCAATTATGACACTCTGACTAGAAAATGAAACATTAGGTACCTCGGGGTAATAATTGACGATAAACTGCAGTGGTGTCCACATATTTCAGCCACATCTAAAAGGTTTCAGAAAAGTATATACGTTTTCAAAAACCTTCGAATATATGCAGATCTTAATATTTTAATAGAAAAATATAATGCTCTATGCCACTGTATAATTGATTACTGTATTTGTGCCTGAGGTGGTGCATCGAAAACATTATGTTGGAAGCAGAGCGTGCTCAACGTGCTGTACTTTGTAACTTTAGTCATGTTGTTTGCATCCTACCGACTATCAACCGCACTTGAACACAGCAAAGCTAAAGTACTAAGCATACGCCAATCCTACATATACAAATGTGTTAAATAGTATCACAGGTATCATGTACCTTTCCTTCCCGATAACAACAAGAGATTGTTCAGATGCCCAGTTCCTGTCATAAAAAGTTCCTTTGCCCAACGACAATTTAATGCTACTGCTCTGCGTCTCTATAATAAAATAAATAAATAAATAAATAAAATAATAAATATAATAAAATAAATAAATAATAGTCTGAATATCAAAAACCCTAATAACTACCAGATCAAAAACAAACACAAAAATTGGCTTATTGGAATTGATTATGACCCTACAGAAAACCTGTTACTGATAATAAATATTTTTTTTATTTTACTAAGTTTAAATACTGATTTAGTAAGCTATAACTACTTTAAACATAAATAGGCATAACACTTCAAGCACATACACATAACTCGTAAACACATAGTAACACCCTTACACATACAGTTACACTCTACACTCACCCCCTTACCAAATTTTTTTTTTGTTTTATTTTTAACGTTTGTAACTATTATTAATGTAATTATGCGAAGTACTTCTTTTTAGGGTTCCGTACCCGAAGGGTGCCAAACGGGACCCTATTACTGAGACTTCGCTGTCCGTCCGTCTGTCTGTCTGTCACCAGGCTGTATCTCATGAACCGTGGTAGCTGAAATTTAGTTGAAATTTTTGAGAAATTTTGGTAGATAGTTGAAATTTTCACAGATGATGTATTTCTGTTGCCGCTACAACAACAAATACAAAAATACAGAATAAATATTTAAGGGGGCTCCCATACAACAAACGTGTTTTTTTTGCTAATTTTTGATCGATATGGATAATGGTAGCAGGTAGACGCTTAAAATGTTCATAATATATTAAGTATTTGTTGTATGGGAGCCCCCTTAAACATTTATACTGTATTTTAGTATTTGTTGTTGTAGCGGCAACAGAAATACATCATCTGTGAAAATTTCAACTATCTACCAAAATAACTTTAAAAATAAATAATGAAATTAAAATCAAATTGATATTTAAGGGGTGCTCCCACACAAAAAATGTTTATTTTCGATTACTTCCCGTCACCCACGTGAAGTACGTACGTGTAATAGTACGAAACCCTTCGTGCACGAGTCTGACTCGCACTTGGCCGGTTTTTAAAAATATGTAATCGTAATTGTGTATAACGGGAATAAACTGTCTCCCAAGATACAGGTTACCCTAATTTGGGAACCAAGGAAATACTTCTGCTAAGGACTTGTTTTTTGAAATAAACGTATTTTTACTTTACTTTACTTTTACAATGTCTGTGTTAAGCCAGAATCTTGAATATTGTAATATCCCTTTTTCGACATACTTAATTGTAACATTTTTTTATATCGTATAACATAGGTTTCGTGTTACAATGACTAATACAAGATACCTATATCTCTTACAGAGAAACACTGTTTGTCTATGGTTTCGGAGATACCAAGAAAGTAATGACGTAAAGCGTAACCACCCAGGCCCTTCCACCAATGACCTTCACAGATGCATCAAACCGACATCGTAAAATCGTTGCGCTCCACACAGACGACCCATTTAAGACGACACGATCAACTGCCGTAGGATATAATATTTCACTGGAAACACTAAGGAAACATGCGGCCATAAAAATTGAATTAACCGAAGCCCATCGTCAAGCCAGAATGAGAATCGCATCTGAGTATCTAAACTTTGATTAACAGAACTAAGGCAGAAAAATATTATGGCAAAGAGCTGGCGAGCGATATAACCATCAAAAAATTTTGCCTTTGAATATACCATTGGCAGAATCACTTTAGGTAAGAATATTTATAAACATATATGTTGTGTTTATAAAAAACATAAACATCATACAGGCACATACCTTTGCTTTCACTTCTGGCCCCATACTTAAATAGCCTGTATCCTGGGAACCAAAAACAGCAACATCAGAAACATGCAAATTCTAGAACCTTTTTTCTTCCTGCCCAGCCGAGATTCGAACCTGGGACCACGTTGCTTAGATAGCACAGCCTTAATCAACTGCAACCCACAGAGGTCCTCATTAATATTTAGACGAGTAAAGTAATGATATTAATATTTTAAAGTGTATTACGCAGTGTGGATTATTTGTTACTAGCCCGCAACTTCATCTGCGTGTTCATAGGAATTATTATTAACCGAGATAACGTTACCCTCCTTCTGGTGCAGTCGGATAAAAAGTATCCTATACCTTATAATACCTTGGACACAATTTACTCACATTGCTCTAGCCCCAAACTAGGATTCCCTGTATCTTGGGTACTAGACAACGATACACACACTTATATAGATAAATATTATACGTGGGGCGCACTGTAAGTTTCCGGAATGAATATGAAAAAATACTATTAAAGGTACAAAATTAATTTATTGTTTTTCAAAATAATCTCCCCTGGCGTCTATGCACTTTTTCATTCGATGAAACCAGTTTTGAAAACTTTTGTGCCACTCCTCTGTGGTGACCTCTGAAACGTGTTTTTCATACTCCTCGACAGCCTCTTCTGGTGATGAAAATCGTTGACCGCGTAATTGGTTCTTAATTTTTGGGAACAGAAAATAGTCACAAGGTGCCAGGTCGGGACTGTATGCAGGATGACTCATGAGTTCTACATTTTTCGCCTTCAAAAAGTCGTTTGTCTGTCTGGCCGTGTGAGAACTAGCATTGTCGTGGTGCAGGATGATACGACGTTTACGGTTATTTTTACGGAGTTCGTCAATAACTTCCGGCAAACAAATGGTCGTGTACCAGTCACTATTCACTGTACGACGATTCTCTAAAGCAACAGTAGCCACGTGTCCAGTTTTATTAAAAAAAGAAGCAATCATCCGCTTAGATGCACTTTTCACGCGCGCCACTTTGGTTGGTTTCGGCTCATCTTGAAAGACCCATACGCTCGATTGCTGCTTTGTTTTGGGATCGTAGCAATAAATCCATGTTTCGTCACCTGTTACTATGTCCCACACCAAATTTGACGCACCTTCGTTGAATCTGGTAAGCATGGCACTTCACCAAGTGACGCGGTCCGTTTTTTGAGCCTCGGTCAAGTTGTGTGGGATCCACCGCGAGCACAGCTTTCTCACACCCAAATGTTTGTGTAGGATTAATTGTATTTGACTCATGCCTATTTCTAAGGATGCGCGAATTTCATGGTAGGTCACATGCCTGTCTGTTTCAATCATACGGCGCACAGCATCGATGTTTTTGTTGGTCACAGCGGTGGACGGCCGACCATCGCGAGATTCGTCACTGAGATTGATACGACCACGCTTGAATTCTGCAAACCAGCTATAAACAGTTGTCTTGCATGGTGCTTCATTGCCAAAAGCTGTTTCAAGCCGAGCGATGCTCTGTTGAGCTGTCAAATTACACTTAAAATCGTAGAAAATCATGCTACAAAAATTTTCCCGAGTTAAATCCATGTTGATGCAGACACACAATTTTTTAAATGGCGCCACAAGGTAAAAACAAAAGGCAGTCAGATGAAACAAACTGCATTCTACAGCCAAAGAGTTCTATTTTCAAATGTTGCAATAAATTTTTAAATATTGTTTATGTAAGTGGCCAGTTCCGGAAACATACAGTGCGCCCTATGTACTTAGATAGATAAACAACCATGACTACGGTACAAACATCCGTTCTCATCAAAACAAATATTTGCCCCCACCGGGTTTAGAACCCGGGACCCTTGGCTTCGTAGGCAGGGTTACTGCCGACTCGGCCATTCGGGTCGTCTATATGTTAATCTAGCTCATAAACTACCTCTGTACTAAATTTCATTCAAATCCGTTCAGCCGTTTTAGCGTGATTGAGGCACAAAAACACAAACATACAAACATCCTTACATCGCTACTTTCACATTTATAATATTATTTAGATTTAAACAAATTATTGTTTTGCAGGCTTTTGGGGATGGATGTCACCCATGGGCCCAGTTGTTATGTTGATCGAATTCGGCGGCCGAATGAATAAAGACTATTACTTGGAAATTTTTCAAGATGTGAAGATAAATATATATATTTTTTTCTGTTTTTTAGTAATTATTGTTATAGCGGCAACATAAATCATCTGTGAAAATTTTAACTGTCTAACTATCACGGTTCATGTCATACAGCCTGGTGACAGACGGACGGATGGACCGACGGACGGATGGACAGCGGAGTCTTAGTAGTCTTAGCCCTAAAAAGATTAGGAGTACATTCTCCTATTGGAAGAGAAAGTCGATGAGCTGCAAAGAAGTGACCGTAAAGCGAATATTTCGTTAAGAAAACTTTTAAAGAAGACCTTATAAATCTTGTGATGACCCTGTCTTAGACTACTGACCAGCAAATCAAAAGGAACGACTAAAGATATATCTTCAGGGCATGAGGAAAAGCCGACAGATCCGCAGGTATTGCTGAGCTTTCCTCCTCTTTTTTGAAGTCCAATCTGCTAAAAGGAGTAAAGCACTATAACAAAACGACGGTGCTGTGGTCTATATAAAACAGAACCTTAAATGCAAGGTAGAAGAAAGGGTATTAAATGGCGCATCCTGATTGACAATTTCACTGACCAGCTTAACAGTGATGGGCATCTATCGTAGTCTTCAAACCAATGTGCAGTTAACTTCATTAAATCGCCCGATTCCCTTTTAAAAACTTAAGATGCTTTAACGGATATTGTGCTGATGGGTGACATAAATATCGACATAATACCTACCAACACAGACCATAATAGTCCAGAATATCTAGATCTGACTATCAGCCACGGTCTGCTCCTCGCGCATACTCAACCAACACACGACAAAAACTGTCTCGATCATATCCTCCTAAAACCATCGCGACCAGCATCAGTAGTCGTATTAGAGACATTCATAACTAATCATTTGTCAGTCATGTTGAATCTACAAAATCGACTGGTTTCAGAAAAGACTATTAAAACAAAGACCGTGACTGATTTCAAAAACGCCGTAGCAGACCTTGCCAACGCTAATTTAACCGAGTTTCGGGAATCATCTGATCATGAGGTGGCGGCTAGTTAATATAATCTCCAAAACAATCATGGCTAACCATAAATTAGTCAATATACCAAACAGAAATGGATCACCCCGGGATTGCTTCGATGGATAAGGAATAGAGATGGTATGAATAAAGTTTTCAAGAAAAATCCGGATAACATCATACTAAAGACCACATAAAAAAGGTACCGAAATTTTTGTAATAATCTGCTACATAAAATGAAGTGCAAGTATGACCGTTCGGAACTTGAAATATCACGTAAGCATCCAAAGACACTTTGAAGATCTAATAGAATGATTGCTGAAATCTCTAATAGCAAAACTAACATTACAGCTCTCCTTTATATCGAATCTTTCTCTTCAGATTCGGTACGTGCTGTCAACGAGCACTTCGTAAATATTTTCAGGACTCTTGCTGAAAGGCTCGTTCCTCTCAGTCGCACGAAAAACTTACCATAAATATACCAACAACGGTCCATTATTTTGGTCTTATTGACACGGATCCGGCTGAGGTCCGTTCACTGATAATGAACCTCAAGGACGATAGTGCAGTGGGCTGGGATGGGATATCAACGAAATTTATAAAATTTGCACGCCATATTCTAGTTCCAATCTTCAGTCGGTTGTGCAATCTCTGTTTTGCTAAGGGAGCAAAATACATCCGATCCACAAGGGTGGTGACAAAGAAGAATTAAATAACTAAAGACCGTTTTCAGTTCTAACAGTACTCTCTGAAGTGCTAGAAAAACTAATAAACAATAGATTAAAACGCTCCCTGGATGATGAACCTTTACGTTCTGATCGATAGTATGGCTTCAGATATGGGAGATTGACGGAGGACGCAGTTACTGAACTAACTGATAAGGTGTTTAGCAGTCTTGACAAACGAGAAAAAAGTCTTGGGCCTTTCTTAGACATGGCGAAGGCATTTGACACCGTCTCCGTTTAAATCCTTCTGGAAAAGCTTTACAAGTTTGGTGTTAGAGGCATTGCACACAACTTTTTCAGGGATTACTTACGGGTTGGATAGCATTAAGTCAAAATATGCTCCCATTACAGCAGGTATATCTTTGTCACTTACGGGGATTCGCAGGGTAGTGTTCTCGGCCCGATACCATTTTTAATACACATTAACGACCTTTGTGATCTCTTCCTGAAAAATTATAGCATTTATACATACGCGGGTGACACAGCACTCATATTTAAAGGCAATACTGGGATTATGTGGCTGGAGTCGCAGAGCAAGGACTTAGCATTATGTCACAATGGCTAAGAAATAATCTGCTCACACTCAATTTAAAAAAACAAGTGTATGCTCTTTTCAATTCTACAAACAAATCTCCCTCCCTCCTCCTATGTTCAAAATTAGGGTCCACTCCTGTTCCACCCATACTGGTGCTGCATGCTCCTGTAAGGAAATTCAGATAGTAGATAAAGTCAAATATTTGGGTGCAATAATAGACCGTCAATTTAACTGGTTTCCCCAGATAGACTCAATCATCTTACGTGTAAGGAAGCTGATTTGGATATTTAAAAACCTGAGACATGCTACCCCACTTGATCTCCTTAGATCAACATACGTCGCCTTGGGGCAGTCTGTTCTATCCTACTGCATTCCTGACTGGGATGGAGCAGGAAAATCCGAAATGCTTCGTCTTGAGAGTGCACAGAGGTGGTCTCTCCTGAAGGTGATATTTCTGAAGCCATACCGGTTTCCGACTTCCGAACTATCCTCTTTATCGAATTTACTGAGTGTAAGTTAAATTTACATACTCCAGCTGATACTCCGGAGACATCGACAGGATCCCAACTACAAGAGTATGAAAAATAAAAGTCACAACATAGTTTACAGGACACCGGCACACAAACCAGTATTCGCTCGTAAACAGTACAACATACTGTCCAGTATAATTTACAACAAAGTTAACTAAATTTTAAATGTTTATCTAAAGCTATATATTTTTATATATTTGGGTTTGTGTTTGTAATTCAAAAGGCAGAAGTCAAGGGCGTTAAACCTGATGGATCGGGAGTGAAATATGACGTTCCACAAGGATCCATATTAGGCCCTCTCTTATTCCTGTTATATATTTAGGATCTGCCTTTCATGGTGGAGAAATTGACTGACATAGTGTCGTTGGCTGTTGATACTTCACTTCATAGAATAAATAGAATAGAATAGAATAGAATAAACTTTATTTGGCACATAAAAATACAATAGAATAAATTAACTTAAAATTATTACAGTCTTATGTACGAGTATTATGCACTAAAAAGGTCTCCACTCAGCCTTATGCCATGGTTGGGCCACGGCTCTGATTTTCAGTGGATGCCTTACACTTAAATATTAAACGTATTGGAACCATATGAAAACAGTGCAGATATTAAAGTATTATGATGCATCACTATCACATTTAGCTGAAGCTCAGTCTCAGTATTTATGTAAGTACGATTTATTACAACTGGATCTTAGCATTACATGCGCAGAAAAAATATAATTAAAACCACAACAGCTTATGTAACACTATAACAGATAATTTAGAACAAACAGTTGATAATGGGTATGAAACAACTTTACTGTAGGCCTTTTTGCTTAGTAAGTAGATATTTCTTATATTTTAATTTAAAACTGCCTATTGAAATAAATGTATTGTTAAACGCGTGTAATACCAAGTGTATCAAATTCTCACTTCCAAATGTCAGGCAAGTTGAGATAATTTAAGTGTAAGCCAGCAACACGTTAGAATTAGTAAATGATAAGAAGTTTCTTGGAATAAAGTGGGGACCCCACATACAAACATTAGCTGGTAGATTAAATTCTGTGCCTTATGATGTTAGGATCATCAGACAAAATATGGATTTGGCTAAATGTAGGATAATATATTTTAGTTACTTTACTTGCCATATCCTTAGGTATCTTGTTGTGGGGGAAAGCAGCGGATGTTCAATCTATTTTTATTTAAAAAAAATTAGCTAATTGAGCATTTTTTTATTTTAAATGCACATAATTCTTAAGAGAGCTTTTTAAAGAAATAACCTACTTGCTGTAGCTAGTCACTTTATTTTAGAAAATATAATGGATATACGCAAGAACCTTACAACATTTTTCAAACTTAGCGATAGCTGTAATATCAACCTAAGAAATAATCACAGACTAGTTGCGCCCCGGTTTAGACTCGCGGAGGTTAGGATTTATTTCAAGGGTCAGGGCATTCTCTACTACAACAAGATACCTCAGGACATTTTGAACTTGCCATTCGAGCAATTTAAAAACCATGTAAAAGTAAGTGACTTGTCAAAAAAAGGATACTACAATGTTCAAATTACTTAAATGACGGGGCTGTAAATATGTTAATCTAACTTAATCCAGAACTTGCTGTTAAAAAAATATAATTATCTATTCTTGCTTATTATTTATACTAATTAATATTGTTATATTTGTATTAGTTAACAGCCACTTTTTGAAAGAGATCTAAAAATTTATCTGTGGGATTTACTTTGCCCTGCTTCTCCAATATAGAAAAGAGGACTTATGGACTCCTATATGGACTTTCGTAAGGCGTTCTACAGAATCGATAACGACGTCCTAATGAAGAAGTTATGTGCCATTAGATTTGGTTTTCTTCGCTGACTACCTGAAAAACCGCCAGCAATATGTGCGACACGGCTGTTTTGAGTCCCAGCCGTACCATACATGGCCGGGCGTTAGCCAGGGGTCTATCCTAGAACCGTTGTTATTTATCATTATGATAAATGACCTGGAATTAGAGCTCAAATACGCCAATTGCCATCTGTATGCGGACGATCTGAAACTGATACATCCCGTGAGTTCGAAAAGGTTTATAGGTGGTATGTGAACAACAAATATTATTTAATACTGACAAGTGTAATGTAATGTTTTTTGTATCATAAACCCTCTTTACTGCTTCCAAAAACCACACGTTACAACCAGCATAATGATAAACTTCTTGGTAAAAACTATTTTCTTATCTGAATATTGATACATTATGACCATAATGTACCAAAATTTGTCAAATTATGACATTCAAATTTCGAACGCTGACGCCCGTTTTCGTGCCGTCCCTAGTTGTGTTAAGTATGTGGGAAATGACAACACAACGTTCTGCTATAATGGCTCAGTAACCACTGTTTAATAGAGAGAGAGGTTCGAGCGCGCTGACGCAGTCTAGCGCACTCGATAGTTATAGCTACATACGTAACACTCCTCCGGACTTAGATAAGATACTACAAAGAATGTAATAATATTTACGTGTAACTACATACATGTGAATATATGATACTAACTATTGCTTATAATTAACCTTAGGACGGTCTCTTAAATTCATGCTTAAACCTATATCTCTAGGTCGTATTTGACCAGACGTTTTCTCATTAGTTCCTTCTCCCCCAACAAGTTGCGTGCTTGCACATTCTGTGGTGTCAGATGTGTCATCTGACAGCGTGTGAGTCACCGGTGCGCTAATCGATGCAGTTGAAGCGGCGGCGGCAGCGGGGGTGAGGCTTGGATGTGCAGGCGGAGGGGGTGGCGGCAGAGCTGCTGGCGATGACGAGGAGGTTGACACAGGCCCGTCCTGGTGAGACGACGGCGACCAGTCGTCAAAACTGTCGTCGTTGTCCAGCTCCAAGCCATCATATTGGCCTTTGTATTTTATTATTTGATTTTTGTGTCTTTTTAAACTTATTTCTAAGCTTGGTATATAAACTAAATATATGCTTTGTCCTTGCTTCTCCTTTATAATAGCCTTGATCCATGATGTAGATGTTTTATGGTAAGTACATACTAATACAGTTTCATTTGGCGCAAAGCTTACATTTCTTGTACCTTTATATGTATTACACTGTGAGCACTGTTTGATTCGGACAATTTCTTGCAATGTATCACTCGATATTGACGATGATGATTGGTGGTGTGGATTTAATAAATCTAATCTAGACTTTAATGACCTGCCCAGCATTATTTGTGCCGGTGATAACTCTGTCGTTGAGTGTTTTGAGTTTCTGCAGTCTAATAGAAAATCCCTGAGTTTAAATTGCATATCCTTTTTTGTCGATGATGAAGCCATGATACTTTTAATACCTTTTTTAATTATTTTGACGTATATTTCAGCCTGTCCATTGCTTGATGGAGAATAAGTGGGCGTTGTAACATGCGTGATACCGTTCTCTTTACAAAATGACTTAAATTCTGATGACACAAAAGCGGTACCATTGTCGGATACTATTGTTTCCATTAACCCAAAATGTGATATAAGTTCATGTAACTTGTCTATCACTGCTGTTGAGGTACAACAACTCATGTCAAAACATTCCACCCATTTGGAGTACGCATCCACAATGACTAAGTACGTTTTTGCATTTATAGGGCCGAGGAAGTCAATGTGAATGCGTTGCCATGGCTTGTCTGGCAACGGCCAGGGTGTGAGGGGTACCCGGGGTGGCGCCGACCTAAGCGTTTGGCATATTGAGCAGTCTGCTATGAAAACTTCAATTTCCTTGTCTATATTGGGCCACCAAAATCGACCCCTGGCTTCACATTTGGTTTTAATTATTCCTAAATGAGACCTATGTAGTTCACTTAATACCATATGTCTCAACTGATTTGGAATAATCAATTTATGTCCTCTCATGAGGCAGCCGTTTTCCAGAGATATTTCATATCTGCAATTGTAATATGGCTTTAAAGTTTGGTCACAGTGTTTCGGCCAGCCAAACATAACAAAGTTGCAAACTTGTTTCATAAGTATATCTTTGTTTGTTTGTTCACGCACATCATCGAGTTGTAACGGTAAATTATTTGATGCTATGTGATTTATGTACTGCGCCCTATCACGGTCAGCTGATGCATTGGCCCCTCCCACTCCCACTGAGTTTGTATCTGAATCGGTTACTCCCGCTCGGCTAAAGAAATCTGCGCAGTTTTTTTCGCTTCGAACGTATTCTATTGTGAAGTTGTAAGCAGACAGAAATATCGCGTATCTTTGTAATCTATTTGCTGACACCTCTGGGACACCTTTGTTCGGACTGAAAATTGACAGTAAGGGTTTATGATCCGTGCGAAGGATGAAGGGCACATCTCGTCCATACAAGTACTGATGGTAGCGTTTAACTCCAAAAATTATAGCCGTAGCTTCCTTTTGAATCTGGCTGTAATTTTTTTCAGCTGAAGAAAGGACACGCGATGCATATGAAATCGGTCTTTCCCTGTCATTCTCTAACTGAGACAAAACTGCCCCGAGACCTGACGGTGATGCATCTACAGTTAAAATTAGAGTGGCATTCTGATCAAAATGAGTCAGCACTCTATCAGATGCCATCTCTTTCTTAATTTCGATAAAAGCATCTTCATGTTCTTGAGACCAATTCCATTTTGCGTTTTTGAGCAATAGACTGTAAAACGGGGCCAATACGGTGGACGCAGACGGCACAAAACTCCTGTAATAATTTACTAAGCCAAGAAATGATTGTAATTGAGTTACATTTTCCGGATTTTTGGCATTTACAATAGCATTTACCTTTTCTGGCGACTTATGCAAGCCATTTTTGTCGATTATAAAACCCAAATAAGATATCGACTCTTGGAAAAAACTGCATTTTTCCTTCCTTAAAACAAGTCCTGCCTCACGAAATTTTTCAAGTACTGTTTGGAGACGATTTAAATGTTCTTGTCTATTACAACCTGTTATTAAGACATCATCCTGATAAGTCAATACTCCTTCTATACCCGTCAAGGTATTTTCTATTGATCTTTGAAAGATAGCACTAGCACTAGACAGCCCGTATATCAATCGCGTGTACTGGAATAGCCCTTTGTGAGTGTTAATGCATGTGAGTGGTTGTGCATCCTCAGATAACAAAAGCTGCATGTAGGCATTTGATAGGTCAAGTTTTGTGAATTCTACACCTCCATGTAACTTCGCGAATAACTCCTCAATTTTGGGAAGTGGGTTTTCGACAACAAGTTGCTTATTTATGGTTTGCGAAAAATCTCCACATATCCTAACATTGCCATTATGTTTAAGGACAGGTACAATGGGGCTGGCATAATTCGAGTGTTGTACTGATTTTAGTATGCCTTCTTGTACCATCCTATTTAATTCCTGGTCCACTTTTTCTTTTAATGCAAACGGGACAGATCTTGCTTTCATAAAGATCGGTTTCGAGTCAGGTTTTACATATAAGCTAACTGTGTGCTTATTAAAGCAACCTAACCTGTCTGAAAATACCTCTGGATATTTAGAAGTCAGCGACTTTACTATATTTTCAGTTTTAATGTGATTGATTTTACTTATTTGCAGGTTGAATGCTGACATAAAATTTCTACCCAAGAGAGGTGGGCCGCCGTCAGCTATAACATGTATATCTAAGATTTTAGTATCATTTTCATAATTCACTGGTAAACTAATTAGCCCTAAAGGATATATTTTACCACCAGTATAAACTTTTAAAACCAAACTACTATTACTTAGCGGAATGTCATTAAAGTGTTTACGGTAAATAAGGTCTGATATCGTTGTTACAAACGACCCACTATCAACTTCAAACAAAATGGTGGTTCCGTTAATGTTTACATTTTGCATCATGGCTTCCCCATTTTGTGTTCGAATGTTATAAATGCATTGACCCTTACCATCATCATCATCATCACCAACATCAGCGCTATCATCTACTACATAGTTGTGATTTTTTTGAATTGAACGATTTTTCTTCGTGCACATCCTCTTCAGATGCCCTTTAACACCACATTGCTTGCAGGTGTGTTTAGCAAACTTGCAGGCATTAGCCGAGTGACTGGTATATCCACACACGCTGCAATGGATGTTGCCCCGGTTTTGTTGCTGTCTTGTAGAAATACGGTTCACGTTTGCAGCTTCCTCTTGAAGTGGGTGCATATATCCTCTTGTCGTCCCTGGAGTCACAAGTCGTGCTGCAGCGCGGGCGCAGCGAAGTCCCTGGGCGATATCTAGTGCTTTTGCCAAAGTGAGGGTAGATGCATCTTCCGTGAATAACTTGTCGCGGGCAGGTCCCGGCTCCATGCCGAGCACGAATCGGTCTCGGAGCGTCTCATCCAATGATGTGAATTTGCAATGGGTAGCTAAGCTCCTAACGCGAGCAGCCCACTCATTTAATTCTTCACCAGGCGTCTGGAGTGCAGCATGGAACATATGACGCTCACCGATTATACACTTCCGCGGGAGAAAGTGATCATCCAGCAATTTCAAAACTTCTTTGTAAGTTAGCGAACTGATGTCCTTTGGATGTGAAAGGTCACGTACTAGCTTGTACGTAACCTCAGCGAGTGCACTGAGCAGTATAGCACGTCGTCTTACTTGTGATTTTTCATCATCGAGCAACTCATTTGCCACGCACCACTGTTGAAAACGTTCTTTGAACACTAACCAGTCCTGTGATTCATGATTGAATATTGGTAAAGATCCAATTAGCGACGGGTTTGACATAGTGGCGGTTTATTTGCACGCTAAAGTATTTATTTTTGATCCGAGTCGACACTGTTAAGTATGTGGGAAATGACAACACAACGTTCTGCTATAATGGCTCAGTAACCACTGTTTAATAGAGAGAGAGGTTCGAGCGCGCTGACGCAGTCTAGCGCACTCGATAGTTATAGCTACATACGTAACAGTCTGTGAAGTTGGTAACAGGCTAAACAACTGCAGAGCAATGATCAATGCCACAATGCCGGTCGAACATGCGGTTCCTGAACACATCAAAGAGACCTTATGATATGTGTGTAGATAAACACGTGTGTGTAACTGTACATAATTAGGCATTTAAACTCTCGAGTGATATAATTATGAAACTCGCCTTCAGCTCGTTTCATAAACCCACTCTCGAGTGTTAATGCCCTACATTATGTAACAGCCACATAAACTACTATTACGCGCTCTTCTCAGCCTATAAGCACTACGTACACATTCGGTACGGAGTCCATGACTCGAGTGTATTCGATTAAGGACCTTGGTGGACGTTCGACCTTAAACTTACATTCCATGAGCACATGAGCACTTAAGCCAAGAAATGCTTTAAAAGATTGGGGTTCGTGGTACGGAATAGTAAAGATTACCGGAACCTGGGTGTGGTTCAGCTTCTATACACGGCCCTTGTGAGAACCAAACTTGAATCTAGCACGGTTGTTTGGAATCCGCACGAAAGTTCTTACATACTTTTGCTAGAGAAGGTACACAAAGCTTTCCTACGATACCCATATAAGAGGAAATTTGGATACTATCCTTACCTTTATCCATCCTCTTATTATATTGGGTATGCTCGGATGCAACTCACTAGAAGTCAGACGTAACACCGAACAGCTTCTGACTGTGTGTCGATTGGTGCGAAGCGTGAGTGACCGTGAACTGCGTCGCGCTTGTCGGTACGGTATGCGCGCTATTCGTGCCCGACAAATATCTCCGCGCGCGCAGGCACCGGCAGCTATTAGCGGGCGGCATGCACCGCACGGTGGCGCGCCAGCAGTCTCCGCTGGTGAGGGCGTGGGACGGTCTCAATGCTCTGTTGGCTGCGGCACCTCTGACTGATGTGTTTGGTGATGCATGGAGATAAATTGCGCGAGAATGTGTAATGTTTTGCGAGATGAATGTGTGACTGTATTTAATTTGAAATATTTAAATTGAAGTTTATTTTTATAGCTGACATTTAGAATTAATTGACTGTGTTTAAATTGTGTTTTTTTTTATCCATTATTCGTATTTTGAATTATTTTAATTTGAATTTAATATTTAGTTGACATAGTGATCGAAGTGAAATTAATAATTTGTAATTTAATTTCTAATTATATATTTTATCAATGGTATTTTATTCGGTGTGTGTACAACGCATTAGAATGATTCCTGTCATGTTTTACACACATATTAAATTTGACAATAAAACAAATAAAATAAAATAAATGACAACCTAGCAATCATCCGCAAGCAAAACCGTTCGATGTTGGACCCTTTCTGATAGATCATTAGACCAAAAATATTTGAAGCCCCAAGATATTGCCCTTTGTGAAGATACTTATACCAAGATTAAATATAGAAATACGAAATATTTTGTATCTTACGCCCGCGCTCTAAGAGGAAGAAGGTTTCTGATAAATAAATCAAAGTGCGAATAAACAAACTTTGAAATAAGTGTAAGCAAGTTTGTACGTGACTCTGTTTCTTTTCAGAGAACCCTTTTAGGAAACGGTAGATATATTTTCCTTAACATAAAAATACTGTTCTTGTCTTTTTACTATCCAATATCGTGACAGATACAAATACTAGCATCCACCAATTTGATCAGAGCAAGCAAAGAACTTTATTTTGCAATTATCTACACAAATCAGCTGATAGCCTTTCCCAAAAAGTATGGAAAAGTGAATATTAAGTTGTTATGATCAAATTGGTTTAATAGTGAACGATGTACATAATGATGTCCCTAATAACGTTCATAGCGAGTTCGAAGTTATAGTTCTCTAACGAGACTCGTGCATTTGTCAGATTCTCCTAAAGGTTGGTATAGAATGGAAGTCCGTTATACCATTCAGTATGATAAAATTGCGACTTCGTTTGCATTCGGGGACCTCTGTGGCGTTGCGGTTCGAAGCTCAGGCTCCAAAATGAAAAATCTCGGGTTCGAATCCCAGCTGGGGAGAGAGAGAGAAAAAATCCCAGGTTTTAGATATTTATGTTTGTGACGTCGCTGTTTCTGGTTCCCACGACGCAGAACATGTGATATGCAAACGGTACGCGACACTTTAACTAATTATTACAATTTACTAGTTAGTGCATCTATTGGAACCGTCGCTAGCGGGTACATTCACTCAACATACCTAATCAATATTTATCAACATTTTAACTTGTCTAGTGTATTAATAGATTAAATCAAACTCTTCTATAATAATACCCTGGACTTTTAACATCTAACACCCACTCACATCACCTCACCCCGAACATAGGTCCTTCGAACCGTTCTTGCACGAAGTTGATTTGGTCGGTGATTTATGTAAAAGCTGCAGGATTTTCGAAGTGTGGGGTAAAACATTTTGGAGTGAAGTGTAGTGCAGTGATAAATTGATTGCTGTAGAGCATAACGGCATCGGCTACAGGGATCAGATAACAGCTTCAGTAAATTGACTTAACCGTAAGCCGTCGTTAGCCGTTAAATCATCACTATGGAGGTATCAAGTAAGACTTTACGTGTAACAACATGTCTCTAGAAAATCAGTACAAACTCATCCACGAGCTTAAGAGGAAATGGCAGAATTTCAACAATGATGGAAAGGAGAGGAATAGTAATTCTAAGTATTACAAAAATCAATGGAATAAGCTGAAAGAACTAAGGAAGCAGAATCGATAGAACCATAAGCAGATTAGTATGATAGTGAGCCAATTATATAAATATTACACAGATAATATCTATGATGGAGCACATAAGGTATATATATATAGTTCAACCAGGCTATAATACAAAGCTATAATCGATTTACCGCTTCTGATGATACATATAACACGGAATTAGAACCACGTAGTCAAAATGGGAATTGGAAGATGCACAGAAATCTCTTCAAACTTAATGGTCTGCTATTGATAGCTTGCATTGGCAGATAAATAGTGAATTAATTGGTGAGAATTTGGTGAACAAGGCCGCATTTACTAAACGCGAAGAGCAATTCAACACGCTTAAAAGATGAAGATGTGGTCGGTAAGTAAGCGTGAAAAACTACGCTTAAATTAGAAACACTGATATTCACTAGTTACTTTACGAATGGGTTTCATTTAAGGATCTCTTTATAGCAACATAAAAACTCATTAATGCTTGATACCCAAAATATGCAAATTTTGAAAACCAACAATGAAAGGAGAGGCCGAACATCTATACATCGGTTTAGAAAACTATTCCTCGAGTTAGGAGATTCTAAACAATAGATACAACAACAAGAAATTAACCTTCCCATCCTACATTAGCTTTTGTAATGCATGACGTCAAGTTAGAGACTCTGAACAATTGAAAACCTGGGGGTGAACACAGCATCGTGGGACCATATTCTCGTGCACATTTTGTCTCAGAAATTAGATAGTGAAATACATACCGAGTACTGGTATTGAAACACAACCCTCGGGAACTACCAGTGCTTCAAGAACTGTTAAGATTTTAAGACTTCAAATTTTCCTTGACCTCCCCAGACTATATTCCCATCGCCTCTTTCAGGTGCACCCCACTAACGTACGCCTTTGTCGCCTCTCCAAACCACCAGGCCACCCTTTTTATCTAAAATATTCATCATGTATAGTACGCCCATTCAAATAAACACGACAAAAGGACGGAGAAAGCCCCACAGTTTAACTTTAGCGCTCTATAACGCTGATAGCCTCCTCAAACAGAGAGAAGAAGTCACCTATCTTCTCAATAGACATCAAATAGATATCCTCGCGGTCCAAGAAACCTACCTCAAACCCAAACATAGGCGCTTTAATATAGCCAAATATAGTCTCCTCCATACTGACCGCTGACCGAATCATTACCGACCCAATACCCCAAAGGCGGTACCGCCATCTGTTATAAACTATATCTGCACGTATCCCCTATAGACACTCCACAACTTGCAAAATGCGAAGCAACTTCCATCTGCATTGCAATGTCAGGTCACGATCACATAGTCATAGCATCAGTCTATCTGCCGGCTAGAGAGAAGATGATAGCTAATGATATCAGAGCCCTCTAAGAACTAGGTAGTACAGTTATCCTAGCTGTTGACATCAACTGCAAGCACCAGCAATGGAACTGTTACGAGACAAACACCAACGGACGGACCTTACACAGACTTCTCGAATCCCTCGATGACTGTGAAGTCATAACTCCCTATGCCCCGACCCATTACCCCTACACAATTGGCCACATACCAGACATTATCTCCTACTACATTTTCAAAAACATTAGCCTCCCAATCAGGGACATTGTGTACTTAGCGAGCTTCACTCGGATTACAGACCGGTCTTATACCATCTCGGCAGGCCATTTGACCGACCGATTAAAATCAGGACCGTTATTAACAACCGGAAATTCAAACAAGCTCTCAGCAAACCGGACCCAAGATAATATACCACATCAGAAATTGACAATAGAGCCCAACTAGAACCCAAAATGTCTGACATAGGCAACAGTCTCAACAAAGTCTTAACCAGCGCCTCTAGCGAGGTCCCGGTACAGGCCAACCATCGCTTCGAGCTCCCAGAGGAGTTGAGACTGCTGCTTAATGCAAAGAATGCGGCACAGAGAGATTATGATAAAAGTCTCTCAGACAATCACAGAAAACAAATGCGTCGCCTCCAACGAGAGGCTACCAGATGCATGCGAGAGCTCAGAGTTAGTTGCATGAATGACTTTGTCTCCTGCATTGCCCCAAGTCACACTGCAATTTTTAAATTCAGTAAATACCTCATATCCGATGAAATATTTCCCTAATACGGGTTCACCTACCCGCAGTCTTTAATGACGAAAAAAAGGCCGAATGTCTTTACGATAGCCTAGAAACCCAGTGCACTCCCTTCTCACAACCAATAGACCCCGATCATCTTAATATGGTCAACTCTAAAGTTGATCACAAAAGCTCCCTCCCGCCCATTAACTCCTTTCTCGAGATCGCCATAGAGGAAGTGCAAAAAGTAATAAAGGAACTCAAACCTAAGAAAACCCGGGGTTTCATAAAATCGCTAACACGGCAACACAATCTTTCCCTCTCGGAGTCCTCACCATCCTTACGGTAATATTCAATGCCTCCCTCCGTATCTGTGCCTTTCCAACCGCTTGGAAATAAGCTGACGTTATTAGCTTTCACAAACCCTGAAAGATCGGACCGACCCCACTTGCTATCGCCCAATTAGCTTACTCTCTTCCATAGGCACAGTCTACGAAAGGCTTATTCTCAACCGACTCAAAGACATTTCCATTGATAGAAACCTCATACCCAACGAGCAGTTTGACTTTAAAACCAAACACTCGTCCGTTCAACAGGTGCACCGCATAACGAAGCATATTTACAAAAGGTTCCACACCACGGCAAATTCCAAAGATACCGGTGTGATATTCTTTGACATAGCGAAAGCTTTTGTCAAAGTTTGGCGCAATGGTCTTGTTTATAATCTTTACCAAATGAACCTCCCAGATAGCCTAGTACTCATTATCAAAGACTACTTTAATGAGCGCAGTTTTTGCTATCGAGTAGAAAAATCGGGCTCTTAACCACAACCCATAGCCGCCGAAGTCCCGCAAGGCTCAGTTCTCTCGTTCAGACGTCCCCCCCACACCGTACGTTGAGCTAGTCCTTTACGCCGACGATACGGCTTTCTACTGGTGTAATACACCTGTAGAAAGAGGGCGCGCGTTTGTCAAGTACTCCAGAAAGCAGTAACCGACCTCGGTGAATGGGCTCTTAAATGGAGAATAGAGATGAACCCCGAGAAAAGTGCAGCCGTGCTTTTCTCAAGGGGTAAGACTCAACCTGACCTGTTACTACCCGAAATCACCCTCTCTGACCACCCTATCCCCTGGGAGAATAAAGTGATTTAGGCGTGACATTAAACTCCCGACTAAACTTCAAAACCCACATTAAGACGTTCCGCGACAAAGCAGCCTACTACATGGGTAGGCTTCACCCGCTCATGAGAAGTAAAATAAAACTACCATTGCGCTGCGAAATAACTCTATATAAAAATTGCATTCACCCGGTATTCACATATGCAAGTCCAGTCTTTGCACACTGCTCCCACTTCCTTAAACCTCTTCAGGTTCTTCAAAACCGGTTCATGCGTAAAGCCGAAGGTGCCCCGTGGTACATGAGCAACGTAGACCTCCATAGTGACTTTAGACTCCCCACAGTAAAACATGTTCGACACATGAAATAAGTGTCGAACACTACTTCATAAATGCATCTAGCCACCCAAACCCGCTTATCTTACAAGCATCCCTCTATGAACCGACCCCAGACATAAATAAGAAACATCTTTATAAAAGGCGCCACAAAGACGTCCTCCTAGAACCGGAGGACAATATCATGATAGCCCTCAAAGCCCATCCCCCGCCCCTCAGGCACGTCAACTCGCTGATGCCCGCTCAATCTGTAGGGACCCGGTCATAGCAGGGAGGTCTGACTCCTGGGCATGGGTAATTCCATTTTTTTCCCCTCCAACAAAAAAAAAAAGGTTCAGGCTTTTCCTGGAATATTTACATTTGATACTGTTTGTGAAATTTGTGTATCTTGCACTGTAGGATCTGTAAATGTCGGAGATGGCAATATCTCATTAGCAGAGGAAGACATCGGAAGATCATCTCTAGCTGTAATATTCACCTCTTCAGCCCTGAGATCCCGATATTGACCAGCTGATTCTTTGGAAGATCCTGGTTGAGGCGAATATTCAGCCGAGCATAAATGTATGGCCTCTGTTATTTTGCTTGAAATTTTTGACTTATTCTGCACAGAGTCTTCGATGTACCCGTCAGCTACAGTACTGGATTTCCATCCGCTGTGCCGTTTGAGCATAGTCATGTCCGCTCCAGCATCGGCTAAAAGGGTCGCAGATGTTCTCCGGAAGCAATGCCTGGGCATTGCTTCCGGAGAACATCTGCGTAAAGATCGGCATTTGGTAAGTTAGGATACGTCGCTATTAGTTTAGGCACGCGTGAGATGTTATTTTTGCCGATCACCTGCCTAAGATATTTGCCATGTTGGTATTTCAGGAAAAAACGATTAGTTTTAATATTATCGGGGCGTAGTCCTTGGTATTTCAGTACTAATTGAGTAAACTCTTCCCGCACGACAAATGTACGATCAATTTTTGTTTTCGTATTTGGTAATTTTACAAGCAATAATTGGCCGTGTCTTTCCACGTTTTCCACAGTTACGTTTGTAAGCTCAACTCCTCTGCATGCGCCACTTATCCCAAAAATCAGTGCCACCTGTAAAAATATTTTGTTTTGTTTATTCTGTAACGATAAAATTTGTACATTGGTACATAATCGTAAACAGCACACATAATATGAAATCACACTAATAAATATGAAATCGTCACGTACCTTTATTGCCAGATATATTTCGTCTGGGGCTTGATTTAAGAAGGATTCCACATCCTGCGCAGTGGAAACCTTCGATTTTTTGCTTTTAAATCCATCCGATGTTCTTTTTAGGAATGACGTTAAATTTGTATAATTTCTAAAGTTCACTCGCTGAAATACACCAGAAACACACTTTCTGACAAAGATTTCACTTTTTTCTCTGCCCGCCGCTTTATAAAATCGTTATATGATTTTATGTATCTCTCCTTCGAAACTGCCGGTAAATGGTTTTGTACAACCATTTCAGCCTCTTTTCTAATTAAATCAGGCGTTAAATCCATGTCCGAATCGCTGGGTGAACTCATTTTTGCAATATGTATAATTCGTTGTATAGATATAAACTAAAATTTTCACACGTCTCGTAAGTATTTAATTGCACTAGACTACCCTTTTCATTTTATATATATCCTATCCAGATAGGTTTGCTGGAAGAAATCTCTGTTGAGAGAAAAGCTCGCCTTTGCCTTTTAATTTCGTGTACAATTGTATTGTTGTAATGTTCTGTGAAATAAAAAAATGTGTGAATTGTACACCCCAACTAGATGCGGATACACGCGACACTTTTCCGAAGCAATTTGCCGCGCGCTCGCCTATGTATGACGCATGTGCAGCGAACGACAGTCCGGCGTCGAGAACCATGCCCAGCACCTTTGCTTGCACGACGCTCCTGGCAGAGTCGTCCCTCATCTTGACCGTTGGCGGGCGCTTGAACCTACCCTTGATCGTCATAGTGTGTGATTTTGCCGGAGAAAAGCTCAGGCGGTTTCTGGCGCCCCATTCGGAGACGCCTTCAAGCACCCTAGAGGCCGAGCGTTCGATGGAGGATCGAGAGTTGTACTCTATCAGGATAGTCACGTCGTCTGCGTAGCCTACGAGCATAGTGCATGCAGGCAATGGCAATCGCAGCAGGTCGTCCATCAGCACATTCCAGAGTGTCGGTCCCACCACGGATCCCTGAGGACACCCCATAGTGGAGACCTTCCATTCCACCAGCGGACCGATGAATAGCCCTACGCGGCGGTTAGTGAAGTAATCCACTAACATCTTATAGATGTTAGGGGGTAGGCCTCCACGTTTTGCTTTCAGCAAAATCATCGGCCACCAGGCGTTATCAAAGGCCACCGAGATATCCAGAAAAATCGCCTGTACATACTTGGCTTTCGAGTCCCTGGCAACGTTAATAATGCTATTCAAGGCTGTAACAGTCGACCGACCCGGAGAGAAGCCGTGCTGGAATTCTGAAATGCCCCTCGATATTTGCGGGGCACAGGCCAGCATAATTCGCTCAAGAATCTTACCGAGGACTGGGAGCAAGGTGATCGGCCTGTAGGCGTTAGGATCTGTCAGTGGTTTGCCATTGCACTTTGGTAGGACTAACAGACGTCCATCCTTCCACTGATTGGGAAATATTCCCTCTTTCACACACTTATCAAATACATACGTCATCAGGGGTATGGGCAGGGCGTCGTCACTCGCTCAAAGTCGCGAGTTATTTGCCTGCTCGCTTGCGTGCTCCCTGGAGCACAATATCACAGGGCCGCGCCGGCCGCTTACCTGAGCGCACGTACGTACGGAAGAGGGTACAATTAGTTAAATTATTTTGTTTTTCCTCCACTTTGCCCTTGTTTTCCGTTTCAATACTTACTAAAATTATTTACAAGACTCAGACTATTTTCAACCGTTAAATTTGATAACAAAGAATTTCGGTCAGGACAAAAAGCAATTGAACAATTTATTAAATTAATTAACATATTTGTTCATCAATAAAAATAATATAATTACTTTAGATCTTTTATTTCACTTTATCATATTTCTGCAACCCCAAAGCGTAATCTTAATGATGTAAGCAGACAAACGTCTCGGGGTTGGTAGAGCGTTCTCACCTCTCAGTATTTTTGCTTGCAGTTTACTCGAAAAATTATTACAAAAAATATGTATGCTATTATATCGTAGGTATTTTCTCTTTTGTAGGACTGTCATGTATCTAATCTTTGGTATGGGGCTCTTACTACAGATTTTTATTTGTTGGACCATCTGCTCTAGCTCCGCCCAGTGAGCTTACAATGGCGGTCTCTTTCTTCCTTACATTGGGTGCTGTAACAAAAAGATGAAAGGATGAAAGGATCTGAATGCAGCTAAAATGAGGTGAGACCCAGCCTTCGTAATCAATCTACCGCTCTATCCTTGAGACATTTCAGGATTTGTATGAACAGTTGTCTAGTTAATAAGAGTCCCGATGCCATTCTTTGGGTACGAAACCCTAAAAAGTAACTATAGCTCGTTAAACCTTAATGTAAGTGAATCAGAACACATCTTAGTCACCGTTAAAAGGTAATAGAAGAATTTTATTACCCACCCGGACACAGTGAAAATTCCCGGATTATCCGGACGGAATAATGATGCCTCATTTGTTTTGTTTTTTTTATTTATTCGTGGAAAAACGCCGCCAGAATCGAACATAAATCGTTTATTAAAAATATTCCAAGTAAAACCTCGACTACATTTTTTTTGTAATCTGTTTTACTGAAAATATTGGCACGAAATATATATGTCGCCGCAATTTAAATAAATAAGGCAATTAATCAATAGCCTGAGCCGTTAACCAAAGGCCGACATTCAATCAAATGGCTTAACTACTCAAGCGCGAATGCGTCAAATCGACGCAGAATCTTTTGTGTGTTTCTAATAGGTTTTAAACTTTATTACGATATGGGTAGGTTGAAAATGTTCATCGGGCAAGTATCACGTATAACGAGTTGCCTGAAGGTGCTTAGGTAAATGATTATCAGTGAGGCCTTGCACCATGGCATCGACTCACTGCGCTCCACGTTGCACATAAAGTTGTAACCTAACACAACCTAACTTTGGTGTTCGGATAAAAAGTGACCTGTAGCAGCCAAGGTCTTTGAAAACAAATGTACATAAAGAGTAATGCAATCTAATGTCACATTAAATTGTGACAAACATTCATTACAAATTCTGATTGTAAGGAATCCCTCTATTCAAAATATACAGCTTTTCATTCTATTTAGAATGAATGAGACCAATCTGTATATGGTAACATTTTTTCAAGAATTGACATTTGATGTTGTCAGTTTACTTCGTTTTATGTGAATAAGGGTATAGTCCAACTTTTCCTAGTCCGCAAAAATACTCGATCGAATACTGTATCACAATATGAGGATGCGTCGCGCTAACCCTGTAAAGTACCTACAGTCCATTTGTTCCTCGATGGCAAACCTCAATAACAAACCATAAAATCTGATATTTGTAGTGAAGGGAATAAGTGAATGAACTGGCGAGATCTGATAGAAGTGAATGTTGAATGAAAGAAATTTATTCAGGAATTTCATGATTGAGTTTGTAATTGAGTTTTCAATAGATTTTATTGATTTCACTAGCTGTTTTATAAGAGTGATCCGATATATTGTTTAAAAAAAGCGATTTCTATTGAATTTCTGTTATTAAACATGGAACGAAATAAAACCAACTTCGGGTTTGCTTAAAATATATTTATTGTCATAAAATGTATTACATGGGTAAATCATAACCACAGATAAACTATCTCATATACATATTAACAAGTTAAATAAATAAATTAAGAAATTCTCTGCCTCGTACGTGTCATATCCGATGCAAACAAAGGTCTTCATTTATTGCCTTACGTTAATTATAATGATAATAAGATACTTTCGAGCTTTGTTCGCCCCTAGTTTTTCTCTTTCGTGTATTATGAATATGGTTAATATGGATGGTGGTTTAAAATTGAGATAAATATTTTTTTTCTTTTTTTTCTTTATATAGCCTAAATGGTGTCCCACTGCTGGGCAAAGGCCTCACCGGTTCGAGCCCACACATCTCTATCTGAAGCTTTATCTGTCCATCCTGGAAGTAACCTATCCAGGTCATCCTTCTATCAGAGTCAGAGTCATTTTTATATTGAATATAAATAAATAAATTATCTTATTCAACGTCAAATCTCTATATCTCTCTATCTATATCTCCTTCTGGGCCTGCCCCTACGCCGGAATCCATCTGTAGGCATCAATTCAGTGGCTGATTTCGCCCATTTGTCCGGATGCATTCGACAGATATGTCCAGCCCAGTGCCCACGTCAACAATACCAGTTTTGGAGCGCAGTATAGTGTTCCTAACGCGGTCTATACGTTTAACACCTAGAATACTGCGCTCCATTGCTCGCTGGCAAACCTTGAATTTGGACTTCTGATGTTCGGTCAGCGACCACGTTTGTGCGCCATAGGCATCGATTTATAGGTTAGGATGGGCAGGATGCACATGTCGACAAGTTTGCGATTCAGGGTCAATGGTAGGTTGCCCTTCATTAGCTCCTTCATGGACCAGAAGTTCTTCCAGGCATTCGAAACACGTCTTTCGATTTCTTTGTCCTCCCTGTTTTCGAAGGAAACTGTCTGCCCATCGACCACTACCTTACGTTTTGCGCCGTTGGTCATGAGTTGGGTTTTTGACCGATTCATCTTCAGTCCAACCTCAAGGCTCGCAGTGCTCAGTTTTTGGAGTATTAGTTGAAGTTCATCATTCATTTCATCGATTCGAAGAAATCATTTATCTTAAGTAAATTATACGAAAATGAGTTAGAAGTTGTTTTGAGGCCCATGGGCATACGCGTCATCTGATATTGCCCTGAAGCAAAAGCAGTATATTTTCAACTACATGGGTCTAAACTGGCTTGATAATAACCTTGACACAAATCTAAATAGCTAAAATAGACACAACCTGAAAGTGAATATATAATTTCTGTAATTTTGGGCAAAGGGAACTTATCGAAATTAATGCAGTTATTTAATTTTCGGTAATCGTTTACCACACTTCTGTCTGTTTTCTTGAGAACTAAAAGAATAGGACTAGACCACTCACTAGTTGAAGTTCTATTATGCCATCCTTTAACATTTTTTCTATTTGTCGATTCACTTCTAGCTTCTGAGAGTGGGAAAGTCGGTATGGCTTTACGACTTTACGGGTTCTGTATTTGGTTTCAAAGATATTGACTGTTCATAAATGTCAGTAGTAGACAGTTTGTCATTAGGTAAATAGAAAATATCAGGAAATTTTCGCATACATTTTTAATAGAAATCACCTTAATTAAATTTTGTAACTGTAGCGACTAAAATTGCTGCTTAACTCGCTCCACGTTCTTCTCACTTTTATCAGACACACATACATCATAGTTACGAAGCTTCTCCAAAGTTAAATCAATTTTACTCAAAGTAAATTTCTTTTCAGTCGTATTCAGAATCTTTACAGGAATCTTTCCATTTTTGGGGCTTGCTAATACGATAGCAATAAAAACTCCCTTCGTAATTTCCGATGCACAAACCAGACATTCTTTAGTCATATTTGTCTCCACATAATGAATAGACTCCGATCTGGGCGAAATGGTCAATGCACTTCTGTATTTGGAAACCGTTAATGTAGCTAGCTGCGGTAATGGGCTAGTCCATAGCTGCGGTAATAGACTTGCCCCCTGTCACGCAAAATGGAGAATTGAATCAATGGTAAAAAGTGGGCACAGTTGTGCCTCTTCTACCACGTATGCGAAAAGACGTGACGCTATTTATGTAATGTTGTTTCGAAGATATAAAAATTGCGTGATTGTGGGGTGCAAAAGGGAGCATGTCCAGTGCCTCCTATATGCCAATCATTAATATTGGTCTTGGTCTTATTTACATTCACTTTAATTCGTGAGACATACTCTCATTTGCATTATATCCACCGACGATGCAAATTTGGCTTGATAAGTATCGCTCCTATTTGCAACCCTTTATCACACACTTTCAAGATAATTAAACAACTAATCATAATGATTTAAATACATCATGCGCAACAGAAAAAAAAAATGATGGCGCGACCACATCAAAGGTTTTAAAAAAAAAACTTGCTTAGATTTCCAGTGAGTCAGTCTCACAGTATAAGACCTAAATTAATGGCAAAAAGCAACACTAATAATAAACTAAGATAAATAAAGGGTAATTTTCTCCATACATTATATTTTACAATATTAATTTCCTCGATAAGTATGCACCCTACAGATTTTTTTACATAACAAATGTTATTTGTTTAGATAAAAGCTGCCCTAAAACAAATTCTCAGATCAAAATTCCAAGTTTAAAAAATGAAGGTACTTACCTCTGTCTATGAACCTAAAAAAAGTTCCACTGTGTCAGGTGGTACGTGCCTGCGATGACAAAGCCCCGCTGCACAGGAACTCGGCATGTGTTGCGGCGCTAACGCCCACTTTAATTTGTTTTTTTTTACATAATTTATTAACACAACCTTCGTCGCCTTGTATTTCATTCATTCGTTAAATTTTTTATTTCATTCACATTACCCCTTCATTAAACTTAACTAAACTAAATTGTGTGTAATTTTTCTCGTAGTTAGAAATTTGGGAAAATAATGTTATTTCTAAGCTGAATTTCGACAAGTTTTTAGTGAAATTTAGTGTATTTATGTTTAAAGTAGTCTTTGTGAGTTTTTGTGAAAACCGTCATCGAGTGATCCTTGGGAAATATCGAGTTTTTGTAATCACGTCATCTTTGTTTACATCTTAAGCCAGTTAAGGACAATAGAGTGTAGTAAAGTCACGTTCTTACAGATTAGGGCGTTACCGAGGTAAACGGAGCTAGCTGCACTTTAGAAGAACTACAGTATTTTATATGTCCTATGCAAGCTCAGGTCCGAGTCACAGATTAGCGAGACGCCATTGTACCTACTTAATATTGAGTACTTATAAATAAACATGGTCAAGTGCTAAATTTCTATGTACCTACATAATATGTATATATATTGTGTGTATACCTACATTTGGTAACCTTGTATAATCTATGGATATTTTTAGTAGGTAAGTATACGTTTAAATTAGTGATAAGATAAATAATTTACTTTATTTGAAAATTATAACTGGATGAATTAACTTGACAACTGTGTTCGTGACGTCATTAAGGCACTCTAAGGCAATTGCATTCCGGCGAGGTGTCAACTTTATTTGTCCAGGTAGTACTAACTTTTAACCCAGTAGTGAATCTTTTCGTATTAGATCCACCTCCGTGATTCTGAAGTTCGATTTGGCGAATAGACAATATGCTTTTCACTCATTACGAAGCGAAAAAGGGATAGTAATATTCACCCACCCACCTACGATGAAACATAGGAAGCACAAAATATGGGCTGCTGTGGAGTCATGCCATTGCGAACATTTCCGAAACATCCCGAACACTCGTAGCGGCTGGCGTATAGGTACTTTATTCGCACCGCACCGCATCGAGTACGCCGCCGCTAGGAACAGGCAGAGCGCACATCGCTTACCGCGTATACGTGATACTCGGTGGATCACGTCCAGACGCTTGTGGAACGGGTACCGACTAGTATTGAGAAATACCTAATGCCGGGACCTGTTCTAGACTTCACCTATAGTTAGTATAATAATATCCTCTGACGCTATACATACGCACCAAATTTACTTATTTATTTATTTATTTATTTACTGATTACAGAGTTTACAGCACATACGATACAAATAAGACAAAAAGGTAAACTTATCTTTGGCCAATTACAAACTCTCATTATTAAAGACTAAGCAGGTATGAAGGCAGATAGAAAGCACACAGTTTACATTAAAAAGAAAAATTAAATTAAATTACATCAAAATTACATTATTGTGGTTATGTGAGTGAGTGTGTATATATGCGACTATGTGTATGTGAGTGTGTGTATGGTAGAGAGAGAGAGAGAATTTAAATGATTATGCAGGAACAGAAGGCAGGCTTACCTTTGTTCCTTAAGCAACGACATAATCCGTTTTTTGAAGAGCGGCTTTGATAGATGAAAAATGTCCGGGTCGGCAAAGTACTTGTAAGTCGTAAGTGCGGGGCAGCCTGCAGCTGATGGAGTTAGTTGCGTAGTTTGTGCGTGCGAAGGGAATATGGAAGAGTTTGTTTGCAGAGTGGCGAGTGCGAATAGACGGTACATCCAGTTTAAGTAATGAGTTAACGAGGTCAGGGCAATCGACACCTCCGCGACAGACGTTATAGAGGAGCATCATATCAAGCATCTTCCGACGGTTCTCGAGGCTCTCGAAACCGTGGTGTTGGCAAGAGTTCTCGTACCCTTCGCTTGAAAATCTGTCACGGAAGTTAAGTTGTTTTAAAAACTTCTTTTGAATGCGTTCTACTTTGTCCACGTAGAAGCCATACTGTGGATTCCAAGAGGTACTTCAATATTCAAGGACACTTCTCACATATGCACAGTAAAGTATTCGAACACATCCCATGTCTGAAAAAGGTTTGGTGACTCTTAAAATAAACCCTAAATTTCTAAAAGCTTTGCTAGTTATTGCTTCTACTTGCTCCTCGAATGTCAGCTTATCATCAAGAAGCTGATAGTGTTGCATTTCGAGGCATTGACATTAATTCTATTTATATCATAGTAGTGTGTCAGACGATCCAAATCCTCCCGCAGCAGATCACAATCTTGAGTAGACTTAATTTGCTTATATATTTTGTTATCGTCAGCATACAGGAGGAATTTGGCGTGGTGGAAGCACACTCCTATATCGTATAGATAGGCTAAATATAATAGGGGACCCAATATTGACCCTTATGGGACTCCAGACGGGATAGTAATTCGATTAGACATGTGTTCACCAATCACAACAGCCTGACAACGGTTCGAATGAGAATTTCGAAATTCGAAATACCTTTGTCTGCCTGAAAGGTGCGAATGAGAAAGCGCTGTTTCAAAAATAGGGTAAGAATGTATATTTCATTTAGAGCATAAGTCATTTGACGTGATCTGTTTGGCGCTAGGTAAACTAGGCATTTATATGCCCTCGACATTTTACTTGTGTTCTGCGAGTTCATTTTAGCACTAAACTTCACCTGAGTAGAATTAAGCAGTGTACCGAAAATAGGGTACATTTGGCCACACTGGCCACATCTTTTGCAAATATTTTCTAACTTTGGTAGTCTATACCTACTCTATTATATAATAGAGTAGGTATAGACTACCAAAGTTCTTTTCTCGTCTCTTCTTGTCTCGTACATACGAAGAGTCTTATAAATTCGTCGTAATAAATATGTCTGAGAATATAATTTTTCGCCCGCGACCTTTTTCCGCTGTACTGACCCTTGCTTCATTTTCCTGCCTAAAGTTCTACCAACTTTCTGAATTATTTACAAGTTTCCTTCGGTAAACGATTTATGGGTTGATGCTGGTGTTTTTTTCCAACATAAGTAGTTATAGTTTGCTAAACATTGATTTATGATAATTATAATGTCTGATATATTTTTAAGTACTGAGTGAAGCCCGTTCTTCGGGGCGCCATTGGAGCGTGGCGATTTGGAGAATGAGTGAGGACACCTACGTACCTCATTCGCCAAATCACCACATACACCTGTACACACTCTATCAAAACTGCGCCTGCAGATACAACTATACCAATTTTGTCCTGCACCCGATGACGGGCGGACGGTGAACGGTGCGCGCGCAGTACAAAATAAGTTCAACAGCGGTGTTTGTAGGCGCAGAGTTGTTAGATGTGTGTCCTCCTTATATATTATATTTTTTGTTGCAAAAAAATGGAATTACCCATGCCCAGGGGTCAAGACCTCCCTGCGGGTCCCTTCACATTGAGCGGGCATCAGCTCGTGTAATATACGGACTAAAAACAACCCCTTTATGTGTTGTGTGGCAGTTATCGATACAATCGATTTGACTGGGAGCCATCGCCTCGGTATATGCTGAAGGTTTTCTACCTGCAAATTGCCCATTTGGGCGATTTATATGAGTGTATAATATATGGGAGGAATTTGCCTGCTTACCCGATTTCTACGAGCGGACATTAGCGCATAGTCAAAGGGCATGATAGCGGCATGTTAGGGGGGCAGATGGCCCCCGCTATGTACTATGAGAAGTGTCCACCTTATAGGACAGCTACAGAGCTTCTTATAGAGTATGTCTCAAAGAAGAGCGCAAATAAGTTTAAGCACAGAGTTTAAGAGTTACCGACAAGGACCTATTCAGTAACGTGATTTACTAACTACATTGTCTACTTTACGTCACAATGCGTTACATCACAATCCAATGGAAGCGCCTCACGAGGCGCTACTCGTTAAGGTCTCTTCTTCTGTCAGTACCACCCACCAAGCCAACTAGACGCCTATCGTGTTACCGTATACAGGATGTTTGGAGTATGGTATGACATTTTTTTTCCGGGGAGTAGAGGGGGTTATAGTGAACACATTTCTGCTTTAAATTCGAATATAAAGGGTATATGTTTTTCTTCTTCTTCAGAGTTCTTAGATAATTAGCCTTTCGCCAGACCGAGCCTACACCCGCCCGCGTTTCACCGTGATTTGTTGACAAAACAATAAGGAAATACTTGATGTGTGGCCATTAGAAATTAATTCTTACTAGTCTTTAATTTTAATCAGCAGAATTCAGAAATCATTTACATACATTGACTATTTACAATTTAATATCTTTCGAAGTCCATAACTTTACTTATTTGTGTACTAGTTGTTAAAAAATATCACTTATTTAGAAAGGCTACTTCGATAATAAAATGGCAAGAAAACTCTGGGTAGGCGCACCGAATGCACCTATTTCGTGTATCAATCGGGGTCTTAGAGCAAAATCGATACTGTCCACGGCAAGCTAAAATCTTAATCAGCGAAAAACTATCACATCATCATTTAATCATGTTTTATCCCTTAAAACCACGTTAAAACACGTATGTCGTAGTTACTTAAGTTTTCCATGAGTAAATAATACCTTGGACTCTTTTACACACATTGATCTAGCCCCAAACTAGGATTCCCTGTATCTTGGGTATAGACAACGATACACATACTTATATATATACATATTATACGATAGATAAACAACTATGACTAGGGCACAAACATCCGTTGTCATCAAACAAATATTTGCCCCCACCGGGACTCGAACCCGGGACCCTTGGCTTCGTAGGCAGGGTCACTGCTGACTCGGCCATTCGGGTCGTCAAGAACTGAAAATATTGCAGGTCCACATAGAAAATATTTGAATAATGTTGAAAATATGAATGAACATAGCAGTGCCAATTTTGCTTTTCAATAGCGGTTAGTACCAAATTTTTATTTAAAGTACTAGGACAGTGCCACGTTTGCACCTAAGCACGGCCATATTGGAATGGGGATTTACTATGGACAGTCAGCATTATAGTAGGATTTTTTTATCATGTGCTAATATACTTATATAAGACAGTTATACATTTAATATTCGGAGTGGCGTTTGTGTTGCCGGACCGAACGGACGTGTCCCCCCGAGATCTCCCAAACGCATTTAAACAAACAATAGTTTTCATCCCCGGCGCGCGCCTTTTGTTCTGCCTCCGGAGGCCCGAAAACGAGCCTGGCTTGTACCGCGTGTTACTGTAAGGGTTACCTGGGGAATGTGCGTGATCCATCTAGGCACCCCATCTGTGCAATACCACGCATTTCAGTGATTGTGATGATACTAGTGCGGTCAAGTGTAATGAATGCCCAGAGAACTGCGCGATACTCTTAGGCATCCCATCTGTGCAAGCCCTAGAATTTATTCTAGGCCAGGTGCACGTCTGAGCCACGCAGCGACAGGCCGGCAGCGAGCGACGCCTACGCAACACACCCTCAACGCTACTGCCTCCACCACCACCGCCGCTAAACACACCAACCTGGTGAGATCATTCCGATTAGGACATCATTGATAGTGATTACCTACCTCTAACTTTATTTCTCTCAGCACCACTCGCCGCCTGACAATAATAAACCACCACTTACCGCGGCCGCGGTCGCCCCTATTGACTAAGGCATAATCACATTTATAGGTGCGTCATAGGCAGGATATAACAATTCCCTACCTACGCAATATCAAAATCAACTAATAAAACATTATTATAGCTACATATACTTATATTGCTTTGCCTGAAAATAAATTCGAGATAATTCTCCTCGAGATTTATTTTCTCCTCATCTTCGAAAGACCATTCAAAACAGTCATTAACAATAACCATCCACTAAACCCTGAAACTCAGTGAATAAGCCAACCCAAAACTTAACAATCCTAGAATTATTTTTATGTAGCTAAACTGCAAATATACTAAACCCGACATTAAACAAAAACTAAACAAGTGCAGGTCATAAAAATGCCATCTCACCAAACTCCCAGAAACTAGACAAAACAATTGACTGCTATTTAGGAACAATTGAAAAAGCTTCGAAGCACAAAAGGCTCACAACGTTCCCTCACACATCTGGCACCCATTCTATGGTGTCAGCCCATCTTGGAAATACCGGGAAACATAAGAATAAAAATAGATCGTAAAAAGCCAAACAGCGTCTCTCATCATACCGGCCGTACACCTCTTAGAAACAACCCACACACACACATTCATATTAGCTAAAATACCACGAGGCTTTCTCCTGTAGTAATATCTCACAATCTAAACTCTACCAATGCCCAGAGATGGAAACTGCCTGTTCCATTCAATTGCAGACAAAATCAACCATCTGTTTGGAGCGACATTCAACCATACCCACATCAGAAGCGACTTAGCTAGATACGTGGAAGCTAACAGCAATTATTCACGCATCAAACATGCGATCGACGCACCAAACGCAGAAGCTTTCACTGAGTACATAAAAAATCTCCACATACAGGGCACGTGGGGCGGTGAAGAAATTATCATAGCAGCCGCGGAGTTCTACGTAATAAGTGTAGCGATCCATCATACCTAAATACAAAACTAAGCAGGAACCTACCCAATAATAGTAAAACAAAACATAACCATTTCTAACTTTATCCGGTCCGACAAGCCCACAAAAATAAAACAATAATGCAAGCCCGTCTACTACATAACTGCATATTCTGAGAAATAGCGAGAAACAGCAAACAATTGCACATCATAAAAGGATCATTTCACCATCTTCCAGAAAACAGGCAATTAACAAAAGACTTCCACTGATGAACAATAACAACAATAAAATCGGAGACTTTTTGTCCTAAGCGGCTCTCTACCGAGAATAAGGTCGCACGAAGATACGCACAAACTTTGACAATCGCAACCCGTACGATCTGTTAATCGTAGACAAAGGTAGTTCAAATAAATCACGCTATATCTAAGTTCTTTCTTTCAACAACATCCCAAGAACATAACCTAATGGAAGCCTTACCAACGCTGAGATGGTAACTGCCTATTCACCGCAATTGCTGACTAAATTAATCACCTATGTCAATTAACATGCAACCACACTCACATTCGTAAGGACCTAGTTAAATATGTAGAAGAAAACGGCGATGAACAGAACAAAGCTCGCAATCACTGAGCCTGAAATCCTTAACAACTCACCACTGAAAATCTACGCAATTACGGTACTTGGGCTGGAGAGGAGATTATAATACCAGCTGCCGAATACTTTCTACTTAACGCAACAATCCACCAGCAAAATACACCATCGCTCACATTCACGCCCAAGAATCCAGCGGATGCAGTGAAATCTATCAACCTCAACGTCACAGGACACCACTACGACAGCGTTTACTTGCTTGAATCGCCAAATTTACCCACGGATCAAGCAACCGATAACCAAACTGATAACACCATACTTTCGCCGATACTTAATGCAACACCCATGACCTCCTCAGGGTCAACCATAACATCAACAGAAGACATCCCAGACAACACCGGATATACGATGATACGAAACAGCCCCATATTTAATATTTAATATTTAAACCACAAGTCACATGCGAGCGTATGCGCATTGCTACTTGGAAGGTTAGAGGATGCGCCGAAATAACTAAAAGACTCAACATTGACGCGGAATTGACTAACAAAAACATACACATAGCCTATATACAGGAAACAAACATGATACATATGTCAAAACACTATCTCTGGTATCTGTATGCTCGCATCGGACAAGACGCTATAAAGAAATACAGGAAAAAGGAAATTATAGGAACAAACCTCCTTCACAATATTGCACACAAATATTTTAAAAGTTACATCAAAAGAAAATGCATGTACAAGGGCGAGCTTGTCTCTGAAAAGAGATTTCTTCCAGCAAAACAAGGCATTACAGGAATTGCTATCATAAAAGGCAGTGCACGATAATTATTATAACTAAAATGCCTAGGAATAAATTAAAATATCTGTAAAATACAGATAGCAAATACGAAATAATTACCGATATATACATAAACCTTACATATAATAAAATAAATACAATAACTTTTACGAAAGAGACATGTAGAGCTCTTTAATATGTTTCTTAAAAGAAAAAAGAGTCGGACTGTCTCTTATAGTGCAAAGAGGTGCGTTCCAGAGTCGGACCGCCCGCAGGCTGAAGGAGCGTTTATACGCAGCGCTGCTATGCCGCGGAGTAGCTAAAAGTGAATAATTAAATATCATCGGAGAACTGCTCATGGCAAACTTAAAAGTAGAAAGACGAAAATTCTTATAAGAGACCCCATAAACAACCAGTGAATTGGACGTAGTTCCAATACGAACCGTAAACGAAATCAAATATCTCGGCACATATATTACGGCAGGACATAGGACCCAATAAAAAAGAGGTGCCGGCAAGCCATATGCAATTCCAAGGCCCTAATGCATTTTATAAAGAAATCCAACATAGACTGAAATATAGTGCGCCTGATTTACAAAATGGTCACTGCACTGTTTATAAAATACGGACAAAAAGCGGCAACCCTCACTAAAGCAAACAGTTGACAGTCAGTATATGAACGCCTGATCCTCAGAGACATGTTTGAGAACGCCAGAAGCTATCCAAGATACCACAAAATTCATGACTGACTACAGGACATAACGATATCCAAACGAATCAAAAACCACCGGATATGTTACTATACATATTCTGCGACGCCCACAACAGCACTTACTACACGCTCCATTCAAATACGAAGCAAGGAAGAAGAAAGCCGGCCGACTTATATACACCTGGAAAGATTTCCTTAAGCATGACATCAAACATCAAACACAGTTACTGGACAGAATCATCACACAACAGGGACGATGTCAGGATGGCCTAGAGGCAAATATACCGTATCCCAGAAACAGACAGCAAAAGCGAAACTGGGAACTTACCGGATAACCCAAACGAACACGACTCAGGAAACTCAACTATTAACAATAACTGAAAATAGAAGGAAAACAAGAACTTGAAGAAAACAACAGCTGCTCTCCAAATCCCACATCCTCCCCATTCCACATATCCTATATTGGCTTCAGGCTGAAGAGTCGGTCGATTGAATTCACTATCCTTCCCTTCCTACAGAGCAGGTCATTCCGCCCCCCCTCAAAACTTGTGCCCTCTGGTATGCCGGCCGAAAGACCGGAACAGGTTTAGAACCCTGGCTGGAGAAGCACCATTCATTCATTCATTCATTCATAAGACAGTTATACATTTAATATTCAATTATCAATTTTAATCATTTAATCATCTTTAAATATTTTTAAACGTTAGCTCACCAACACGTAAGGTCTATATGTGGCTTACGTCGCAGAGATAGTTGTAAGCGTCATTTTAAGAGGCTAAATATTTTGACGTTTCCATCATTATATATTTACGAGGTAACTAGTTTTGTCAAAACAAATTCTAATCTATTTGATAATTATTTAAGTAAACGTCATAAATCTAAAATTCATATGCCACAACATAATACTGCTTTATTTAAAAATAATATCTATGGCATGGCACCTATTGTTTATAACAAGCTACCAGATACTGTGCGCAATATAGAACATGTAATACTATTTAGGAAGGAATTGAGAAAATTACTTATCAATAAGACATATTATACAATAAATGAATACATAAATGATCCAACAATATAATAATGATAATAAATATACATGTAATTATAGGTAGGTACTGACTTATACTTAATTCAAAATACAGGGATGATTTGTCATAGAAAATGATTTAATGATGTTGCATGCACTTTATTCTTACTATAAAATATTTGTATGCCTTACGGCGAAACATAGCGATCTTCACCGACTGTAACAACCTAAACCTATGTTTGACAAATAAAATATTTGATTTGATTTGAACACAATAACATTTAATGCAGGAAAAAAAAACAATATGAACTGTTGTTGGTGTGTTGTACTCTCTCAGTCCACTTTCCTTTCCTATCTGGGTTTGCTGGTAGAAATCTCTTTTATAGAGATAAGCGCGCCTCTTGTACATATATTTTTCTTTGTGTTGTCTCTGTATGCTTGTTTTTGTGCGATAAAATATTCATTCATTCAATTGTTTCTTTTTTCTGTATTTAATGAATTGTGCTGTTATGCTAAGGTTTAAAAACCATTTAACTACAATATCTAGAATATACTTTTAGTCTAAACTCTTGAATCGCTATCAGGTTACGCTGAATCACATTGTTCTCTTCATATTCGTTATCTCTAGCTGCGGTAAGTAATTCAGATCATTCTAGTCCTGTTCTGTAGTAATTTTAATCGTCGATGTTCTTCCAATCAGCCCTATGTTGTCTTTCGTAAGTTGTCAATGTCCTTTAGTTTTTATTTTTTAACTAATACTTTATTATTTTCTTTGCGGCTACAGATAACACTCTCAAAAAACGAGATATTTCTCTTCAAAAGCGGTAGACTCCTGTATCTGAGAGATATTTTCTTCACCTCTTACCAAAATTGTATTGTTACCTCTTTTTCTGTAAAATCGTTTTGCTTGTAAAAATTGAAAGTGCCTGCTTCCAGGTGGACCTATGAAATCTTGTAGAGCTGTTTTCCAATTCATTGCATTGTTCATATCAGCAACAGTTCCATAATTTTTGAAAACATCTTTATATTCGCCAGGTGTGAGAATTACCTCCCCTTTCTTTAAATCGTTTTCTATGTTTCCAAAAACCCTGGCAGGAGGTATGAAACAATGACCAGGAATAGGGAAAACAAGCTTGACTTCCTTGACATTAAGTGGCGCTTTGGATAGCCACGTGACGCAGACCCCTATCATGAGACTAATTTTATTTTGTGCACTGCACCCATCTGCCAATAACCCTATAACTTCGATATTTTCGTTTATTTCAAGGTTGTTCAATCGTTCATAAACTGCCAAAGCAATTTCATTGGCTCCTTTGCGGTATTAATCTTCTGTTTATACGTCCCCTAAGTAGTATAGTTTTTTTTTTTTGAGAAATTGTATAGTTTTTGAGAAATTAATTATTTAATTTTTAAATCGAGGAAAAATTTACATAATTTTCGCTACGGAAGTGACATAAACCAACCCGTAGGGTGGGAGGAGGGTGGTACCCCTTAAATTCCCCTCTCCGCTGGAGACCCCCTTCTTTGAGGTTATGGCTCTGTACGAAATTTCCGTAGCTCCGGCTAGGAAACCTGCAGCGTATCGACCCAAATTTTTTTTTATTCTTATGATTAAATGATGTTTTTATTAGCATGCGCTTTGATCCGCTTTTGCTTCTTCTAAGTTCCAACCTAACCTATAACCTTATTGAAATTTAGCCACAATAACCTACTCTAGATTTTTTGATTTAAGAAATATAATGATACTTGAACTCAGTCTTCACAGTGTTTTTTTTTTATAAATGGCAGAATTGGGTGTCTTTGAATTTTAATTTTAATCGTAATTAGATAAAACCGAGTCTCCGGCAGTAAAAATGCTAAAATACCAAAAGACCGTAATGGAAGCTCTCCCCAACCCTCTAGGGGTTGAATACTTGCATCATTTCACTTTCATAGAGTAAAAATAAGAATGTGAATATAACCTGAAATTTGAACTAAATTAATTTATTTCTCGAAAAAAACTATACTTGGGGGACAGGGGAGCTCCAAATGAACCCCCTCTATTAAGATAATAATAAAACACGTGTGAACGATATCTATAGCCAACTCGACACACGCGTTTATAGTAATGAGTAAGTTTATTTTTGTGCTTAAAAATATATTTGAATAATATCTGCTACTCGCATCCAACTTGTTTTGTTGTCTTTATAAAAAGCCGTAACAACATTGTTACTGTTTTCTTTGTCCGATCCTAATTTCAAGGATTCCATTGTCCTTTCCTAGCTTGTCTCGGATTTACTTCAGCTACATAAACCTCCATTTTAATGTTTATAAACACTTACCAACTACCCTCGGTTTTCGAGAGGGCCTTTTAAAACTGTTAGATAATCAACAACGTCTCCTAACAAAACAACTACGGCGGCCATCTTGTCCTACTGAAAATGGAGCATCCTCATTGGCTGAAATGGACTGAGCCACTTTTGCATATAAAGAGCTGCTGGACAGTGCCATTTTTGCATCTCATGTCATTTTACAAAGTCGATTTTCTATGAGACAGTGCCAACATTGCAGGTAAACTGAAGCAATACCAAGACTTGTTTTAAGACGTTCACGGTAATTTTGCGGTTCAAATTAGGTTCCTAATTTCAATCGGCTTATGACGTTGTGGTAACCCCCTTTTCCGATTCAAATTAGGTTCAAAACAAGAGTATCACCATGGCGACCATTTCCATTCCAATTCGCCCTATAGGGCTTTATTAACCTAATACCAAGACTTGTTTTAAGACGGTCACGGTAATTTTGCGGATCAAATTAGGTTCCTAATTTGAATCGGCATAAGACGTTGTGGTAACCCCCCAGTTCCGTTTTTGCTTTTAGACCTGCCTACAGCTGCATCACTGTTTAGTCGCTATCATAACTCATACATAAGAGTGTATTTGTTATGGTTATGACTGTTCTAACAGGCAGACATATTTTTCATATGAAAAGTTGACACGATTGGTTTGCATACTTACTATACTTACTTCTATGATGATATGTGATTACATCATTATCCCTAGGTCCGTCTGCGTAGGGCCCGCTGTTAAGCAGTAGTGAACCCTTTATTTACTACGTCGTCATTATCAGCCTATGTTGAAGGTTTGGACTGTAAACTATTGCAGATATATGAGAGTCCGCTCCGAGAGCTCCGTGGTCTAATGGGTTTCACGCTTGCTTCTCACACAGGAGATGCAGGTTCGATTCCTGACCATGTACCAATGAGATAATTAATTTATCTTAAGTACATTATAGTGATAGAAAACATTGTGAGGAAACCTTCATTACTGCGTAGCTGTGGCGATGGGCTAGCCCCTGTCACGTAAAATGGAGTGTTGAATAACTGGCTCAAAATGAGCACAATTGTGCCTCTGCCACCCCGTATGGGAAAAGGCGTGACGCTATGTTATTATGTTATGTTGTGTTATCTATAGGAGTTTATTACTCAGTTCCTTTTACGATGCCCGGTAATATAAAAATGTCCTTGATAGATATTTGCAGCTGCATTTTCATTGTTGCTCATAACTGTAACACATTTCAAACCATAAATCTTTTAACTTTTTTATAGTTTTATCTTTGTTTAACTTTTGTTGCGTATACAGGGTAATTTGGTGTTATGTTGTGTGTGGAGTCTGTGTGGTATACTTAATCTAGGTACGTTTTTACTCACATACAATTTTTAACAGCTAAGAAGGCTAATTGTATAATAATATTGTAGTTGAAATAAAACGAGAATTTGTCCATAAACATTTATTAATATAATTTATCATCCCCCACATTCCAATATAATTAATAGTACAATTAGCATATTCCATCAGGAACAAACAATGTAAGAAGCTACGCACAGAAGACTTTAGGCTGCAATACCATATACCCCCTGTCCGAGAAAACATTCATTAAACATTTGCTTTATTTTATAAGAATTATGTTTAAGAATATTATTATAAGACTAAAGTTGCCAATCGCAGTTACAAGCGATTTTATTATAAAGGCTTATTATAGCGTCTTTCACCAAGTTTTCTTTAGATCGATATCCCTTATTGACTAACATTTATTTTTAAGTTATACATTTAGTTTTTTTTTTCTGTTTTGCATATCCAACTACTGCCTATCGACATAAGTTTACCACCAATTTTTATGCTACTGCTTTTTTAAATCGCTACTTTTAAACTAACTTATCTCTACATACATACATTGCTATAGAATTAACCGCGCCGCGGCGACACGTTCATTGGTTAAAACAAAAATATTAAACGAAATCGATTGGCCAAGAACGCGTCACCGACTGCAGTTGCCGGGATCTGATTGGCCGAGTATAGCGTCAAGGCGTACTGATTGGGCAATAAGGCTGGGTGATTGCCCAACCGAGTAAGCGGACACTCAGCCAATCAGACAGAAGAAGAAATCAACGAATTCCAAATACAAATTTCAGATAAAACATTCGAAATTCAACACAAACACAAACAAAAATTCGTAAAAGATTAAAAGAACTTGATAGACGTAAGAAACGCAAGCGGGTCCGTGTTAACGCAATGTTACTCGTTGTCGGCGTCCGATGGAGCGGCGGTCATGTCGGCTGGCTTGAGATGGTCGCCGCTTCAGGGTCGCAGGTGACCTGGTGCCCTACCCCCACTTCTGGAACAGGCCCATACGTTGGCAGCGGCAGTTGGAGCCCCAGAGGTTGCAGCGGCAGGAGGACGAATGGCAGCAGTCTCCAGGCCTGTGGTCGCAGTTGCCGCCTCGTTTGATGCACGCTCGCCTGAAAACGTAGATCAGCGAGGAGGATCGTCTGAAATGATATCATCGAACACTAGCCTAAGTCCGTGCGTAGGTTATAGTCGTGCTGGGGCGCATGCGTATTTACACCGGGGGGTTTGAAAGGGGGTGGTGAAAAATAGACAAAAGCTCTCTGCCGCTTTATGCCCTGATTCAAATCCACAGTACAACCTTATTTATGTCAATTTTGATTATAATATTAGGGACTGATAGATAGCACTTTTCCACATTTCCGGTCGATAGATTTGAATTAGCTAATAAAGTGGCTACAGATCGTTTCGCTATTTAAAAGGCTTGAGATTTATGCGGCCCAAGACCAAGAAGTATAGTATAAAATATGCTGAGTTGAAATTATGGTTGAAAAGCAGAGGTAAATCAAAATAAGAATTATTGAAAGACATAACATGAACCTGAGGTTTAGTTTGGATTATAGTTCTTTTACATTACCTTATGCTATTTGTGTAGCAGTTAATGAATACGTAGTAACATCTCTGGATGTGTCAATAGGCAGGCGTATACGCACGGATAAACCCATCAGATTTACTTTACAGGCATATCCGTGCCTGTTCTCGCCATACATTGGCAGTTTTGCCTGCCGGGCATGACTGGCCGGCAGATCTGACTGGCCGGCAGATCTGACTAGCCGGCAGATCTGACTGGCCGGCAGATCTGACGGGTCACATTCGCGTATATGCCTGCCTATTGGGTCTGGAACCGTATTGCCATATCAAGACCCTTATATTTTTTTCTTTGGCGCACGATGTGGTAAGTAGGCTAGAGTACAAAAACAAACAAAAATCAAATTATCTCACAAATGTGTCACGTTACAGTTGTCACTCTAACGTGACACATTTGTTTTTGGCACATTTTATAATTGTAAATATGGTATGGCTACCATATTTACAATTATAAAACCCAAAAATGTCACGTTTGTGAGTTATTGGAATTAAAGAATCAATGTTGTCAAATATTTTTCCATACTTCCAATTGTCTTGCTAACGATACAAAAAAATATTATTTGTCTAAGGGTCCTCTACCCATATTTACCACACTCATCATGCGCCAAAGGAAAAAAAAGTAACGCCATCCTTTGAATATTGAAGAAAACCTGATCTCAAGGTATCCCATTACATCTAAGTAGTGTTGCCCGCATTTTCTCTCGGATAAGCCAACTTACTGGCAAGGAAGTAATCCAGCCGTAATTTTTTCATCCAGTCATTATTGGGTTGGGTCCGTTAACCGAAGTGAGCGGAGCACACCACTACACGTCGATCAACGAAACAAGCGAGACAGGCAAGATTGAGCGATAAGCTGCTTCCATTCATTTGTCATGAAAATGTGAAAATCTAAGATAACGGCCATCTTAAAATAAATATTTTATTTAGATTATCTTTACGTTCCTTACGCGAAGGGAGCTAATCAGACCCTCATTGCTAAGCCCCCGCTGTCTGACCGTCCCGTCCGTCTGTCTGACAAAGGGCTGTCTAATTAGGTTCATGAGATTATTGACATTTTCACAGAATGTTTATTTTTGTTGCTACATCACCAAAGAACGAAGGGCAATAAATGTATTTCTTTACAATTTTTTTAATTTGGAATGGAAACGTATTTTTTTTTAGATGTGACTTTTTACTCAATTAGGTAAACAGTTAGGGACTGAATGGGGTCCCCATGCAAGAGAAAATATATTTTTTTACGATTTTTCCTGTACGGATTTTTAAGCGTGCGAAGACTGTATAGATATATTTTTCGAAATAATATTTTCCCAGTATTTTTTTCCATTCGCGTTTTTACCCACTAATTTTAAGGGTTCCGTACCCGAAAGGTGCTAAACGGGACCCTATTACTACGCCTCCGCTGTCCGTCCGTCCGTCCTTCCGTCCGTCTGTCATCAGGCAACAACATTTTGCTATGTAAAATCCAAAACTATTCATTCCACAACATCCCTACCATTGTACGGTGATACGGAACCCTTCGTGCGCGAGTTCGACTTGCACAAATATTTATTTTATCAATCCTTATTTTTCATATAAGTACTAATTTTGAGACTATTTAATAATTTTCCTGGTATATTTATTTCCTCTTAAACTTTATCGATATGCATCACGCCTTTTCCCAAACGTGGTGGCAGGGGCACAGTTTGATGTTCGACGAATTACTGTTAGATTCGATGGTTAAAGTGCACGTGCTATATGTGGACGTTATAACGGTGATAGAAAACATTGTGAGGTAACCTCCAATCTGCGGCGACAAGCTAGCTCCCTGTCGCGCAAAATGGAGTATTGCATTACTGGCTCCACGCTTAATGTTGCATAAACTGTACCTCTGTTACCCCGTATGGGAAAAGACAAGACTTTGTTGAAAGAGGGTTCCGTACCCGAAGGGTGCCAAACCTATTACTAAGGGCAACAAATATAATGACCACAAAAATATTTTTTTTTCTACCCAAAATGGCTAAATGACCACCAAAAGTTGCAGCAAATATCCTGATATTTGCTAATACTGCGGTAGCTTAGGTGAATCCTTCGTGTTAGGTTGAACATGTAAGAACAACAAAAAATACTTAAAACATAAACTTAAGTACCCCAAAACATAAAAAGAAGTTTGGTGATCATTTATCCAAACACAATTGGGTGGACATCCATCCATTTTGGCAGTCATTTCGAATTTATTAGTAGTAAATTTTCGATTTTTTTTGGTAATCGTTTAAACACAAGCCATTACTAAGCCTCCCATGCCCGTCCGTCATTTCGTCCGTTTTTTTTCTCCCGTTAGTATCGAAAATTTCCTAACTCGCTTGTTCCGCGGCCGGTACCAATCTCTCTTGCCAAGTCGCCTGCCTTATCGAGGCGTCTCGTCTCGGAAGACTAGATTAGGTAATTGTTTCTGGCATACCGCCAATATATTCCTGGCCGATGTGGATGTTCATGTTTATTTATTTATTTACTAGTGGTTCTGTGAGAACAGTGTAGGAAGTAGTAATAATTACGCGTCGAAAAAGAATGCGAATCGAACTCTCAGTGACTCTTATGTACAATGTCATAAGGTTAATTTTAACTCGGACACTTTTTCACTCTGGTAAGTATTCCTGCTTGAGCCACTGTAGACCTCGCGAGCTCTTGTAACCATTAAAGATTTGATAATCGATGGTGAGTCGGTCCGTTACAAAATGACGGAAAGTCAAAGTCAAAGTTCTTTATTACTGTAGATATTTTCATATACTTAGCAAACGTAATTTTTAGCCTCTTCTCTAGATTGGCGTAGAAACTCCCACAGATTGATTTTTAGGATCTCTTTTAAAAATTGGTTGTGCATAACTAATACAATTATAAAAAAAAATATGATTAATAAGCAATAATAAAAAAATGAAAATATATTAACTACAAAGTCTGTGTTTAGCTAGATTAACCCCATACAATGCCATCATTTAAGTAATAGAAATCTAAACTTGAACTGCTGTCGTTTCCAATCTTCTGGTTCAAATTGACTGAATTTTGGGAATTGGCCTATTTTAATTGTAGCCTATTTGTCACAAAGTAAAAACTAAGTTGAAATTTAGCTATACTCACAGTCTCAAGGATATAACAATTTTGTTCGATAATTTTGACTGATGAGATAATGATAACTTATCCACAAAAAATATAATCGCTTACACTTTTATTTTTTAAAACAAATGTTGAACAGTAGTTTATTTTTTTTTGTATTAAGGCCCTTTATGTCTGAATCTATCAATCGAATATGAAAACATAACATATGTTCTATTCCCACTATTCCTATAGCGCTGAACTGAGCACCTTAAAAATTACGATTCCTATAGTCTTCACAAATAAAAGGCCCGGTGACAGCGTCCATGTCACTGCGTAAAAAGGTTGAATTTAGTTTGGGCCACACCGGGCCTTTCATTTTGTGAAGACTGTAAAATTAAATTATGTAATTGAAAGCATTATCTGTAGCCTTATAACTGTATATTACATATCAGTCGCAATGCCCTGCAAATTCTACATCGACAAGTCACATGGCAAGAAAAGACAGCTCGTGTAAAATAACCGTGTTCGTATTGGTCCCACCTTAAAAATTGACTGGTGTTGCAATTGGTGTAACAAAACATATAAGGGCTCTTGGAGCAGGGGGGTCACCACAACGTCTTATGAAGGATTCAGAATCGGAACCTAATTTGATCCGCAAAATTACCGCAACCGTCTTAAAACAAGTCTTGGTATTAGGTAATCAAAGACCATTATGGTGAATTGGAATGGAAATGGTTGCCATCGTGATGTTCTTGTTTTGAAACCTAATTTGAATCTTAAAATTGTGGTAATCCCCCTGGAGACCGATTTCACTGGCAAAATGGCGATGACAACGCGTGACCGCGACGACAATTTTTGGGAGAGTTTTGATGCCATTTTTAGCGGAATCTAGCTCGATTCTCTATGTCTAAAGACGTCCGTACCATCCTTCAAAATGTACATTTTAAGAATGTTTATACGCCTTCGGAACACGTTAGCGATAGCGTCTGTTGTTCACCAGACTTCAAAAAGGAGGAGGTTCTCAATTCATATGATGTTTTTGTGTGTTTGTTTGTTACGTGATTTCTCCGTCAATTATGAACCGATTTTGATGATTCTTGTTTTAATTGGTAGGTGGTCCCATGTAAATTTTATCAAAATTGATTTAGCGCTTTTTACAAAAACAACAAATACAAAAAAAATACACAGATGACGTTTTGGTTGTGGTTCCGTGCAGCAAAAGTTTTGATGAGTACTTTTCATGTACACAGACTGCATTCGCATCCCGACCGGGGTGGAAGAAATTGGGCTTGAACTTGAAGTCGGGTTGAAAACTGTGCCGTGGGAACCAGAAACAGCGACATCACACACATATAAACATCCAAGAACAGTTTATTTCTTAATCCCCCAACCGGGGATAGAACCCGGGACCTCTCGCATGGTAGGCAGAGCCACAACTGCAGGGCCACAGAGGCCGTCCGAGCGTATTTTCTGACTAATAATTTAACCAAGCGAGCAATGGAGCGCAGTATTTTAGGTGTTAAACGTATAGACCGCGTTAGAAACACTATCTGCGCTCCAAAACTGGCATTGTAGACGTGGGCACGCAGACCGCCAAACTGAAATGGAACTGGGATGGACATATCTGTCGAATGCATCCAGACAAATGGGCAAAATCAGCCACTGAATGGATGCCTATAGACGGATTCCGGCGTAGGGGCAGGCCCAGAAGGAGATGGAAGGATGACCTGGATAGGTTCCTTCCAGGATGGACAGATAAAGCTTCAGATACCGATGTGTGGGCTCACACGAGCTGTCTCTTCTTGCGATGTGACTCGATTCGAATTCGAATCGAGTCACATCGCAATCGATTTCCAATTTGAATGGCACTGCAAATGATATCGAAAATTAATAACCTCTCATCTGTGGGTAGATCAAAAACGCCTCGCGGTTCTAAACCTCCTCGCTTGGTAGTAAAGTTCAAAACCTAGGAAAAAATCATCTGTTGATGGCCCCACAGCTGAGCGAAATTTGACGATCGGTTTAGCCTAGTGGGTAGTGACCCTAACTATGAAGCAGAGACGGTCCTGGGTTCGAATCCCGCTAAGGGCAAATATTTGTGTGATGAGCATGAATGTTTGTTTCTTACAGTCTTCACAAAATAAAAGGCCCGGTTGCCCAAACTTAACTCAACCTTACTACGTCAGTGACACGGACGCTGTCACCGGGCCTTATATTTTGTGAAGACTGTAGGCTTGGATGTTCTCTATGTATTTCTATGAGTATTTATTTGTTAAATGTATAGTCGCCTAAGTACCCAATATACAAGCCTTGTTGAGCTTAGTATGGGCCTGGTTTGATTTGTGTAATACAAAAAAGGTTACTGTTCAGTTTATGTGGTTTTTAGGTTTTGTACTTTGTTGCCCGGATCCGGAACCGACAACTACAATTTTAATGGAAAAATACTTAGGTATCGTTCTGTTTCGTTCTTTTTTGTAAAATCTGCTGAGACAGAAATATTCTTAAGTATTTGATTAGTGAAATTCTCAATTCAGAAATCGGAGGATATACTGTCGTAGATATTTCTCGAGAGAGATAGTCATGTCGCGTCAAGTGAAGTTAAAACAAATTGTTAAACTGTCGTGAAACAGGAAGAAACTGTCTCCCAAGAGACAGGTTATCCTAATTTGGAAGACAGGGACATTGGAAGGACTTGCTTTTGTGAATAAATTATTTTTAACTTTTACTTACGTTACTTATGTGTTAGAAGTGGTCAGAAATTCATTATTAGAGAAATTTTGACGTTCACTTGACTGTCTCTTTCGGGACATGGCAGCGCTGGTATGACATTTAAGTTGCACTTTATTTGAGTACTGTCTAAAATATTGGAGGTGGATGAATAAAGAAAATTATAACCTTCACTTCTAATGTTTAAAGTAAAATGATCATTTTTGATAGATCAGCGCTGTTATCCGCTGATCTATCAATAATGATCATTTTACTTTAAACATTAGAAGTGAAGGTAAAGGAATAGTAGTTTATGTGACTGATATATAATGGAGGGCATTAAAACTCGAGAGTGGGTTTAATTATAATAATATCACTCGTAATGTATATGTACAGTTACATACACTAGTTTATCTACACACATATCATAAGCTCTCTTTGATGTGTTGAGGAACCACATCTTCGACCGGCATGGTGGCATTGATAATTGCTCTGAACTTGATTAGCTTGTTTAGTAATACCAACTTCTACTAAACTAGGGGCGGCATGCAGGCGGGCGTCGGCGTTCGAAATTTGAATGTCATAATGTGTCGAAAATTTATACATTATGGTCATAATGTATCAATATTAAGATAAGAAATTAGTTTTTACCAACTAGTACAACATTATGCTGGTCGTAACGTGCGGTTTTTGGATGCAGTAAAGAGGGTTTATGATAAGTGTGTAGATAGACATTTTCTTTCAGCGACTGGTGATACTTTAATTTTTGTATTAATTTACCCCAATGCCGTAAGATCCTTTAATATTTTTATTCGCCCCTTACCGAACTTCTTGTGCCTATAAATATGTACAAGACGGGCGAAGAATGCTTGCAGATGATTGCATCAAGAAATACCAAGTCATTGAATGATATACCAAGTAAAGACGTTTACTAAGTATGTGTAAATATCTACAGTAATAAAAAACTTTGACTTTGAACGTTGACTTTGACATTAGCATAGCTTCTGCGCGTTACTTATACTGAGCTGTAGGTAAGAAACTGCAATGTAAAGACTCACTTTCCAACGTCCTGAAGCAGTTGTAGGTCGACAGGATCGTCGCCGTAGTCCGGAATACCGACCTCAATGTCCTCGTCACCTGGTCCAAACAAAACTACTATTAACGTGTCACGAGCGGACAGAGACCTGGCACTCTCGGGAATTATGCTCCTTTAAATCCTTTCTAGATGTAACACACTAATTATAGTAGTTTATGTGACTGATACATAATGGAGGGCATTAATACTCGAGATCATATTAATATCACTCGAGAGTTTTAATGCCTAATTATGTACAGTTACATACACTAGTTTATCTACACACATATCATAAGCTTTCTTTGATGTGTTCAGGAACCGCATGTTTGACCGGAATTGTGGCATTGGGTTGTTTAGGTTGTTCTGTAGTACCAACTTCACAGACAAGTAGGGGCGGCACGCAGGCGGGCGTCGGCGTTCGGAATTTGAATGTCATAATATTCAGAAAATTTACATATTATGGTCATAATGTTCAATATTCAGATAAGAAATGAGTTTTTACAAAGTAGTTTAACATTATGCTGATCGTAACGTGCGGTTTTTGGACGCATTAAAGAGGGTTTATGATACGTGTGTAGATAAGAATATTTAAGTGATGTTACCTGGGTCGATATAAGTCGCATGCGCAGCGGCCAGCAGGACCGCCGCTAGCGCCACCACGAGAGCGCCGGCGCGCGGCATGCTGCCCACACCAACCGGTGCTTGCCTGCAAATAGAAATCGAGAGATATTTTAATGTAAAAGCCAAATATGCCACTGTTATATAACGCTTTTTGGGAGTTTTCAAATTAAAAGTGTTTGATTATGTACATTTTTGGATTGGTATAGGTATTAAAGTATATATTGTAAAGGTATCAAAATGAATATCAACGTCCCCTCTTTTTAGGGTTCCGTAGAGAAACAAGGAACCCTTATAGTTTCGTCCAGTCTGCCTGTCCGTCCGTCCATCCGTCGGTACGTCACAGCAACTTTATACAGAAACTATTAAGACTGCACAGTTGAAACTCGGTATGTAGTTAGGTCTTTAAAATGACGTAGAGGTTCCTGTAACTATTTTATCTCAATGTAAATCGTTAAAGAGACAGACCCTTCCAAAGTGGAAACATGTGTGTCCTATGTAACTTTTAAAGTAAGAGAGTGAAAAATCTATAAAAAGTATATGCTGCGTATCTTAATACACACTTTCAAGACAAATTAGTTGGTACAAAATAAAATAAGCAGTTTTTAAGATATAAAACATTTATAAAAAACCGCAAAGATAACTTTGTCTTCATCAAACACAATGAAAAACGAAGTTACTACACAAACATCCAGTCACATAATTATTTTGTACAACGGAACCCTTCATCGGCTTGTCCGACTTGGACACTTTTTGTTATTAACAGGCGCCATGTTTTAAAATTAAACATATGAAACTTATGAACTTGTACTTGTTATAGAATAAAATACGACGCATTTAAATCTAAATATTAAATTTGCTCGACATTTCGACACATCTGCTCGCTGCTACGAATAAATTCTTACCTAATATAAACCATACCAAGTTACATGTATAGATCGACTACGAAGTTTTTGCTATTGGCAGGAAAATAATGGCACGCTCTGAACATAACTATATTTCAGTCGACATGTAGTTTCAGATCGAAAAAGGTTGGAAGTTAATGAAATATTGGGATGTTGTTTAGGGATGGTTAATTCACATTTTCTCAAGTTTAGGTTCTCGAGAACCTTATGCAAAAATCAGGTAAAATGTCCTTGGGGGGACCGGAGCAAAAACTTGGAGAGTACCCTAGTAGAGGACACTGGGACCACTGACTCTTTCACTCTTCTGAAGATTTTTCTTTGAAAGTTCTTTGTGGACACACCTACTGCTGTCAACAGAATAAGTAGTTCCACGTCTTCAGCAGTAATGCTGACGCTGTCGAATTCGCTGGCCTTGAATTTGGTGGTGCTGACGTTCATCACTTCGGCGTCCTCATATGCTTGCTTCACTTCGATGCTAGCATTCTAGCATCGATGAATGCGCTTTATTGTGATCGCTTACCAAGAAATATTCTTGTGTTATGATCACTATGGTAGAAGAGGAGAACACGACGCTGGTTGCTGATTGTATCGGCGAGCTCGTTCTGCAGCTTTGGTGCTTTGACAGCCGGTATTAGTCGGGTATCCATCAAATACAACAATTGCATTGATACCACAGTGTCTCAGATCGTAGATGATCTAAAGCACAATATCTCGTACGTGGTTGTGGGTGTTATGTTCCACATCACTTTATGTACTAGGTATCCTCCATCAATCACGTTACATTTCCTGTTGCCAAAGCTAACTTTCTCTGTGGGAGTGAAGAGTGTGAACTTCGTTCCCTTGCACATTCCCTCCTTAATGAAGAAAGACATAGGGAAGGGTGTGAGTTCAAAATTGAAGAGTTCTATTAGATCTTCTTCAGATTTTTGGTGAAGACACGCTGAAAGAGAGTGAGAGGATCACTCCCATCCATGATTGTACCCATTGCCCCCATAAATGTTTTTTTTATCTTTCTTTAAAGATCTTAGTACCATGTATACTGTTTAAGAGCAAAAACAATAGATGTATATACTGTAGTTGAGATGAATGCCAGGATCGTAGCAACTGGAGGACTTTAGTCTCTGCCTTATAGTGCCTACCCCTCTTCCGGGAACCAGCTGTGAGCATATGTATTTATATATGTATATACTATATAATATTCGCTGGGTGAATCATAGATGAACGGGAGGGAAACTTATTTCGAGCATTCGTACTTTCACCATTGGTTCCAAGATCTATAAAACAATGCCACTCAGGTATGGATGGGGAATATGCAGAGTGTTTTCCATAAAGGCAAACAATGTCATCGAGGGTACAACACGTAAATAGCTGATGTCTAAATTCGCTATTGTCAGCAATGAATTTGGCTGCTGACGAAACCTTCAGGAGGGCTACTTCAGATTCGGTGGCTAAAACTTCCCGGGGAGTCACCGAGATGATTCCTCCCATAGAGTGGATGTGTTGTGTACATCCAAAGTCATGACATTGAAGGCCGCATTGATAACTTTGAACTAACAGAATAGATAAGCAGACTCCACAATTTTGGCTCTTTCAGATTGCAGCCCGTACGACTCACATCCTCAATGTCCTCTACAACATTTTACGAAATCCACTCTATCCACCCTTCTTTCGAGACCGTTTCCATTTCTTTTTTCCAGCAGGCCTCGGGGAACTCACGACGTTTCAATGCTCACAACCCCACAGCATAACACCGCGTCATATGATCACGGGTTTAGACTCCGGGCTATTCGATTATGGAATGCACTCCCCTGCACCCTTCAGGGACAACAGGGACAGCCCCGGAAGGGCTTAAGATTTGAGAAGAATTTGAGAAAGAAGAAAGAATTGAGAGAACTCAATATATTTTAAAGCCACGTGAAGAAGCATAACCTTTCTCTTTAGAAATTTAGGTAGTATAAATGTATTTATTAGTAGTTATATATAATAAAGTATTAAGTTTAGCATGTACATGTATATTATATAATATTTATGTAAGCAAGCGTATGTAAGCATTTATATTCTTTTATATTACTTTATTACTTCTTACAGTTATTTAGATATGAACTAAGTAAATTATATTGTTGTACACATAGTCTACCCCTGCTCAGCAATCAACCATTCTTATTAATAATTATTAAATTAAATTCCATATATTAGTAGATTTTAATATTTTATTTTATTTTTTAATTTAATTTAATTGCTGTAATAATTGGTGTGTTTTGTGTACTTAAGCCTATGTCTCATCCGCTTTGGCTCTGGCAGAATATCAGCGTTACACATTCGTCTGTGACATTGCTGAGTCAGGGCCATTTCATTGTCGCGGTACAGTCACAGTGCCACATAGTGATACTTACTTTCCATATTTTTGCTGTGTTAATTATAATTATTTGCATTTCATTTTTTTGATGTTTTCTGTCATAATTAATTTTGTGTGGTTTGTAATTGGTAATAACCAATAATGTTTTTGTGTTTGTACCGATCAATGAATAAATGAATTATCTATCTATCTATCTATCTATCTTATCCTAATTTGGTTTTCTGGAAGAGATCTTTTTTTAGAGATAAGCTCGCCTTTGTACACTAGTTTTATTAAATCTTGTTGTCGTGTTTTATTTGTGTACAATAAAGAAATTATGAAATTATGACTTCGATTCTGTTAGCTTCTTCGTAAGATAATGAAAAGCCCATGGAAGTTAGATGATGCAGGATGGAGGATAGAAAATACTTGGGGCCGCACGGCTCTATCATGATTGCATGAGCCAGAGCGAGGCAGGTTTTTTTTTGCAAAGAATCTAAGGATCCTCATTTGTTGGTCAAAATCAAGCTGAAGAAGAAACACCGTCTCTGGAACCGTAGTAGGCACTACTCAGGAAGTTGTCAATCGGAGAAATACTTAACTGTGTTGAACGTCACAATACGTCTCTCTTCCTGTGCATCTCCTTGTCTTTCGGTAGAGTACCAGTTATCGTACAGAATTTTGTCACCAACCCTTTTCAGACTGACAACAGGCTATCTCCTTGTTTCATAAATGATGATCAGGCCCCCATATTTCGTCTGAAGACGATGTCTTACAGTTTTGCTGTATGGTCGACTGTCTTCGTCAGTCAGCTCAAATGGAATACTGACATTCATCACTGTTCTCGTCGATGTATGTAAATATCACCTGCATAGCCTCTTTAACACTCGCCGATGGGGGGAATCCTCTTTATTCTGCGCTTACTTAAGTGGAACCTCGCAAGGCACTTTTGTGATACTCTGTATTGACTGCGACTAAATCAGTGTTCAAATTGGGCAACTGGCTGATGCGTTCTTCTATTTTCTTCCCCCACACGTCTCCACGCATCCTTGACTTTTCGATAATCTCATTAGCTATTTCAGGTAAAGTCACTTTGCCCGGAACATTGCGTCTTTCTAAAAGCAACGTTGCCTGTTTAGCTCTGAATTAGCTTCCTCACAAAAACGACGTACAAAGGCAACAATCAATTTCTCATTTTTGTACCTTGTTTGGCAAGCACTGTATACACTCACTTTAATCAGCCCACGCAGTTTCCAAAGTAGGTGTTTGTGTTCAGAAATCATAATTACAACAATATTTAATCGTAATTCGGATTGAGTTGGAATTCTGCATTTTTAGACATATTCTAGCAAATTTTAAAATATATACTTTTTTGAACGAATTGACTTAGAAACATGTTTGAAAATTATAGGAAATTTAACGCTCTATTTGCCGACAGAAGACAACCTTCGGGAAACGGAATAAAGGACTTGCTTATAATAATTAAATTTATGGGTAGCATATAAATTTGGTAGTGCTTAATAAACACGTACATAAGATATAGTACGTGATGAGATATTTCCGCATACTTGTGACGGCCGAACTTTCATTACTGCAGTATATGAGCTCCGGCACCATCTAAAAAACATATGAGTGTTTTTGGCGTAGAACGTAAGGGAAAAAAGTTATTGAGGAAAAACGGAGGAAGTTCGAAACTTTTACAGTTCCCACCCCCTCCTCTTTTAGCACCGGGTCCTCGAGGTCCAAAACTTGAGAAAATGTTAATTAACCATCCTTGAACAACATCCCAAAGTTTTATTAATTTCCGACCTTTTTCTGACCTGTCGCCAGAACTATTGTACCTATCGTTTCCCTTCATTGTGTTGTAACGAAGTGCTGTCACTTCGCTTCAAGCGTTCTAGTTGAAGGAAAAAAATACAAATTCAGTAAAAAATATGACAGCCGCGCTGTAAGCGACAATAAAATGTATGGAAACCTCGTATTAGCAGTAATCCCGAAAATTAGCATCTGTCTGGTTATCCAAAAGACATTAGTCGCATCAGTGAAACTTGTCGGCTCGAGGCAATACGCGATGTTCGTCGCAAAGACGGAAAAAGCGGGATCGAAAACCTGTTTGAATATCGGTATCGGTATTGCTTCAACCTATTTAAATATCGGTACAGGTTCCAGCGTCTTCTTATAGCCCGCGAACTATAAGTCTTTTCAATATTGTGGGAAATTGACAGTACTACAAGTACTAAGTACTAAGTACGACACTTGTAACGTGAGTTGGACAGTTACGTCGTCGTTATTCATCAAAGGTTTCATCCTGGATTTGAGTAATCAAATAGGGAGGTTTTAGACAAAGTCATAGTGAATTCCGCATAGCACTCGGGATATTTGTTGATATAATTTCATCATGCCGAAAACAGGGACAAAATATTTAGTAGATAAAAGATTCTGAAATTTTACGTGTATCCGTTACCGGTATCAAAAGGTTCGGTGGTACTTTTAAATATAGGCATAAAATAAAGGTTTCGGTCATTCGATAAAAGCTGGAATTTTACGGAATCCCACAGAAATGTTGAGGCTGCAAGGTCCACATATTAAAATTTATAGGTTACATTACTGAAATAGGGTGAAAATTTTACGGCGTGAGCACGACCTTAAGTTACTTAATTCTGTTACTAACTGCCATGTTATAATTGTGGTCAAGGTATACTTTGTACTTTGTTAAGTGTGTTAAAGCAAAAAATAAATTATTAGTTAATTTAAAGGATATTTAAAAGCACAAGGTTTTTTGCGTTTTGTACTCAATTTCCCAGAATAGATTGCACCGCTTGTAGGCAGCCAAGTTTTTGGTTAAATCGGTCGGTTGTTGCAAGGATTTGTGCTATGTCTATGATTCAACCTAAATTATGACTATGTATGTGGGTTATGAGGGGGTTAGCTCGAAATGGTTCCTGTAAATAATACACGGGTGGTGCGTCACCAGTTACTCTCCTTTAACATGGCTCGACAAACTACCATGTGTCCTGATAACTTTATTTTTACCCTTCACCCTGTAAAAACAAGAAACAAAATTTATCGTCTTCGGGAGGTTACTAATTATCGTACTAATTGTGATCATAGCGTGAACAAAGTGGGCTTTTGTTTGTGTCTGAGAACCTTTCCCGGGGCAACAATGGCGTGAAAGAGGAAGCTTTTTCATCGCTGGTGCCACAACGGGTCGTCCCCAGACCCAAACGAGCTCATTGTAAATAAAGCCAAGTTTGTAATTAAAATGATGTTAACAAACATGACAGTCCACAGGCTTCAAAACAAAACTAATAGATATAAGATATTTATTTATGCATAATTGTCATTACAAATTCGGTTACTTTAATAAAATAGTTATAAAATGTCATTAGTAGGTACATGAATTACCAATGCAGTGGCAAACATTGCGGTAGCTTAGGTGAAGACTAGAGTGGGCGAGCGCAGCGAAGCCCCCGAATAGTCTTCGTGTTAGGTTGACATGTAAATGACATAAAGGAGTAGAATTATGCTAAAAGTGGGTGAAACCTGAGCTTCTGTCTCCACGTGGGGGAAATGATGTGACTAGTCGAGTTGATATCTAAGGATATGAGCAAGCACGTACATGACATGTAAACCCTGTCGGTTTGGTTTACTATCTGTCGATAGTTGATCAACTAACGCGTTAGTTTATCAACTAAAGGTTTTGACTATCTTACGGTGACATATACAACTAGACCAACATGAGCTAGTCGCCTCTTTGCCTCCAGCATCTAAAACATTGAGGTGACGGAATTCAAATTGAGTTCTATATTTCCATTCTCCAAATGTTACCTATGTGTTTCTTATGGAAATAAACTCTTTTTGAATTTTGAATTTTGTTAGTTGGTGGATTACCGCATTTTTTTTTTCATTCAATATTTAAAACTACGTTCTTGTCGGTGGAGGTCCCCCACTTCTACATACTACCCTCTCCTTGGCGTTGTATTTTTGCAGTTGGTTGGGAAAAATATCTTTGATGGAAACTATTGAGAATAGAAGAGAGAATATGTTAGAATACCTGGTTTGGCACGACAACTTCTTCCAAACTATACTGGAAGCTAGCTGGGAGTTTGGATAACAGCAGAAATAGACGCAGCACTGGCACCGAACTCAATCTGTTTGTGTGTGTCATTTCACAAAAAGGGTGCGACGCATTAGATCTTTCCCCGAGCCCCAGAATGGGGACAAACGGGAAGGGGACATGCGGACAGCTAAAATAAGGCAAGTCCAGCCATGTGGGAGATGCACAGAATAAGCTACGAGCTATTAGAGCTCTAAGCTTGTAACTAACCCGTAGACTTGCTCCCCCACGTTTGCTTCATAATGACATGATGTCGGTATGAGGGTGGGTGGAGGTGGGTACGTCCTGTATACTGGAAGATCAAATAGAGGGAAGAAGGAAGAGAGGTAGACCACGGAGAACCTACATGGATCAAGTGAAGGAGCAGATAAATGTAGTGTCGTGTCAGGACTTCAAGGAGAGGGTTGCCGTTTTATGGTAGAAAAAACTAGTGTTGTAGTCACAGTTGGCCAATTCATTCTTTACGATTATTCCAAGAATAAATACCCATTCCTGTATCAATTATTGATCGATCAATCGATTAATCCTACGAATTCATCTAACTGAACCGATGTGTGTTCGGTTTTACTGAATTGATTTTTAAACACTAACCGCCTTATTCATAAACGTCTCATAAACCTATTTTAACTATAATGCCGTTATAATTCGTTTGTATTTGTCTGTCAATTTGAAATTTGTGTTTGTGAGAAAAGGGCAAAGTACATTTTAGCTATCATACGTTTAATAAGTTTCATGAATAAGGCGGTAGGAGTATAAGTCTTTCAACAATAAAAGCAAGAAAGGGCGAATCCATCTGTCATGTTGGTTATTTTAGTAGAGGGCACTGTATGCTTGTAAGACAAAGAGTTTCATTCATCTGAGGTATGTAACTTGATAAACATTGTCAGCAGCAACATAGAGTTTCATTCATCATTACCTGTAGTATGCCAAACCCGTGGGGGGTGCTGACGCGCAAAGTGAGGGACAGAACTCAAATATCAAATCAAATCAAATATTTATTTATCTACACACGTATCATAAACGCTCTTTACTGCGTACAAAAACCGCACGTTACGATCAGCATAATGTTAAACTACTTGGTAAAAACTCATTTCTTGTTTGAAAAATTACACATACCATAATGTGTAATTTTTCTACATATTATGACATTCAAATTTCGAACGCCGACGCCCGCCTGCTTGCCGCCCCTAGTTTGCTTGTGAAGTTGGTACTGACATTCAAATTTCGAACGCCGACGCCCGCCTGCGTGACGTCCCTAGTTTGTCTGTGAAGTTGGTACTGACATTCAAATTTCGAACGCCGACGCCCGCCTGCGTGAATTTGGTACTACAGAACAAGCTAAACAACTGCAGAGCCACAATGCCGGTCAAACATGCGGTTCCTGAACACATCAAACAGAGCTTATGATATGTGTGTAGATAAACTAGTGTATGTAACTGTACATAATTAGGCATTAAAACTCTCGAGTATCAATGCCCTCCATTATGTAGCAGTCACATAAACTACTAATATTTCACAAAAAGCAAACAATTTTAACTATAATTTAAATATTATGTGACGACATATGTGTAAAATTAAGATTAAACAAAAACAGTACTTGTGATCCCCACACTAGGCAAGCCTGTATCGTGGTGATCATACAGAGGAGGGACTGACAAACAATTTCAATAATTTATATTCTAGAGAACTATGAGCTAATAGGTATAATGCGTGGCGTATAAGTTAATAGGGCTCAACTTATACGCCGGGTACTGTAGAAAACTATGTCTCTCACCTTTCGCCACAACTCCCCTCACGTATGCTACGGGTGCTGGATATTGACAATTATTTATCTGGATAACGAAACTACTTGCATAACTTTGCTATACTCCTTTTACTCGATAAACGAAACTCTTTGCTTACTTACTCTGTTTTCATAATATACAAACTTTTATAGTACTCTATGTGGAACTTATTTCACAGTTCGAATCCCCGTTGGTTCTTCTGGCGCTAAGGCTAACTGCTCATTGTTCACACAGTGAGCGGTCGTTTGATTCGTCTCCATTGACACATCGCTAATTAGCGGCATTCCTCAATTCTTTCAATCGGTCATTCGGTTCATAGTTATAATATAATCGGTCAAGTGCGCGTCGGATCGCACACGAAGTGTTCTGTATCATCGTACAAGAAAAAACGCGCAAAAGCATGTCTATGGGGACCCTCTTCTATTTTATAAAACGCAAGTACAAATAGAAATTATTTTATTTTGCCGAGACATGGTTACTTGCTCGTAAGGCGGTGATACGTGATACGTGAGGTGGTACGTGATGTAATTTATTATTTGTGACTGTAGTGGCTACACTACAGAAAGTAATTTTGTGAGAATTTCAATATAATGCAGTGTAAGAGATACAGTCGGAGGCTTAGTAAAACGTGACAGTTTGGCACCCTTGGCTACGGTACCCTAGAGATGACCGTGAGAGTTATTTTATTTCTTTCCTTCATTAGTATCCGCTCTCTCGATTACCTACAATATACGCGAACGTTCTGATATATATTCATGAGGAAGGGTTTATTGGCATGGCAATAAACTTGTTGATATTTACCAATTGACGGATACGACAGGTTTAAAAAAACGAAAACTTTGCAGATACACAATATATACAGGAAATAAATACACAGGCCCAGGCATTAACCCGGATACGAGTAAGATTAAGCCACACTCCACCACGCTGGCTCAGTGCGGGTTGGTGGAGGGGTTTTACGACCACCACGTAGCGATAGTAGCCGGGACCAATAGCTTAACATGTCATCCGAAACATTGAACGTCCGATAATATACTTAAGGTAAATTGATTATCTCATTGGTACATGGTCAGGATTCGAACCTGCATCTCCAGTGTGAGAAGCAAGCGTGAAACCCATTAGATCACGGAGCACAGTATACATGGATCACTATAATTACCGATCCGAAAGGTCCATCACTATCATCAGCTAGCGGACTGTCGCCTTTCTGTCTTTCCTCTTAGCCATCTGCCGTCTTCTTCCCAAAACGAAATGAAACTGATCCTAACTAAACCTCCAAAAAGTGACAACAAAAACATGTCGGCCTCTGAAATACCACTCCGCGTAACACAAGATCGACTTAATTGTTTCGTTTGGCATTGTTTTCCTCTTCTCTTCTCAGAGACTCCAGACGATCCCAATGCGGCCCTAATTTGGATTCTGAAATGTTCTACAATCTGTAGTTACTTTCGTCACATACCTAGTTTTTAGGCGGGTCCTACTTTTATTTAAGAAACCGTTTGATTGAGGTTATACAAGTAGAGATATTGTACATTTCGACATCGAAAGCATAGCATATTTGTATGTACTGGTGCGGATGATAGAGATTAACAACCATGCAACCATGCATGCACGTTCCAGCCAAAGGCAATAAAAATGTAAATGTTTGTTTGACTTTATATTTCAGTAAGTGAAGTACGAGCTATGCTGAGATTGTTAAGCGTAGTCCGATGTCCTATTTCCGTTTGAAGCTATGAGTTGTGTTGTGAGGACTCGTGTGAGCCCATATCCACAGAGCTACTGAAAAAATACTGATCAGTGATGCGAGCTCCTTAATAATCTGTTTGCTGATGATTGGAAGAATGTTTGGCGATATGTGAGCGTGAGGAATGATTTATCCACTCAAATTATAAAATGTATTATAATCCAATATATGTCAGCTCGCCGCATTATTTCCCCAATGGTTAATATAAGTATATTAGTATAAGTTACAGCTACCCTTTACGTGTCACTGTAAAGGTCACTAATCCTAGGTTATTTTAATACCTACTTACTTAAAAATGATGTTCGCTCTGCCAAAATCCAGTCTATCATCAGCTCCCTAAATTTAAATATTCTTCCCCTGAGTGCAACTCCCCCTCTCTTTTGGATCTTATGATTATTTCTACCACATCCAAGGCTGCTACGCCTTGGATGTGGCCAACTTAACGCCACTTCTTCTTTCACGATTTGATTTATATCTTGTTCAAGTTAAGGCCTCCCAAGCGCGCAGCAAAATTCCTGGATATTCACAGTTTCAAGGGTATGGGTCTCAGCTCACTTAAGTCTGACACCGCTTCTATAGACTGGTCCCAATTCGTATGTAGTGAGACCGTTGATGACAAAGTTCAGAAGTCCTAACTTTGTTCGACAAACACGCTGCTATCAAAAAGGTCAGGGTCAAAGATCTCCCTGCATCGTGGCTTAGCGACACCATTAAGGGTCTGATGGCCCAGAAAAACCATGCCAAATGTAGATATAAGGAGGTAATCGTTGCACCCATCTTTGTCGGGGTGCCAAACGCCGCCATATCTACAAGAGTATTGAGAGCTATACTCCTGCACAGGATTGGAAGTTCCTGAAGACCCTCGGTGTTAATAAGACCCAGAACGCAGTAGCCGGTAGTTCAAACTTGCGCACCAGAACGACATCCAGTAGATTACCTTTCAACCTCAGATCTGTCAAAGTTGGTGAAGTAAAGAAGGCTATTCTAGCAATCTCGTCGAAGGGTAGGTGATGACAATATCTGCTTTCAGATACTATTCAGTAGACTCGATAATTTGTTACCACTCATAACACATATAATCAACTCGTCGCTGAGTGAGTACTTCTTCCCGAGCCAGTGAAGAGCATTAGTGATAAGCCTTCCTAAAACGTCTAACCCGTCTTTCTTCAAAGAATTCCGTCCCATTTCCATCCTACCAATCCTTTCTAAAGTCCTTGTACCAATTATCCTTTTTCAGCTGTACCTTTCCCCCATGAATTTACTGGATCCTTTTCAGTCTGGTTTTAGGCCGGGGCAAAGCACTACCACAGCACTTCTCAGGTAACTGACGATATCAAACTGGTAATGGATAAGAAGCAGCTCACAGTCCTGACTCTCCTTGACTTTAGCAGGGCCTTCAACTGCGTCGACTTCGATATACATGTTGAAATCATAAAATCGCTCAATGTCTCTTCACCTTTCACGACTCGCTGGTTTGACTCTTACTTGAAGAGACTGCCATCAGCGCATCAAGTCTGAAGAGGTCACTACGAAATGATGCAAGCTGTCTACAGGTGTTCCGTAGGGTGGCATCCTTTCTTCTCATCTCTTCTCAGTTTTCATCCATTCCATCTCGGTTGTATTATCTTCCTTGTATCATGTCTATGCAGATGACCTTTAAATTTATCGGCAAATTCCCCTGTGTGATCTGACTTCAACTGTTGAGGCTTTGAATGCTGACCTCGACAAGATCAGGAAATGGACTCTTTCGTATGGGCTATTAGTCAACCCGGGCAAGTCTAAGGTGATGATACTGGGTACACGGTACTTACTTAATTTATTGCAGAATAGGTCCGTTGCACCCGTGCTATATGACGGTACCATTGACAAGTATAGCAAGAAAGTCTTGGCGTTGTTTTGACAATCGGATATCCTGGTCACCCCATGTTTTTGAGGTCAGCAGACGAGTCTTTGCATTCTTTCATTCCCTTCGGCGTTTTCAGTTCTTCCTGCCTAGGAATATCAGGCTCTTCTTCTGCCTTTAATAGACTACGCCGATGTTCGCTGGGCCAGTGCGGACGAAGATCTACCGAACAAACTCGAGTGACTCCAAAATCTCGGGATTCGGTTTAACTTCGGTCTTTGCAAGTACCACCACGTGTCCCAATATCGTAGGGAAGTAGGCTGGCTCCCGATCCAACTTCATCGTGATATGCACATTTTATCCGTCCTCTTCAATTTTTCGAAATATCCGCGCTATCCCGCATAACTTCGTGAACGTTTAGAGTTTCTTTTCTCTTTTGTCGATTCCTCAGCACACCACTGTTGCTTACGAGCACTCGTTTAGGTTAAGGGCAATACGTTTGTGGAATGCGCTTCACTGCACATCCTTGTTCACTTTTAAGAAAAAAATAAACAGAATCTTCTCTCTTCCGCATAGTGGGTTTCTTACAGTATGTGTGTATCTATGTATTTATTGTATTCTATTAAATTATTTTATAGTAAAGGATGTATTGTTATTTATCTGATAGCTCTTAATTGTACACTAGGACTACCTCTCTATATTTTCTTCCTTTCTTCACAGGTAAGCTGTTAGAAATTTCTTTTTAAAAATAAGCTCACCTATGCATTGTTCTTGTTATATTTTCCATTGTGTTTTCTGTTCAATAAAGGATTATTATAAGTTAATGTAATTTCCTATACCTTAACTTAATTTACCAGCAAATTTATCTATGTGGGGTCCCCACCGCAATTTGCTATTAGTGGTTATTCCAAGAAACTTCGCATCATCTAACGTGCTGTTTTCTAACAATAAACTGGTCTTAACTTGCATGACGTTTGGAAGTGAGAATTTGATACACTTGGTTTTACCAGCGTTTAACAATAAATTATTAACTGTAAACCAATTCAAGGTTAAAGACGATACAACATTAACCTCATCAAAATCGTATATATCGTACAGATGTAACATTTAAACATTATTTAAATGTTAAGTGTAATTTTTGGTATAGCCCACGAATATAAATAAATATTATTAAATAAATAACGAAAAATAAATACTATAAGTCACACACCGCTGGTTGAGGATAAACACATATGCGAAAAATTAAGTTGCTCTGATGAAATCGGCTGCTTGATAAAACTTGTTCAGAATTCTGTCCCTAATTACCCCTCAACAAGGTCTACATCCTTTCGCTACCCCTGTATAACAGCTGTGTAATTAGTTTCAAGTTAACAGAAGTTTGGGCACGCTAACGATCTATTTCAGTGACGTTAGCTCTATTTGAATTTGTAGCATCGAGTAGTTTGCGTGCTAAATGCACAGTCAGCTTCAAAGGGAGATATGATTGCGTGTGAATTGTTGCTGGTCAAGTTCTCATTGACAAACAAACAAACGTGAACAAATTTGACACGTATCGCCGGTAACTAGCGATATGGAAACGAAATGGAACACTTAAATTTCATTTATAATACTACTGTAACACATTTACACTTATAAATTAATGAATTTCATACTTCAAACAAATCTCTAATAGTAGTTTATGTGACTGCTACGTAATGGAGGGCATTAAAACCCGAGAGTGGGTTTATGAAACAAGCCGAAGGCGAGTTTCATAATAATATCACTCGAGAGTTTTAATACCTAATAATGTACAGTTACATACACTAGTTTATCTACACACATATCATAAGTTCTCTTTGATGTGTTTAGGAACCGCAGGTTTGACCGGCATTGTGGCACTGCAATTGTTTAGCTTGTTCTGTAGTACCAACTTCACGCAGGCGGGCGTCGGCGTTCGAAATTTGAACGTCAGTACCAACTTCACAGACAAACTAGGGACGGCACGCAGGCGGGCGTCGGCGTTCGAAATTTTAATGTCATAATATGTAGAAAAATTACACATTATGCTCATAATGTGTAATTTTTCAGATAAGAAATGAGTTTTCACCAAGTAGTTTAACATTATGGTGATCGTAACGTGCGGTTTTTGTACGCAGTAAAGAGGGTTTATGATACGTGTGTAGATAAAAGTATTTAAAAATATATCAAAATATTAGAGGACAATCTTACACAAATCGAATTAGCCCCATAGTAAGCTCAATAAAGCTTGTGTTATGGGTTACACAGATGACGTTTTGGATGAGGACTTTTTATTTACACAGACTTCATTCGGATCCCAGCGGGGAGGAAGAAATAGGGCTTGGACTTGATGTCGGTTTTTTGAAAGTTTTTACTTGGTGAATTATTAGTATAATTTTATGTATTTGTATTGATATTATGTATTTATAAACATATCGGTAAGTTATTTATTATTTTAATTATTGAACGTTGTGCACATAGGTTTACCTGTTCTTCAATGTATCCTCTCCTGTAATCCTAGGTTTGCTGGAAGAAATCTCTTTTTAAAGATAAGCTCGCCTTTGTACACCTAGTTGCCATTTTGATGTATCTGTATCTTCTGTTTTTGTGCAATAAAGTATAAAGTATAAGTATAGAGTATTTACAAATAGCTGTTTGCCCTATTTGGGGTGGCAGAGGCACGATAGCGCCTGTGTTGGTGACCTCTGTGGCACTGAGGTTTTTGCTGTGCCTACTCTGCGAGAGGTCCAGGATTCGATCTCTGGCGATAAAGAAAAAATCCCCAGGCCTTGGATGTTTATACTCGTATGTGTGTGACGTCACCGATTCTGGTTCCCACGATACAGGGTATCCTAATATGGGGCCAGAAGCAATGTTTGTGTCTGTATGTAATTTTTTACTGTTACCACGATGGGTTAGCTCGCAAAACGAAGTATTGATTAACCGACCAATCGTGGCCACAGCTGTGCAAATGCCATCCGTATGGGAAAAGTGGTCGCGCTTTTTAATGCCACCTCCTTTTTGCGTGACATGGTGACAGCCCATCGCCGCAACTCAGATATTTTCCGTGATTAACAGGCTTTGATTAGAAGCCCGCTCGTCTCCTTGAATATTAAGTTTAAGCTGAACAAGCAATTAAACTTGTCTCACCGTGACTACGTGAGGGACAGATCGATCGACGGGCTAATAAACCCTTCACGTCGACGGAACGGAAGCTATACGTACAGAATGGGCCATTTGAAAGGGTCAGTATGGCGCAATCAGAAACTGTAACAGATAGAAGTTTTTTTTCCCGTTAGGCACATAAAACTGCATCATTCTAATTTTTCCCTTAAGAGTTCCCTTTTATATACAATGAATCGATTGGAAAGTATTCCCTTTTATATATGATGAATCAATTGAAAAGTGTTCCCTTTTATATACAATGAATCAATTGGAAAGTTTTCCTTTTTATATACAATGAATCAATTGGAAAGTGTTCCGTTTTATTTACAATGATCTATTGGAAAGTGTTCCGTTTTATATACAATGATAAATTGGAAAGTGTTCCCTTTTATAAATGCATCAATGTGCCCATACTTTGTAAAAACAGTGTATTTGACGAAAAATAGTGTAGTGGTTAGTCACAAGCTATAGAAGTAAGGCCACAATTTAAAGATTTTTAGGTATTTATCACTTAAAAAAATAATTATTTTTGCTTCAGTGTCGTATAAATAACCGAATATAAATAGATGCCACATTTCTGCTGCTATCGGTGGGTAAGGTTCCCAGAAGGCTGGCGGCGTTGCTTCGCTGTTATGTATTTATTTACATAGCTTTTATTTATATTTATACATTGACATTCAAAGGTGATGGAAAACATTATGATGAAACTTTTATTTCTCCATAGCTGTGGTGATTTTTTTATTATTATCGCAGCTGGTCTCTGGTACCCTGACGTGATTGACAGTGTCAATCGTGTCTACCTGTCAATAACTTATTTTCTTGGAAAACATTCTAATTACAAAGTCTGTGGTGATCTGTGGTATTGCAGGTCGTCGTTCATAATTTATTTATTTCAAAAAAATTACATATTCGAAACAGGAAGCTAGGCTTAGCTAGAATAGAGTAATGTTAAAAAGAGCCGCCATTTCTATAGGCTTTTCAATAATTTTAAATTTTCGTTTCACGAAACGAAATCAAACACTTTTTGATGAAATTTGAGTATCGCAAACGTTCTCAATAACAGGGATATCTCGGTGCCGAGTGTCTCCGAAACTTTTCGAATTATTGGGAGAAAATAAGTTATTTGAGTAAACTTTGGCAATTCGATTAAACAGTGCAAATATCTGAGCGGATGTTCAATCCAACAATGCTGCGGATCTTATGTGCGTACGGTACGAATCTTATGTTACGTACTCTCTTAAATACTTACCAATGTAGTTATGTACATATTACAGTAAGCGAGGATATAAGCTGGGCCGCCTTAGATACTTGTTTATTAAGGCGGTGGGCCCAGCTGATTCCTTGGCTCACTTATCTACAGCGCGTTCACAATACCTTTTCCCTCACCTTCTAACCTCAAAATAGCACCTTCGCCGCTTGATTTTAGGTTTTCAGGCGGAAAAACTCGATTCGTAACTCGTTCGAAAAGGCTTCTTTACAAACCTCGCAACGCAACCTTCGGCTCGTGGACGTAAACTTCTCGGTTCGTAAATATATGCCTTTGGGAACTCGTACGAAATATCAATGCCTGGATTCGCGGCGTCATCGTCATTACGGCTTTCAAACGATTGCATAGGTAACATAAACATAAACATGTATATACTGGTACATACATGGCTTCTGGCCCCACAATAGGATACCTTGTATCGTGGAAACTAGAAACAGGGACGTCACACCATAAACTTTTATTTTCCACCGGGGTTTGAACCCAGGATCTCCCACTTGGGAGGCAGAGCCACGAGCCGCAACGCCACACACGGCATGACGTCAGTACGTGCACAGATCACGTGACGGCATTGCAAGTCCAGCGTTCGAATCCAGCCACTGGAATAATGTGTAACGTGTCTATATTATACTTTTGTACGAGTATATTCAAGTCAAAAATACATCTCGCCTCTATGAGTCGTAATTTTAGTAGCCGATTAATAAGACAGTGGCAATGACCTGCTAACCAAATACTACACAAAGGGTTGTTTATCAAATTAAACATGTTTTAATACAGACATTAATTAGGGTAACCCCAGAAGGGTAACTGGGCGCAGCCACCATTGGCAGATTTATGGGCCGGGCGTATGTAGCTTAGAGAACAATTATAGGATTTTAATTAGAATTAAAAGTTGATTACTCTCGCTTGTTGCGTAGAAGTTAAAAATATCACATTTTTCTCTACCGAGAAGACGTAAAGATCCGGCCAAGTGCGAGTCAGACCCGCGCACGAAGGGTTCCGTGCAATTATCTATTAAAACGGCAAAAAAACACGTTTGTAGTATGGGAACCCCCCTTAAATATTTGTTGAATTTTTATATATTTATTTATTTTTAAAGTGAATATATAAATAAATATTCTGTGAATATTTCAGGCGTCTACCTGTTGCCGTTATCAATAACGAGCAAATACGAGGAAATAAAACGTTTGTTGTATGGGAGCCCCCTTAAATATTTTAATTCTGTTTTTTAGTGTTCCTTTTTATAGCGGCAACAAATGCGGTTCATGAGAATAGGGTCCCGTTTGGAACCCTTCGGGTACGGAATCCTACAAATCACAGCGTAACACTGTTTACGATACGGAGAGGCTAAGACGCTTTGAATACAATTGACTTCCTTATACAACTATTGTATATGTCACCGTAAGATAGTCAAAACCGTTAATTAATCAACTAACCGTTTTTTTCTCGTAAGTTGGTCAACTAAGTTAGTAAACTGTAGCGTACTGCTTACTATTTGACGCGTTAGTTGATGGTTAAAATCTTTAAATAGTAAACTGGTTTAACCTTGAATTGCAAACGCAATACCAGGGCAAACACTGAGGTAGCTTAGGTGAAGATTAGAGGGGGCGAGAGCCAGAAGCGAAAAGCCCCCGAATAGTCTTCGTGTTAGGTTGACATGTAAGAAAAAAGAAACGTTAAATATAAACCCTGTCGGTCTGGTTTACTTTCTATCGCTAGTTGATCAACTAACGGTTTTGACTATCTTCCGGTGACGTATACATTATAATACAATAATATAATGATTATATTATTGTATATCTCAGATAACTAAAATATTATTGTATGCCTCAGTTGTTATCAATTTCTTCTGTTTGGACTGGGAAGTTGTCTTTCTGTATCCTGGGTGTATCTAGGCAAGATAGTATCAAATAATACGGTAACGCCTTAGTACAAACAAATGCCTTGATATCTCCTAAATTTATCTTTAGATACTCGTCAAAGAGAACATGATTACCTCCACAGATTTCCAGAACCACAGGAAACTGAGGGATAACAAATAAAAAGGAGAGATCGATGTGGTTGCTTAATTAAGACTCTATTCATAGTATCAGTATGATGAGGATACAATCATTCAAAGGCGTTCTGTATTGAAAGGCCTCCATTCAGCGGACGATAAAAAGTGATCGGCAAAAATATTGCAAATGAGGCAATATTCGAACGAGTTTTTTGAAGGATCCGTTCGAGTAGCGGCTCTCAACGGGTTTGTGGTCTGTTTTTATATATTTTTTTTTTTGCAAATATCAGGTATTTTATAGATCGACACAGAGCATTGATAATGTTAGCTAATTGCGCACTAGGACTGTCCTGCCTTGGTTTGCTGGAAGAAATCTCTTTTTAGAGATATAGTTCGTTTTAGTTATAACATTTCTTGTAATTAAAATGAATATGAATAGCGAAAGCATGGCGGAGGCTAAGTTATGAAAAATAAGAAACTTTTTTATCGTTTAACCAGTCATTAAATACTCTTTTTTGTGTGACAGGGGGCTCGCCCATACAGTACATTGTACTTAAGATAAATATGTCAGTAACTGTTTGGTTGGTTCTGGCCTATTTCGTGGCTTAATAGATTATCTAATTTGTCTGCCCTGAAACGCTTCCGGATCCTGGCGACAGGTCAGCACAGACCTTGCTGTTAATATTTTTGTAATTATTTATCCCTGATTATTCATCACGATAATTCATATTATAATATTTGTATACCTTAAGCAAAACCAATTTTTAAAAGAGATCTAAAAATCAATCTGTGGGAGTTTCTACGCCCCTCTTCTCCTACAGTGGTCCAATGTTGAAAAATGGCAATGACGATTGCTAAGTATATGTGAATAGATACAGTAATAAAGACATTTGGAATTTGGAATTTGGTGAGTAAGCAGGGAAACCAATGACAGACATAAAAGGAAAGTCGAATCGGGGAAATGGAAAGTCACTCACTTGACCGGCAACTGTTTCAATTGTTACTGGAAGAGGTACACCTCACTTAAATAAAGGATTAGGCAAATACAAACGTATTTGCCTAATCCTTAAATAATTATTTTTTAATTCCGCTGTAAAAGGAATGCTTGCAAGTCACCACTATTGTCACCTTTATAAACCTTTTAATCGCAGTTTAAAAATGCGACTGTTTTTTTTCGCGCTGCGGCTACGATAGTTTGGTTTTTAACAGTTTACACTCTCGAGGGTATACGTTTTGTATAATGTCGCACCACTGTTACTTCTGAATAGAATCCGCTGAGGTACAGTCGTTACCTCGTATTGAGGAGCGCCCGTCGACTATTGACTATTATAACCAACCCAGCGGTGGATCATTAAGCTGACACTATTCACATGAAGTTGGTTTCGTCGCGACTGAAGCAAATCATGTGAATTTCTTGGAAATTTTATGTTAAAAAGTTTGACAACGTGTCGAAGTTCAGCAGGGAAAAAGGCCGCCATTATGATGGCCCAAGATCGGACGAAATGGACATCTGTACTGCGAGAAAACGTCAAAGATTCTATACTAACATCATAGACTATAACGTCAGATTGATGTGACTCAAGGGTCCATATTAGGTCCTTTCTTATTTTTGTTCTATATTAACGATGTGCCTTGCATGATTCAGAATTTGTCAAACATTGTGTTATTTGCTGATGATACATCCTTATATTTAAAGTAGATCGACAAATAATGCTTCATAATTGGTTTACTGTTAACAATCTAGTGTTTATGTGAAAATAACAAAACTTGGAATTCACTTTGCCTAATGTTAATTTGCTTGTAGGGCACGTATAACACCGAAAGTCTTTTGAGGCGTCGTAGTATCTATGTTGTTAAAAAGCATACATACCACCATTTCCCGCGCTGGTCACCCTACGCGTAACGTCTTAGTCCTTTTCTTCTTTTAAGACAATGCTTCATTGTATTCCAACAATGGCGGATGAAAACAGGCTTCTTAACTATAGAAACAATTATATTCTTTAATATTTTTAAAATAACAATGGGAGATTGTTTAACGACTTCTACGCCATTTGCTATGCCGTAGTCGTAAAGCTCAATGAATGGCTTCGCCATCGCTACATGACTGAATATTGTTAGAATTATTATTACAAATTTAGATAATAATGACAACTATAGAAAAATTACAAATCAATTCATATTTTTTATTGCACTGAAATCTTAATCTTTATTTAAGGTAACAAAACATTTTATGAGAAAAGGCGAGCTTATCTCTAAAGAGATATTTCTACCAGCAAACCTAGGCAGGACAGGAATAGGAGAGTCCTAGTGCGCAATAAAACTCGTATACATCTAATTGTGTACAACTAAAACAAAATAATGTAATAAAATATGTATGTATATACTAAATAAAATACAAAAGCACAAAAATTCAATATATTTCAAATATATACTACTTATATACATATATAAAAGTACCTATCATGAAAGAGAAAAGAAATCTTTTCTTAAAAGGGAAAATTGAGGAACTATCTCTATTAGAGTGCGCAGGGAAGTGCGTTCCACAGTCGGATCGCCCTTAACCTTAACGAGTGTTTGTAGGCGGCAGTGTTATGCCGAGGAGTAGAAAGGAGAGACATCGTGTGGAATCTCCGGTTGCCATCCCTGGAGGAAAAAAACTCGAAGCGTTCTCGAAGATATGAGAGCGGGGATTTCGCAAAATGTTGAACAGATAGGAGAGAATGTGCACATCACGACGGAGGGGGATCGGAGGTATATTATTTTTTTATCATTGAAAGTAATAACCAGTTGGTGTCATTGACGGGACAAGTAATTAGTATTTGACTAAGCACAACAAATATCAATTAAAGTTAATGAATTCCCCCTAGTTTCTGGAAAAATTGGTGAAATGTAATAGGTGAATAATCGAAGATTAATTGAAAATAGCGGCACGTGATTGAAATTTATTTAACTAGTGCTGAACAAGTTGTCACGGCTAATTTTCATTTGGAAAACCGGTCCAGGAAGAGAAAGTTACGTTTGTTTTATCCACAACAATGATAGGAATAAGCCAGAAATAAGTTTTTACTCATTTTAACAGCAACAGCCCGTACAAGTTAATGTTGAAAATAGAAGCCTTTATTTCACCAAGGTTCTTTGTATTCACTGTGTACCCCACTTGAGAGTGAAGTGGCCGGATGGAAGGGCTGATTTCCGACCCTTTAATGGCTCAGGTCGATGGTCTTGATCCTTAGACTGGAGAGTCATTGTGAACAAGACGATTTCTGTTCCACTAAAATGGGTTGGGATTGGATTGTTTCTGTCCAAATTGTTCATTGTTAAAATTTTGTGCTTGGATTTTCTTATACACTTTTATATTCTATTGCAAAAAAAAAACGAAAGACACATATATAAAAATGGAAATTAGATGCTGAAAGGCGAGCTTCTCTCTAAAAAAATATTGTTCCAGCAAACCTAGGATGAACAGGATACAATAAAGAAGAGGTGGACCTATGTGCACAACGTTAAATAATTAAAATAATAAACTTCTTACCGATATGTACTTAAATACATAATATCAATACAAATAGATAAAATAATACTACAAAATATACATCTATACAATAAACTTACATAAGTCTACTATGGAAGAGAAAGATAGTGTTCTTTTAAGCGACTTTTAAAAATATTAAGTGACGTCCTGTCTTTGATGGCGCTAGGAAGTTGGTTCCAGAGCCTGATAGCTCGTAGTCTGAACCCATGTTCATATGCGGCTGTATTGAGTTATGGAGTTAAGCAGTGACCGAGCGTGAGATCTCCGAGACCTATCCCAAGACAGACATTCAAAACGATGTCGTAAGATGTGTTATGTACAGTACCATTATTACAATTAAGCGGATATTTAGTTACGGTTTATTCTGTGCGTTACAAGTTTACTGTACACAAGTATTTATATTTTTATCACACCTGCTCTGAAAATACATACTAATTATACCAATTAGAGGGAAGAAACGCCTTTATCCCGCCCTTCAAATCCTTTCATCCCAAGGTATGGAAGTTTGTATGAAAATCCTTCCGACCCAAGGGTGGGAAGTATGTATGAAATTCCATTACATACCCGTTTTTTTTTTTTTATTTGTCAGCAGTCATACTGCAAAGAGACTTTAACTGTCTATACAGTTTAGACATACAGTTTTTTTTTTACCAGTTACCAACCTCCTTGGTGCATACAGAAAATTAAAAACGAAATTATTTTTGTATATAAAACGCGCGGAATCACGGAAGAAGTGGCTGCATGACCTTATGATCTTAGCCTACTCCAGAAACGGGCGAATAAAAAAAGGAAAAGCCCGCGCATTTTCGCAAAAACTTCGATTGATTTAGCATTTATCTTTGTGTTTTTTGTAAAATATGGATGCATTTATGTCTATAATTTTCCTCGTAGGTGTAATAAAAAGCACTATACATACCTCAGGATAAAGTACAGTTCCATACCTCAAATGGTTTGCGCCCCTCGCAAGCTCGTGGCGCAAATGCCATAATCTCGGTATGGAACTGTCACTTTCTTCCCTCTGAAGTAATGTACTATTAACTGTCTACTAATTAAATTTCAAGTAAATTGTTACTGGCCACATACAGTTTTTTTTTACCAGTTACCAACCTCCTTGGTGCATACAGAAAATTAAAAAAGAAATTATTTTTGTATATAAAACGCGCGGAATCACGGAAGAAGTGGCTGCATGACCTTATGATCTTAGCCTACTCCAGAAACGGGCGAATAAAAAAAGGAAAAGCCCGCGCATTATCGCAAAAACTTCGATTGATTTAGCATTTATCTTTGTGTTTTTTGTAAAATATGGATGCATTTATGTCTATAATTTTCCTCGTAGGTGTAATAAAAAGCACTATACATACCTCAGGATAAAGTACAGTTCCATACCTCAAATGGTTTGCGCCCCTCGCAAGCTCGTGGCGCAAATGCCATAATCTCGGTATGGAACTGTCACTTTCTTCCCTCTGAAGTAATGTACTATTATATTTGGGGCCCACGGTGGTTAAATGTAGTAAGGATTATTATTAACGCTACTTTTCCGTTATAGGTTTTAAATTTTATTACAGGGTTCAGAATCGCGATTCGTCCCAACTACCCTCGGTTTTTGAGTAGTTAAGCATAAACATAAACATTTACATACAGGTACTTACATTGCTTCTGGCCCTACACTAGGATACCCTTTATCGTGGGTACCAGAAACAGCGACGTCACACACATGTAAACATCCAAGACCTGGGGTTTTTTTCTTTACCCCCAGCCGGGGAGCGAACCCGATTCCAACAGTAATCTGGATTGTGAACTACGTATTTGATTATAAACTTTTATAATTTTATTTAAGAATTTATAAATTAAATGTACAGTGTAAGGGTGTGCATTGGGGTTCTTCAAGACCCCAGAAAGTTTAGGTTACATTCTTACAAAGGCTAGTTAGCAGTTACTCCGGTTATTTAGCCGTGCAGTGCCGTAACCTCACTGCCACTTGAGCTGACATGGGTATACCCTTGTTTACCAGAAGGTAACAGCGCGTGAACCGTCGTAATGGACCCACCCGGTTGGTAATAAGAGCTTGCCAGGCTTATTAGGGTAATTTTTTTAGGTAAAAAACTGGGTGGCTAAACACAGTTGTTTTTTATATTTACGTTTAAAGAGTTTCGTACAATAATTAGGATAATTATGTCCCATAATAGTAGTTTATGTGACTGCTACATAATGGAGGGCATTAATATTAGGCGAGTTTCATAATAATATCACTCGAGAGTTTTAATGCCTAATTATATACAGTTACATGCATTGTGGCTCTGCAGCTGTTTAGCTTGTTCTTTAGTACCAATGTGCCGCAGGCGGGCGTCGGCTTTCGAAATTTGAATGTCAGTACCAACTTCACAAACTTTCAGACAAACTAGGGGCGGCTCGCAGGCAGGCCTCGGCGTTCGAAATTTGAATGTCATAATATGCAGAAAAACTACACATTATGGTCATAATGTGTAATTTTTCAGATAATAAATGAGTTTTTACCAAGTAGTTTAACATTATGCTGATCGTAACGTGTGGTTTTTGTACGCAGTAAAGAGGGTTTATGATACGTGTGTAGATAAAATGTATAATGCATTGCTTCTGGCTTCGCACTAAGATACCGTTTAATTTACAATAAATAAATACCATTACAATGTATACTATATATGTAATATTATGACTTGGTATGTACTTTTTGTCTACATCAATTTTATCTTTCCACTAATAGTTGTTAGTATTATTTGATAAGAAATTGTAAAATGTAATTAATGTATTTAAAAACTGGACTATCTGGCTGGACCTTTGTGGGACTGCGGTTGTGGCTGTGCATGCGAGAGGATCCGGGTTCGATCCCCAGCTAGGAAAAAAAAAACCAGGTCTTGGATGTTTATATATGTGTGATGGCGCTATTTCTGGTTACCACGACACAGGGTATCTTAGTGTGGGGTCAGAAGCAATGTATAGATGTCGCAGTTAGTTGGTTAAATCAGACACTTAACACTCTAGACCGTTAATTAAATACCGACGTTTAACCAAGTCACTAAAATTCCATCAGACAAGTGAGTGAACGAAACCTTTAGGCAACAAGAAATATACATTATATATTTTTTTTATATGTACTTAGGTTTATGTTTTAAGTATTTTGTTATTTTTGCATGTTCAACCTAACACGAAGTTTAAACATTTCACGAGTGTATTAATGCCTAATTACGTATAGTTACATGTACCAATTTATCTACACACTTATTATAAGCTCTCTATGATGTGTTCAGGAACCGCATGTTACGACCGGAATTGTGGCATTGACATTAAATTTCGAATATAACGTCATCTCGACTGATATTAGAATTGAGGTCAGATAAAATTTCTTTGTTTTCCAGAGATGTTTGAAATTTAAATGTCATAAAAACATCGGATTCGATGTTATTAAAAAGCAATAATAACATTTTGATAGAGAAGAAACGTGTTTTAACAAAACAGTTTATCTTTATGCTGGTCTTAGTTTGCGGTTTTTGAATGCGTTAATAATATGGGAATAGATAAAATATTTATTTAAGATATATGATATATAAATTGAAATATTTCTAATAGGTTTCACTCTACTTCCACTGGCACATCTGTTGGTAGGATACTACCAAAAGTTAACAGGGAATGATTCTAAATTTAAGTTGACGTTTGAGTGGATAATAATTTTATCGAATCGCAATAATTACGTTGTCTTATCTGTTTGTTTTTCCTGTTTAGTGAACCCCAGTCGAGTTTTTTTGTTTTTAATTACGTATTTTTCATTGATTAATAAACCATTTAACAATAGTTGACTAAATTTCAGAATTAACCACCCACACAAACTCGCGTAGTTGGCTCGGCCCTAAAACGCTCTCATCTTGAAGTAACTCCGGAGCTTTCGCGCAAGAAAGCTGACCTACTTCCCCTCTATTTGATTTCCGCTAGCTTACACCACTCGACTATATTCGGAGACAAAAACGTAATTTTCTGGCAAAGGTTGATGTGCGCGATGTAAGTGGAATGTATTTTGTAAGAAAAGTTGATGTGCGCGACGTAAGTGGGATGTATTTGGTAAGAAAAGTGGATTGCTTTTTATATTGATGAGAATGAATTAATGAATACTTTATTGCAAAAAAAACAAACATACAGAGACCTACAAAGTAAGATATATGTACAAGAGGCGCGCTTATCTGTATAAAAGAGATTTCTACCAGCAAATCCATTCGTTATTTCATTCATTCATTGATGAGAATATGTTAAACGTGGGAGCAAATATGCCTCTGCTATCTCTTCTAGGAAAAGAAGTGATGTCATTTGTTCTTTAATCAAGGCAACACTCGGATACAACTTATGTAATCTCAAAACGAAAACATCCTTTTTAGTAAAGAAAACTTTTGAAAGATTGCCGCGATATTTTTCCATATCTGTCTGAACTGGGTTTGATTCTTGAATTATTACTGTAAGTCTTGATTTATATGCTTGCCTAGATTTGCCAAACACCCGCAACTATCCTCGTAAACGTGGCTTGAGTGGGTTTGTTGTGCCTCTAGCCGTACAATAACTTTATACTTTATTTCACAATACTACATTATGTAATGACACAAGTGTGCAAAGTTGGCACATACAAGAGGCGGTATTAAAGTGAGCGCGAGAAGGTAGCCGAGTATATAATGACCAATTCAGACACGTTTCCTACGACGTTGTTCAATACACTAGCGAGAAAAAAAAAATTAACAACACAACGAAAAGGTCAACAATTTTAGGCAAAAGTTTCTGGTTTTGTTTTTTGCGCGCACAGGTGTAAAAAACCGGCCAAGTACGTGTCGTACTTCGCACATTTAGGGTTCCGTAATGAATGTAGAATATAAGCCAAAAAATATAATAAGAAGTTACTCACTTCTCATACACCTGATACACCAAGCCAACATACCACTGTCAATATTCACCAGCAAATATTTACTTGGTTTTTCGTAGTGTTTGTATGAAGGACAAAGTTATATTTGCGGTTTTAATAAATGTTTTATATCTCAAAAACTGCTTATTTTATTTTGTTCAAACCAATTTTCGTTGAAAGTGTTTATATTATATATTTATAGTTTATAGATACACAACATTTTGTTTTTTTTTAATTTTTCACTCTATTACTTTAAAAGGACACAATTTTTCCCATTTTGGAAGGGTCTGTCTCTTTAACTTTAAGATTTACTTTGAGGAAAAATGGTTTCAGTAACCTCAACGTCATTTTTAAAGACCCCACAAATATAAACTCCCCACAAATATAAGTTTGATTAAAATATTTTTTGGTTTCAGTTCCATATACCCCTTAATTTTTTATTTTTTTTATTTTTGTATAAAAATCGTAAAGAAGTTTACAAAATACATACTTTATACTTTTATTGCACAAAAACAGAAGATACAGATACATCAAAATGGAAATTAGGTGTACAAAGGCGAGCTTATCTCTAAAAAGATATTTCTTCCAGCAAACCTAATATGGACAGAATACATGAAATAACAGGTAGACCTATGTGCACAACGTTGAAAATATTAAAATAATAAACTAATATTTACTAATATTTACATAAATACATAATATCAATACAAATAGACAAAATTATAATACATATATATCAAAGCAATATACCTACATGAATCTAGTATGGAAGAGAAAGATAGTGTTCTTTTAAGCGACTTTTAAAAATAGAAAGTGACGGGCTGTCTCTGATGGCGCTAGGAAGTTTGTTCCAGAGCCTGATAGCTCGTAGTCTGAACCCATGTTCATATGCGGCTGTATTGTGTTGCTCTTCATTCGCGCTCACCCAGCATACGTCAACGTAATCGATCAGGGGAAGGAGAAGAGACTGGGCAAGCGTTATTTTTGTCTGACGAGGCAGGAAGTACTGTAGTCGTTTGAGGGAGTGAAAAGTGGCAAAGACTCGCCTACTGACCTCGCTGACATGCGCTGACCAGGAAAATTGGTTATCGAAAAAAACTCCTAGATTTTTGGCCTTAGTACTATGAGATTATAGTACCATCATAGGTTATAGGGGCAATGGACAGATTCTGTAACAAGTTAAGGGAAAACCTGGAACCAATAATCAAAGCCTGGGACTTACTAGGGTTGACAAGTAGTCCAAAAGAAGTGGCCCAGTCCCTAATTCGCTCGAGATCGGCATTTAACATCCCTACAGCAGACACCATATCACAGGGAGAAATGACGATAAATCTGGAAATCGTCTGCGTAAAGATGGTATGATGACGAGAGAGCATCCGAGACGGAATTTATGAAGACGGAGAAAAGAAGAGGAGAGAGAATACCACCCTGAGGGACCCCCGCAACGAGGTCACACCACTCCGTTGAAGAATACATCTACATACCAAGTTTCAAATGTGTAGTCTTGATAGTTTCGGGATAAAGTTGCTGTGACATACGGACGGACGGACGGACAGACGGACACACAAACTTGACGAAACTATAAGGGTTCCTTGTTTCTCTATGGAACCCTAAAAAGGCACCGGCAAAACCGCTTAACAGCCTCCCTCTGAGCTTCATAAGCAGAGTCTCCATACAACCAATTTTTCATTAGTTTTGAACTCTTTTAAAAAGATGTAAGGTTGAAAAGAGATGGCCAATGTTTGAGGTCAAGGAGCTGGTGGGTTGAAACATGTTTTGAATATGCAAGTTAAGGTTATATAAAGGTTACATATATATAAGGTAGTAGTAAAAAATATTTTGATGAAATAATGATAAAAATTAGTACATAACCTAAAATAGTTCATTTGTTCGCAAAAATATAAATTGTTTGTGAACATAAAACTCCTAGATTGAAAAAAATGTGATGTAAAAAGCAGTAGCTCAATTATGAACCAATTGTCGTAAAGAGTCACTTTACGAGCAAATGTGTTAAAAAAACATTACAGCCTACAAAATCGAGCTTATCTCTAACAAGAGATTTCTTCGAGCAAACCAAGGATGTTCACAATATAAAATAAGTGACTGTTACATAATGGAGGGATATATGGAGGCATATCAATACTCGAGAGTGGGTTTATGAAACAAGCCGAAGGCGAGTTTCATAATAATATCACTCGAGAGTTTTAGTGCCTAATTATGTACTGTTACATACACTATTTTATCTACACATATATCATAAGCTCTCTTTGATGTGTTCAGGAACCGCATGTTTGACCGGCATTGTGGCATTGATATTATCTCTGCAGTTGTTTAGCTTGTTCTATAGTACCAGCTTCACAGACAAACTAGGGGCGACACGCAGGCGGGCGCCGGCGTTCGAAATTTTAATGTCATAATATGTAGAAAATTTACACATTATGGTCATAATGTACAAATTTTCAGATAAGAAATGAGTTTTTACCAAGTAGTTTAACATTATGCTGATAGTAACTTGCGGTTTTTGTACGCAGTAAAGAGGGTTTATGATACGTGTGTAGATAAAAATAATAAACTACTTAACGACATGTACATAATACTAGTTTATGCGACTAATACATAATAGAGGGCATTAAAACTCAAGGGTGTGTTCATAATAATATCACTCTAGAGTTTTAATGCCTAATTATGTACAGCTTGTTCAGTAGTACCAACTTCACAGACAAACTAGGGGCGGCACGCAGGCGGGTGCCAGCGATCGACATTTGAATGTCAAAATTTTTACAAAATTTACACATTATGGTCATGATGTACAAATTTTCAGATAAGAAATGAGTTTTTACCAAATAGTTTTACAATATGCTGGTCTTAACGTGCGGTTTTTAGACACAGTAACTGCGTCCAAAAACCGCACGTTACGACCAGCATAATACTACTACTTGGTAAAAACTCATTTCTTTTTTTGAATATTAATACATTATGACCATAATGTATCAATTTTCGACAAATTATGACATTCAAAAGTTGGCACTACAGAACAACCTAAACAACTGCAGAGATAAGATCAATGCCACAATGCCGGTCAAACATGCGGTTCCTGAACACATCAAAGAGAGCTTATGATATGTGTGTAGATAAACTAGTGTATGTTACTGTACATAAACTACTATTATGATACGCTTGTAGATAAAAACTATAAATATAGATCTATAGCATATATAAATACAAACACTTAATAATAAAAGTGATCTTTAAAGCGACTTTAAAAAATGTTGAGTGACGAATTTGAATCGGGTTTGTGGCTCGCGGGTGATGTGCAAACCTTAACAAACATGTAAATCAACTATTATGTTCTTTGTTTATGTCCGTATTGGTACTCCCAGTACGGTGATTTTACGACGTCGTAATATACAGTTATTTTTAGACATTAAATATGTGAAGTAAAAGTTTTATGGGTTACTTCCATCTTTCATATTTTGCATAAACAGAAGCACATTGCCACGTATATTCCCATACGGGTTGGCAGAAGCACAGCCGTGCCCTTGCTTGGCCGTTTATAAGAGAATTCCTGAGGGCAGTGTCTTGCAGCGGGCCCATTAGACAGCTAGAAACATACTCAACTGCCGTGAGAATTTTGAACGACGGCAGTACGTCGTGCTGGGTTACCTGACGGAGACTTCCGTGGACTTATGACCTGGCTTCCGTCGAGCGACGAGTCTCAGGCGCGCCTAAGATTGGTATCCAGCTGCTCAATCTAAGCCAATGTTGAAGTCACCGCCAGGTCAATCAATGTCCGTTCCTTATTCGAAACGAGCGTGGGCGCTTCCCCACAAGTACACGATTCACACGCGAATATCCACGGCTTATCGTCACGGTGGGCGACTTGACCTTTTGGCTTTACGCAAAATATTGTCCAATTCACTTCGACCGGCCGCGGGGCTGAATCTCGGCGAACAAAATCTCGCGTTTGGAAGACGGATTTCTTTCCAAATTCTCAGCACAATTCGAAGGAAACACAAAAACATCGCGCATCCGGCGCGGCCAAATTCAACAGGTTACATATTTTCTCTGTCTGTCACAAGTGATAGCTAAGCTTCAACTCGTTCATAGATAAAAAGGGGGGTGCGTTCCGATTTATACTAATCGTGGCGAAACCGCAACCAGGCACCGTTCGGTCCTAAACACCAGGAATATAACTTTCCGTTTTGAGTGACGGGGGGCTAGCCCATCGATAGCTACAGCTACCTATTGAATAGAGCTAAGAAGGTTCCTACAAATGTCAAAGTTGACTCAATATTAGTTCTAAATCGTCTTTTATCTTCCGGACCACGTACAGTCCGCGCCAAATTTATTTTTCTCTGAGCGAACTGTGACCTCTCTTTCTCGCATAGCGTAAGGGTGAAAGTGTCACCACTTTATCTCCCACCCCTCCTTACGCACGCTCAGAACCAAAGATCTTTTGCGGTTCTTGCGGCTGGCCGCCATGGAGTTTTATTCACAAACATATAGAATATATGGGTTTGTGATTCTTTTCCATTGCTACTTAGAGAAAAGCAGAACTTTATAATGTTTACCAAAACCCTCTTTACTGTGTCCAAAAACCACACGTTACGACCAGCATAATGATAAACTTCTTGGTAAAAACTCATTTCTTATCTGAATATTGATCATTATGACCATAATGTACCAAAATTTGTCAAATTATGACATTCAAATTTCGAACGCCGACGCCCGCTTTCTTGCCGCCCCTAGTTTGTCTGTGAAGTTGGTACTACTGAACAAGCTAAACAACTGCAGATCAATGATCAATGCCACAATGCCGGTCGAACATGCGGTTCCTGAACACATAAAGGAGAGCTTATGATATGTGTGTAGATAAACTAGTGTATGTAATTGTACATAATTAGGCATTAAAACTCTCGAGTAATATTAATTACTCTCGAGTATTAATGCCCTCCATTATGTAGCAGTCACATAAACTACTATTACATTTCCAGTAACAACGGTAGTTATTAATGTTTTCTTGTGTTTTGTTTAAGTGTAAATATTGTAGATAGCTGGTACATGACAAGAGTCTCAGTCTCAGAATTAGGTTGTGCAAGCATTTTTTTTTTGTCGTTCCGTCCATTAAGCGAGTGACGTAGATTGTCTCCGACTTCAAACTGAGATGGATTGGCAGCACCATCGACAAAATAAATATAGAACGGTCGTAGCCATTTTGAGAAAAAAATGTGTCATTTAATAGTAGTTTATGTGACTGATACATAATAGAGGGCTGCCTAATGATGCTGCAATGCCTATTATGTTCAGTTACATAAACTAGTTTATCTACACACATATCATAAGCTCTCTTTGATGTGTTCAGGAACCGCATGCTCGACCGGCATTGTGGCATTGATAATTGCTCTGCAATTGTTTAGCTTGTTCAGTAGTACCAGTTTCATAGATGAACTGGGTGCGGCACGCAGGCGAGCGTCGGCGTTCGAAATTTGAATGTCATAATTTGTCGAAAATTTATGATAAGAAATGAGTATTTAAGAAGTAGGTACAAAATTATGCTGATCGTAACGTGCGGTTTTTTGACGCAGTAAAGAGGGTTTAGGATACGTGTGTAGTTATTAGTAATTAACTCTATCATGTAGGGGAAGTCACAAGGAGGCGAGAAACATCATTTTGAACAACTTTAGACATGGAACCGTAATAAAGGAAGTAACAGATGTTTTCCCTATACAAATAAGCTGAACGAACTGCTCAAAACGTAAGGAGGATAAAGGAATTAATTCATAGTCCTCGCGTATAGACAAAGTCGGCGGTAGAAGCTAGTTAATCTTAAATATAAGTTATTCATCTCGCCCTAAAGACATGAAAACCTTGAAAAATCAGCTTCTTTATTCTCGTAACGTAAGGTTCAGTTTCGCCATATGCATAATTTATACAATTTGCGAGACGCCTCAGAATTCCTTTTGAAGAAAAAATGATTACCTACGAGTATGCCAATGAAGATTGGAAGTCAAATAAGAGGAATACATAAATGTTCGCTTCTGTTTATCGTAGCTAGATCGGCAATAATTCATAATTCAAAGCGGCGCCATTAAAAGTTTCACCGTTAAGAATTTTATACCGAGATAACAATTACCTGACGGTAAGCTGGGTCGTGCAAAGCGTTCTGTACAGATCCTGGAATATCTCATTAGTAGTAAAATTCGTTGTAATTAATAACTATAACAGTTTATAAGTTCGTCTGTCGTGTAATGTTGCGTTTGTTGTAAAGCTCGAAATATCGTCGCGTCGCGTAGCATATCTCGTAACGCAGCTAGGTGTAGCAATGCACGAATAAAATAGATCTAGAATTAAAGACAATGTAAGAGAAAAACCAGTATAATGAGTGAATGCTACGCAGGTCGCGGGTTCGATTCCCGATCCGGTCGCACCTTTTTGAATCTTTTGAAATATTTTGAATTGACCACGCTGGGCATGGCTCGCTCACCAAGATATTGGTTTAATTACTTGTATTATCACTTCACGTGTTACTGTATAACACACTTCAGAAAATACCGTTATTAATAAAATGTATAATGTTCATTGCCGCAAACCAAAATACACAAAATAAACAATGTATTATTTTAACCGCATACCCCATTACTATTGTTTCAGCACACAATGCGGTAAAGAACGATTAATAAATTATATTTCCTTTATTCCAACAGCATAAATTATTGCAAACATATTTTACACGAAATGCGAACAGTTTAAACCGGCTGGGACTGCGGATGACAAAATCTTCAATTACCAACTCCCACTTATTTTAAGTGGCCGCTTGAAACAGGAGGCCCCCCTGGTGCGATAATTTCAGGGTCCCAATTCTACTATCTACCTATCAGAGCCTTTGCCCATGGCAGATTGTGAACGCGTGAACGTCGTGCGAAACACGTGTCGAATACGCGCGGGAAACACGCGGGCCACGCTTATCAAAATCGTTTATCACGATGTTTAAATCTACTATTTATATAGGGGGATTCCAAAAGTATTCAGTGCGCGTTCATAATCCGCTGTATGCAAAGGCTCTCAGAGCTAAGCAAGGTCAGCTGTAGATCTCATATAAGGTTGCCTTTGTGATTGAAATCTTGAAATTGCTATTTGAGCAATTTAAAAATCCATGTTAAAGCGACTTTGTCGAAAAAGGGATATTACAATGTTCATGATTACTTAAATGATGGGGTCTGTATGGGGTTAATCTGGCTCAACACAGACCTTGCTGTTAATAGTTTTGTAATTATTTATTCCTGCTTATTAATTATGATAATGACTAAATATTATATTTTGTAATAGTTAAGCATAAGCAATTTTTAAAAAGAGATCTAAAAATCAATCTGTGGGAGTTTCTACGCCCTTCTTCTCCCACAGTGGTCCAATGTAGAGAAGTGGCAAAAAATTACGATTGCTAAGTATATGTAAATATCTACAGTAAAAAAGACTTTTGGAATTTGGAATTTGGAATTTATACAATCATATATTTTGTCGACGAGATTAAAGTGGAGATGGGCGGGACACTTGGCTAGACAGACGGTGGACCAAAGCAGTCACGGAGTGGTGGCCAAGGGGAGCAACAAGGCCAGTGGGCAGACCACCTGCCCGATGGTCCGACGATATCATCAAGTCGTCGGGATCCCACTGGGTGCGATTGGCACAGGACCGGGGAGATTGGCGCTTTAGAGAAGAGGCCTATGCCCAGCAGTGGGTCGATGTGGGCTGAATGTGATGATGAAGATGATGATAGATGTTGACATTAGAATAATTTAGAAAGGCTCTGGATAACTATAATTGTAGAATACAATTACTACATCATCACCTATTGAATTTTGAGGACGAAAAAAATAACAACGAAACGGACTGAACTTGTTCTTATTTCAAACTTGTTAGGGTTCCGTACCGAAGGGTGTCAAACGGGACCCTATTACTAAGCCTTCGCTGTCCGTCCGTCTGTCTGTCTGTCACCAGGCTGTATCTCATGAACCGTGATAGTAAGACCGTTGAAAATTTCACAGATGATGTATTTCTGTTGTCGCTATACCAACAAATACTAAAAAACAGAATAAAATAAATATTTAAGGGGGCTCCCATACAAACATTCTTTTAATACCACATGACGGGACCGAAGCACAGACCAGGTTAGATCGAACCCAATCATTTTAGCTCGGTGAACCGCCGACGTTCAGACTTCTTGGCAACTGATCGCTACGCTACCTCGTAGCTGATGGGCCCCTACGAGGTCATTAGGTGCCGAGAAGCCTCAAGGTAAATAGCTATAATAAATCAATACGGGGCATGGGGAATGTTACGGTTACGAATGTAGTCGGTCAATCGGTGATCACGTTCTCTCCACGTTATGACATTTTGACAAAAAAAAAAAAAAAAAAAACTATGCGGGTGCGGTTCGGACGCCGCCTCAGATCAAAGTGTTCAGGCTTCTCGGCACCTAATGACCTCGTAGGGGCCCATCAGCTACGAGGTAGCGTAGCGATCAGTTGCCAAGAAGTGTGAACGTCGGCGATTCACCGAGCTAAAATGATTGGGTTCGATCTAACCTGGTCTGTGCTTCGATCCCGTCAACCTCCTGTCTCTCTGCAAGGCCCGGGTGCACCCTAGGCTCTTCTTGGTAGACAGGTTCTTCAGCCAACCTCCTGTGTGACTGGCGGGCCAGCCTCGATCAGCACAGTGTTCCAACACAGGTTATGTTACGTGGTAAAAAACCAATCGGCCACGTAAATGCGAACTTTATCTGGTTCGGGGAACCACAACACACTCAGCTATATAGACAATCCTGAGGGAACCTCGAATACATTCCAGATGGACTGCGATTTAATTTCAATACCCTATCCAAAACGCGTTTACATTGCGAGGGCTTTCGTCTGTCAGTTGTCAAAAACTGCAAGGTTGGCAGCAACGTCAAATTCAAAATGGCCGTTCCGAAACCATCGATCGAATATCGATTTGGAATCGAACACCACATACAAACTTATGAATGCATCTGGTTACGTACATGGAGTGTGAAAGTAGCCGCACCAATAACTTTGTTAACAACATTTTGCTATGTAAAATCCAAACTATTCACTCCACACTGTCCTTACCATTATACGGTGGTACGGAACCCTTCGTGCGCGAGTTCGACTCGCACATGATCGTTTTTTTAGGTAGTTTAGCTTGGACACCTCTAGAAAGACTTGACTTGTCTTATTTTTTTTCGTCGTAAACTAAAAAGATAGTTTGGACAGTGACGCCACAGCACCAACGATCGATATAGCAGCGTGAAAGTTACAAATAATAGAATCGGGGGCCTGAAAGCAGACCGCCATGAGCCTCTTAACATTTTGAATACCACCGGCGTTACAGGTTTTACCGGAATTACAAGTTTTAAATTTTATTACCATGGCATAAGGTTTGATATCACTAACCGTACCTACTACCCTCGGTTTTTGAGAGGTTAAATCAAGCCTAGCAATGTCCCCCTGGACCGAGTGCCATCAGAATTTCGCGTTATGCAAAATCTCTACTCCTCGCTCAAACGATACATCGTAAATGGTGCTAATGTTGTCTTCGACAGGCTTTTACATGCACATTTTTTTTATAGCCGACTGCAATAGAAGAAGGGCAATGTTAGTCGAGCGAATATGTGTGTTTCGTTTCGACGCGCTGCAGCCCAAACGGGTTTTAACAAATAAGGTGTTGTAGGTGTGTATCAAATAAATAATTCTAGTGAAAAGTGAAGAGGTTAGCTTTAAATCGCAAAACAAAACTATTGATGCGGCTACATTCATGTAGAAAATCGGAAGCAACAATACGTTTGTATGTAAGAAAGAAAGTGAAAGATGGAAATTGCATTATTTTTATAATAATTCTGCTCGTTAAATTTCGGTCAGTGTTTCTCCTTAGCTGCGGCAATAGGCTAGCCCGCTGTGAAGCAAAAAGGAGCATGGGTGCAATTGTGCTCTGCGACCGCATATGGGAAAAGGCGTGGCCGCCTATGTATGTTTTGTTTTTTTCGGTAACTGTTTTGTGTTCTCTGGAAGAAATCCTTTTTCCCTCCACGGCTCGGAAATGTGGCGAAAGATGTTTTGTAAAGGGGCTGCAAAAGAATGAATAGCAAACCAGGAAAAAAAATCGGGCCTGACTGAATAGGCCAGAAAAAACATTGTTGGCTTGTTGTGGTTCTGTCAAATGCCAACAGATGGCGCTTCATGCTGCACATGTCATGTCGCTGGATGTCGGTAAAAGCGTGCATAATGCAGACGCGTCGTTGAAATCGTGATTGACGTGTGCTGTCAATTGCGGAAGATTGATTACTCCACCAGGCGTATTTCCAAACCTTTTTTTTTTATCAAAAAATCATTTTCTGGATAATTTATTTTATTTCCTCGCTGTAGTCATGAAAAGCTCTGTGTAAATGTTTTGGCCAAAAGTGCAAAAGCCGGAATCGGCCCTCAATCTCACTTGCCCATCTATTTCTCACTTTCCAGCCGCTACAACAATATACTTTTCACACCTTTCATTCGGAAAAGCAAGTTTTGTTCCTCGACGAGAGGGAGCAAAATGCTACTTTTCTGTTCAAGCTACTTTTTTAATTTATTCATTGGCATGTAGCATTTACACAATGTGCCAATTGAACACAGATCTTGATAAAATAATCGATTGTAATTTCATCGTAGTCGATTAAAAAAGAACATGTTTCAAGTTTTTACTTTAACAACGTTATATGAAAATTTATGAATTTTCCGTATTTTTGAAAAAAAAAAACATTAAAATATATTATGTTTTACTGAAATGAAAACTATCGCTGAATGTTATTGTGATATAATGAATATTGATATCCGAAACCATTGTAATATTCGATTCGATTATTTTTACACATTGGTAAAAGTACACAGGAATATTTTATCTGTGGTGACCTTTCCCTAATCCTTCACAACCCGCCAAAAAAAAGTTTTGTTTACGTTGTTCGATTACTGTAAAAGTGGTGAAAGTATAATTCAAAGTATATTTTTTTAGAGGATTTAATTAAAAATTTCCTCATAGTCAGTGTGAAAAGTTGTATGTGTCACTCAGGAACAAAATTATTTTCGTCATGGGCGTTAACGCTTGAATCCTTCGTTACGCTCAGGATTCTATCGTAGAATCCTTCCCCTCACTCTGGATTCAATGTACCGCCCTCGCCTTAATACATCATTTTGCTCCCTTGTGACACAAATAACTATTTAACTAATCGTATTCACGAGTATTTGTGTTTGTATTGTTTCTTAAATATTAGTCATAGTTAAAATAAAGGTAAGGTGATTTTAATTTTTTTGGTTCCATACCTGAAGAGGCCAAGCGGGACCCTATTTTTAGCGAAAACAACATAGAATTAACTTTTTCTTTTTTAAATAATAATAAATCAGCCCCTTCATTCACGAACCCCAACCCGTTCAGTGTATGGAAAAACTGTCGTATTTCCAAAATTTTCGGTCGATTTGAGCTACTGAACAAGGAGGTTGCTAAGAATGCATCGTAAAATTAAAAGAGACCAACAAGTATAAAAAATATGGAGCGAATCTAATAAGATAATGCTTTTTGTAGCTGACAGCTAAAGACACAAAGGTTCAAAGACATCTAAGGTATTATGTCCATTAGAGAGACGACATATATTAGCGAGTGGTTCATGCCTCGCAAAATGTGAATAGGCGTAAAGTTATCATGAACATTCTGATTTCAGAAATAACAGCCATGTTTTTCAAAATACAACAATGAGTTTTTTAAAAAAAAACGTACTACTTTTGTATTATTTTGTGAAATTTTAGGCTATTTTAAGACTAACTAATTTGAATATTTCGGGGAATGGATGTCTTATTATTATTTGGATCATTTTTAACATAACACTTCTCGTGACATCACTCGCTCAGAGTTATGGAACGGTTGTACTTAGGGCTGGTTGTTAACGATTCTAACAATAAAAACTATAATGTCAATATTTGTGGACATGACTAAGGCTTTCGATTTTGTAGACCACAAACTATTGCTGGAAAAACTCGAAAGTTTTCTTATTAGGGGTCCAACACAAGATCTATTAAATTCATACTTAGCAAATAGAAAACAGTTTTGCATTATCGATAGTATAGATAAAACAGGAACAGAACAAAACCACACATCCAACACTAGGGCTGTAGAATCCGGAGTACCTCATGGAAGTATCTTGTTTGGGCCTCTCCTGTTCCTAGCCTATATAAATGACCTACCAGAAAGTGTTCCACATCCTACAGAGCCACTGTACCTCGAACTAGAAATAAACAATACTGGGTGGGCTTGTTGAATGGCTTCAGAATAACAATCTAAAAATAAACCCACATAAAACTAAAAGTATGCAGTTTCATCAACCACAAGCAAACCCACCAAAACTAAACAAACTATGATCACAATAATGTAGAAATAGTACAAACTATAAAATTCCTTTAACTGCACCAAGACCAACACTGCGGATGGAAACTGCACATAGAAAAATTGTGTTGTAAGATAAACAGCTTTGTTTACCCTCTAAGGAGATTAACGCATATTGCGACCACAGAGGCATCTGTTATTGCATATTTCGGATATATGCTTTCTACCCTTAGTTACGGTATCACCTTTTTTGGAAATTATACTGATAGGGACAAAATAATTAGGCAACAGAAAAAAAATATAGGGCCATCGCTGGCATAAAAAAGACGGAAAGCTGCAAACCCTACGTGAAAAAATTAGACATTCTAATGTATCTGTCCATATTTATCCTAGAGTGCTTAATGTTCGTAAAGAAAAACCATCGTACACGTTTTATAGAACGAAACACAATTCACAGAAGAAATCTACGTAATAAAAACCATAAACTACTTCCTTCTCATAAATGCGTGTTATAAAGAAAAGACGTTTTCAATGTCGCCATAAAAATATTTAAACTATTATAAAAACTTTGGATTTACATTTTTCCAAAAAAAAAAACGGTTACAAAAATCATAAAACAAAAAAAAATACTATGACATCAAAGAATACTTTAATGACAAAGAACTGATTACTCAACAAATCCGCGTCGAAGTAAATGGCCTGGATTGAGTTTTATTGCCGTTTCTTTCTCGTCCTACGGTTTGTGAAGTTTGTGAAGCGGTGTAGCATCGCAATATTAGTATACCTAGAGTCACAAAATAAAACTATAATAAAATACTTACACTGATACTGATTTAAGTTGTAAATATGTCCATTACTCTAAATATGTTTAGATTACATTTAGATTTAAGATGTTATTTAATAAGGATACAATTTCTACAACCATTAATATTGGGTCGACACACTGTAAATATAATAAAACCTAGTTACAAACAATGATGAACAAAAAATAATTTTGGTTATTGTATTTTTATGACATCTGCGTTACCGACAGACTTGAAAACTGTTTATACTTGAAAGTTTTACAGAACAGCCCACTTAACGGCAAACGGAATTTAAAAAAACAACGCCTTAGAGGGCAAATGAAGTAAACTATGTTTTAACGGATATGTCAGTAATATTTTTGATGGAAAAAACAGAATTTAGTTAGTCATACAATAATCTCGAACTGGTTTTCTCACTTTGGCTTTTCTTTACATGGCCCCTTGTATGGAACTGTCACGCCCATTAGCAATTTGCGGGGTTATAAACTCTTTGCATTCTATATACGGGTAATTTGAAGGTTGTTCGTTTTCTCGCCGACCTCTGAAGAATTTGTGGAATGTACGAGTATATCTTAATTTGTGCTGTGAGGGACGTGTAAACGAGTAGCTTATCTGTTACAGAAGTGCGCTTCCAGAAGAAAATATCCCAAAAATCAATATTTTCTCACATAACATTGAAGCTAAGAGGCAGACACAATATTCTCAAGACCACACTCAAGACACAATATTCTCAAGGCTTTGAGGCAGACCATCGGCGGATCGTTAGCGGGTATGGTACAATGGCCGCCATACAGACACACCAGTGATGGCGCGCTCGAATTTGTGTGATCTGCTTAATAAAGTTTCTTGTATTTGACACCCACCCCGCTACCGGCCCGCTACCGACCTGCCGGTGGTGTGCCGGAGCCTTAGGGGTCTATTTTTAGTTTCCTCGATTGGCTTGGAACTCTGCCAAGTCTCCGTCGAGCCCGGTCAAGCTTAAACATATCTCAACTAGCTATAGACGCGTAGGTATAGATAGACGCCATGGCGGCGGCCTGATGAAGTTATACATAGTTGAGTTGACTGAGGCCTGACCGATGTAACAGCAGTTGAACGCGATTCAACTTCGACGTTCCAGAGATATATGAAATTTCAATGTTGGCCCTAGGATTGTGTTAACTGTTAGTGTTGCTTATCTTAACCATGTTTATGACAGTTAACAATCCTGTCAATCAACCAGCTGGGGCCCACGATACAGGTTAGACCTAGTGTGGAACCCAGCAGTAACTACCCGAATGGCAAAGTCGGCAGTGGTCCTGCCTTTGAAGCCAAGTCCTGGCTGTTCGAGTCCCGGTGGGGGCAATATTCGTTTGATGAGAACGGATGTTTGTACCCTAGTCATGGTTGTTTATCTATCTGAGTATAATATTTATGTATATAAGTATGTGAATCGTTGTCTAGTACCCAAAATACACGGAATCCTAGTTTGGGGCTAGATCAATGTGTCAAAGGTATTATTATTATTATTAACTATGTTAAGGATTTTTCTTTTTTAACTCGCGTTGCACCTGTCGGGCCGTTGCAAAGTGGAAGCTCACTGTTCTGTTAGACGATGGGCTAGCAACTGTTTACTGTGGGTTTGGCCGCTAGGAAGGCCCGCAATATGCGAGGATCTTCACAAGTATGATTGGATACATAAGCCATATGCGATTCCACGAACGACGACTTCGGATTCAGACCATTTGAAGCAGTGTGACCATGAAGAAATTGGTTAAACCACTGAGAGTTTTACTTTTTTCGTCGTTTTAGTGACTTTTTACGTGACTGCGGCGGAGAGCAAAAGAGAAGGATTATGTGTTTGATCTGTATGTATCTGTGTGTCTGTGTACTCAAGGACTCAACCGATTTTGATTGATGATACGTCATTAGATTCGGTTTGATGGCGCGAATGTCTCCCGTTTAATTAAAATAAAATGGCAGATTTCATTATTTATTTAATTTGCGAGGTAAAAATCTTTTTTCAAGAAATTCGATTGGGCTATCGAAAAAAAATCGTATTTTTATTCAATAGCAGGAAACAAATGATGAATTTCGTAAAGCCCAACTGCGATACACTAAAAATCCCTTTTTTATAATTTTAATTTTAATATATTAGTTTAATATATAAATATAAATTATATACTTACCTAATTTGCATAATATCCTAATTATAAATAGTAGTACAAACGCTACACCTTATGTTTAAGTAATTAACTGCCTCTTACAATGTTAACTGGTTTCTCGCGACACAGGTATAGCCTTGTGGAAGGACCCCTGGAATTTTTTATACTTTTATGTTTAGATATGCACAGTATATTTTTTTTTTTAGTTAAGGTTTTGAATCTTTATTTTATGAGTGCAATAAACAAATTTTTACTTACTTTTTTACTTTACTTTCAATAATAACGTTAAGTGATATCTGATTATTTTGTACTTTTATCTACCCACGTATCATAAACCCTCTTTACTGCGTACAAAAACCGCACGTTACGATCAGCATAATGTTAAACTACTTGGTAAAAACTCATTTCTTATCTGAAAAATTACACATTATGACCATAATGTGTAATTTTTCTACATATTATGATATTCAAATTTCGAACGCCGACGCCCGCCTGCGTGCCGGCCGTCTGTAAAGTTGGTACTACAGAACAAGCTAAACAACTGCAGAGCCACAATGCCGGTCAAACATGCGGTTCCTGAACACATCAAAGAGAGCTTATGATATGTGTTAGATAAACTAGTGTATGTAACTGTACATAATTAGGCATTAAAACTCTCGAGTGATATTAATATGAAACGAGCCGAAACTCTCGAGTATTAATGCCCTCCATTATGTAGCAGTCACATAAACTACTATTAGTATATCGCAATCCGGCGTTTTATTTTTTATGAATTACGTCTTTTATTCATAATCGTGGCAATAGGATAGGAATGAGTTACTTATTAGTGGCCGTTGCTAACATTTTGTTCAATACTGGCCTTGTTGCACGAATTTCCGTAATCCGATATCTTAGTAGGCACGTATCATACCAATCAATTATTTCAATTAGAACATAACAATGGAGAATGTTATTAGACAAATAGAGAATGATTGGTTTGTTACATATCCATCAGAGTTAGTTGAAAGACTCACACAGAACTTGGAACTTTTATTTTTTGCCATTTACGTTAGACTGAGATGGTTGTCGTTTTTCATTCGTCAGAGTTAGTTGAAAGACTCACACAGAACTTGGAAATTTTATTTTTTGCCGTTTACGTTAGACTGAGATGGTTGTCGTTTTTCATTCGTCAGAGTTAGTTGAAAGACTCACACAGAACTTGGAAATTTTATTTTTTGCCGTTTACGTTAGACTGAGATGGTTGTCGTTTTTCATTCGTCAGAGTTAGTTGAAAGACTCACACAGAACTTGGAAATTTTATTTTTTGCCGTTTACGTTAGACTGAGATGGTTGTCGTTTTTCATTCGTCAGAATTAGTTGAAAGACTCACACAGAACTTGGAACTTTTATTTTTTGCCATTTACGTTAGACTGAGATGGTTGTCGTTTTTCATTCGTCTTCCTATATATGACTTGTGTTTGATTTTAAACAAAGTTCCTCTTTCGTAAAAGTATTATTGTATATAAAGTGTAAATACCGGAAAATAATACGATCCGCAAGTTTATAAATTTCCTTGGAAATTTATAAACTTCCTTCTAGATTATATTAGGCTAGGTTAGGTTAGGTTAGGTTAGTATATTTATAAACTTGCGGAAAAAAAATTGGAAAATTTATAAACTTGCGGATCGTATTATTTTCCGGTGACACATATATATATATATTATATATATATATATATATATATATATATATATATATATATATATATATATATATATATATATATATACAGTCAGGTCATAAGTTCTGTCACACAATAAAAACTTTTGAATTTAGAACGCTGGCCACAAAAAAGTTTATTGAATTAGAATTTCGAATTTTTCATGAAAATAAAAATGTGTACTTTTTAGAATTTTCCTCATTTTTAAATATGGAGTGGACACTTAAAGAAGACCGTGTCGCAGTTATTGCGTTGCATCGTTGCGGTTACGCGCCAATTCAGATTTTCAACTTACTGAAAAATTTGAATATAACCAAAAGATTCGTTTATCGTACCATAAAACGATACAATGAAGACTCTAGTGTAGATGACAGGTCAAGAAGTGGTCGCCCTCGCTCTGTTAGGACTCCAGCAGTGATAAAAGCTGTGAAGGCGCGAATTCAAAGAAATCCCATACGTAAGCAGAAACTGTTGGCCCTTCAGATGGGGTTAAGCAGGACCACGGTGAAAAGGGTGTTAAATGAAGACTTAGGGCATATCGAAGAAAAACAGGACATCGTTTGGACGCTCGTTTAATGGACCTGAGACTGAAGAGATGCCGCGCTTTGTTGAAGCGGTACGCGGGAAAAAAGCATCGGGAAATTCTTTTTTCGGATGAAAAAATTTTCACCGTGGAAGAGAGCTACAACAAACAAAATGATAAGGTGTACGCACACAGCAGTGAAGAAGCGGGCAACCGTATTCCGCGTGTCCAACGAGGTCATTTTCCATCCTCGCTCATGGTTTGGTTGGGAGTCTCTTATTGGGGCTTAACTGAGGTACATTTTTGTGAGAAAGGCGTAAAAACGAATGCAGTTGTGTATCAAAATACAGTCCTCAAGAACCTTGTGGAACCTGTTTCTCATACCATGTTTAATAACAGGCACTGGGTATTCCAACAAGATTCTGCGCCAGCTCATAGAGCGAAAAGCACACAAGACTGGCTGGCGGCGCGTGAAATCGACTTCATCCGGCACGAAGACTGGCCCTCCTCCAGTCCAGATTTGAGTCCGTTAGATTACAAGATATGGCAACACTTGGAGGAAAAGGCCTGCTCAAAGCCTCATCCTGATTTGGAGTCACTCAAGGCATCCTTGATTAAGGCAGCCGCCGATATTGACATGGACCTCGTTCGTGCTGCGATAGACGACTGGCCGCGCAGAATAAAGGCCTGTATTCAAAATCGCGGGGGTCATTTTGAATAAACTTTATTACCATAAGAATCTATGTTTTATGAAGTTCATTTTGCTATATAAATATTTACATAAATAATAAACATGTCTAAATTATTTCATATTGCACATGTGACAGAACTTATGACCTGACTATGTATATATATACACCTGTCTTTGCGCTTCATTTTTGGCTTGCGAAAGTACGACCATGTGTAGGATTTTCGCAACCAATTGAAGTGTCTCCCAATCCGACAGCGAAGGAACCTTCATTTTTTAATTTTTCTTTTCAAAATCCTGCGCAATCTTGTTGCTCCAGAGTACCTGCGAAACCGTTTCGCGTATTTACCGCCGCCCTCAAGACCTCGTCGTGCATGTACCACATCAAGGGATCTAGCCTGTCCGACGGCCAATACCAGTTTGCTGATGAATTCTTACACAGTCCGTGCTGCGCAGATGTGGAACCTCCTGCCAGACTCTATCCGTGATATTTTATCGCCTAGCTCATTCGGATCAAGACTGAAAGAATACTACCTATCTCAATTATCGTAGGTTTAATTTATTTAAGTATTAAGTGCTTATGCAGTATAATTATCTTCGTAATGATATATATGTTATGGAGTATTGTGGTAATTTTTGTGTATATGTGTTATGTATTCTATTTTTAAATTTATTTGCTGTTTTCTTGTTTGTATGAATATTTTGTTATTAGCTGAACCCGCATTGTTTCACTGAACATACTTACTGGGTTGGCTGGAAGAGATTTCTATTAGGAATAAATCCGCCTTTGTAAATTTTATTTCCCATTGCGTCATTGTTTTTTGATGTTATAATTTTTTATATATTTATATAGAATAATATCTTTAAGCGTATATCGATACTTATTTAGTATTTACTGTCTTTATTTTTTAGGTATTTAATTTATACCTAGGCATTTAATTTATACTAATTATTGTGCACTGCCTACCCTTTATGATAATATTTGGCCTTGGTTTGCTGCAAGAAATCTCTTTTCAGAGATAAGATCGCTTTGTAACTGGTAAAATATTTATGTGTAATAAAGAATTATGAATTATGAAAGCTAAAGGAAAATAAAAATAAAAAAAGTGGCCAAGTGCGAGTTGGACTCGCCCTTGAAGGGTTCCGTTGTAGAAAGTAATTATGTGACTGGATGTTTGTGTTGGTTTTTCGACTGGAACTTGGTTTTTCATAGTGTTTGTATGACTGACAAAGTTATCTTTACGGTTTTAATAAATGTTTTATATCTTAAAAACTGCTTATTTTATTTTATTTAAATAAAATTTCGTTGAAAGTGTGTATTGAGATATTTTTTGTAGATTTTTCACTCTCTTACTTTAAAAGTAAGAGGGGACACACACATGCACACACACACACACATTGTTCCACTTTGGAAGAGTCTGTCTCTTTAACGATTGTCATTGTGGAAAAATGGTTTCAGGAACCTCATCGTCATTTTTAAATACCTATCTTTAGACTCCCCACACATTTAGGTTTGATGAAAAAAATATTTTTTTGGTTGCAGTTCCATGTATGAGGAGCCTCCTAAAATTCAAATAATTAAATTATTTGAATTTTATAACAATCGTAAAGTGAATTACAGAATACATCTACATACCAAGTTTTAACTGTGCAGTAGTAATAGTTTCTGCATAAAGTTGCTGTGACATACGGACGGACAGATTTGACGAAACTATAACTGTTCCTTATTTCTCTACCGAACCCTAAAAAGCTGGCCATGACTTTTACATTCCATAGAACATATGTGTTAACAAAGTTGTGTGCTGACTGGCTTTCTATCTTTCAGCATTTACCAACATACCGTCTTCTGTGCCGGAACTAATTTAGCAATGTGCTTTCCGTTCCGGGCACTTGGTTGCCATGGTAACGGATTGTCTCTAAATACATCGACAATCCAATTAGGTCTATCTAAATATTGACTCTTATGAATGGTTATGTTATTATTATATTAATTCAGCAGAGCGACGTGTGTGTATGTTTACGCCTTAATGAATTTGGTAAATGTGGCTTTGTTTCATGGTAATTCTGTGAATACTTGCTTCAAATATCGAGATGTTTTCGACAAACGCATTTCTATTCAGACGATTACGTCAATATATCCTTAAGGACACTGCTAAGGACCTTCTTGTGGCTTGGCCCCACTCCATAATTCAGTAGCCCTTATTGGTATTCTGTCCGCACAAAAAATATTTGTGCGTCCCATGTGCGTCTCCTTTCTATCGATTTCTCTAAACGACACCTAAATAGTTTTGTTTCTATCCGTTTTGGCTGGAAAGAGCGGGAAAATAAGAAAAATTAAATAAACGAAAAAGGCTTCTAAAAAATAAAAAGTAAAAGATAGCGGACCTTTTTGGTGCGAATTTGTACCAAAAATAGGACAAGATTCATATTCCGAACTACATGTTTAGCATCCCTCAAGAAACGCCTTCTTCGTTGACCTCATTCAACCTCTTTGATCAAAACAGCTAAGTTTTGCATTCACCCATTGTAAGCGACTGAAAAAATAGTCTCTTCTCAAATGTTATTTAATCAGAAGTTGTGCCTCTGCCACCTCGTATGACAGAAAGCGTGACGCTATGTTATTTTAAATATATGAACTTCGGTTACTTACCGAAGGAACTTATAATAATTGTTTTGCTACAAATACTTTCTTGGAAATATGAATGTACATATAAATTAAATTATGTTGGTCCTTTCTCTGCCCTGCATTATGCAAACTCTCTTCTTTAAGAAGCAAGAGATTTTCCAAGATATAACTCTGAACTGATTCTAAAAGAGCTGAAAGATATCAAAACAGCTAAGTTTTGCATTCACCCATTGTAAGCGACTGAAAAAATAGTCTCTTCTCAAATGTTATTTAATCAGAAGTTGTGCCTCTGCCACCTCGTATGACAGAAAGCGTGACGCTATGTTATTTTAAATATGTGAACTTCGGTTACTTACCGAAGGAACTTATAATAATTGTTTTGCTACAAATACTTTCTTGGAAATATGAATGTACATATAAATTAAATTATGTTGGTCCTTTCTCTGCCCTGCATTATGCTAACTCTCTTCTTTAAGAAGCAAGAAATTTTCCAAGATATAACTCTGAACTGATTCTAAAAGAGCTGAAAGATATCAAAACAGCTAGGTTTTGCATTCACCCATTGTAAGCGACTGAAAAAATAGTCTCTTCTCAAATGTTATTTAATCAGAAGTTGTGCCTCTGCCACCTCGTATGACAGAAAGCGTGACGCTATGTTATTTTAAATATGCGAACTTCGGTAACTTACCGAAGGAACTTATGACAATTGTTTTGCTACAAATACTTTCTTGGAAATATGAATGTACTTACATATAAATTAAATTATGTTGGTCCTTTCTCTGCCCTGCACTATGCTAACTCTCTTCTTTATGAAGCAAGGAGCAATTTTCAAGATATAACTCTGAACTGATTCTAAAAGAGCTGAAAGATAGCTTAGCTGAGATAAATTATTGCTTATTAATAATAATAATTTTTGAAGGGAGATCTGAACTTGAAGTAATATCGTTATATTTTCGAGGCTATAATCTTACTACCATTATCTCGTCAAAAGAGGCATCAGAAATCTCTTTTTTGTGTGTGCGGAAATAAACAATGTATTGCCCTTTTGATATGTGCGTTTGTTGCAAATTGCATTTGTAGTCGCGAAGTTACCTTACCTAAAAACTGCAGATTTTTTCTCAGGGCGTTTCCAGTCCTAACTATTCTCAGCCCGCCACAACCGTGCCAGTAGCTATGCTAGCACATTTATATAGGTACATCTGTCGTCTAGACCTAAGTTCGTTTGGAAGTCTATCTAGGTCGAGAGAATCTTAACTTATGTTTCACGCTCGCTTCTAGAAGTTACAGTTCGGAAAGTATTCAGTAGCATTAACTTTACAGACAAAATTATTTTGTTCACTAGCGAGCTACAAGAGTGGATGCACAACCGACCACTCTAAGTTTGAGAGACTCTCAAAGTGATGCTGTCACTGCCTCTCGCTCTTGAAATGACACAGTCAGTATAACATTTAAGTGGCACTTTGTTAGAGCACCAGTATCTTTGCAGTAGGGCTGATTATATCAAGTATTTCAAGAGGCTATCAAGGACAACATACTGACCAACTTCCTTCACATGAGCTCATTGTCGTCACTTCACAAGCATGGACGACAAAAATATTTGATGTGATGAACTCTGTTTTATTGAAAGTTATACTTTATGGGAATATAATAGTAGTTTATGAGACTGCTACATAATGCATAATTATGTACAGTTACATACACTAGCTAAGGACCTGCCTTTCACGGTGGAGAAATTAACTGACATAGTGTTGTTTGCTGATGATACTTCAATGGTCTTCAAAATTGAAAGACAAAAAGGAGATTTTGATGATGTTAATGATGTTAATATTGAATTGGTTCACAGTTAATCATTTATTGTTAAACGCTGGTAAAACCAAGTGTATCAAATTTTCACTTCCAAATGTCAGGCAAGTTGAGACCAGTTTAGTGTTAGACAGCAGCACGTTAGAATTAGTAAATGATACGAAGTTTCTTGGAATAACCATTGATAGCAGATTGCAGTAGCTAGTTAATTTATTTTCGAAAATGTACGCAAGAACATTACAACATTTTCCAAACTTAGCGACAGCTGTAATGTTAACCTAAGAAATAATCACAGACTATGTGCGCCCCGTTTTAGACTCGCGAAGGTTAGCAATTCTTTCAAGGGTCAGTGCATTCTCTACTACAATAAGATACCTCTGGAGATTTTGAAATTGCCATTTGAGCAATTTAAAAAGCATGTTAAAGCGACTTTGTCGAAAAAGGGATATTTCAATGTTCAAGATTACTTAAATGACAGGACTGTATGGGGCTAGCTCAACACAGACCTTGCTGTTAATAATTTTGTAATTATTTATTCCTGCTTATTAATCATAATAATTAAATTTTTCATATTTGTAATAGTTAATCACAACGTATTTTTAAAACAGATCTAAAAATCAACCTGTGGGAGTTTCTACGCCCTCCTTCTCCCACAGTGGTCCAATGTAGAGAAGAGGAAAAAATTGACGTTTGCTAAGTATATTTAAATATCTACAGTAATAAATTACTTTGACTTTGACTTTGAGTTTTTCTACACACATATCATAAGCTCTCTTTGTTGTGTTCAGGAAACGCATGTTCGACCGGCATTGTGGCATTGATCATTGCTCTGCAAATGTTTAGCTTGTTCAGTACTATCAACTTCACAGACAAATTAGGGGCGGCACGCAGGCGGGCGTCGGCATTCAATATTTGATTATCATAATATGACAATTTCGGTACATTATGGTCATAATTTATTAATATTCAGATAAGAAATGAGTTTTTTACCAAGAAGTTTATCATTATGCTGGTCGTAACGTGCGGTTTTTGGATGCAGTAAAGAGGGTTTATGATACGTGTGTAGATAATTAGCAGATTATACACTAAGGGTACAAAGTAATTTTATGTAACGGGCACGATATTGAATCCTGAACGCACCGAAGGACTCCAGATTTGACTCCCGATCGTAGAAAGGGTGTTACTCGGAAAATTGAGTCCTGAGTGCAGTGAGGGGTTCAAGCACGCCCAAGACAAAAAAGTTTACCCCCGAGGAGTATACTCTACTTTACGCACCATTTGCGAGTCCATAAAAACAGCGCGTCCATAAAAAAAATATATATAGAATCTTTAAAGTCTCGCGGCTTTTGTTTTATTTAAATGTGTTTCATTGAGCTTGCCGTGGCCAGCTCGATTTTCTGAATAAGTTCGATTTCAAATAATTTCGGCGCGTGGTCTCCGATCCCGCGTCCAGGGAGCTGGGTTGTGCGAGCGCCGTGAATATTTCGCGAAATTAGACTTTATGGACGTAACAATAATGACTATGAGAATTGATAATCACATTATTAACCAGCGGGTTACAATGGAATTTATTACGAAATTATGTCCCGGCTAAAGTCAATTGCTTTAATGACTTGCTTTAGGAAAGATTTACATACTATACAGAGAGTGAGGTGGAAGGCCTGCTTCAGATTCGTAGGAAGGTGCAATAGCATCCCACGCATATTTATTTGTTTCTTCCACTATAGTTTACATCAGGGGCTGGTCCCAAATTTGAGTGAACAAAACAGACGGACTTGTTCCCTCAATTTTGGGGCCAGGCTGTCCTGTAAATTCATCACGTGTGCCAGTGAATGTACTGTAATCTTCGGACCATGAAAAGTCTCTCGGTAACAGAAAGGTGTGTCATATTTTAAGATGATACCCAAAAAAGGTATTTTTTTTCGAATCCATGTACTCCACTCCACTATAAAGACATTTTATTTTGTGAGTAAATGTTTCTTGACTATTTTATTCAGATTCTCACTCAAGGAAAACGCGATGGGATTAAATTTCATCGATATAATTTAATTACGAGAATACCTCTTAATTGTTGATTTTTTCATGTAATTCTGAAATAGCGGAATTACGTTCAAAATGTGGATATTATGTACTCGTAAACTGTCCTTGAAATTATTTCTGACAAAATAGCGTAGTTTATTTTTAAATAATGTTTATGTGGTTTGAGTGGCGTGGTTTGAGTCAAGCGCATTGTTTGCTCTCTCGTTCATTCTTATGTGGTAGTAATTAACGCTGTCACTTTCGTTCGGATTCGTGTTCCCGCTTTAACATATCACCTTAAGGCGTGGTTAGGTCAAATCAGCTGATCACCCGGACCAAACTGTATGGAGAAGTGAAAAATAAATTTGCTCCGATCAGATCGGTTCCATAGTGAAAGTTGTTCAGAAGTAAGTCCCTGACAAAACTACACCTTTCTGTCACTCGCTGTATAATGTGGCATTGTCGAGCAGGTGGTGTGGAACAGATTAACATAACATTATATTTAAATACAAGCACATGCATTGCTTGTGGCTTGTGGTTGTACACTAGGATATCGGTACCGTATGCGCGCTATCCGTGCCCGACAAATATCTCCGCGAGCTGATAGCGGGCGACACGCACCGCACGGTGGCGCGCCAGCAGTCTCCGCTGGTGAGGAAGCGGGAAAGTCTCAACGCTCTGTTGGCTGCAACACCACCACCAATCACACATTCATCACTGAGATGAATGTGTGACTGTGTTTAATTTGTATTTTTATTATTTTTCTATTTGAAATGTTTAATTTAAAATAGAATTTAGTTGAATCTTGACATTTATTAATTGTATTTGACGTATTTGACGGATAGTTTTATATTGCCTATATCCTCTGTATTTTTCCCGTGTGTGTACAATGACTTGGAGCTATTTCCGTAATGTTGTACATTTAAAATTTGATAATAAATAAATAAATAAAGAAATCCTGTGTCGTGGGACCCAGAAACAGCGACGTCACAAAAATGTAAACATCCAAGATTTTTTCTTCGTCCCCAGCCGTGAGTCGAACCTGGGACCTCCCGTTTAGAAAGCAAAGCTTCCACCGCTATACCACAGAGGTCGCCATATTATGTACATTGGCTGTATATTGATACGTACAAATGCAAATATTGAGTTATAATACGATTTATCGCTACATTTACTATCACCTCAATAGTACCTACTTAAGGTGACATATGAAGAGGCCATATATTTTGCAGTTATGGTCATAGCTGGCTGGAGGGGTGGTTATAAACTTTATGACATTTCGCGCTAATGGAGTGAGAGGCGCGACCAAAAATATGAAACGCCTACACCACGGGGATTCCCTTGATGCAGTCAGTTCGTTTTGTTACTGACATAAATTCTATTGTTACGATTTTTATGGTGAAAGCGATCTGTTTTTAGATAAGCTCGATTTTGTTATAGATCTAATTGTCTTTATCTACACACGTATCATAAACCCTCTTTACTGCGTACAAAAACCGCACGTTACGATCAGCATAATGTTAATCTAAGTGGTAAAAACTCATTTCTTATCTGAAAAATTACACATTATGACCATAATGCGTATTGCCTCTTCTCTACATTGGACCACTGTGGGAGAAGAAGGGCGTAGAAACTCCCACAGATTTATTTTTAGATCTCTTTTAAAAATAGGTTGTGCTTAACTAATACAATTATGATTTATTTTTATTTAATAAGCTGGAATAAATAATTACAAAATTATTAACTGCAGAGCCACAATGCCGGTCAAACATGCGGTTCCTGAACACATCAAAGAGAGCTTATGATATGTGTGTAGATAAACTAGCGTATGTAACTGTACATAATTAGGCATTAAAACTCTCGAGTGATATTATTATGAAACTCGCCTTCGGCTCGTTTCATAAACCCGCTCTCGGGTATTAATGCCCTCCATTATGTAGCAGTCACATAAACTACTATTATGGTGGAAGCGATCTGTTTTTAGATAAGCTCGATTTTGTTATAGATCTAATTGTCTTTAGTTTGTGCTTTTTGCTGGTACTTCCCAGCACTGGTCATCTTTTGTATGGGAAGTTCAGCCTTCTCTCAATAAAGGCGTTGGTAACGGAACTGTTGTTTGAGTACAGTTCAATGCATGGAGTTATTAAGCAAAGAGTTTCGTTAATCTGAGGCTGCTTCCTCAGCCTGAGTATGGTGTTAAAAAAAAACTACGAAACATAACTTTATAACTAATGAACCGATTTAAACTAAACATATCTAAGAACCATTGCAGTGAACTCAACTACCAACTACAATACACCATATTAAAATCCTTATACACGTTTGACCGCTTTTTCTTGTTAAGCTGATAACTTTCGAACTACTACACCGATTTTAACAAAATATATCTAAGAACCATGGCGGTAAAGTCGAATACCAACTACAATAAAACCATTGAAATCCATATTCAATTTTGACCGCTAAACCAAAATATATCTAAGAACTACTGCAGTAACGTCTGCTACTAACTAAAAAAAAACACATTAAACACCCGTTTGACCGCTATTCCTTGTTAACCGATGAATTTCGAACTACTAAACAGATTTAAATAAAAAATCCAAAAACCTTCGCAGTAAAGTCTAGCATGAACTACAAAAAATTTCATTAAATTCCGTCCACTCGTTTGACCGCTATTACTTGTTAACTTTCGAACTTCTGAACCGATTTAACAGAACATCTAAAAACCACCACAGTAAAGTCTACTACCAACTACAAAAAACTGCCTCAAAATCTGTCCACCTGTTTGACCGCTATTTCTTACTAACCGTCGAACTATCGACCGATCGCAGTGAAGTCTATTACCATTTTCAGATCACCGCATTAAATTCGGCCACCTGTATGACCGCTAAGGTGTCACGAATCAAAATCTGTCCACCTGTTTGACCGCTATTTCTTACTAACCGTCGAACTACTGAACCGATCGCAGTGAAGTCTATTACCATTTTCAGATCACCGCATTAAATCCGTCCAACTGTTTGACCGCTAAGGTGCCACGAACTGTCATACAGACACTCCGACAGACGCTTCTAACTTACAACACCCCTCTTTTGGTCACCGGGGGTTAATAATAATAATAATACCTTGGACACTATTTACACACATTGATCTAACCCCAAACTAGGATTCCCTGTATCTTGGGTACTGTACAACGATACACATACTTAAATAGATAAATATTATGCTTAGATGGATAAACAACCATGACTAGGGTACAAACATCCGTTCTCTTCAAACAAATATTTGCCCCCACCGGGGTAGAACCAGGGACCCTTGGCTTCGTAGGCTAGGTCGCTGCCGACTCGGCCATTCGGGTCGTCAAAATCTCATAAACATAAACATTTATATACAGGCACATACGTTGCTTCTGACCCCACTGTCGTGGGAACCAGAAACAGCGACATCACACACATATAAACATCCAAGAACTGTTTTTTTTCTATCCCCAGCCGGGGATCGAACCCGGGACCTCTCGCATGGTAGGCAGAGCCTCCACCGCAACGCCACGGAGGTGGTTGGATCACATGATGGACGAACAGTTTTATGACCGGTAATACAATGCGAATACCAAATCCGCCTTGCGATGACGCGCCACGGACAGCTAGTACTTATAAAAAATAGATCCTACTGACGCAGGTAATAAACTTTATAAAAGACCTACGGCCTTACTTAAAAAAAAGTAAATTCACAGTTTAGTTAATTCAGTGTTTTGTCTTGCTTTGACATTTGACATTTAGTCGACGTGTTAAAAGGACAAAACACAGCTTAAGCTAAACAGTGAATTTACTTTTTTATAAGTAAGGCCGATAAAGTTTTAATATCCAGTCGCTGTTAGATAGTCAAAACCGTTAGTTGACAAACTAACGCGTTATTTATTTGATCAACTATCGACAGATAGTAAACCAGACCGACAGGGTTTAGAAATTACGTTTCTTTTGTTCTTACACGCCAACCTAACACGAAGACTATTCGGAGGCTTCGCTGCGCTTGCCCCTCTAGTTTTCACCTTAGAAACCGCAGTGTTTGCCGTGGTATTTTGTTTCCAATTCAAGTTTAAACCAGTTTAATATTTAACGGTTTTAACAGTTAGTTTATCAACTAACGCGTCATATAGTAAGCAGTACGCTATAGTTTACTATCTGTCGATAGTTGACCGACTAACGAGAAAAAAACCTTAGTTTATCAGCTAACGGTTTTGACAATCTTACGGTGAGACACACTGTTTAATATTTATGCGTCGGAAACGCACCGGTTTTTTGTTGCGCGAATCGATCGCGAGTAATCGAGACATCACTAGCGAAAACGGCACTAGCAGCTGTCACTCGTACCGGAACGAGATGTAAAATTGGAGGTTAATTTTTTCTCTGGGTTTTGTCTCATCGGGAGAATAACATGGCGGCTCGGGCCCCGTGGCATTGATGGTATTTCGGTGTACCAATTATCATACAGGCATCGGGCCTGGTCAGAGTGTAAATCTACCTCATAGCGTTGGGCTATTGATCGTAATTAGATTCGCGTCAGCGGTCAAGTGATTCGTGGTGAAGGTTGAAGTTGTACGGTCTCCAACTCGTCGTATCGGTAGCGGCGACTCCACGTGTCGGCAGCAGCACGCCGGCGAACAGCGTCGGGCAGCAACGATAGTGATTCGACTCCTATCCTATCCCAAACTGTGCCCCTTTCCCGAATTCCCGTCTCGAATCGAGCCTTCAATCTATCCTGTCTGCGGTGACAAGGTAATAACAAATTCATCAATTCTTTTCACTCTCGTGCGGCCAAAGGCACATCCCCCTCAGGATTCCACGCCGTTCGGTAGGCGTGGGAAATTAATCATTTTGGTAGCAGAGCGTGGTTTCCTAGTGGGAAATCATCGATTCACGGCTGTAGGGCTGCCTTTGTCACATTGTAGTTGGGAGGAAAGAATATCCCAGATTGGCTCAAGTCGGCAATGAGTCTGTGGTCGGTATACCACGATTAAAGTTCATTTTCGGTAAGTGAAAGTATAAGTGCCAATTTAGTTAACAGTTGTTATAAATTGTAGTCGGAAACTACTGTTTGTGCGTATAAAGGATTGAACAGTCATTCTGCGAAGCCTAGATTGTATTACTTGCGATAGAACGTCGGGTTCTATAGTCCTACATTGTTATTTCGGTTTACACAGCAGGGTCGGGCTATTTAAGGGGTATTAAGCTGATTTTGCTGACCTCAAAGGAAGTGTGGTTCCTATCGGAGGGGCCACTGCTAGAAAAATAGTTTTTTTTATAATAACCTTTTGTGTGTTATTTGTATTGTACCACATGGTGGCATTCTCTAATTGATTTAGAGTGTATATTATAAGGTGTATGTCCACAGGGCGAACATATTAAATATTGTTTATGATTTAATTGTTTAGTGGTTGCCTTGGGTTTTACAACTTAGTTTTAATTTCTGTGCCCAGCGCTGACGGGAAAGTGCTGGTATCTGGCTGTGCTTAGTTCGGCAGTGAAGCATAGGACCAGGAACAATTAAATCGGTAACCATGGCACCTTCGCCCTTGACGGTACTGCGATATGGTGTCCGTGAGGAGATGAGATGGCTCGCCCATACTCACAAGTATGTGGAGCGACCCGACATGGACGATGTCCTGCTCAAGCGTGTGGAGGACGCAATGACACGCGTCGGGAAGGTGTGTCGGCTGGCTGCCGAGGCTAAAGCCCTCGGGCTTACGGATGAGGCCTCGGTGGCTGCAGTGAGGCAGCTCTGCGCGGATGCTGACCAAGCGATGGAGTGCTTGGGCGACATCGAGCGTCGCGCCGAAAACATTAAGCGGTCGCGTCGGGATGACCGCGGGAAGGGTAGCGGAGACCCCCCCCCTAAGGGTGTGGTTGGACGGCTTCCACACCTGGAGATTCCGGCCTTCGGTGGGGCAATTGATGAGTGGCCGGCATTCATCAATTTGTTCGATAGCCTGGTCCACGGTCGGGACGACCTGGACAGCGCCTACAAGTTGGCCCAGCTATTGATGGCACTGCGGGGTGAACCGAAGGAGTTGGTCGGTCACCTAACGGTTACGGCGGGCAATTATGAGATTGCCCGGGTCATATTGTTTGACCGCTACCAACACAAAAGGCGGTTGGTTGATGCGCAGCTGGGAAAGCTGTTCAGCATCCCAAGAGTAACCCGGGATGTTGACATCCGGGTATAGGTGCTCAACCCTGTGCTGGTGGCCACTAAGGCCCTTCAGAACCTTGGTCTGCCGGTAGACCAATGGTCATATATTGTGTTATATATGGTTTTGTCACGGTTGCCTGCAGCTCTTCAAAGTCGGTTTGAACAGCTGCATGGGGGCAGTAGCTCGGAACTGCCCACGCTCGTCCAACTAACGGAGTTTTTGGAGGGTGAATGCAGGCGATGCGACACCATGGATTCGGAGGCCAGTGTGCAGCGCCAACCCGCGCGGATGCGGGAGGGGCCGCGCCCCCCACCCCCACGGGGGGGTGGTCGGTCAAAACAATTTGGCGTTTTGAGTGCCGCGCCGTCGGGTGACGGCTGTGTGCACTGCGACAGTGCCGGTCATGAGGTGACCAGTTGCGCCAACTTTAAGGCGCTCGGTGTGGCTGCCCGCAGGAAGGTGGTCTTCCGCCACCGATTGTGTTTCGGTTGTTTGGGGCCGCACCCGCTGAGCGAGTGCTCACGGGCGTCCCCCTGTGAGGGCTGCGGTGGCAGGCACCACGTCGTGTTGTGCCTGAACCGGTCAGGCCCATCGGACGGTCACCAGGGCCGGACTCAGGTTGGTCGGTCACAGGGCCCAACCAGGGCCGGACCCAGTCCCCCTCCGGGCAACGGGAGTCACCAACGGGGTGACTGGGGTACCCGCGGACGGGACCCCCCCCCGAGGGGAAGGGGGCAGCGCGGGGGGTAACAGGCGGGACAGCCGGGGTTCGGTCGCCGCTGTCCGGGGTCAGCGAGGACTTCGGGCTGCTGGCTCACCGCGTGTTACGGGCGGGTGTCAGATGGCACCTATGAGTGGCGCGAAGGCTGGGAGCCCACCACCTTCTGCGCCACCCTGCCCGTCGCTCTGGGAGGCGAACAGGGAGGCGAACAGTCGGATGTCGCCCCCATTCCTAGAGCGCCCCAGGTTGGATCCGCTCCCCCCCCTCCATCCACGGTGGCCACCGGGCACACCGTTCACAGTCCGGTATGGTCGGGTACCGGGACAGCGAGGGGCCTATTATGCGGGTTGGGACCCCCTGATGTACATGCGGTCTGATATGCCACCGGTGGCATATCAGCAGCCGAGTTACCAGGCCGACGGAGGTCTCAGCGGGTTCGGATCCCGCGGAGGTTCCCGCTAGGGACACGCCGCCCACTTACAGGGTGCCGCCACTCCACAGACGGTCATGCTCCCCACCGCCTCGGTGATAGCGTGGAGTTCGGACGGCAAATCTTGTGTGGCACGAGCACTATTGGACTCGGGGGCCCAGGGGTGCTTAGTCTCGTGCAACCTTGTAAGACGGTTGGGCATTTCGGTAAGGGAGTACCCACATTCCATTCGGGGAATTGGGAACACGGAAGTCGGTTCCGTTAAGGGAGTATGTCGGATTACTCTCTCGTCACGGGTGGATTCATCGGTGAATCTGACGGTCACGGCATTAGTCATGCCTAATGTGATGGGCTCACACCCTCACGTACGGTTATCGCCCTCGGTGCGACAGTTGGTCGCTGGGTTGTCACTGGCTGACCCGGAGTTCGATATTCCGGGCCCAGTAGACATTTTATTGGGTGTCGATGCCTTGGGATACCTGTTAGTGCCAGGTGTCCACGTGTTGCAGGCGACTGGTCTGGTTTCGGTCAACACCAGACTGGGCCATGCGGTAATGGGTCCGGTCATGCCGGCTGCCCCACGCCTAGCGACTCGTAGTCCCTTATTCGGTTCTGTACTCTCGGAGGTGATACAGAAGTTTTGGGAGGTGGAGGAACCACCTACGGTCCGCCGGTTGGACCCGGTTGAAGAAGAGTGTGAACAGTTTTATCGGAACAATACTGGTCGCCTTCGGTCAGGTCGATTTCTCACACGTCTTCCATTTCGGAGTGATCGCCCACCGCTGGGCAGTTCACACCATGCAGCCGAGATGCGGCTTCTGTCGATGGAACGACGCATGAAGCGTGACGGGATTTTCCGGCAGAAGTACGTCGACTTCATGCGGGAATACGAGTCGCTCGGACACATGTTGGTTTCGGGTATCGACTGGAAGCGTGAAGACCACTGCTTCCTGCCTCATCACGCGGTCTTGAGGACCCCGGAGGGCAAAATACGGGTAGTGTTCGATAGATCGGCATCAACATCTAACGGCTTGAACCTGAACCAGTGTTTGCATTCAGGGCCGATGTTGAATCATGACATCGCGGATGTTATCACACGGTTCCGTCGACACAATGTTGTGTTTGTAGCTGACATCCGGATGATGTTTAGACAGACGGTCATTCACCCTGACGATAGACGGTATCAGCTGATACTGTGGCGAGAGAGCCCAGATCAGCCCATCAGGGTGTACGAGTTGAACACCAATACGTACGGGCTACGGTCTAGTCCTTATTTGGCGATTCGCACTCTTCGGGAGTTAGCGGATCGAGAACGGTTAAATTTCCCTAGAGGAGCAGCGATCCTGGAGCAAGACCTCTACGTGGACGATATCTGTACCGGTGCAGATTCCGTGGAGGAGGCGCTCGCTCGACGGGACGAGCTAGTTGAGCTCTTACGGGGTGGAGGTTACGAGCTCCGGAAATGGATGTCAAACTCTCCAGAGTTACTGTCTGGTCTTCCGGATGACTACCAGCAGGATCCCCACATTTTTGAAAATTTGGAAAATCCAAATATGTTGTCGGTATAAGGCGTCCAGTACCAGCCGGTGTCAGACATGTTCTCGTATCGGGTCGAGTTGGACTCCCCGAAGGTCTGGACGAAACGGAACGTCCTCTCAACGGTGGCTAGGACATTTGATCCAAACGGGTGGATCACCCCGGTAACATTTCAGCTCAAGTGTTTTATGCAGCAATTGTGGTCTGCTGAGCTGAAATGGGACGACCCGATCGGCGGGTCATTGAGCTCGGAGTGGGACTCGTTCTTTTCGACCCTCCCTGGCATTAATCGGATTGCACTGCCACGGAGGTTGGTCCCCACCAAACGATACACCGCCACCCTGCATGGGTTTTGCGATGCCTCGGAGAAGGGCTACGGAGCTGCGGTGTATCTGCGTACGGTCGACTCCTCGGGGGAGGTTGATGTGCGGTTGGTCATGGCCAAGAGCAAGGTTGCGCCGTTGCGCACTCGCCTGACCATTCCTAAGTTAGAGCTTTCGGGAGCGGCTCTCCTGACTCGTCTGCTCAACCACACGATGACGGTTCTTCGTGGGTCAATAGCGTTGGAAGATACGGTCTACGCTTGGACGGACAGCCAGATCGTGTTATGCTGGCTGAAGGCTTCAGTTCACAAGCTAGAGATTTTTGTGGCGAATCGGGTTTCGCAGATTTTGACTTCGGAGGTTCCCTTGATCTGGAGACATGTTCCAGGGGAAATGAACCCAGCAGACTGTGCGTTTCGTGGGTGTCACGCTCCGGAGTTTGTTGGACATCCCTTGTGGTGGGGTCCAAAATGGTTGACTCAAGCCGAATCGGATTGGCCAATGAGTCCACGCGTTACCACGGCGAACGGCGTTTTGACAGTCGGTGTCTGTACGACGCAACCAGAGCCGGAAGAGGAGTTCAGCCTGCTGGAACGGTACAGCTCGCTCGACAAGCTGGTCAATGTGACCGCCTGGATCTGCCGATTTGCGCGGAATTGTCGGAATTCTGAGGCGCAACGAGTGCGGACACAGGTCCTGACACCACGGGAACGGAACCATGCGTTGTTCGCATTGGTACGGAACGTGCAGACGGTGCACTTTAAGTCCGAATTGGACATTCTGAGACGCGGACGCGTCCAACTGAAGGGAGCTGTGGCTCGGCTCAACCCGTTTATTGACCCTCAAGGATTGCTGAGGGTAGGAGGTCGGCTGCGGAATGCCAACCTGCCTTATGCGGCTCGCCACCCGTTGTTGCTCCCTAGGAAAGGGAAGTTGGTCGAACTGTTGATACAGGATCGACACGTTCGGAATGGGCATGTCGGATGCCACGCCTTGATGGCGTTTCTCCAGCGCGAGTTCTGGATTCTATCGGGAAGACGCTTAGTGCGTAGCGTCGTATTTCGGTGCCTGCCTTGTTATCGGGCCAAGGCGGCTACGATGCAGCCCCAGATGGGCGACTTGCCCTCGGATAGGGTTAACGAAATCCGGCCCTTTGCGGGTGTCGGAACGGATTTCGCGGGACCATTCATGGTCAAGTCTTCACAGCTACGGAACGCCAGATTAGTGAAGGCATACCTGTGCGTCTTCGTGTGCTTGGCCACGAAGGCAGTCCACTTGGAGGTGGTCAGTGACCTCACTACAGAGGCATTTATCGCTTGTCTAGATCGGTTCGTCTCACGAAGGGGCCTCCCGACATTAATCCGTTCGGACAACGGCACAAATTTTGTCGGAGCCAGGCGATATCTGCAGGATGTCACTCAATTCCTGAACGGTAACCAGGACGCCATCGGTACGGCTTGCTCCCGACGAGGGATTGAATCTGTTTTCAGTCCGCCGGGATGTCCTCATTGGGGAGGAATTTTTGAGGCTGCGGTTAAATCGGCTAAGTCGCAACTGACGAGGATCATCGGTGAGACCTCTCTACGCTTTGAAGAGCTTGGGACGCTGTTCTGTAAAATTGAAATGACACTGAACTCGCGTCCGTTGTGCCCGCTCAGTTCGGATCCAAATGATTTGGAAGCGTTGACGCCGGGTCACTTCCTGATAGGTCAGTCCCTTAACGCCCTGCCAGAATACCCATTCGGTGATGTTAAGTTAAGTCGGTTAACTAGGTGGCAGATGTTGCAGCAGATGGCTCAAGATTTTTGGAAACGGTGGTCCCTTGAGTACTTGCACATCTTGCAGCAGCGCCTTAAGTGGACTGACCGGACGAGCCCCCCTCAATTCGGTGATTTGGTGCTGATTAAGGATGCGAACCTGCCATCATTGAGATGGAGACGGGGACGGATCGTCAATTTGTACACGGGTCGGGATGGCACGCCTCGATCAGCAGAAGTCAGGGTGGGGGACTCGGTCCTCAAGAGAGCGGTCGCAACACTTTCTCGCCTTCCTATTGATTAGGGACAGGTTCGGGCCTGTCCGGGCGGGTGACTGTTTAATATTAATGCGTCGGAAACGCACCGGTTTTTTGTTGCGCGAATCGATCGCGAGTAATCGAGACATCACTAGCGAAAACGGCACTAGCAGCTGTCACTCGTACCGGAACGAGATGTAAAATTGGAGGTTAATTTTTTCTCTGGGTTTTGTCTCATCGGGAGAATAACATGGCGGCTCGGGCCCCGTGGCATTGATGGTATTTCGGTGTACCAATTATCATACAGGCATCGGGCCTGGTCAGAGTGTAAATCTACCTCATAGCGTCGGGCTATTGATCGTAATTAGATTCGCGTCAGCGGTCAAGTGATTCGTGGTGAAGGTTGAAGTTGTACGGTCTCCAACTCGTCGTATCGGTAGCGGCGACTCCACGTGTCGGCAGCAGCACGCCGGCGAACAGCGTCGGGCAGCAACGATAGTGATTCGACTCCTATCCTATCCCAAACTGTGCCCCTTTCCCGAATTCCCGTCTCGAATCGAGCCTTCAATCTATCCTGTCTGCGGTGACAAGGTAATAACAAATTCATCAATTCTTTTCTCTCACGTGCGGCCAAAGGCACATCCCCCTCAGGATTCCACTCCGTTCGGTAGGCGTGGGAAATTAATCACACACAATACTTTAAACAATGTTGTCAAACTAAATGAACACAGAGAACTTTGTCTGAATGTAAATGTAAATGTAACCAAAATTACATAAGTTATTAAGGATACGAGTAAGATCGATATTTCTTACATCCACTTATACTTATAAGTAGGTAAAAGTTTTTTTATAATACTTGTAGAGTAATTCCATTGACATTGATTGAGTAATTCCTCTCTTTAAACCTAAAACCTCGACGACATCTGTGGCGGTGTGGTTGTAGCTATATCTACTATGCGGGAGATCCCGGGTTCAATCCCCAGCTGGGGATAAAGAAAAAAAACCCAGCCTTGGATGTTTACATGTGTGTGATGTCGCTGTTTCTGGTTCCCATGACACAGGGTTGCCTAGTATGGGGTGAGAAGCAATGAATGCGCCTTTATATAAATGTTTACTTAAAAACGTTCACAACTTTACCCAGTCGTACGGGCACCGACGCACGAGCAATGTCTATTGGGACAGCGCCTAAGAAGTTATACTTTGAAACGGACTTTGATACAGACAGCAGCGGAGTTCTTAGCAATTGGGTTCCGTTGGCACACTTTTGGGTACGGAACCCTCAGAACGAAAACTTGCGAAACAAAGCAGGGCTGTACAGAACGAAATAATTATCAGTCAAAGCTAGTCTCCTCTCCAACGTTTCATCTCGGGGCCGAGAGAACTGGAAAATTACTTTATAACATTTAGCATAATTTTGTAAAGACAAAGTTCAAGAGATGCCGTCGCAGAGAATACTGTGGATTCCACAGATCCTTGGAACACTTAAGTAACTTCGTGTTTTTATCTTTTTGTTTGCGGATGGCCTAACCTGTCTTTACAAAGCTAAATAAATAGGTATCAAGGCCATACTGACTTGTAGAGGCTATATCCTGATCGCACACATTACTTTGTTAGATAGTTAACTTAGACGCCTTCAAAATGCCACAGGAGTTTTCTATTGTAATCTCTAGTGCTATTTAAATGTGTCTCTTCCACTGCGTTTAAAAATAAACATAAACATTTATATACAGAAACGTACAATGCTTCTGGATCCACACTAGGATACCCTGTGTCGTGGAAACCAGAAACAGCAACATCATACACACATATAAACTCTTCTGATGTTGAAATTGCCATTTGAGCAATTTAAAGATCATGTTAAAGCGACTTTGTCGAAAAATGGATATTACGATATTCAAGATTACTTAAATGACGGGAATGTATGGGGTTAATCTGGCTCAATACAGACCTTGCTGCTAATAATTTTGTAATTATTTATTCCAATTATGATAATTCATATTATAATAATAGTATTAGTTAAGCACAAGCAAGTTTTAAAAGAGATCTAAAAATAAATCTGTGGGAGTTTCTACGCTCTCCTTCTCCCACAGTGGTCCAATGTAGAGAAGTGGCAAAAAATGACGATTGCTAAGTATATGTAAATATCTACAGTAATAAAGGAATCATTTGGAATTTGGAAACATCCAATACCTGGATCTTTTTTGTTCCCAGCTGGGGATCGAACCCGGGACCCCATGCATGGTAGGCAGAGTGACAAGCACAGCGCCACAGAGGTTGTTTGCGAAAATCCTCTTCCAAGTTCAATGTGACAGAATAACTCTAATGGCTCTGTTCTAGCTGAAGACCTCGCGAGCAAAATTTACGTTATTTATTCATAATTTTCCACCCCCTTACAACCCCGACCCCTTGAAGTTTATCGGATCAACAATAAGAATTTTAAAAACAAATAACTCGACTGCATTTTCACTCAATACCACATACAAACTTATGAATGCACCTGGTTAAGCACATGGAGTATGAAAGTAACCGCAACAATAAAAATAATAAACTAAAGATAATTCACTTCAATATAAGGAGTATTAATATGAATTTTTATCAATTTTGCACCATGTTACACACCACTCAAGTAAGTTTTGACGTTATTATCCTCTCGGAATGCTGGCTCAAAAACTTAGGACAAATACCTGTCTTACCTGGCTATTCTTCAAGTGCCACTAAAAACAACCCAATCCAAAATGATGGAGTGGTTGCTTACATAAGAGACTCTATAGGCTATTCAGTATCTGAACCCCATTTTATTGATGCAAACTGTTTAGTTATATAAATAGGAAACACAACAATTATTGGTATCTACCGCTCTCCATCGTACAAAAATCTTGAAAATTTCTATAACAGTCTTGAAAATCTCTCAACCACTTTTAGTACAAATGAAAACGTATTTCTGATAGGAGATATTAATGTTGACATAAAGCCCGAGAATATCGACCCTAACTCTAGTAATTATCTCATGCATACTGCTGCATTGGGTCTCTGGCCAGCCCATTTAAGCCCGACCAGAGGAGACAACTGCTTAGATCATGCATTAATAAAAAACTTGCTCCAGTTAATGTAATTATTCTTCACAGTCAGATAACCGATCATCTCCCAGTGATTGTTTGCTTAGAATCATCAATCACTAAGCTAAAAGCTCTAAAAACTGTTACTCGTCTAGACTATAGTTCTATTAAGAATGAAATTGACGTCACTAATTTTAATTCAGTGACGAGCGAGACGGATCCCAATGAAGCTACTGACCTGCTCGTCTCCTTAATCCAAAATATAATTCTAAAACACTCCACCACGGTTAAACTAGCAAAAAAAGATAGAATTTTGAAGCCGTGGATGTCACCGGGTCTCTTTTGCTGCATTCGAAATAGAGACAAAATGCATGCAAAACTTAAAAAGACTCCCGATAACCAAATTCTTAAATTAAGTTACACAAGGTATCGAAACTTTTGCAATGGTCTACTTAGAAAGTTAAAACGAGCGTATGAAAAATCTGAATTACAAAACTCTAAAAACAATCCTAAGGCCACTTGGAGAGTTATTAAATCTATTTCAAATAAAAGTTTACAGCAAAGATCTCCCACGGAGTTACTTCAAATAACTGGTGATGCAAAGTCCTCGCTTAATAGCGTAAATAATTTCTTTGCCAACGTAGGAAAAACATTGGCCCAAAATGTTCCCGCCTGCCGGGGCGGTCTTCTTGACTTGTCAGTGGACGCCCACCCTAACTTTCCTCGGAATTCACTTGCAATTTTACCTGTTGACGATGGTCAAATTGAAAAGTTGATAGCTGGCTTAAGAGGCGATTGTGCCACTGGGTGGGATAATATACCAGCGAAAATCATAAAACAATCTCGTAGCTCTTTAACTCCCCCCATCACACATATCTGCAATTTAGCTATAAACTCAGGTGTTTTTCCTAAAGCACTTAAAAAAGCCATTGTTACTCCGGTCTATAAGGGTGGAGATAGAGGCAGTGTCTCAAATTACAGACCAATCTCAGTCCTCAGCTCCTTGTCAAAAATTTTGGAGCGAATCCTCAATAACTGTCTTCTTAGTTTTTTATTTTATTTATCTGTCTAAAAATCACATCATTGCTGAAAACCAATATGGTTTTAGGGCAGGAATATCGACTGAAGATGCAGTAACCTCTTTTACTGAGACCCTGACCAGCAAAATGGACAATAAACTAAAATGCTTTGGCATTTTCCTCGACTTATCAAAGGCATTTGACACTGTCTCTATCCCCAAACTTATCAAAAAACTAGAGATTGCTGGAGTCCGCGGTCTTGCTCTAAAAATTTTCAGCGACTATCTTACGGATCGAACGCAATGCGTGAAGATTGATGGCCTTACTAGCAATCAGATAGCTATTGACTTTGGTGTTCCTCAGGGCAGCATTTTGGGACCTACTCTGTTTTTGATCTACATAGATGCCCTCTGCCGCCTACGTGTATCAAACTGTGATATATTTGCGTATGCGGATGATACAGCTTTGCTTGTATGCGACCAAACCTGGGACAAGGCAAAACAGGGTGCTGAGTTTTGTCTACGAATAGTGATGGAATGGCTATCTATTAATCTGCTTACGCTAAATGTGGATAAGACAAATATTGTTCAATTTTCCCTTCCCAATACCATAAGTCCCCATCCTGAAACAAGGTTGGTGAAAGCTCACACATGTGTACCAGACTCAATAAGTTGCGACTGCCACCACCTAAGCGTGGTAAGTAAGGTTAAATATCTTGGTGTCTACATTGACGAAAAATTGAGCTGGAGGAGTCATATTGAAGTCATGTGGGGCCGTCTTAGGCGGATGATATATATTTTTAGCGAACTAAGGCACTCTGCAGATAGGGAAACATTACTTCTTGTATATCGTAGCCTTGCCGAATCTATTATCACTTATTGTATTCCTGCCTGGGGTGGAGCCTGCCAAACTATCTTAATACAACTAGAAAGAGCTCAAAGATCTATACTTAAAGTAATGCACTTCAAACGACGAGATTATCCAACTGCCAGGCTCTACTCCGAGTCTGGTGTTCTCTCCGTAAGGCAACTCTACATACTTCGATCGGTGCTCCGAAAACACTCCCTGACGCCTCTTGATCCAAAAATCCTTCAAAAAAGGTCTGGAACCTCCGTCTGTCCCGAAATTCGTTGCCGCACTGCCTTTGCAAGTCGCCAGTTTACGGCACAAAGCGCCTTTATATACAATAGCATTAATAAAATATCCCCTATCTACAATTTGAGACACCGTGAGGTTAAACTTGCAGTTTTAAAATTGTTACAATCTCTTGATTATTCTAAGACTGAACAACTTCTTAAGGTACTTAGTTAACTAAAATTATTGTTAAAGTTAGCAATATCTTATAAGTTAATTTCTAAAATATTCAAATTATCGTTTAAACCTAGTAACTGTAAAAGCAAATATGTGAGTCAAAATTAAATAAACCCAATATTATTATTTTTTTCTAATTACCTACATTGTTATTATTGTTGATAAATTGTAACAACCGGAAGACCCAAAATCAATAAGATACAGGTTCATTACCTAGTTTAGGGGTTTGAAGTCGAAATTATATCGATGAGACCATGTACAACAATTTCACTGTAATATTTAAGTAAAAAGTTGTTAGAAAGTACGAATAAACTTTATTTATTATTATTATTATTAATAACTTTGTAACCCTATATCTACGCCATTTTGAAAAAAATAAACAAAAACTGAATTGACAAAAAACAACGTTGTACTACCGCCCCGGTTAGCTTTATTTTACACAGTATAATTTATTTTATCTACAGATGTATCATAAACCCTCTTTACTGCGTCCAAAAACCGCACGTTACGACCAGAATAATACTATATACTAATTGGTAAAAACTCATTTCTTATCTGAATATTGATACGTTATGACCATAGTCAGTCTCTGAAGTTGGTACTACTGAACATGCGGTTCCTGAACATATAAAAGAGAGCTTATGATATGTGTTTAGATAAACTAGTGTATGTAACTGTATATAATTAGGCATTAAAACTCTCGAATGATATTATTATGAAATCGCCTTCGGCTCGTTTGATAAACCCACTCTCGGGTTTTAATGCCCTCCATTATGTATCAGTCACATAAACTACTATAAGACGCTCTTAATTAATATTAAATTCAGGACAACAGCAAAAACATATCACCTTTTTTCATACGAGGTAACAAGGCACATTTGGGCACAAAATACATGCGTACATATCTACCTATATACTCACTCGTATGTAGTACATCACTATCAGCGGATTACATGAGGGAATAACCCGATTTCGTTATCACTACTTCGGAATTACATTATAAATGGTGTTAACCCTGAATTACGAGTATATATTTTATAATGGGAAATATTAAACTTCAGGGCAAAATGCTGCGGTAGCTTAGGTTAAGGTGCGGTAGCTTCGTGTTAGGTTGAACATGCAAGAAAAACAAATAATACTTAAAACATAAACTTGAGTACACATAAAATGTTTAAAACATAAATAGTATTTTTGCTGATCCTTTTTTGCTGTGCAAATCAGTATTTTTGATGTGTGATTAAACAATAGGCTTTTTTAATGTTTAAGAGTTTCGTATAACTCAACTTATCAGAATTTTACAAAGCAGGTTTGTTTGAAGCGTCTACTTAAAGGCTATGTGACCTCATACTAAATTCAATTTAGATTTTCTGGTGTAACCAATGCACATGCTTACATAGCGGTCACACTTAACCCTCCTTTTGGCTTCGCTGTAGTCGGGTAATTAATGTAAAAGAAGTAGCAGTAGAAATACCCTTTTCAAAATCTACAGGGAAGCGAGGCCCAAGAAGAAAAACTCAAAATAATCAAATCAAATTAAATTAAATAAACACAAAATATTATTTTGTGTTTATTTAATAATAATAATAATAATAATAATAATCCTTTTTTGCACAGAAAACACAGTGGAAATTTTAACAGAAACAGTATGCAAAGGTGAGCTTATTTCTAAAAAGAAATTTCTTACAGCTAACCTGTGAAGAAAAGAGAAAAATAAAATATAGATACCTCTCTTGTCCTAGTGTACAATTAAGAGTTAAAAGAAATAAATAAAATCAATATACAATCAAATAAATCACAATACACCCTATGTAATTACTATAAAATAAATAAATAGAATACAATAAATACATAGATATACATAAATACTATGAGATACCCACTATTCGGAAGAGAGGAGATGCTGTTTAAATTTTTTCTTGAAAGTGACCAAGGATTTGCAATCCTTAATAGCGCAAGGATGTAGATATATTTATTTTTAAGGTGTCAATAGATATGGGTTTTGAAACTTGAAATAAAGGTTATTATTATATTAATTTCACCATGCAGGATAAAAATCTCAATGAAAAAGACACTTTTCACAATGCGAATATGAAATGCAATTTTGTGAACAAAAAGGCCACGCAATATTCCACAGAGAGCTTTCAAGGGTTGTCAACACGCTCTATAATGCGTTCACGCGAATAGTTGAGTCGAATTGGATTATAGGATATTGCGTTATCTATATCTACTTTACTTTACGTTATATTGACGTATTAATGGATCTTTCTGTATTACGACCCGAATAGCCGAGTCGGCAGTGACCCTGCCTACGAAGCCAAGGGTCCCGGGTTCGAGTCCCGGTGGGGGCAAATATTTTTTTGATGAGTACGGATGTATGAACCCTAGTCATGGTTGTTTATCTATCTAAGCATATATTTTTTTTCTATATAAGTATGTGTATCGTTGTCTAGTACCCAAGATACAGGGAATCCTAGTTTGGGGCTAGATCAATGGTGTCCAAGGTATTATTACTATAATTTTATTTGCTATGCGGGTCTGAACAAAGCGCAAAAATGGTAAATGAGGTTCAACAGGGTTGAGGTTCACAGTTAACACAGGTTTCCTCGACAGTTCGGCAAAGAGGGACAACTAAAAGCTCCGTTAATTGGCCACCTCCGCTATAAGGCACTTGTAGCAAGTAAGGTTCACTGCTTATACAATACTTCTTTAGAACAGGATGAAGTAAGTAAGATGTCGGGTATAATAGGAAGGTATAGTGAGTCTGGGGAGTGCAGGGCAAGGCATTCATTAGGGAAATAGGGCGCCGCCTGAGGGACCGTGGCTATGACCGCCGCTCCGGGTCCTATCTTATGCAGAGGATCACCCTCGCAGTGCAGCGCGGAAAGGCCACCAGCGGCGTGATGTTGACCTTTGCATCTGACATGGTTCGGGGCGCTTTATTTACTTATTGTTTTTGTGTGTGGGTGTGTGTATGTGTGTTTTTGCATATTTAAGTTTTGGACAAAGCAGTTGACGGATGCTGAACATAGATTTATTTTCATTATAATTTATATTGTCTATCTAGTAATTATGTGTATAATAAATAAAACTTTGTTTAAATAAAATAAAAAGTACTTACAGGTATAGTTAAGTTGAAAGTGGCACCCACTGAACAGACTTTTACATAGAACTGGGACACTATGTTACTGGCTAGAATATATTACGATTTATTTCATTTATATAGAAGCAGGCTATAATCCTGGCCATGCATCAATGAGATAATAAATTTATCTTAAGTACAGTAGCGGACGTTCAGTGACATAGACATATATATCATTTATCAATAATATTCATTACAAGTCGTACAAAGAGCTCCATGGTCTAATGGGTTTTACGCTTGCTTCTCACACAGGAGATGCAGGTTCGATTCCTGACCATGTACCAATGAGATTATTAATTTTTCTTAATAACATTGTTCTGACATTCTAACAGTGATGGAAAACATCGTGGGGAACCTTCATTACTGCGTAGCTGCGGCGAGGAGCTAGCCCCCTGACACGCAAAATGGAGTTTTGAATAACTGGCTCAACGTGGGCACAATTGTGCCCTTGTCACCCCGAATGGGAAAAGGCGTGAAGCTATTTTATGTTATGTTAGGAAGGTATAGTTGAGTTGAAAGTGGCACACACTGAACAGACATTTATATAGAAGACTATGTTACTGGCTACAACATTTTATGATTAATTTAATTTAAATAGAAGCAGGTTCGAATCCTGGCCGTGGCAAAACTAATGAGATAACACGTTAATTCTTATGACACGTTAAGCTGTAGATCCAGCTGCTGTCGCTACGTGGCAGTGTGGTAGTGGTCGTAACCCCTCCATCACCATGCACTGAGCCAGCTTGGTGGATTATGGCTTAATCTTGCTCGTATCCGAGTAAAGGCCCGCCCCTCGGTGGGGACATTAATGGGCTAGTTTTTTTTAATATTAATTTATATCCATGTATAACTAACATAACAGACTTAACTTATGCTAATGCGGTATGTATAATTAATCTGATATATGATTATGTCCTCTAAAGTGCCAAGTGGTTTGTAATGTATATTTTTTTTTTTTATTATTTTTTTTATTTTTTTTTATTGGACACTATTGACACACATTGATCTAGCCCCAAACTAGGATTACCTGTATCTTGGGTACTAGACAACGATACACTTACTTATATAGACACATATTATACTTAGATAGATAAACAACCACGACCAGGGTACAAACATCCGTTCTCGTCAAACAAATATTTGCCCCCACCGGGACTCGAACCCGGGACCCTTGGCTTCGTAGGCAGGGTCACCGCCGACTCGGCCATTCGGGTCGTCAATTTGTAGGCATATGAATTTAGAGTGAAGCAAATGATTAACTTAGAGTGGTACAAGTCCACAGAGCAATTTATAGTTTTGGAAGCTCTCTTTTTCAAAAAAAATATTCTTTGAAGATTTTTTATCTGACTTTACAAAACAGCATAATATAAATGGAAGGTGTCCGAATAGTCACTAAAAAAGTGTTGAAATGAAAATGCGTCAATCCGGACACAGTGTTCCAGTAATTTGTGTCCCAAACGACATGTAATCAAATAGTTAAATATATACAGTTTCAAAAATAAATACTAATGATTGAAATGGCTTAATAAAATCAAAATTTTTGTAAAACGAAGTCTAATTTTGTCGGCAGTCAATCCTCAGATAGAAAGAATGGCAAATCAAAGTGAAATCAGATAAACTTTTAAATGAAAATACGATTCATATTGGAATTTGCATTTCCGGAGAGCAAGCGCTTCAGAAACGATTTGAAAGTGACGTGCTGTGAAAGAGCCGTGATGTTTGGAATATGTTGTAGTTTGATAAAATTTTGTAAAGTAATAACGAATACATGGTATTTCAACAGCAGATACTAGCAAATCTGCTACCTCAGACTGTGACGATACTCTTTGGAAAGCGTTTTTAAGTAACAAAGGGTGTAGAGAGGTGAACTCATATTTCAAAGGGTTTTTAGGGACATCATTCTGAACACCTTTCACTATTACCCGATTGGATCAGAGCAACTTTATTCCAAGACCAAAGGGAGGGAAACGATGATTTTTTAGGGTTCCGTACACGAAGGGTGCCAAACGGGACCCTAGCCCGTCCATCCGTCCGTCAGTCATCAGGCTGTATCTCATGAACCGTGATAGTAAGACAGTTGAAATTTTCATAGATGATGTATATCTGTTGCCGCTAAAACAAAACATGCTAAAAACAGAATAAAATAAATATTTAAGGGGGCTCCCATACAACAATTCTTTCAACACCACATATGAATCAACTTATGAATACACCTGAATACGTACATGGAGTGGGAAAGTAGCCGCACCAATAACATTTTGCTATGTTAAATCCAAACTACTTACTTACTGCTTACCTACTAGTACACTGAAGAGCAATTAAAAAGTTCCAGTGACATAGCACCAACTTACTCCTAAACGGGAAAGGCTAGCTTAATGACGCCGTCTGCAATATTGAAGTACATTTAACAGCGCATCAGAATATTACCAATTAAAAACGTAAATATTGTGTTCAAATTTTAAATTAAATGTTTAAAAAACCGGTCAAGTGCGATTCTAAATCGCGCACGAAGGGTTCCGTACCACCGTTCAATGGAAGCGATGGCGTGGAGTGAATAGTTTTAATTTTACACAGCAAAATATTGTTTACAAAGTTATTGGTACGGTTACTTTCACACTCCATGTACGTAACCAGGTGCATCCATAAGTTTGTATGTGGTATTGAAAGAATTGTTGTATGGGAGCCCCCTTAAATATTTCTTTTATCCTGTTTTTTAGTATTTGTTGTTATAGCGGCAACAGAAATACAAAATCTGTGAAAATTTCAACTCTCTAGCTAGCTAGGTTCTTGAGATACAGCCTGGTGACAGACGGACGGACGGACGGACGGACAGCGAAGTCTTAGTAATAGGGTTCCGTTCTTACCCGTTGGGTACGGAACCCTAAAAAATATTAAGGTGTTTGTCGGAATTTTGTGGGCGGCACTTTTTCATTGCTCATCAGTGTAGTAACTATCTTATTTGTATTCGCTCATACACATATACACTATGAGGACCCACAACCCTGTATACATAAGACATGATAATTAAACAAGTAATAACCCGGCTTTAAATGCGAAATATGGGTCCGGGGTATCAGGACATAATACATTAGAGGGTAAACCCTATAAGGGTTAAACGGTTATCAATGGGACTAAATTGAACCGGATTTGTTGCGGTCCCGAGGGCTGACGAGCCGAATGGCCGAGTCGGCAGTGACCCTGCCTGAGAAGCCGAGGGCCCCGGGCTCGAGTCCCGGTGGGGGCAAATATATGTTTGATGGGAGCGGATGTTTGTAACCTAGTCGTGGTTGTTTATGTATCTAAGTATAATATTTATCTGTATAAGTATGAGTATCGTTGTCTAGTGCCCAAGATACAAGGAATCCTAGTTTGGGGCTAGACCAATGTGTGTAAATAGTGTCCAAGGTATTATTATTATTATGACATTTTCAGTTTAAACTTTAGAACAATTTGATCTGGAACTGCCATGTACAGGCATATCGACAGACAACCTCTGTGGGTTCGATCCCCGGCTCGGGATAAAAAAGGCCTTGGATATATGTGACGTCGCTGTCTCTGGTTCCTACGACACATGATAGCCTAGTGTTGTGCCAGAAGCTATGTATGGGCTTGTATGTACATGTTTATGTTTATGTCATGTTATATAAATTTCTTGCGGCACTACACGAGGATACCCTGTGTCGTGCGTGAGAACTGAAATAACGGCACGACATCTAAGAACCGGGTATTTTTTCTTTCTCTCCGTCCGGGATTTGAACTCCGGAGCGTCTCAGTTGTGAAGCAGAACCTCGACCGCCATGCCACAGAGGTCGTGGGAAGATGTGTTTCTTCGTAGGCCTATACAGACTTTTATGTAGGTTAACGTATTCGGAAGTTGGTTCCGTTATTAATATTTCTAAGGCTTGGTATACCTTTAGGAAGATAAATTAGACCAATTTTGTATTCGAGAAAACATAATTGAGGCACAACCAAACCCATTTGCTATGATTTACTTAAACATTTAATAAATATCAAATTTACTGCCACCCCATATGGAAAAAATCATCCAATTACAGTTTTGTTTTCATTAGTTACTACCTACATTTATTGTAAATTGGCCATTTTTGAAGCGTTGTTCCTCCTAAATTACTCTTTTCAAATCCATAAAAAAATATTAGATCATCAAGGTAATTTAATTCCTAAAAATAATGAAACAAAAAGAGTTTTTTTTTTGTCCGAACGTGGATTCGAACCCGGAAACCTAGGATTGACAAACCAATTGCGCCACGATAACCATTATAAGCCGCGCAATATACTATCATACTTTAATGCTTGCTGCTAATAGTTTTGTAATTATTTATTCCTGCTTATCAATCATAACAATTAAATTTTTCATATTTGTATTAGTTAAGCACAACCTATTTTTAAAAGAGATCTAAAAATCAATCTGTGTGAGTTTCTACGCCCTTCTTCTCCCACAGTGGTCCAATGTAGAAAGAGGCAAAAAAAAAGGATGTTTGCTAAGTATATGTAAATATCTACAGTAATAAAGTACTTTGACTTTTGACTTTTTTTTTAATCATGTTAGGGTATGTTATACCAAAAGTGGTTATGGATACGATGATATAATATTGTCATTAGATTAGATCATTTTTGTACCGTACAGTATCGCACATTTTTTTTTTACGAAATATGAAAAATTTACATCCCCGCAGAGTTTCTTGGTGCTATCATCTCTGACGGGCGTATTTCCGAAGCACTGGTAGAGTTAAAGGAATTTCCTTTTCCTGTGCGAGATTCAGCCATGAATCACCACTTGAAGGAGAAATTTCCTTTTTCAAACTCAAACCATAATCAGTTATGTACTCATTAGTTTAGTTGATCATATTTGATTTATTTTTTTCCATGTATATGAGACTTAAGTAGGTAAGTGTTTGACTTGTAATAATGCTTTTTTTTACCTACTTGCAATAAATGATTTGAGTTTTGAGTTTAATGTTCTTTTGACAATTTATTTGGGCTTATATTGAACTGGTAATCCGGGCCTGTGAAAACGAGTCATGTCGGCTCGGTCCGTCAGCAATGAGTCGGCAAATAACAGCTAAGATCATAAATAAATAATAATAAATGTAGCTCATTAATATACCCACCGAGGGGCACAGGCCTTTAACCAGAAACGAGTAAGATTAAGCCATACTCCAACACGCTGGCTCAGTGCGGGTTGATGGAGGGCTTAACGACCACTACCACGTAGTTATAGTAACCGGGACCTACAGCTTAACGTGTCATCCGAAACCCTGAACGATACTGTACTTAAGAAAAAATAATTATTTCATTGGTCAGGTTTCGAACCTGCAACTCCTGCGTGGGAAGCAAGCGTGAAACCCGTTAGACCACGGAGCTCATAAAGTGACTTGATAATACGATTGTAATCCACTTATAAATGTCTTGGGCCGAGTAGCAAATTTACCTTTTCTGAAATTCTGGAAGGCACACTGGCTAAACAAAACTACTACAAGGATGAGTTCGAAAGTGAATTCTATGGCTAAAACCTGTCGATTGAAATCGTCACATTGATTAATTAGCTAGTTGACCCAGAACCCTTCATAATTTGTATCACTGTCGTCCGTACAATAAAATATAAAGCGGGGGACAGTGGTCGCACTTAAACTTTTAAGAAGTTTCTGTATTTGTATTGATTAAAATAAAATAAAAACAAACTGAGTAAAAAGTCCATCCATCCAAATACATCCAAAATACTTTTCTATCCCAAATGTTCACCAAATTTTTACACCCCATTGTATACTCAACTGCATGGGGTCGCCTCGCGGTCTCCGCTTCGCTTCTGCTCCAGGTTGTATTACAAAGTTGTGACCCAAAAAACCTAAATTTATTATTCAGACAGAAAGTAACCTTAGCAACCAATACGGTTCTGTGAAACTTCCTGTAGAATACCAGCGCTATAGGTCTTCTGTAGCATATGCTGAGCTGGAACTATTTCACCGTCGCCGTACACAATACACTACTAGATCCACTGTTTTTCTATACGCAATGACTTGTATATTGTGGCTTATCGTTGGCACTACTGTGCCCCTGCCATACCGTAGTGGAGAGGACATGACGACGCTAGGTTAGTCTTGTTTTGTTTTCCCTAGTTTGTCCAATCCCTTCCGTAAAATGAAAATATTTCTGAATCATAATCATAATCATAAGCATTTATTCATTAAACAACATAGTTGTATGTGAACATTAATACACAAGAGACTTATCTACTACTTACAACACTTAAATTTAATATATTAGTAGAAGTAAAATTATTATATCATAAATAATGTCGATTATAAAATTCATTCACAGAATAAAAGCAGTTTTCTAATAAATATTTTTTTAGTTCAGTCTTAAATTTTGTGCTGTTGTCAATTAATTTATAAGACATAGGCAAGGAATTATACAGCTTTACGGCTTGATACCTGGGACTATGCTCTGCAATTCGCATAGTTGGCCGAATTGCCATAACTTTACTTCTGTTATTATTTGTGTTCTATTCTGTGTATTGTGACGTCTGAATAAAAGCTTATCTTTAACTACTCGGGGCACCAAATTTGGTGAACATTTAGCATGTTTGGGTGTCAAAACTAATATTGGTAATCAATATAATTGTACCATTTATTTTTGTATTCGTTGGTTCACAGTACACAGCACGAATTCCATAGTTCTGTTGCATATAACTACATACTCCAGATTGCAAACAAGTACATTTCAAGCTTGCGTCTGACAGCCAACTTGAGATGCGATTATATATTCATGAATTTTATTAGTTCACTGAAACGCATGCAAATGTAAAGAGGATTACGAGGCTGCTTCGGGACACCATCGAGTTTCAACGATGAAAGGGTTGGACTGGTCCACTAAGACCCACTGGGAATTACTTTTATAACTACCTACTACTTACGTGATTCTGTTAATGTAGAGTAACGGAAACACGACCGAATAAATCGTTACCTGCTGCTGCGAAAGTGGGCCTAAATTACTTTCGTGGTTGAATACCGCAGAGATGCCAAAGATGCTGGATCCAAGGAATTCATGTATATTTATGTATATTACTAGTAAACAGCGTATCTTTGTGTGGGCATATAATAAAACATACAAACGAGTTTACACCGTACATAAATATATATATCTCTCTATTTTCAGTCGTGGTCTATATATGTCTATATATATATATATGTAATGAAAGCGTTGGCTGGTGAAACTTCACACAGTGGTAGATGTCGTTCGAGCCACGACGGTGGAACCACACGGCGGCGGGTGGTCCCCTGAGAACCACCCTATAATGCGTGGGGGAGCGGGGTATTTTCGGCTTTAATTTTATGCGCCAAAAGCCCTGTTTAGTAAAAGGTTTTTCCTGGAGATTTTTATTACAAAACTGGTTGGGGTAACAACTGATAAAACTTTAGAACCGAGGGTTTTTAACAAAGCTAACGGTATTTTTAACGGCAACAAATATAATGATCACCAAAATATTTTTTACTACCCAAAATGGACAAAATGAACACCAAAAGTTGCAAAAAATATCAGGGCAAAATACTGCGGTAGCTTAGGTGAAGGGTAAAGGGGGAGAGCGAAGCGAAGCCCCCTTTATCCTTCGTGTTAGGTTGAACATGCAAGAACAAAAAAATAATTAAAACATAAACTTAAGTACACAAACATAAAAAGAAGTTTGGTGATCATTTATCCAAACACAATTTGTTGGACATTTATCCATTCTGGCAGTCATTTTGAATTTATTGGCAGTAAAATAGGTGCGTTTTTGGTAATCGTTTAAACATAAGCCATTTTTAACTGCTGCATAAGAGCTATGGAAGTGTTCCCTGTCAAATTCAGTAACTACATACATTGCGTTACGTCTTTCCACTATGAAGTCGAAATACGAATTTGCATGCAATCAACTATATTTACAAACAACGTTTTGAAGTCGAAATACGGATTTGCAACCAATCAACTATCTCTACAAACGACGTTATGAAGTCGAAATACGGATTTGCAACCAATCAACTTTCTTTACAAACGACTTTATGAATTCGAAATACGGATTTCAACCAATCAAATATCTATACAAATTACTCTCATTGTTTGGAACTCAGAAATATCGAAACCATGATAAGATCCCAAAAAAATCCTTATTTTATTATAATATAAATACATAATTTTGCAAATTAACTCGGCTTCTCCTATTTTTTATATCGATCATGGCTAAAAACCCTAGTAATGGAGATTTAACCCCAAAAAAATACGCAATAAAATCTGGACACCTATTCGAGAGCTATGTTCACATAATCACAGACCCTTTTTTGAGACTGGGATAACAATGTAGCCTCGCCATTTCATCCGCAGAACTATATTTGCCACAGAGCTCCAACAGAGGTTGTGGAGCCCGTACGAACGTGATCTTATATTTTGACGTTTATTCGGAGTACGTGACCGAGGGTCGAGTTATGAGATTGTCTCGTGATATTACTCACTATAAAACTATACTTATAGCTATGTATATTCTATAGTGGTACCAGCATGAGTAGTTTGGAAGTGAGGTGTTATGACACGAACGGATAATTCCGATGAACTTTAGGTGCTTCACGACCACATCAAAATACAAGTAAAATATTGCTATTATTGTAACAAATAACGCTCCATTTAGAATTTTATCTACACTCGTATCATAAACCCTCTTTATTGCCTACAAAAACCGCACGTTACGATCAGCATAATGTTAAACTACTTGGTAAAAACCTCATTTCTCATCTGAAAAATTACACATTATGACCATAATGTGTAGTTTTTCTACATATTATGACATTCAAATTTCGAACGCCGACGCCCGACTGCGTGCCGCCCCTAGTTTGTCTGTGAAGTTGGAACTGACATTCAAATTTCGAACGCCGACGCCCGCCTGCGTGAAGTTGGTACTACAGAACAAGCTAAACAACTGCAGAGCCACAATGCCGGTCAAACATGCGGTTCCTGAACACATCAAAGAGAGCTTATGACATGTGTGTAGATAAACTAGTGTATGTAACTGTACATAATTAGGCATTAAAACTCTCGAGTGATATTATTATGAAACTCGCCTTTGGCTCGTTTCATAAACCCAATCTCGAGTATCAATGCCCTACATTATGTAGCAGTCACATAAACTACTATTAGATAACGTTAGTTACACATTACGAGTAGTATCGTATTATGTATAAATGTAGCCCATTAGTGGCTCCACCGAGGGGCACAGGCCTTTACCCGAATAAGAGTATGATTGGGCCATACTCCACCACGCTGGCTCAGTGCGGGTTAAGGGAGGAGTTTTTCGCGACTACTACTACCAAGACTCGACAACCCGAATGACCGAGTCGGCAGTGACCCTGCCTACGAAGTCAAGGGTCCTGGTTTCAAGTCCCGGTGGGGGAAAATATTTGTTTGATGAGAACGGATTTTGTACCCTTATAAGTATGTGTATCGTTGTCTAGTACCCAAGATACACAGAATCCTAGTTTGGGGCTAGATCAATGTGTGTAAATTGAGTCCAAGGTATTATTATTATATATATTATTAAGTAGCGATAGTAGCCGGAACCTAGTCACAGCCTCTCGGCTTTGACGTGTCATCCCGAACAAGGTACGTCCGATAATTACGTACTTAAGATAAATTACCCATATCTTTGGTACGTGGTCAGCAACGGATTCGAAGCTACATCTTCTGCATGAGAAGCAGGCGAGAAACCCATTAAAACACAGCTCTCATCTATCATATAATACCATTATTGTTAGTACTTAGCCTATTTAAACATAGAAAGGGCTGGAAATGGCGACGAAGGCATACATTTGAGAGAGACAGCATAAAAAAGCGGCGGCAATTTCTCTAATCCAAAATTTGTATGCACGATTCGGGTAACAAAGTTCTTTATTTTCATCATCTACAATTTCACACTATTAAACATCTGCCAGCATATATTGGCCCCTCTTCATCAATATAAACAAGTACCTGAACAGAATAGGGCTATCACAAGTTGATTGAATGAGGATAAATATCGATGAGTATATATGGTTTTGTCATAAGATATAATGTAATTTTGCTATATTGGGTCTGGTATTGTATTTTCTAGGAAATAGGGATATTTTATTATCGATTTCGTGTTGTGGGTGGTTTACTTCTCTTTCTACGTTATTGCAGCCAATCAAAATTAGTGTTAAAAATAGCAATGTTGCATTCGAGCGACCAGAAATTCCTCGGACAGCAGCAGCTATGGTGCGTGACTGATTCCTCGGACGGACGCGGAACCAAAGTTTGGTAACCGGTTCGTAACTAGTTGTGAAGGAAGAAGTATCCGGTTTGAGTATCTCTTTTCAGGAGATCGGCAACGGAGATCTCACACGGTCTCACTCTTAGCCACTCCAAGGCATAGCACTTCCGCATATGAGCACTCCTTCAGGTTGCAGGCGGTCCGACTGTGGAACGCACTTCCTTGTGCGATAAGAGACAGCCCCACTCTTTTCGCTTTCAAAAACCGGGTAAAAGAGCACTTCCTCTCTCTTTTGTGATAATTGTAGTATGTATATATTATTATTATATGTAAACTATATGTATACAGATTTATGTATGTATTGATATTTATTTAGTAGTTTGGTATATACAAGTATGTATTTTATTTACCGTATTTTATAGATATTTAATTTACTTATACGTATTTTATAATTGTTTAGTATAAATTTCCTAGCATGCCTTGGTTTGCTGGAATAAATCTCTTTTTAGAGATAAGCTCGCCTTTGTACATATGTTTTCTCTTAATGTATCTTTTTTAAATAACTGTGGTCAATAAAGAATTATGAATGTTCAATAAAGAATTATGAATGTTCAATAAAGAATTATGAATGTTCAATAAAGAATTATGAATGTTCAATAAAGAATTATGAATGTTCAATAAAGAATTATGAATGTTCAATAAAGAATTATGAATGTTCAATAAAGAAATATGAATGTTCAATAAAGAATTATGAATGTTCAATAAAGAATTATGAATGTTCAATAAATAATTATGAATGTTCAATAAAGAATTATGAATGTTCAATAAAGAATTATGAATATTCAATAAAGAATTATGAATGTTCAATAAAGAATTATGAATGTTCAATAAAGAATTATGAACGTTCAATAAAGAATTATTAATGTTCAATAAAGAATTATAAATGTTCAATAAAGAATTATTAATGTTCAATAAAGAATTATGAATGTTCAATAAAGAATTATGAATGAAGGTATTTTTCCACTTTCATATAAAGTCATGCCTCTGCCACCCCATCTGAGAAAATACTCTGCCACCCTAGCAGCTCCCCCTCGTCCTATATAGGCCCGCCATACACAGGGACCACTTGAAGCAGTCACTCTTGACACTGCCGCTTCAAGCTACGACTGCATAGTGTACATATCGCAGTTAGTTGGTTAAATCAGACATTTAACTAACTCTCTAGACCGTTAATTAAATACCGACGTTTAACCGAGTCACTAAATTTCCTTCAGACAAGTGAGTGAACGAAACGTTTAACGAGTTGTCTCAACGTTCCGAGGCAACAAGACATATACAATATTTAAAAAAAAATAAGTTTATGTTTTGTTGTTCTTACATGTTCAACCTAACACGAAGGATAAAGGGGGCTTCGCTTCGCTCACCTTTACCCTTCCCCTAAGCTACCGCAATGTTTTGCCCTGATATAAGCTTTGCAAATCAGCTGTTGTCGTGACGCCATCTTGTTTTCCAACACCCCTGCTTTCTGTAAGACAGATTGTTAAACGTTTTCAACGATGCTTTATTTAAATCAAAATGATTTGGTGATTTGGTTAAACGTCGGTATTTAGAGAGTTAGTTAAGTGTCTGATTGAAGGTGATACGAAAAAAAAATGTTTTTTTTTCGAATCCATTTACTCCACCACGAAGTGATCTACAGATTTTATTTTTTGATTAACGTTTATTGAGTATTTGATAAAATTCTCACTAAAGGAAAACGCGATTGGATGAAATTTTCTCAATATAATTTAATAACGAAAACACCTCTAAACTGTTTCATTTTTTCCTGTAATTCTGAAATCTTCATTGTGGAACTGCGTTCAAAATGTAGATATTTATGTATTCGTCAACTCTCCTTAAAATACTTTTTAACAAAATAGCGTAGTTTAATTTAAATCTATTTTTCCGTGGTTTAGTGCTACGTTACGGCATTTTTTCCCGATTCCGTCCCTCTCACACTGCGGGTCTTTCCGCCTGGAGTAACGGGGACCTTTGCACGGACGAAGTATCGCCTTAAGGGATTAAATATGGCCAGAAATGCATCTTTAGCTTCAATTCTAGGCTAAACTAGACAACATAAAAATTTAGGATAAATATATGTTATAAAAGGTCTATTAGAGATAAGAATGGACTTTTTAAATTACCGGATATCTGTTATATTTAATACTTAAAGATATTTTTCGCAATGCATTATTATTCAACTAAATGAACAAGCGCTCGGAGACGAAATCAGTTTCCTATGTGAAACTTACACGCAAAAATAGGTAAAAAAATGGAAAATTTTTGGTTGTTTTATTATATTTTTAATGATATTATTATAGGAGTTTATTAATATTTTCTATAATTTTCTTGGACTCGGAGCTCGGGCTGTCCCGCGGGGCTCTGCCCGGGAGCATGCGTCAGTCTACTTCGACGCGATGCGACAGGTATTTGTTTTCTTTGTCTAATTCTCAATGCCATTAGCCTTTGTTCAGCCCTTAACCAACCAACTGCGACATACATAGTACACTCATCGGACCGGTCGAGCGGTTGCTTCACTATGCAGTCGCATATCGCAGTCAATACCAAAGTACGCGCTTGGATGAAACCTAAAGTGCGCAACAGCCTCCCAGCGGCGGAGATTTGGATTTGGAAGAAATCTCTTTTTAGAGATAAGCTCGCCTTTGCTTATTAAATTTCTTTTAATTGTCTGTCACCTTATATTATCTATGCAATAAAGAATATGAATATGATATTGAGATTCCGCGCCGTTTTGCGTTGACCGGCTGGAATGAAATGCGTCAATTTATTAAAGTTTCCCTATTATTTTTTATATGAAAAAAATAGCAGAATTTTCCGAAAACATTTGATAGCGACAAGACAATATACGCTCCAGAAGAATGTTGTATAGCGTTTTGCCTTTTCTTATTCAGCCAGGAGTGCGGCCACAAACATAGGAATAGGGTAGCAAAGATAAATATTTTACCCTAGTTTACCAAATCCATACTCGGTTTGCATGACAGATTCTTTCAGTGCAAGTTTTTTTTTATTGTGTAAGTATATGTCATTTTTAGGGTTCCGTACCCAACGGGTAAGAACGGAACCCAATTACTAAGACTTCGCTGTCCGTCCGTCCGTCCGTCCGTCCGTCCGTCTGTCACCAGGCTGTATATCAAGAACCTAGCTAGCTAGAGAGTTGAAATTTTCACAGATTATGTATTTCTGTTGCCGCTATAACAACAAATACTAAAAAACAGAATAAAATAAATATTAAAGGGGGCTCCCTTACAACAATTCTTTCAATACCACATACAAACTTATGAATGCACCTGGTTACGTACATGGAGTGTGAAAGTAACCGCACCAATAACTTTGTAAACAATATTTTGCTATGTAAAATCCAAACTATTTACTCCACACTATCCCTGCCACATTATACTGTGGTACGGAACACTTTGTGCGCGAGTTAGACTCGCACTTGGCCGGTTTTTTACGTTTCTTTTGTTCTAACAAGTCAACCTAACACAAAGACTATTCGGAGGCTTCGCTGCGATCGCCCCCTCTAGTCTTCACCTAAGCTACCGCAGTGTAATGCCCTGGTATTTCGTTTGCAATTCAAGTTTATACAAGTTCACAGTTGAACGGTTTCATTACAGTACAGTTTGCAATTTATCGAGGGTTTTTAAACTATCGAGAAAAAACGTTCGATTATAAACATACATACACACATACATATGCTCACGCATATTTCCCGGAAGAGGGGGAGGCAGAGACTTAAAGACCTCCACCTGCTACGATCCTGGCATACATCTCTCGCTTCCTCAACATTCACAAGCCTCTTCAAGCAAGATCGCCGGTTACGGGTACTTCGTATTTGCCCCTGCACTAACAAATCGCCTATTTGGTCTATACTAACGGTTGTGACAATCTTACGGTGACGTATATATGTACAGCGCAACATCTAATCTACATACTATTCCTATACTTCCCGCTCGCGTAAGCACTCCCTATATACAAGTATTACCTTTGCATACAATTGAAATTCGCGATTTATTTTTGCATGCGACGCTATGACTCCTCGGTTTTTTATGGCTGTATCGGTTAAGCTCTGTGCTGCAAGGAAAGAGTTACCTAATGCTTTGCTAAGTAGGCTCTCGCCGTGCGATAGTGGAGTGGTTGACTGTTGCCTTGCATAATTCCTTTAAACTGAAATTTTGTAAGTCCTAATAATCATCTAGCATAAATAACTACGAGTAACAAAGTCATGAACATAGGATGCATATACAATAGAAAGACTACAATTATACAGCTTAAAGATAAGAATGTTGAATAATAATTTCACATAATCAGCAATTTATATTGTTTTAGCGTTCCGTACCCAAAGGGTGCCAAACGGGAGCCTATTTTTAAGCCTCCGCTGTCCGTCCGTCCGTCCGTCTGTCACCAGGCTGTATCTTGTGAACCGTAATAGTTAGACAGATAAAATTTTCACAGATGGTGTATTTATGTTGCTGCTATAATAACAAATACTAAAAAACAGAATAAAATCAATATTTAAGGGGGCTCCCATACAATAATTCTTTCAATACCACATACAAACTTATGAATGCACCTGGTTACGTACATGTAGTGTTAAAGTAGCCGCACCAATAACTTTGTAAACAACATTTTGCAGTGAAAAACCAAACTATTCACTCCACACCATCCCTATCATTGTCGGTGATACGGAAACCTTCGTGCGCGAGTAAGACTCGCACTTGACCGTTTTTTTTTTCTTACAAGTCAACCTGACCTGACACGAAGTTTAAAGTGGGATTCGCTTCGCACACACCCTTCAGCCTTCAATTACCCTGATAAAGTTGCCGTGGGCAGTTCAGAATTTCACATAACATTATTGACCAAAAAATGACAAGTAAAACATCCATTATGTTAGGAGACTCAAATTAAACTAAATTAAGCCAACCAAAACAGTATGCCGAAGTAATAAGTTGAGCCACAATGACGGCGTCTGCGCAGGTAAAAACGACTGTTTTAGATACATTTTACCATGCGCAGACGCCGCCATCGTGGCTCAACTTATACGCCAGTTACTGTACTTATGATAAGTTTATCATTATGCGAAGAAAAACCAAGAAACACTAGTGGAGAGGTGCGGAAGAGGCGACATTACATAATGCGGACCCAGAAGTCTCGCGCCACACCGACGGCACGAAAACACTCCCCTCCCACACCCCCCGCTATATTGCCCTTTAATAGTAGTTTATCTACACACGTATCATAAACCCTCTTTACTGCGTACAAAAACCGCACGTTACGTTCAGCATAATGTTAAACTACTTGGTAAAAACTCATTTCTTATCTGAAAAATTACACATTATGACCATAATGTGTAATTTTTCTACATATTATGACATTCAAATTTCGAACGCCGACGCCCGCCTGCGTGCCGCCCCTAGTTTGTCTGTGAAGTTGGAACTGACATTCAAATTTCGAACGCCGACGCCCGCCTGCGTGAAGATGGTACTACAGAACAAGCTAAACAACTGCAGAGCCACAATGCCGGTCAAATATGCGGTTCCTGAATACATCAAAGAGAGCTTATTATATGTGTGTAGATAAACTAGTGTGTGCAACTGTACATAATTAGGCATTAAAACTCTCGAGTTATCACTCGTTCGCAGTTTAACGGTTTCATTACGGTACAGTTTACAATTTATCGATGTACACATACATATGCTCACGTATATATCCCGGAAGGGGGGAGGCAAGCCGAAGGCGAGTTTGATAATAATATCTTATTATGAAAAGAGCCGAACTCTCGAGTATTGATGCCCTCCATTATGTAGCACTCACATAAACTACTATTATGTGACTGATAGATAATGGAGGGCATTAAAACTCGAGAATGGGTTTATGAAACTAGCCGAAGGCGAGTTTCGTAATAATATCACTCGAGAGTTTTAATGCCTAATTATATACAGTTACATATACTAGTTTATCTACACACATATCATAAGCTCTCTTTGATGTGTTCAGGAACCGCATGTTCGACTGGCATGGTGGCATTGATAATTGCTCTGCTCTTGTTTAGCTTGTTCAGTAGTTTGTCTGTGAAGTTGGTTCATAGACAAACTAGGGGCGGCACGCAGGCGGGCGTCGGCGTTCGAAATTTGAATGTCATAATTTGCCAAAAATGTATACATTGTGGTCATAATGTATCAATATTCAGATAAGAAATGAGTTTTTTCCAAGTAGTATAACATTATGCTGGTCGTAATGTGCGGTTTTTTAGACGCAGTAAAGAGGGTTTATGATTCGTGTGTAGATAAATAATATTTTCAACAAACCTGCTCGTAAACTGGTTCTTTGTAGCAAGGCATACAGGGCCACAATAGCGCATATTACACCCTCGTGCTTTTTACTTTGCATTTTTTTTCAATCTCAGCTGCGAGTTTTTATGCCTACAAACAATTAATATTTTTGTGAATATTTTAGCGTTAAGTTTAATATTATAATAAAATAATCATCTTTTTAACCTTATTTCATCTTTCGCTACATTTTACCCATAATTTGCATATTCAAAGCCTTATTTTTATTGGCTGTTTATCGGTGTTTCCCGTGCCTTCATCAGCAACTGAGCGCGCCAGCGCGTGAAAAAAGAAAAAAGCGCGCCAATTTGCACAAATCTAATTACGAAGTTTGGCTGCGTCTATTTATTTCCTCGCAAGTGAGTTGAAAAACGTCATATGATACTTGTGCGCATTGATTATTACACCCATGACTATCTTAACGCGTGTAATACGGCCTCGTGTGCAATAATCAACTTTATCTGCACACGTATCATAAACCCTCTTTACTGCGTCCTTTACTGTGCAACAGCTGTGCATCAGTGGACGATATTAACAGCAAGTTGGTAGAAACTGTCCAAACGGTAGGGTCCAAGTATTTTAAAACTCTCCGTAAAAATAGACCTCAAAAACTATCAGACCACACCCGAAACCTCATGGCTAGTAGACGTTCTATGACGCTCCAAACCTCCGATGACGCTGAGTCTTATAGGCAGCTCAATAGACAGATTATGAAGTCCCTGCGACACGACATACGCTCCTTCAATACACAGCGTATTAAGGAGACCATCGAGCGGAACCAAGGCTCCAAAGTGTTCGCAAGGGACATGTCTATCGGGCAAAGCCAGTTGACAAAGCTGAAGATCGAGGATGGAAGCGTAACGTCGAACAAGTCAGAGGTGTTACGGGAGATAGAGAGGTTCTATGGACAGTTATATACCTCTGTGTCCTCTGAGCCTGTTGGCTCTGCGACGGACCCCAGAGCCAAGCTAACCCGACACTATACCGAGGATATCCCGGACATCAGCCTGTACGAGATTAGGATGGCTCTCAAACAGCTTAAGAACAACAAGGCACCGGGCGAGGATGGAATTACCACAGAGCTTCTGAAAGCGGGCGGGACGCCGGTACTGAAAGTCCTTCAGAAGCTATTTAATTCCACCTTGCTCGAGGGAAAAACGCCTGAGGCGTGGAACAGGGGTGTTGTGGTACTGTTCTTCAAAAAAGGTGACAAAACCTTACTGAAGAACTACAGGCCCATAACACTGCTGAGCCACGACTATAAGCTGTTCTCGAGAGTTATCACGAACCGTCTCGAACACAGGCCCGATGACTTCCAGCCTACCGAACAAGCCGGTTTCCGAAAGGGCTATAGCACCATAGACCACATACATACACTTCGGCAGATTATTCAAAAGACTAAAGAGTATAATCGCCCATTATGCTTGGCGTTTGTGGACTATGAGAAAGCCTTCGATTCCGTCGAAACATGGGCTGTTCTTAGATCTCTCAAGCGATGCGTATTGACTATCGGTACGTTGAAGTGCTGAAGTGCTTGTATAACAACGCCACCATGTCAGTTCAAGTACAGGAGCATTCCACGAAGGAAATCCCCCTAAAGAGAGGAGTAAGACAGGGAGATGTAATATCTCCGAAACTGTTTACTGCTGCTCTGGAGGATTCCTTCAAGCTCCTGGAATGGCAAGGACTAGGCATCAATATCAACGGCGAATACATCACTCACCTTCGATTTGCCGACGATATAGTAGTCATGGCTGAGTCGCTTGAAGATCTTGGAAAAATGCTCGATGACCTAAATAGAGTTTCTCAACAAGTGGGTCTTAAAATGAACATGGACAAAACGAAGGTCATGTTCAACGTCCATGTTGCACCCACCGCACTAACTGTTGGGAACTCTACTCTCGAAGTTGTTGACGAATATATATACCTGGGACAGGCAGTCCGATTAGGTAAGTCCAATTTTGAGAGAGAGGTCAGTAGACGGATCCAACTAGGTTGGGCAGCGTTCGGTAAATTACGCAACGTCTTCTCGTCCAAAATCCCTCAGTGCCTGAAGACTAAGGTGTACAATCATTGTGTGTTGCCAGTGATGACTTACGGCTCTGAGACGTGGTGCTTCACAAAAGGACTTTTTCAGAGGCTCAATGTCGCGCAGCGAGCTATGGAAAGGGCTATGCTTGGTATTTCTCTACGAGATCGAGTCAGAAATGAGGAGATCCGTAGAAGAACCAAAGTTGCTGACATAGCCCGTAGGATAAGCAAGCTGAAGTGGCAATGGGCAGGCCACATAGCGCGAAGATCGGATGGCCGATGGGGCAAAAAGGTCCTTGAATGGAGACCACGTACTGGCAAGCGCAGTGTGGGTCGGCCACCTACGAGATGGATCGACGACCTGGTGAGGATCGCTGGATCTCGTTGGATGCAGGTGGCTACGGAGCGGTCACGCTGGAGTGCGATTGGAGAGGCCTTTGTTCAGCAGTGGATGTTAACAGGCTGAAATAATGACTGCGTCCAAAAGCCGCTCGGTACGATCAGTATAATGTTAAACTTCTTTGTAAAAACTCATTTCTTATCTGAATAATGAACATTATGACCATAATGTGGAAATTTTCTACATTAAAATTTCGAACGCCGACGCCCGCCTGCGTGCCGCCCCTACTTTGTCTGTGAAGTTGGTACTACTGAACAAGCTAAACAAGTGCTGAGCAATTATCAATGCCACCATGCCGGTCGAAGATGCGGTTCCTGAACACAATAAAGAGAGCTTATGATATGTGTGTAGATAAACTAGTGTATGTAACTGTACATAATTAGGCATTATGTAGCAGTCACATAAATTACTATTACATACTTGCATCATAATATACTTATGCAAAATTGTAGTATACCAGAGCTCCTGTCAAAATCTCTCGCATTCAACATTTACAAGAGAATGGCTTCGTTGCCTCGATCACATTATCTTTGGTAATGTTCGATCCGCTGCCATCGCACCCGAGCCTTAAGCAATCAAATTACAATGGCAAAGGGAAATGGTAAATAAAAAAACGGCCAAGTGAGAGTCGGACTCGCGCAGGAGGGGTTCCGTAACATTATCTATAAAAACGACAAAAATCACGTTTGTTGTATGGGCTCCCCTTAACTATTAATTTTATTTTAATTTAAATATTTATTTTTAAAGTGATTAATATAACTGTGAATATTTCAAGCGTCTACCTGTTACCGTTATCAATATCAAGCAAGAACGAGCAAAACAATCACGTTTGTTGTATGGGAGCCCCCTTCAATGTTTATTTTATTCTGTTTTTTAGTATTTGTTGTTATAGCGGCAACTGAAATACATCATCTGTGAAAATTTCAACTCTCTAACTATCACGGTTCATGAGGTACAGCCTGGTGACAGACGGACGGACGGACGGACAGCGGAGTCTTAGTAATGGGGTTAACGTTTGACCCTTTGGGTACGGAACCCTAACAAAAACGAAAAACAAGCAATGGCCCAGATGTACAGCGGCATCTCAAAGGCTTACCGTCCCTAACTCTCGACCGGGGAACGAAAGCGACATTTCTTGAATTTCGAAAACAACTTGAGATTTTAGAAACTACCACCCCGACATAATGCACTGACACGCTGTAGATTCCGACTGAAGTTCTATTGATATTCTCGTGTTATTCATGTAACGATGTCTTGCATATTTTTAACCCTTTACTGCATACTAACCCATATATGGTTTTATAGTTTTGAATTTTATTACCAAGCAATAAGGTTGAAAATCGCGATCCATTTCGGGTCAGGCCATGCATTAAGGGGTTAAGTCGTAGTTAAGTTTGTATATGTCACCAGAAGATACTCAAACCGTCAGTTGATCATCTTACGCGGTAGTTGATCAACTATCGTCAGATAGTAAACCAGACCGACAGGGTTTAGAATTTACGTTTCTTTTGTTCTTACATGTCAACCTTCGCTTTGCTGCGCTCGCCCCCTCTAATCTTCACCTAAGCTACCGCAGTGTATGCCCTGGCATTTCGTTTACAATTCAAGTTTAATGCAGTTTACTATTTAACGGTTTTAACCGTTAGTTGATCAACTACCGCGTCATATAGTACGCAGTACGCTACAGTTTACTATCTGTCGATGTCAACTTACGAGAAAAAAACCGTTAGTTGATCAACTGACGGTTTTGACTATCTTACGGTAACATACATATTGTAGTAGAACCTTGTTTTGAGTTGTATCTGTAATTTTTTATGTTAAAAGTATATAGTTTCTAATTTTAAATAACTTTAGCTTAAATTTCTTTTATTTTCTTTGGCAAGAGGTCATTCTGGAGCTGCGTTCTGAACGACACGGTCTTTCTTCTTTAAAGTCTGCAAGAAAATTTATATCCGAGGTCTGGGTTTAAAGTCGTTTCCTTTGATTGTGTGTAAAATCTACTAATATGCATACAGTTCTCCCCATTCTACGGGGTCCAAGCCCTCGATTGCCAATAACCAAGCCCGTGGCAAATTTCCAAGCCTTAGGGTTGAATGCCCAGCTCTCGGCTAACCTTCGAAGTTGGGAAGGCCTTTGGACCAAGTCACCGAAGTGGAGACGGAGACCTGCCCTTCATTGACGACTGAAAGCTGAAATTCATTGGCAACCCCGCAGGAGACCCAAACCACTCGGCGAGTCACTTCTCGGTGTAATACATTCAATCAGCAATGCCGACTACTCACGACCCTTATTGACCGAGCGAGCGAAGGACTCCATTTCGACAAGATAGGAGGCCGATTTTGCTTTCGTCTGTCTCTATGTCTGGTGTATGTCAGTTCCGGTCTAGGGGCCACAGTTTCCAAGCGATCCTCACAAAAATTAGCACACGTGTTCCTTGAATTAAAAGTTTATTTTGTCGAGAGCTTTTCTTGATTTTCCCCTTTGGGGGAGAGTTATGACGTCATTAATTTTTGAATGTTTTTTTTTTCTTTTTCTGAAGCCTATCGTGTGGGGTATCAAATTAAAGGGCTTCATGTGCCGGTTCTAAAAATATACTACAACATTACCATTCGGTCGCCTGTTTTCTAAAAATCTAAGAAATCTTTTCCAAACATACCAAGTTTGGACTCCTCGAAGTAGGAGACGGATTAGTAAAGAGGATCTATACAGACCACGAGAGGAGAGTGAGTGAAATAGACTATAACTATTTTCGTGAAATGTTAATAGATTGCATTTTAAATCGCAAAATGTAGTTTATAAAGGTATTGGTGCGGCTACTTTACTACTTGATTTTGATTGAATCTAAAATACTTACCCAAAAAAATGCGTTCACAGTCCCCCCTGTTAGCGTGGTCTACTGCCCACTAGTCTATCCTTCACCAAATAAAATTATTCGGTGACTTATCTGACTCTTTATTTAGAACAGATCCTTAGTCAGATACTACCGTAACATTCAAGACATGCAACTTTTGCTAATTAGAGGAAATGTGAGGAAAATACCCGAAGCGTATTCTCTACGGGTACTGCATGTTGCTAAACTAGAATTTACGTTGATTCAACTCACACAATACTTTCTCAGCTACTGAGCATTTTCTCCGTCAACCTGTCTACAAGTAAGTTGACGCTCTATTGTCTTGCAGCGAAAACTCTGGAGAGAGTGAAGTCTTTGTCAAACAGAGCGACTCGCCTGCTACGGACAAACATTGTATGCGTTTCACATATGTAGAGGTATATGTAACGGAAATGTGTAGCCATTTATAGCTGATGAGATTTACACAAATAGCGTCAAGCTTTTCTTTTCTCATACGAGTTGGCAGAGGTCCAATTAAGCCCACGTTTAGCCAGCTTTTCAAAAGTCCATTTTAAGTGACCGAGGGCTGACCCATACATACCAATTATGGCAAGAAAATCTTTAAGTAGGTATAAAAAATCTTAAAAAAATATATATTTTGCACTTGAAACATTTGTTACATGTAATTAATAATATTAATTGTTTATTTCCGAAAATAATGTACATTATTAACTTGTTTACAAGGTAAACAAGGAATGTATCGCTACTCCCTAAAAAAGGGCGACCCCAGTGTTTTAGGATAAGTTGCTGCTACTTCCCACTACAATTAATATCTCAGTATAGAACACTACTTAATAGTAGTTTATGTGACTGATACATAATGGAGGGCATTAAAACTCGAGAGTAGGTTTATGAAACGAGCCGAAGGCGAGGCGAGATCTACGCAAGTATCATAAGCTCTCTTCGATGTGTTCAGAAACCGCATGATCGACCGGCGTTGATAAATTGCTCTGCACTTGTTTAGCTTGTTCAGTAGTACCAACTTCACAGACAAACTAGGGGCGGCACGCAGGCGGGCGTCGGCGTACGAAATTTGATATTTATAATTTACCGAAAATCATTATGGTCATAATATATCAATATTCAGAGAAGTAATGAGTTTTACCAAGTAGTATGACATTATGCCGGTGGTAAGGTGCGGTTTTTGGACGCAGTAAAGAGGGTTTATGAAAGACAAACAATTTAACATGACGATATCACTGATGATCACTTACATAAACAATATGTGATACAAAAGCAAAACAAAAAAATATACAGATAAGAGCATAATTAAGTTGAGGTTGTTGTTTGAGTAGGTGTAGGTGAGTTTATATTGTGAGAGAAGATGGAGATTGGAAAATTGCGTGGGTGATTGGAAAACTGTGGTGTGTGTGAATGTAAGTATTGATTTAACCAGTATCTTTAAATGGACCTAATTTAAGACATTCGTAAGATTTTCGCAGTCATCACATGTATATGTATCATCATAATGAATACATGCAAGCCTTAAAAAAGTCTCATTATAGGATCAGATCCTAAGGACCCATTTTTTTTCAATATTATCAGGTTTAAATGCGAATATAACGGATACCTGCTCTCAATAACGTCCATTTTGTGCCCAGGCCTCAATTAACTGCCAGACTTAATTACTTTCCACCGACACCATTAAAATTTTACAACTTGTAATCCCGCACTTAATTCTTTGATAGAGAACTAGGAGGATTTAAAATGGAGATGTCGTGGTCAGATCATAAAATTGATCATTTAATGTTGAGGCCAACCACGGTTGAATAAAATAATAATTGAACGAAGAAATCTTTAGGGTAAAAACTGGTGGTTAAGACGAAAGACATATATAAAATTCAAAGTCCTGACTCATTGACTGACCGCTGGTCCTGGATACATGAAACTTTGTACAGGGGTTCCTTTTATAGGATTAGGCAGGGCATTAAGAAGGGATTTGGCGAAATTTATCCCAGCAATCAAGTGATTTTTCCAATTTCCCCCCGCTAAGGGGGGATGTGAACTCTGCATGGAAAAATAAACTACTTTACCCATTAAGCTGTTTTAGCTCGGCTGGGAGGTAGTTTATAAATATATACGTCAGTTCACTCAAGTTTTTATCGAAATTTGCCCCAATAAGGTGGGCAAAGATAGCGACTGAATGGGTGCCTACAGACGGACACCGGTGCAGAGGAAGGCCCAGAAGGAGATGGCGGGACGACCTGGATAAGTTCCAACCAGAGTGGGTCAATCCAGCCTTCTCTATAGATTAGTGGGCCCGAATAGGGGAAGCCTTTGCCCAGCAGTGGGACACCGTATAGGCTGCGTAAAAAAATTGGGGGAAAATGGGGAGTTTGTATGAAAATCAGAAACTACGCGACCAATGAATATGTTGATTTGGCAGATAGGAAGTTCAACAATGCAGTCAATCATCTCAGTACGAGATTTTCAAAATTCTGCCCCCCTCGAGTTGGAAAAGGGTGAGAGGGTGGGGTGGTTAGAGTTACATATACATATCTAAAAATTTGTGTAGTTACATGTCAGGTAGCTATCGGGGGAGGTAGCGAGCATAGAGGGACGTCTAAATAGCTATCGTATTAAGCGGGGCTATGGTGGTGGGGGCACTCCCTTACAGGTGAAAGAGGGGGAAAGGAGGAGGAAGAGAGGGAGGAGGATAGAGGAGGGAGAGAAGGTAGGGGAGGGATTGGGAGGGATCGTTAATGTTTGTATGGACTGGCCATTTTTTCACGAGTTTGCGCGAGCGAAGCCCTGAGCACCTGCTGCTTTTTATGAAATTCAAACTTTCTGATTATTTCATTCTGCCAGCTCCTGAAATGTCTGCCCATATCATGAAATGATAAATTTTACGATATGGCTATGACATCGGCTCTTACGCCTCTAGTGAAATAAAAATCCCTTGCTTTATAGGCTAAATACTGATCATGTTAAAATTTTAAGCTTGTAGGCCTGCTAGAAGTACCTTAGATTTTTGATGATCGTTGAGTGAGTCAGTGAGTCAGTGACAGAATTAAGGAATTTTGACTTGCCGTAGTTTTAAATCTACTGCTTGAAATTATTATTATGTATTATGCACAAGCAGCTTAAAGCTGATGCGTGCATTTCAGTTCACATTTCACTGCACTTGTTTAATAGAATTGTCAAGTCTATTTTTAAAACTGTTCACTGATGGTGCACTAATAACAGTTTCTGGAAGTTTGTTCCACTCGCGGACCACTCGGTTTGATAGAAGGTGTTTGCGTGGGTTACTTGTAAACGAGAGCCCTTGGAGTTTCAGTGCGTGTCCTCTGAGGTGGTGATTCTGGTTCATCGTAAACATTTCCTTCATAGTCGATACATAATAGTAGCCAGTTAGAATCTTATATGTTTCTATGAGATCTCCACGTTTACGTCGTTGCTCTAGAGTGCTCAATCCTAGCTCTGCAAGTCGCTGCTCATAGGGCTTGTCACGAAGTCCTACTACCATCTTGGTTGCTCTTCTTTGGACTTTCTCCAGCAAGTCTTTGTCCTTCTGGAAGTAAGGGCTCCGTATTTGGAATGCATACTCAAGGAGTGGTCTGACATAAGTCTTGTAAAGTCTCAAGCATAATTGGCTTTCTTAGTAATTGAAAGAATATGAGTCTCCCATTTAAGGTCAGTTGATATTGCGACCCTCAGGTCTCTTTGTGTTGTAACAGGATCCAGTGTTTGCATATTAATGCTGTATGGTAACTTTGGATTATTGTTCCCAACATGCAGAACCGTACACTTTCCAGGATTTAAGGTTATTAGCCAATTCTGTGTCCATTCAAAAAAAAGGTTCAAGTCTTCTTGTATTATATTGTGCGATATTAGCGGATTTCCCATGATTTTTGTATCATCTGCAAACAGTGAAAGTCCAGACTTTATTATTACCTTTAGGTCAGTTAGGTATACGCAGAATAAAATTGGTCCAAGCACTGATCCTTGTGGGACACCACTCAGGACGTTGTAGGAATCTGAGAGGTCATTCCCAACTCTCACCCTAAAGGTACGATCGCTGAGGAAGTTTTCTATCCTCATAAGAAGGTTACCACGAATTCCAAAGTGTTGCAGTTTCGAGACTAGTATTTTTATAGAAACGCGGTCGAACGCTTTCTCATAGTCTAAATAAACCACATCTGTGGGCACGCGGTCATTTCAATTTGCTGTCCAGTAATCTAGGCATAGCAGAAGGTTGGTCACCGTGGATCTTCTTGGAACAAATCCGTGTTGTTCATCAGTTATAACCTACTCTTTGGATAGGAATTCGCGGATTTTTGTGACAATTATCTTTTCCATTGCCTTGCAGATGATGCTTGTGAGACTTATTGGGCGATAGTTGGCTGCGACAAGTTTATCTCCTTTCTTATAAATCGGCGTCACAACTGCTTCCTTCCAGTCATGCGGTAGACTACCCGTTCTAAAGGACTGTTCCATTATAGATGCAAGTTTACAGTTCAGAAAATTTTTGCATTTGTTGAGCAGTATTGCAGGTATCCCGTCTGGTCCCATAGCTGTGTCATCGTTGAATGTTTTCATCACCTTTGTGACTTCATTTGGCGAAAACTCAATATGGTCAAGTGAGTTTAATAAGATTGGTACATCTGGAGTAGGAATTTGTAAGTTGGGCGGTTCTCTTACATAGGATTTTTCAAATTGTATAGCAAAGATCTCGGAGACTTCATTGTTTTTACAAGTAACCGTACTTGTGGATTCATCTTTAAGCGAAGGTGGTACAGCTACTCTGGATGTAAGCTGTTGGCGAATGTACCCATAAAAGCATTTCGGGCTACTGTTAACTATTCCTCTTTCAAACTTAATCCTTGACTTTCTGACTTCTGCAATGATTCTATTGTTTATTTTTCTGTAATCTTCATATGCCTCTGTTGTTTTTTTAAGTCGATATAGTTGCCATTTTTGTGTTGGGTGAGTTTGACTATCTCTGGGCCTAACCATGGTTTTCTGTGGTTGTGGTGTTTGCTCGGTCTTCGAAGAGGTATTGTTGTTTCTATGGTTTGTATTATAGTAGTCTTGAACTCATCCCAGGTATTGTTGACGAATGTAATTTGGAGATATACCTAGGTATGTTAAGTTCTCTTTGCCATAAAAAATTCAGGCTTCTAGATTTATCCATACCGAAGTTAACGGGGGATCGAAAATGCCCCGAATGGCTTCCAGTACAGGATGGAGAGAGTCGAGCACAGACACTTAAAAACAAAATCACATCGTCCCGCAAAAACAAAATCACATCGTCGAAACTATTAAAATATTTATCCAAATGTGGTAGTGTGAAAAACAAGGTTTATCTACTTTAAATACCAGAAGCGATATAACCATTATTTCGCATTTGTTCCTAAAAGCATCATTGTGTTGCCCAGTTTTGTAATGTGTGGGCTTGCCAGCAGTGCGACGAGAATTCGTTTGCATCTTTAGTTGTGTTTCTTTCTAGGTACGTAAGCTCGTCTCCCGCAACAATTAGCAGACTATCTGTAGGGGATTCCATTAGTATGGCGTCTCTAGTCTTAATTACTCTAAGATAGAGAGCATCACGCTTAATGGCGACTAATTGTAAACTAAATTGGTGCCGTCCTATTTTGAGCACGTCTTTTTCGGGTCGTTAAACGTGTTCAACGAATTTCTGTCCAACAGTGTCTTCAGCACTATTCTACTAAATTATGTTGTCCAGCACAACATCGATTATAGGAGACAACTACAAAACTAACATATAATAATGGCTAGTATTTAATCGCACATCAAAAAAACAGATTTTCACAGCAAAATAGGATCAGCAAAAACACTTTTTATGTTTTAAGTATTTTTGTTGTTCTTACATGTTCAACCTAATGCGAAGGATAAAGGGGGCTTCGCTTCACTCACCCTTCACCTAAGCTACCGCAGTATATTGCTCTGATATTTACTGTGAAAATCAGTATATTTTCTGTGCAAATCGGTATTATTGATGGGCAGTTAAATATTTCCCTATAATAATTAGGCTACCCCCGCTCAACAATTACCTCTTACTCTCTAAGTCGGATTACTGGAAGAGATCTCTTATTTAGAGATAAGTACGCCCTTGTGCACTGTTTTGTCTTCAATGTAATTTTGCTTTGAATTTTATGTGCAATAAAAGAAATTATTACATTATGAATATAACATTTTGCTGTGGAGTTTAGTTACGGGTTATAGGTTTACTTTTTTGGGAACAATAGTAGTTTATCTACACACGTATCATGAACCCTCTTTACTGCGTTCAAAAACCGCACGTTACGATCAGCATTATGTTAAACTACTTGGTAAAAACTCGTTTCGTATCTGGAAAACTACACATTATGGTCATTATGTGTAGTTTTTCTACATATAATGACATTCAAATTTCGAACGCCGACGCCCGCCTGCATGCCGCCCCTAGTTTGTCTGTGAAGTTGGTACTGACATTCAAATTTAGAACGCCCGAAGTTGGTGCTACAGAACAAGCTAAACAACTGCTAAGCCACAATTCCGGTCAAACATGCGGTTCCTGTACACATCAAAGAGAGCTTATGATATGTGTGTAGATAAACTAGTGTATGTAACTGTAAATAATTAGGCATTAAAACTCTCGAGTGATATTATTATGAAACTCGCCTTCGGCTCGTTTCATAAACCCACTCTTGAGTTTTAATGCCCTCCATTATGTAGCAGTCACATAAGCTACTATTATGTGACTGCTACATAATGGAGGGCATTATCGGCTCGTTTCATAATAATATCACTCGAAGATGCCTAATTATGTACAGTTACATACACTATAGTTTATCGACACAAATATCATAAGCTCTCTTTGATGTGTTCAGGAACCGCATGTTCGACCGGCATTGTGGCATTGATCATTGCTTTGTAGTTGTTTAGCTTGTTCGGTAGTACCAACTTCACAGACAAACAAGGGGCAACACGCAGGTGGGAGACGGCGTTCGAAATTTGAATGTCATAATTTGACAAATTTTGGAACATTATGGTCATAATGATCAATATTCGGATAAGAAATTAGTTTTTACCAAGAAGTTTATCATTCTTCTGGTCGTAACGTGTGGTTTTTGGATGCAGTAATAAAGAGAGTTTATGATACGTGTATAAGATAAATCTATTTTGGTGACAGACGGCTGCTCAAATAAATATATTATTCCGGGCGTCACAATTGTTGGCGGGAACGACTGGGGTGGTTGTGACCAATAATGCCAGTAATTTATCACGTTTTTGCGCTGCGGAGTCTGTAAGTGGGTCAAATGTGCCCAGTAGCCATCAGATGCAGGAAGTGCCAATGTTCCAATGGCCGGGAATATTACTGGCAATTTTCCCGACGAGCCTAAGGTTCCCTGATTTTTCGGGGATTGTGTACTGTACTGTTTTGTATATATTACTGTACACTAAATGTCACACTAAACCGCCGGGTAAAGCCGCCGGGCTCGTGGCTCTGGAGTGAAGAGGGCTTCAAACAAGTTGTAGCGGTTAAGTGTAAAACAAACGATTTATTGCCCAAATATTTCCAAAATTTCTGGAATTGTTGGGAATATTGCCGCAAGTTTTCCCATTGAGAACGGCAATGGCCCATTAGTAATCTCATAATCCTGCGCCATTCCTCCCTTTTGTTAGTTGTTTGATACGACTTTCGGTTTTCCCCATTCGGCTCTCAGCGAACATTCGTGGAGCAGTTTTGTGAGTGTTGTCCATTGCCCATCGCCTTCCTTACCTATATTCCGTCCGTACTTTATTTATACGAAGTGCTTCCACATCGAGGCTAGGATAAGGAAAATCGAATGAATAAGTAGGTGTACGAAAGTAGTCATACGCAAGTTACACTTATGCTCTAGAAATCCTTATAATTTAGGATGCTAATATTTACCTGGCCACACGTTTGGTTTTTTTTCCCGCTGAGTGGCCAAGGTACAGACATTGTACAGCCATTGGGTACGTTTTTCAATTAAGTACATAGGTACGTCAATGCATTCTCTACTACAACAAGTTACCTCTGGAGATCTTGAAATTGCCATTTGAGCAATTTAAAATCCATGTTAAAGCGACTTTGTCGAAAAAGGGATATTACAATGTTCAAGATTACTTAAATGATGGGTCTGTATGGGGTTAATCTGGCTCAACACAGACCTTGCTGTTAATAATTTTGTAATTATTTATTCCTGCTTATTAATTATGATAATGACTAAATATTATATTTTGTATTAGTTAAGCATAAGCAATTTTTAAAAAGAGATCTAAAAATCAATCTGTGGGATTTTCTACGCCCTTCTTCTCCCACAGTGGTCCAATGTAGAGAAGAGGCAAAAAATGACGATTGCTAAGTATATGTAAATATCTACAGTAATAAAGACATTTGGAATTTGGAATTTGGACTTAACACTCGTGAATTTAAGCGCTACCTACATAAACATAATATAGACATACATACAGGCATACATTGCTTCTGGCCCCACACTAAGATACCCTGTGTCGTGGGAACCAGAAACAGCGACGTCACACACATATAAACATCAAAACCTTGGGATTTTTTTCTTTATCCCCAGCCGGGGATCGAACCCGGGACCTCTCGCATGGTAGGCAGAGCCCCAACCGTTGCGCCACAGGGGCCGTCACCCAGGTTGGTATATTAAATGCATGAGTATACCCCGCGCCACAAATTAAGAGCGCTGGGCGCCGACGCATTCAAGGTCACCGCTCATAACTCGTGGCGCAAGGTTAAGTTCGAATTTTTGTTTGAAAACTAATCTACTTTATCAACATAATGTGTACCCTGATATAAAGTAACCTGTTGAAACCAATTTACGTATTTTGCTACACATAACACAGCGTCACGCGTTTTCCCATACGGGGTGGCAGAGGCACAACTGTTCCCACATTGAGCCAGTTATACAATATTCCATCTTGCGTGACAGGGGCTAGCCCATCGCCGCAGCTATGGAGTAATGAAGGTTTCGTCACGATGTTTTCCATCACCGTTAGAACGTCCGTATAATTACTCAAGATAACTTAATTATCTCATTGGTACATGGTCAGGAATCGAACCTGCATCTCCTGTGTGAGAAGCAAGCGTGAAACCCAATACACCATGGAGCTCTTTTTCATATTTTCTATTTTGCTAATCCAAGCGATATGTCTGCGATTTTACTGTTACGACTTTTACAACACAAAAGCTTGCAACAATAGACGAAAAAAAGGGCGATCCCTAATGTCTTTATGCTCCAGTTATTTAGAATTCAGTGTTTAGGCACTTAGTTAACTTGTGCACAGAAAACATCTCTTAGATTTAGATGACAGATTAAACTCGTACCACCTTAATAATAATATAATAATAATAATAATACCTTGGACACCATTTACACACATTGACCTATCCCCAAACTAGGATTCCCTCTATACTTAGATAGATAAACAACCATTACTAGGGTACAAACATCCGTTCTCATCATACAAATGTTGCTCCCACCGGGACTCGAACCCGGGGCCCTTGGCTTCGTAGGCAGGGTCGCTGCCGACTCGGCCGTTCGGGTCGTCAGTCATTTTATTAATCAGAAACACATTTACTGTGTATTTTAGTAAATAGCGTGTACATACGAAGGCCATGGATAGCATTCATTATCGTCGTTGAGAACAATGATTTCAGTTCACAATAAACGCCTCTGCGTATTTGGAAATGTTACGTGAACCATGCGTGGGCGCCGCTTTGTCTGTCCATCAATCCTTTGTTAAACGAAATTCTATATACCGTGTGTTACAGGCTATACACTATTGGTTAATTAACCGACGACCTCCGTGGCGCAGCGGTTGTGCTCTGACTACCATGCGGGAGGTCACGGGTTCGATCACCAGCTAAGGGTAGAGAAAAAGAAACCCCAGGTCTTGGTTGTTGAAATGTGTGTGACGTAGCTGTTTCTGGTTCCCACGACACAGGGTATCCTAGTGTGGGTCCAGAAGCAATGTATGTGCCTGTGTGTAAATGTTTTGTTTACGTTTAATTAACATTTTGAGCCTACCTAGAATCTTTTATTGCATATTCGTTAAAATATGATTTTCCTAATGGGTGTTACTTGGTGATACCGACTGAATGGAATGCCCCGTAAATTATAAGAAAACAAATTGATCCGATGTGACAAAAAAGCCGGAAAACACCATCAAGGCCGTACGACTTTCCGTTTGCACTGACGTAATAAAAACTGTCAACCTTTAAAAATAGAATAGCATAAAATCGGCCAAGTGCGAGTCTAACTCATTCACGAGGGGTTCCTTACCACCGTACAATGGTAGGGAGGGTGTGGAGTGAATAGTTTGGATTTGACATAGGAAAATGTTGTCTAAAAAATTTATTGGTGCGGCTACTTTCACACTCCATGTACGTAACCAGGTGCGTTCATAAATTTGTATGTGTTATTGAAAGAATTGTGTAATGGGAGCCCCCTTAAATATTTATTTTATTCTGTTTTTTTTTAGTATTTTTATCTGTGAAAATTTCAACTGTCTAACTATCACGGTTTATGTGATACAGCCTGGTGACAGACGGACAGACATACAGCGGAGTCTTAGTTATAGGGCGGGACCCTATTATCCTTTGGGTACGGAACCCTAAAAATGTAATCAAAATGTTTAAATAAGTATGACACCTTAATATGATAGATACTTGTTCCAAAAATAAATTCCTGAAATAAAAAATAATTGCAAGGCTGCTTTAAGGGTATCCCTTACCAGACCCTTCCTAGTATCGTATTTTATTATTGTTATGTTGGTAAGTTGGGGTTGTTTTCAAAACTGACGGATTTGTTCTGCCTTCCGGTTGTGTCGACAAAAAGGTGCTAAAGTTTGATTGATGGTGTGCGACCCACACATTTGTTATAAGCAAAATGAATTTCTGTGAGAATATTCTGTCACGAAAACGGGTACAAGACTTAATTAATGCTTGAAAAGGACAGTAAAGTTTTGAAAAAATCGTATTTAATTAAGGGGATTATTTTACTATATACAGTGGTGGTCATATAATTAAGAACGACTATTTGAAAATAAGCTTTTTTCAAACTTACGAGAATAACACTTATTGAATATCGTTTTGTATCTCTCTCGGTATCGTAAAACTGTTTGACACAAGTTATAATATGATAAATTCAACAATATTATTATATAAGTAAACTTTTTGTATATAATATATCTTAACATGTTATTGCAAACTTACTGGCTGGCCACATAATTAAGAACGCTGGATAGTTTATTTTTTTATTCAAATTTAAATAGAGAACACTCTGTAACTAGGCCACTATTCGAGTAATATTGGCGCCATTTAGTTCTGTAAAAGTCAAAAAGTTGATCGTTTCATAATAAAAAAATGGGAAAAAATAAAAGTTGTGATGCATCTACAAGGGAAGTAATAATAAAACTTCGCGATATGAATTGGTCATATAAAAAGATTGCCAATCATTTGCAGTGCTCAAAAACGATGATATTCCACGCTGTGAAGCATTTTAACACACATCAAACAACTTTAAATATTCCTCGTGTACCTAAACAGAGAAAGTCATCTCAGCGAGACGATCGAAATATCGTGCGTTTGGCAAAACAATACCCTTTTAAGGGGTCTAATGAGTTAAAAAAAGAATACTTTGGTGAAAATAACCCTTCAGCGATCTCAGCGCGCACTATCCGAAGGCGATTGGTAGAAGCGAAGTTGAACGGAAGGATAGCAAGAAAGGTGCCCAAGTTGAAACAGTGTCATAGGCAAGCCCGGCTTGCATTTGCTAGGAGGTATGAAAGCTGGACAGCAAGACAGTGGAAAAATGTTCTTTTCTCTGACGAAACAAAAATTATGAGAGTATGTTCTGATGGGAAACGATATGTTCGACGCCCTCCGAATACAGCATTCGACCCCAAGTACACAAAAATGACATTAAAGCATGGTGGTGGAAATGTGAAAATTTGGGGATGCTTCTCTGGTCATGGTGTTGGACCTGTTAGACTGATAGAAGGAAACATGGATCAATTCCAGTACAAAAATATACTCGAAGAAACTATGTTACCATATGCTGAAGACGTACTTCCGATTATTTGGACATTCCAACACGACAACGATCCGAAGCACACTGCACGCACCGTTAAAGAATTCCTCACATCTCAATCAGTTTCTGTCTTAGAATGGCCACCGAACAGCCCAGATTTAAATCCCATAGAGCATCTTTGGTGCGAAGTCAAGAAAAAGGTTTCAAATCGACGATGTGGTAACCTAACTGAGTTATATAACGTTTTTTTAGAAGAATGGCGCTCTATTTCTCTTAAAAAATGTCAAAAATTGATAGAATCAATGCCTCGTCGGTGTAAGGCAGTTATTAAAAGCCATGGTCACGCTACAAACTATTAACTTAGAATAAAATGTATTAAATAATAATTTTTAACATTGTCACTGTCTTATTTAATGTGATTTGTAAAATCTAAGTATCAACGGAAACAACTCTCGAGCAGCTTAAGAATCGTTCTTAATTATTTGTCCAGCATTTTTACTACTTGAATTTGTAATTATCGATAATCAATTAAATTTGTAAAAAAAATAGAGAATGTTTTAAATATTTACTCCTAATCCCGTTTACTTTATCGATGTAGCTATTTCATAACACAACTAATTACTTTTTATAAGGAACTTAAAAGTACACATAGTATAGTTTTGAAAAAAAATATCTGGTACTACAAATCGTTCTTAATTATATGACCACCACGTATATGCAAACGAATTATCTTAACTAATTAACCTTCCGTATAGCAAAAAACGGACTACTCTACAAATAAACCATTTGATTAACAAAACAAGCACCACCAACAAAATCATAATTCCAAAAAAAACAAGCTAATCTTTCTTACACAGTTTACAACAAATATCTGGATTGTCGACCACAAATTCCGTTTTCAATGCAAACATAACTTAACACATAGCGTCACTTCTTTTCCCATACGGGGTGGCAGAGGCACAATTGTGCCCACTTTGAGCCAGTTATTCAATACTCCATTTTGCGTGACAGGGGACTAGACCTCGCCGCAGCTAAGGAGTAATGAAGGTTTCCTCACGATGTTTTCCATCACCGTTAGAACATCGTAAAATTTACTTAAGATAAATTAATTATCTCATTGATACATGGTCAGGAATTGAAGCTGCATCTCCTGTGTGAGAAGCAAGCGTGAAACCCATTAGACCACGGAGCTCTTACTACAAACATATTCTTATACAAACCAAAATACTGACTTGCACTCAAAATTCGCCAATAAAATAACGGAATTTCTAAAATTCCTGTCTTTTGCTGCACCACACAAATGAATGTTTTAGTGAAATCTGTTTTAATGAAAATTATATATAAACATCCCTATTGGCTTATAGCGAAAACGCGGACGCCCTGGACGCGTCTTGGGTCGCTGTTTATGATTCCTAAAACACAGTGTTTCCTAGTGTGGGGCCAGAAGCAATGTATATGTTGGTTGGTTAAATCAGACACTTAACGAACTCTCTAGACCGTTGAATGCCGACGTTAAACCAAGTCACTAGCATTTTGATTTAAATAAAGCATCGTCGAAAACGTTTAACAATCTGTCTTACCATGGTTTGCCTTATTCATACAATGAAAAGTTTGAGTCTTTAATTAGATTTAATTTATTTATTTATTTATTTATTTATTTATTTATTTATTTATTTATTTATTTATTTATTTATTTATTTATTTATTTATTTATTTATTTATTTATTTATTTATTTATTTATTTATTTATTTATTTATTTATTTATTTATTTATTTATTTATTTAATAAGTGAGTTAATAATTGAGAAATAATAAACCTGACATCAAAAATACTGATTTGTACAGCAAATACCAGGGCGAAGTGTTTAGGTGAAGGGTAAAGAGGGTGAACGAAACATAATGTTTGAACATGTAAAAGCATAAGAAACATAAGTGTTGGTGTTGAACATTTTTGCTGTGTATACTAAGATATAGTAAAAAATATATATCTTGCAATGTCCTTTTAGGGCTCATGTTTTAAGACTTAAACTATATGTTTACATCTATGTATCTACCAGACGTATAGGCAATGAATAAATTACGATTATGGTAGCATATGGTAGCTTTATTTCAAATAGCGTCACGCATTTTTAAATGGGGTGGCAGTGGCACAATGAATGTGGCTAACGAAGATTTCTGTGAAGCAGTTAAATCTATTAAAAAATATATAAAAAATCTGTGTTTTTAGTTTTTCGATATCTTAAAAATTCACGGAGTTATTAAAGTTCAAACTTCGACTCCCGCGAAATGATTTTGTCCACTGAGCGTAGCATGTAGGATCAGCGATGACGTCACTTTGCCCGTCAGGTGATCGGATCGATCGGGCTCATTCGGCTCAAGCGCGCCATACTGTAAGGAACTCCCCACAATACTCACGAATAAAGACTAAAATGACCAAAAAATACTGCATTGTGCCCATGTGCAGTAACTCGAGTGTGAAAACACCAAATAAGTTATTTTTTTGTGTGCCATTAAGCCTAAAAACTAGAAAAAAGTGGATAAACGCCGTAAGGAGAGCAGATCCTATTGGAAATAAAAGTACTGCTTACTGTTGTGAAGATCATTTTGACGTATTTAAGTTTTACCCCCATTTTTAGAGCTGTAGATATTTACATAACTTAGTATACGTTATCTTTTTGCCAATTTTGTACATTGGGCCACTGTGGAAATGGAAGACTGATTGCGAGGGGAAAAGTGACATCATCATAAGCACCGATGCCATATGACAAATTTACAAAGCGTTTTGGAAATGGCTGATATGGTTTAGGTCATAACTTCGGCAATACTGTGATTATTAAAACGGAACAAAAGCTGGTGTAATATCCACAAACCTGGCTTTAATACTAGGTGTATTTTTTTTTTAAATTCCGATACCTTAGCCTTATCCATTGCGCTTACGTTTAGTCTGTTATTCAATACTCCATATTGCGTAACAGGGGGATATCCAATCGCCGCAGCTATGTACTTAAAATACTCTATTTACCTCATTGGTACAGCACCGGGGATCAAACCCGCACCTCAGGCAAGCATGAAACTACTAGACCACGGACTCTACGAAGCTAATCTAGGTAAATTCCTAAACTAAACTTTGGAGAATCGAGCGAGACACTGTATAATCGATTTATTTCTTGATAACTTTTGACACGCCAGTCCAGCCCACTCAGATGATCCCAAAAGTTTGTACTTGAAAGGGACTTTGTAATTACGTTATGTATTATCACAGGGTGCTCAACCCATACAGATTATATCTAGTAACCCTTCGTTATCCAGAGATGGCGCTGGGAGTAACGATTATAATTTAAACGCCGTGGCTTCAGTCAACATACTTCTAAGTGGTGCTAGGCGCTAATATTAGAATGTTTTTATAGAATGGCTAGTATTTAATCGCACATCAAAAATACTGATTTGCACAGCAAAAAATGATCAGAAACAACACTTTTGATGTTTTAAATATTTTATGTGTACTCAAGTTTATGTTTTAAGTATTTTTTGTTGTTCTTGCATGTTCAACCTAACATGAAAGATAAAGAAGGCTTCGCTTCGCTCACCCTCTTTACCCTTCACCTAAGCTACCGCAGCATTTTGCCCTGATAATTGCTGTGCAATTCCGTATTTTTGATATGCAGTTTACTATTTCCCTTATGGAATTACAAATAGGTTGGTTTTAAGCTGATCTGCTTAATCATAATCTATTAAATTTAATTAAAAGTGTCGAAGAAAAAGAGGTTGTTTTTCGCTTGAAATATAATCTTCCAGCCCTATTTCATGGATAAGCAATATTTCAATAATGCTGGACCAAGCGATATAGGTCTCGAACTAAAGATGCTTTCGTAGCATCTCTGATTACGCCGGTGACATATTTTGTTCTGCGTGGTCCAACTGTATTAGTATAATATTATAGTATCTTTAGTACTATCATCTCACAAACTTCCGTGGCTGCCGAGGGGACCTATCTGTAGAGTTTGTCCTTGTACGGTTAAAAAGAATTGCTAAGGGGCGACTCCCACTGGACAGACAAAACAGATACTCGACGAAAATACACAGAAATTAACGAGACCGAAATGCGCGCGCGAGACCATTATTTGATTGACCAGTACATCCAGTCTAGTAGTGCAAAATATATTTGTTCGTAAACAAATTGTCAATGTTCCATGACACTCATATGGAAGTCGCTGGTGAAGGAGACATCTGTTGATACGCCAGCGCCATACCGCTTACCAGCGACTTCTCCAAGTGCCGGCCCAGCAGCGGACCCTGCGGAAGGTCTCAAACGGCGCAAAACATTTCGCCCTAGGGAACGGCTATATATTTGTGCCTTCTGCCGTGGAGACCCTCGGGCCGTGCCTCCGATGATCGTCGAGTCTATTAGGCGATCGAAAAGGGACGCGTCGAAGCATAGAGTGACCTGGCTCGCCTAGCGGATTAGTCTAGCCATATAGAGCGAGGTAATGGTGCCAGAATGTCGGGCACCCTGCCACTCGACGGCACCGATTTGAAATATTTATTTTATTTTATTTAATAATATAAATGTAGCCCATTGATATCCCCATCGAGGGGCATATGCCTTTACCTGGACACAAGTAAGATCAAGCCATTCTCCATCACGCTGGCCCAGTGCGGGTTGGTGGAGGGGTTTTCCGACCACTACCACGTAGCAATAGTCGCCGGGACCTACAGCTTAACGTGTCATCCGAAACACTGAAAGTCGGTTAATGTGTTTTTGATAAATTAATTATCTCATTGGTACATGGTCAACCTGCTTGTCCTGCGTGAGAAACAAGCGTGAAACCCATTAGACCACAGAGCTAATTTTTATTTGAATGGACTATATATTTTGTTATCGATTTAGTTATGGCAACAAATATAATGATCACCAAAATATTTTTTTCCTACCCAAAATGGATAAATGAACACCAAAAGTTGCAAAAAATATCAGGGCAAAATACTGCGGTAGCTTAGGTGAAGGGTAAAGAGGGTGAGCGAAGCGAAGCCCCCTTTATCCTTCGTGTTAGGTTGAACATGTAAGAACAACAAAAAACACTTAAAACATAAACTTAAGTACACAAAACAAAAAAGAAGTTTGGTGATCATTTATCCAAACACAATTTGGTGGACATTTATCCATTCTGGCAGTCATTTCGAATTTATTAGTTGTAAAAAAGGGGCGTTTTTGGTAATCGTTTAAACATAAGCCTTTAGTTATATTATATTCTTAGGATATGCAATTATAATTATTTTTTATATTACTTAGTTCCCAATCTTGTGATTTAAGATAATACACTGACGAGCAATGAATAAATTCCACCCACAAAATGGCGACAAAGACCCATCCAATTTTTTAAAACATTTAATTTAAAATTTGAACACAATATTGACGTTTTTCATTGGTAATATTCTGATGCGCTGTTAAATGTACTTCAATATTGTACACGGCGTCATTAAGCTAGCCTTTCCCGTTTAGGAGTAATTTGGTGCTATGTCACTGGAACTTTTTCATTGCTCGTCGGTGTATAATATGACTATAACATTTGCATGAGCTTCTTAGTATAATTATTTGATATAAAAATGTTTAGTCATTAACTACAAACTACAAAAATATTCAACACAGTTTGACCTCAAAACAAACATAATTTTTTCTCTTTAAACAAGTGTTGAACAGGAGTTTATTTTTTTGTTGTAAGACCCTTCTTGTTTATTCGTTTTTCCTTTCATCAAATAACATAATATCACGGGAATAGCAATACATAATAGCGTCACGCATTTTCACATACGGCTTGGCAGAGGCACAGTTGTTTTCTGCACAGCAGATTGAATAGTCTACAATGTATGTAATACGAAAAAGTGTAATAAATGAGTAAACACCAACTATTTTACTACTCGTTCTTATAAGTTGTTGAAGCCTGGAGGTCGTAATTAAAAGCTTATACGTTTTCCCCTATAAAAAAAAACTTGAAACCTCTAGAGAAATGAAGGTTTTCGATACTTTTTCTGCCACCAGGCGGCGCCTCGTAGGCGTCAGGTCTAGATAGTACAAAGTCAGAAAACCCTCGAGGGTTTTCGATACTTTTTCTGCCACCAGGCGGCGCCTCGTCTTATCAGCTAATCAGCTGTCAGATAGTACAAAGTCAGAAAACTCTCATTAACAAGTGGTCTAAACTGCAAAAAAAAATAACACACTAGGTGCAGAACACAATTATTTACAGTCGTATTTTTGTGTGTGAAACAGCAAATTTGTTTTTTTTTTTCATTTCTTCAATTTATTTATACGACGAATTCAATGTTTATTTTTGTTTTTTTGTAAATTAATAAAAAAAATAAACAAAAAGCATAAACATAAACATTTATATACAGGCACGTACATTGCTTCTGGCTCCTCATTGGGATACCCTGTGTCGTGGCAACCAGAAACAGCGACATCACACACATGTAAACATCCAAGACCTGTGGATTTTTTCTTCATCCCCAGCCGGGGATCGAACCCGGGACCTCTCGCATGGTAGGCAGAGCCACAACCGCTTCGCCACAGAGCTCGTCGTTGTATGCTGAGAATCAGCAAATAAACAAATGGAATGAAATAAAAATCTAATACTATTTTTTATCAATCAATAAAACCAAAATAAAAAATCGTATTAACTATTTTATCTAAACACGTATCATAAACCCTCTTTACTGCACCCAAAAACCGCACGTTACGATCAGCATAATGTTATACTACTTGGTAAAAACTCATTTCTTATCCTAAAACCAATTTTCGACAAATTATGGCATTCAAATTTCTCCGCCCCTAGTTTGTCTGTGAAGTTGGTACTACTGAACAAGCTAAACAAGTGCAGAGCAATTATCAATGCCACAATGCCGGTCGAACATGCGGTTCCTGAACACATCAAAAAGAGCTTATGATATGTGTGTAGATAAACTAGTGTATGTAACTGGACATACTTTGGCATTATGTATCAGTCACATAAACTACTATTGCGAAATATTGTCACGTTGTTTTTTATTTTAGCAACAAATTGATATTTATTTTTTGAAGAATAACTCATTACTATCCGGTACAGCATGAATATTGAATGAAATGAATTCAATAACTGTAATTGCAATATTTGCCGAAATATATTTTCGGATAACGAATCTTTCAGTTTTGTATCTAATGACACGTCCCGATTTCTTTCAAATTCAAACAAGCGCTCTCTGATTGTTAATCAGCGCAAAAGATTGGTAAGCGAAATCCATCGAATCGGATTTTACGGGATCATTGCGATAGAAGTTTTTAGATTTCAAAGAAAGAGAATGGAGCTACTGCTAGAAACCTATTTACAATCCAAATCCTCCAATCCCTTAGGGCCGAAAGATAGAATGCGAGTTAGCACTCATCTTGAGTCACCTCGAAATTCTTCGACCTCTGTGGTTTGGCCGTCAAGGCGTTGCGAGAGGTCCCGGCTTCGAATTACGGTTTGTAATTATTTATTCCTGCTTATTAATTATCATAAGGAAATTATAATATTTGTATTAGTTAAGCACAAGCAAATTTTAAAAGAGATTTAAAAACTAATCTGTGGGCGTTTCTGCGCCCTTCTTCTCCCACAATGGTCCAATGTAGAGAAGTGTTGCAAAAAATTATGGTTGCTAAGTATATGTAAATATCTACAGTAATAAAGACATTTGGAATTTGGAATTTGGTTGAGGAGGAAGAAAAAATCGCCAGATATTTACCATGTTGCCACAAAAAATATTAAACAGCGTCTAACCTCAAAACCTATCAATTTTATTTTTAAACAAGTGCTGAACAGTAGTTTATTTTTTTGTGGTAAGGACCTTAATGATTATAAGTTTGTGAACTCGTCGGTTTTTTTAGTCTCACGAAACAGGGTGTAATGTCAAAGAGCGCTGCATCGGGACCGTATTTTTGAGCCTCCGCATTCCGTCTGTCTGTCCGTCACCGGGTTCTATCTGATAAACAGTAACAGGCGTAGAATTGAAATTTTCATGGAATGTGTATTGCTGAAGAGTTACGTGGCCTAATGGGTTTCACGCTTGCTTCTTATACAGGAGATGCAGGTTCGATTCCTGACCATGTACCAATGAGATCATTATTTTTTCTTAAATGCCTCATACGGAGGTTTTAAAGGTGATGGAAAAACATCGTGAGGTAACCTTCATTACTCCATAGCTGCGGCGATGGGCTTGTCCCTGTCACACAAAATGGAGTTATGAATAACTGGCTCAAAGAGGGCACAAGTGCCTCTGCGACCCCGTATGGGAAAAGGCGTGACGCTATGTTATGTTATGTGTATTGCTGTTGCCGCTACAGAAAAACAACTGACGAGTTTCTATATCGCTGCCCTTGCGAATTACCAAATTATCGTTGTTCAAATATAATCGATAATTTCGCGTTATCTATGAATCGTGTCGGTATCAATTAGTTTGACGTCAGATGCGCTATCTGTTCAATCCTAGTACGGACTATAAACATTTTTTTTTATTATCCTTAAGTTGTCCTGTACGATGGTACGGAACTCATTATTAGGGTTCCGTACCCGAAGGGTGCCAAACGGGACCCTATTACTAAGCCTCCGCTGTCCGTCCGTCTGTCACCAGGCTGTATCTCATGGTCATGATAGTTAGACAGATGACATTTTCACAGATGATGTATTTCTGTTGCCGCTATAACAGCAAATACTAAAAAATAGAATAAAATTAATATTAATATATGTTGTATGGGAGCTTTAATTAATTCTTTCGATATCACATACAAACTTATGAATGCACCTGGTTACGTACATGGAGCGTAAAAGTAGCCGCACCAATAACTTTGTAAACAACATTTTGCTATGTAAAATCCAAACTATTCACTCCACACCATACCTACCATTGTACAGTGGTACGGAACCCTTCGTGCGCGATTTCGACCCGCACTTGACTCATTTTTATATTTCGGTTCTTATAGGCGAAGTGGTGGGTAAGATCCCTTTTGATCTTTTGATCTACATACTGCTTCAATAGCAATCTCTCCATTATGGCCAATAGCTTGCCAGGCACATTACGTTTTAGGTATATTTCCGCCATTGGAAATCCGAATTAACACGCTCAGCGCCAGTATATCTTTAATGATACACCATAGAGTGCCTTCTCACAGGCCAGTGTATACCTATAATTTTTAACTTCTCTTGAGAAGTTATTATAATAGGTCTGAAAATTGAAATAGGTAATTTTGTGTTTTCTTTACGTTTTAAGACCTGGAGAATCATTTGCAATCATTTTTAGAGTGATGTCTGTGTGTGTGTGTGTGTGTGTGTGTGTGTGTACGTACGTATGTACGTGATCAAAATTATGGAATTCGTTTTCTCAATAACTACTGGACCGAATCGCTTTGATGACCATATCAATCGATACGCCACGTCATGACTTAGATCTGAAAGGAGTCTAGAAAAAATCGGTCCAGCGGTTCGTTTTTTATTTGTAAAAAACTGACTTTTTTGAACACGCAACGTTAATTTTGTATGTAATTCCAAGTATTGAGGGGTAGATGTGGGTTTTTGAGGGTGCTGGTTTCGAATCTTTCATCAGTTTTTTAAAATTCAAAATGGCGGACCCACTATGACGTCATCTTTTTCGTGAAAATTCTTTAAATTCGATAAAATTTATTAATTATTGTGTAATGTTAAAAAATTGTTTTTTTTTTTAATTTTTAACTTCAATTGAAAGTTGTTATGATCAGTTAGGAAATGGGAATAGTTACTTTCGTAATTTCTTAAGCATTATGATGATAGTGGAAGGAAAGTGAGGAAGGTTGGTGGGATTATGTAAAAAAACGATTGAAAATTTCTAGCAAGCTGATTATACAGGACACGTTTTATATTTAATTGATTCGTTTATTATAATTTCTTTCGAATCGTTTAATAATTGTATGATTCAAATTGTTCTGAGTCATTATAAATTTCAAGCTGATAAAAGTAAGCTAATAAAAGGATGGATTCGTAGAGTTGAAATAGATATTCATCAGAATGCCTATGCATTTGTTTAATCTAGATAGATAGTGCTATATAGTAATTATATGAGAATTAATTGAGTGGGAATTTTAGGTGTAGATAAGGAAATACGTGAAGCGTTCATCGCATTAAGGACAGGTAGGGATCGGAGAGGTGGGATAGGTAGGAACGTCGCTAGATATTCCAGTAATAATTCTCAAATGATTTTCTAGGTATCGAAACATTAAAAAAAAGAATTCTTCTCAAGAGAAGTTGCTTGTACGGTACTTGCTGCCGAACCGATTTTTTAGTATTTTTTTTAAGAAAAACTCCATTTTTTCTTTATTTTTTTAAGATATTTACACCCTAAAAACACAGGCTCATTCTCCAGGGCCAATGCTTTTGAACGCGCTACTAAAATGTATGAAACGGTGTATATTGTGTGATACACCGGCCTCCGAAGTCGGGCAGTGTGGTGTATCATTAAGGATACACTGGCCTGTGACAAAGCACTCTATGGTGTATCATTAAAGATACACTGGCGCTGAGCGTGTTAAAGATAGCTAGATAGATCAAACGGGGTAAGATTAGGCGAATTTTGAGGGAGTGAGGGTAGACCCATGTATAGGTATCTTCAAAACCAGACATGTATTAGTATAAATTAAATCCCCCGTTCATTTTAATTATACAATATAATAATAATAGTAGTTTATGTGACTGCTACATAATGGAGGGCATTAATACTCGAATATTACTCGAGAGTTTTAATGCCTAATTATGTACAGTTATTATACACTAGTTTATCTACACACATATCATAAGCTCTCATTGATGTGTACAGGAACCGCATGTTTGACCGGCATTGTGGCTCTGCAGTTGTTTAGCTTGTTCTGTAGCACAAACTTCGGGCGTCGGCGTTCGAAATTTGAATGTCAGTACCAACTTCACAGACAAACTGGGGGCGGCATGCAGGCGGGCGTCGGCGTTCGAAATTTGAATGTCATAATGTGTAGAAAAATTACACATTATGGTCATAATGTGTAGTTTTTCAGATAAGAAATGAGTTTTTACCAAGTAGTTTAACATTATGCTGATCGTAACGTGCGGTTTTTGTACGCAGTAAAGAGGGTTTATGATACGTGTGTAGATAAAAATAATAATACCTTGGACACCATTTACGCACATTGATCTAGCCCCAAACTAGGATACCCTGTATCTTGGGTACTAGACTACGATACTGATACTTATATAGATAAATATAATACTTAGATAGATAAACAACCATGACTAGGGTACAAACATCCGTTCTCATCAAACAAATATTTTCCCCCACCGGGACTCGAACCCGGGACCCTTGGCTTCGTAGGCAGCGTCACTGCCGACTCGGCCATTCGGGTCGGCTGAATTATAATTATAAAGGAATATGATGAAATTAAGTAAGTTAAGTAACACAAAGAGCGATAGAGCGTTCCATGTTGGATATCTCTTTCGTTGACCGTGTGCCAAACGTCGAAATTCGACGGAAAAGTCAAAGTCAAAGTCAAAGTACTTTATTACTGTAGATATTTACATCTACTTAGCAAACATCATTTTTTGGCTCTACTCTACATTGGACCACTGTGGGAGAAGAAGGGCGTAGAAACTCCCACAGATTGATTTTTAGATCTCTTTTAAAAATAGGTTGTGCTTAACTAATACAAATATGAAAAAAATAATTGTTATGATTAATAAGCAGGAATAAATAATTACAAAATTATAAACAGCAGGGTCTGTGTTGAGCCAGATTAACCCCATACAGTCCTGGCATTTAAGTAATCTTGAACATTGTAACATCCATTTTTCGACAAAGTCGCTTTAACATGCTTTTTAAATTGCTCAAATGGCAATTTCAAACTAAGGTCGCAGATGTAGACGCATGATGAGATTGAAGTGGACATGGGCAGGACACTTGGCTAGACGGGAAGACGGACTGTGGACCAAAGCAGTCACAGACTGGTGGCCACGGGGAGTGACAAGGCCCGTGGGCAGACCGACGGTATCGCCGACGATATCATCAATCTTTAGAGAAGAGGCCTATGCCCAGCAGTGCGTCGATGTGGGCTGAATGTGGTGATGATGATGATGATCAGGAAATTTATTTTATTTATCTACACATTTATCATAAACTCTTTACTCTGATTTAACCGATGTACTAGAGAGGTAAAGATTACCCTTTTCAAGGCATTTTGCCAATCTTTGTATACGTGTGGCCTATGGGTTAGTTATACGCAGCGGGCCCTCGGCGCCCTCCGAGTACAATATAATAATGTTTTCGGGATGTTGTTGGGGTTGCCGCGATACTGCAGTGCGTCGGGAATGTTCGCGAACCAGGGTTGACGGTTTCGCTGTAATTATTCGAAATCGTGTGGCTTCTTTAATGCGCAGAACCCGCGACAGTCCCAGCGGCATGCTGATGGTGTTAAGTGCCAGGATGGACAGCCCGTTTTTGAGGCACCATTGTATGGTACACATAAAATAAAATATAATTATAATTAAAATAATTTAAGTGTCAATAGTAATAATGTAATGTATATATGGATATTAATGTGAAATAAAGTAATAATAATAATAATAATAATTTACTGCGCCCCAAAACCGCACGTTACGACCATCATCATGATAAGAAATAAGAAAAAAATTACACAAGCCGAAAAAGACGCCCAATACCTTAGTTGGTTTACAAAAACCGAGGAGAACATGTCGGAACTAAGTGGAACTTTAATCATCCTGGGTGACCTAAATCTGAACAGTGCGTCAGTGTCTGTTACGAATTATTATTGTTTTTTTCTCAGTGCTTGTAGTCTGTATGAGACGAATGAGGTGAGGAATGCTCACGGTGGCGTGCTTGATGTGGTGCTGCTGCCGGAGACCGTCCGTGGCGTAACTGTGCGCACCTCCGTGTCAGGCAGCATGGTGCCACGCACTGACGCCTACCACCCGCCTCTCGACGTCATTGTGCCGCTGTTGAAAGCGCAAGACGCGGATGGACGATCCGGCCGTCTGGATCCCAGCAACATTCGCGGCCACAATGACTGGAACTTTGCCAAAGGCAACCACACAGTCCTGTATGAGCTCATGTGTAGCGTATCGTGGGACGATGTTGTCGTAGCTCGCGATGTGGAGACGGCAGTTGGCCGCTTTTACGATGCCATTTACGGGGTTTTGAATAAATCGATCCCCAAGAAGAACAGGCCTAACCAACCTTCCAGGCGGTATCCAGTGTGGTTTACTGGTGATATTATTAGGGATCTTGCCACTAAGGCAAAGCTCCATCGTAAATGGAAATCGTCGGAGAGGCCAGCTGACTACTCAGCATTCAGTGAGCTGAGAGCCAACATAAAGTCCCGCGTAGCTACAGCATACACGAACCATATGCTAAATATTGAAGGTAATATTAGATCTAACCCGCGTGCGTTTTGGAAACATGTGAGTGGCCTCAGATCAAAGGGTGGTTTTGAATCTCGGGTCACGCATCAGGGGCAAGAGTGTGTCGGAGAGGAAGCAGCCGCCGCTTTTGCAGACTACTTCTCTGACGTTTTCCTCACCGACGTTCCGGCGCTTGCACCGGACCTGGTAAACAGTTCCGATGCCTCGCGCACGGCTAACTACGTCCAAATTTCACATGTTTCCCATAGGGATGTAGAGCAGGGACTGAGGCAGCTTAGGCCAAGGAGCGCAATTGGACCGGACAACGTCCCTCCTTACTTTTTAAAGGCCTACAGTAATCAGCTAGTTATACCGTTGGGTCACATCTTCAACTTAGCTCTCGAGCAAGGGAAGTACCCTACCAGCTGGAAGCTCTCTCGAGTCAGTCCTATGCCCAAGTCTAGTGACACTGCCTCTGTAAATCAATATCGACCGATTGCGATCCTGAATTCATTGGCAAAATTGTTCGAGTCAATCATATACGGTAAAATCTGGCCCCAGATTGCGCCGTTTTTATGTGACTCGCAACACGGATTCAGGAGTCGTCGCTCAGTAACCACCAACTTACTGACGTTAGTCGAGTTGGTCTCAGAGAGCATGGATCGGGGATGTCAGGTGGACGTCGCCTATCTGGACTTCCGCAAGGCGTTCGATAGAGTCGATAACGACGTCCTAATGAAGAAATTGTGTGCCATTGGATTTGCCCCACGGCTGTTGGTTCTCTTCGCTGACTACCTGAAGAACCGCCAACAATACGTGCGACATGGCTGTTATGAGTCCCAGCCGTACCGCACACGGTCAGGTGTTAGCCAAGGCTCGATCCTTGGTCCGTTGTTATTTATCATCATGATAAATGACCTGGAATCTGAACTGAAACACGCCAATTGCCTTTTGTACGCGGACGATCTGAAACTGGTACTTCCCGTGAAGTCAGTGAATGATTGTAGGCTACTACAGGAAGATTTAGACGCAGTTCATAGTTGGAGTGTGAACAACAAGCTTCTATTCAATACTGAAAAGTGCTGTATAATGTCCTTCACGCGCTCTCCACGGCCTATTAGCGCGACGTATACACTCGGCACTGAGTCTCTGACTCGAGTGTATTCGATGAAGGACCTCGGTGTTACGTTCGACCCTAAACTTACATTCCATGAACATGTGAGCACTTTAGCCAAGGAATGCTTCAGAAGATTAGGGTTTGTGATACGGAATAGTAAGGGATTCCATAACTTGGGTGTGGTCCAGCTTCTATACACGGCCCTAGTGAGAACCAAACTTGAATCTAGCTCGGTTGTTTGGAATCCGCACGAAAGCTCATACGTCCTTATGCTCGAGAAGGTACACAAAGCTTTTCTTAGATACCTATATAAGAGGAAATTTGGATACTACCCTTACCTTTATCCATCCGATTTTATTTTAGGTATGCTTGGATTTAACTCACTAGAGGTGAGACGTAACACCGAACAGCTTCTGACTGTGTGTCGATTATTGCGAGGCGACAGTGACTGCGCAGCGCTTGTCAGTGCCGTATGCGCGCTTTACGTGCCTGACAACTACCTACGCGCTCGAAGGCACCAGCTGCTAGCGGGCGGCTCGCACCGCACGGTTGCGCGCCTGCAGTCTCCGCTGGTCCGGGCACGGAATAGCCTCAATGCACTGTTGGCCGCAGCACCATTGAATGATCTGTTTGGTGATGCATGGAGGGATATTGTGCGAGAATGTGGAAGGTTCTGTGAGAAGATTGCATGATAGTGTAGTCTTGTAATTATTTTCTCGAATGTTTATGGATATAATGATAATATGGTAACTGCATTTATACGATTGAATTTAACTTATTATATTTGACATAATTATGGTAAATTAATTTGTAATAATTGAATTGTATTGTATTTTCTAATTTTGTATATTTGTGTCGACTTGGCTTTGCTGTAATGGCACAAATAGATTATGTAAATAAATAAATAAATAAATAAATAAATAAATCATCTTATCTTATATAATTTATCAATTTTTGACAAATTTAATCATTCAAATTTCGAACGCCGACACCCGCCTGCGTATCGCCCCTAGTTTGTCTGAGAAGTTGGTACTAATGAACAAGCTAAATAGTGCAGATCAATTATCAATGCCACCACGCCGGTCGAACGTGTGGTTCCTGAACACATCAAAGAGAGCTTATGATATGTGTGTAGATAAACTAGTGTATGTAACTGTAAATAATTAGGCATTAAAACTCTCGAGGGATAATATTTCATACCAGTCACATAAACTACTATTGTTTATTATTTATTAAAGATAAGTTTGGTAAATTTTCCTATCAGGCCTTGGTTTGCTGGAAGAAATTTCTTTTTAGAGATAAGCTCGCCTTTATGCATATGTTTTCCACAAATATAACTTGTACCGGAGCTAAATGAAAACGCGTTGTTTAACTCGGGAATACGTTCTCTAATTGAAAACGGGTTTACATTGGAACAAATACAAACATACAAAACAAGTTATCTAATTTCGGTTTTGCCAAAGTAATGGATTGGTCCGAAGTTAATTAGCAGTAGTTTGAATTTCAGCTTCGTGCGGACAAAACTCCGCTCTACCGAATTATCATACCTTCATATGACGACCTCTGTGACGCTGTGGTTGTGGCTCTGCCTACCATGCGAGAGGGCCCGGGTTCGATCCCCGGCTGGGGATAAAGAAAAAAAAACCCCAGGTCTTGGAGGTTTGTTTTGTGCGATGTCGCTGTTTTTGGTTCACGTGACACATCCAAGTGTGGGGCCAAAAGCAATTATTGTGCCTGTATACAGTCCCAATACTCAACGTCAAGCGGGTACCAGGTGATGTATCTCCTCATGTTATTTAAAAAATTCTTGAACGCAAAGTGAATTGGGGTGGCATTGTATTAAATTTCAACTGATTTATAATACTACTTTTACTCATATTTTTTTTTATTTTTGATAAATAAGTAACTATTGATATACCTTTTCAAAACAGCCGAAGGTCGCACGATATATATTTTTAAATTGACTTACAAAAGTTTCTCAAATCACGACACAACCAAACTACGTATTTTTTATCAATCTGACGAAATATTCTGCTCTATCTGTGATTGCTATCAATATTTTTGGTTATTTACGATCATGTTGGTAAAAAAATCGTAAGAGAATTGCTATTTTTCTTGTCACAGTAACTAAATATGCAATAAGGGACGACGATTTTTGAAAATTTTGAAATGTGTATTTTTTTGAACCGATTGACTGAGATTTTTAATTTTACTAGACACTGTTAAGCCGCTGCATAGTATATAGGCTGGGCTTTTATTTGGTTCCCGCTTGACGTTGAGCTTCGGGACACCTTGTATAAATGTTTATGTTTATATGTATATCTCCTTAGCTGCTGCGATGGACTAACCCACTGTAGCGAAAGCAATCAAGCAATCTTCTCACGCACCCATTCTGGGGCGTGGGGAGTCAGGGTCAGATCATCGGATCTCTTCCTGAGGAAGCGCCTCTGTCCACTCCTATGGACAGGTCGTCGGGGGGCCCTCGCGGGCTGTGGAGATCTTCTCACTTGGGGTGTTCCATTGGATGATCGCCGGCTAGGCAACCAGGTCGCGTGGCAGGCGGCGGCGCCGGGCGGGCGCGCGTGGTACGGCGCCATGTCGCGGATATGCGGATGTTGTGAGGTATCCGCACGCGCGAACATGCCCTTCGCCAGCCTCTGGACAAACTGGTCCACTGTTTCCCATCTGAGGTCCCTCTGGATCGTCGCATTCCTCACGTAGCGGGGGGCGTCGACGATGGTACGCAAAGAGAGGTTCTCTTGGGCGCGGAGTCTCCGTTTGTTCGTCTCCGAGCACAGGGCGTACCATGCCGGGGCCGCGTAGGTGAGGCGGGATCTCACGTAGCACTTGTAGATCCCGAGCTTCGCCCTCAGAGGGAGGCTGGAGTCGAGAAGTGGACGCAGCTTGGCGCGTGCCACCTTGACCTGGTTGACGACGTTGTCGACATGTTGCTTCATGGTGAGCCGGCGATCGATGGTCACTCCCAGGTACTTCACCTGCGGAGACCACACGATGTCCTTTCCTTGGAGCTGGAGTGGTGGTGGAAGGGGGGACTGGCCTGTGATGAGCGCCTGCGTCTTCCCAACGTTGACGGACAACCCCCACTTCGCGATGTAGCGAAAGGTGAGTGACAGAGCGTTATAAAGCGCATAGCTCTGTCCCACTTTTTCCTTCGTGAACACCCCCCCCCGCGAGGTCGGCATGCTACGGGTGCATATGTCATATGGAAGTAGAAACAATGACACACTTTCGCCCTAATGAATGTCATAATGATTAAGAGGTGGGGTCAAGCGCAGGAAATGAATAGGTTAAAAGAAAAACGTTCCATCATTAGTGTTAGTGTGTCATCCGCATATACCGCATAACCGCAGGGTGTTATAGATAGCTGGTTAGTAGAGACTAACCCCCAGTTTTATAGATAGCTGGTTAGTAGAGACTAACCCCCAGTTTCTGAAAGAGTGGTCAAATGTAACAAGCGGTTAATCGATCATTTATTCAAAATAGCGGCATGTGTTTACTCTTTTATTTTTCTCCATTTATGAGTGCATTTTTGTTGCCTACTGACAACAAAACATTTCAGTTTTAAATTTTTTAATGCGGTTTCGAAGACTTGTTTTGCATGGTGATAAAGCGAGATAGATATTCGGGGCTTAAAACCAACCTCCAATAGTACAGAGACAAAAACAGCCAAGAACAAAGAATAACAAGAAGCCTATACTTATAATGGGCTAACCATCGGCACTTACAGAATCAGGGACCCACAAAACACGAGGTTCCGTAGAAAAGTACATCTCAAGTTAGAGGGCAACGAAATCCAATATTCCTTTGCTTTGAAAGATCATTCAAAGGGCGTTGAGTTGAGATACACGAGATACACTTTGCCTTTCCCGCAACAAAGATATTGCAAATATTTTTCTGTTTACTAATAAAGTCTGTTGTGGCAACATTATCCGCGATACGATCTATGTCGGCATATTTGTTCAGAAGGGTGTGGTATAGAGTGGTGGGAAAAGAAATAAGTTATGCTACCTTTAATCTTCATCATTAATATAGTCCTAAACCTTTTTGCGGTTCTGGGTTAGTTACGCTCTCTCTTTCGTAAAAGTTATTGTATTTATATTATTATATGTAAAGTTTATGTAGTATATATCGGTAATTATTTTGTATTTCCTATCTGTATTTTATAGTTATTTAATTTATTCCTGGGCATTTTATTTATAGTATTTATTGCGCACTGCCTACCCTTTTATGATACCAATTCCTATAAAACCTTGGTTTGCTGGGAGAAATATATTTTTAGAGATAAGCTCGCCTTTGTACATGCATTTTCTTGTTCTGTTTTTTTTTAAATATTTGTGTGCAATTAAGAATTATGAATGATTAATTACGCCTTCTTTGGGAGAATCGCTGAAAGAACGCTGATTGAGGAAGTGGCGAGGCTGTGTCCAACATATTTACGGCTTTGTGAGACCGGCAGAACGTGTACCAGCAGGAGGAAGCTCCTGCTGGTACACGGAGTGGACGGTTTGGAGAGCGCTCGAGGATGTCGCCACAACGAAGGATAACCTACAGAAATGGGGGATGATAACCAAATTCTCGAGGTCCCTGTCCAAGTGCAGGATTGAGCAAACAACGGACCATCCATAAGCTTCCCTGGACCGTCCCAAATGTCACGAGGAGGATCTTGTACTCGTACAAGCATCGGATAGCAATGGCTATTTTTTGTATAAATGTAATATAAAATTTACTCAAACAAAGCAAGTAATGTGCTCATTATTTTGACAACCTTCTTTGAGCAAAGTCGACATTGCCGCGTTACTTGGAGGAGCCAGAAAAGGTGCCGACAATTTCCTGTCAAAATCCATTACTGTCGTGTTTAAGCGATCGGCCATTTTCTCTCAAATTCCATGATTGTCGAGCTTTGTTTCGAAAATAAAAAAAAAGGTAGCGCAAAAAGGCTTTATTCAGAATTTAGTTATATGTGACAAAAAAAAGAGCGGGAGATCTTCTTGCCACTAAAAAAGGTATTGCAAAATGGCTTTATTCAGAATTTGGTTATGTGTGACAAAAAAAAAACTCACTCTAAATTTTATAATAAGCTGGTTTAATATAATTACTCGTATTATTTGAGTAAAGTATTATACAAGCCTTGGTCCGCAATGACTGCCCTGCTGGCCACACTATGAAGGCCTCGAAATTAGCTTAGCTTCGCTCTCGGCCTATAAGCTTGGTTACCATTGCAGCCTTTGATGGACAAGCTGGAATAAATGCCTTGACCTTGACGAAGCTTTTATAGCGCGGAAAGCTGCAAAGCTGATCGCGCTGTGTAGGCCTTGAGCTGCACTGTGCTGCGCTTTCGGCCACCAACAGTGCGACCAGCAACGCAGTCATTACAGACCGCGACAGTAATGTACTATTCATTTATTGTTTTACGCTTCCAAACGAAAAGATGAAGTTTTCACCAGTCTTTACTTAATAAAAACATATCTGAGCGAGTGTTATATCCATTTAATTGAAATTATGCATAATTTGGTTTAAATGACGAATTCACGGTCAGATCACGTAATTAATTATAAAATTACTCTCGGAATCGTTAACTCAATCGGGATTGGTCCTTTATTGTCCAAAATTCTCAATCTTGTCCGGGATTATCCACAGCACTTAATTCCTTGGACGTGATCAAAGAAAAAATATATTCGATGAGTATCATAGGCCCGGATTAACATCCGAAAACTCAAAGTTTGACTCCAAGTTATACTGTTACTGTCTCTCGCTATCGAAATGGCAGCGATAGTATGACATTTAAGCGGAGCTTCATTTGAGCAGGCGATAGTCCAGAAGTTGTTGAAATGGGAACTTGTCATTATAAATCTTGTCATAAATAGGGAGTGGTCGAAAGGGACCTAAAGGTATCTGATACTCCGGGCCTCCATTTTTGCTTTCCGATCGAATTCATGATTGAGAGATGAGTCTATCCATTTTGGTCAGTTGGTACTTAGCTCGGATGAAGTGTAGGTTTCACGTCAGGGAGCTGGTGTGGGGGGCTAATCTGTTGTTACGGAAATAGCGCGGCATTCAAATAGGTGTACGGACTTCCAAGCCAACTTTCCTTGCAATTCCTACTTTAGATTGTTTGTTTATATGTTACAAAACATCCTGGCGTGCCAACTACGAGTATTTCAAATTTAGTAGGATTTTTATTTGTCTCAGCTAGCTCTCGTTTTTATTATTGTCCTTATGGCAAAAAATTCAATCTGTTAGTTTATCTTCCCTAACAATTAAGTTCGATCGGCGATACGTATGTTCCTTGCCCATTTGCAAGTGATGATGATGAAGCCATACAGAGTATTCCAATAAAAATAGGTTAATATAATAGTAGTTTATGTGACTGCTACATAATGCCTAATTATGTACAGTTATATACACTAGTTTATCTACACACATATCATAAGCTCTCTTTGATGTGTTCAGGAACCGCATGTTTGACCGGCATTGTGGCTCTGCAGTTGTTTAGCTTGTTCTGTATTACCAACTACACGCAGGCGGGCGTCGGCGTTCGAAATTTGAATGTCAGTACCAACTTCACAGGCAAACTAGGGGCGGCAAGCAGGCGGGCGTCGGCGTTCGAAGTTTGAATGTCATAATATGTAGAAAAATTACACATTATGGTCATAATGAGTAATTTTTCAGATAAGAAATTAGTTTTTACCAAGTAGTTTAACATTATGCTAATCGTAACGTACGGTTTTTGTACGCAGTAAAGAGGGTTTATGATACTTGTGTAGAAAAAATAAATTGCAAAGGGATTAAACAATACCCGTTGGTTTTAAGGGTTCCGTGAGTACCTTAAAAGGAAAAAAGGAAACCTTTTACTTAAGAACGCGTGGAGATATAATACTGAGATTAATATCGATTTTATTAAAGTCTGAAGTTTCTTGAGGCTGTGAAGACATCAAACTTATAGGTTGACGCAGTTTATGACACAATTTGCTGAAATAGCTTGGTATTCGCAAGGGAATCAAAACCTATAGGGTACTTCCCATTGACCTCGAGACATACAAATTGGCACGAAGCAATGTCTTATAGCGCAAGTAGGGAAATATCCGAAAAATCTAAATCTGTCTGTCTGTCCGTTAGTACAAGACCCTTTTTCTCAGCACCGCGTCTGCACGCAGGTCTGTTACCGATAGAATCTTGAATTTGTAGAAAAAAAACTGATAGGTCAACGCAATCAAAAGATACCGCCATTTATGGGATTTAGGGAATCAAAACCCATAAGCCTAGGGGACTCCCCGTTGACCTAAAGTCGTGTAATTAGTTATACAGCACAAATAAAGTTTGCCCTTGAACTTATAAGTTTTCTGAGTATGTTAATTGCAGTACAATAAGGAAATTATGAAAAATTATGAAAATAAAGGAAAATGCGATTTGTGTGGAACCCTCAGGCGCAAGTCCGACTCGCATTTGTCCTTTTTTAATTTATGCATAGTTTGTTAACATTGGCAGAAGCTGTTGCATGAATTCTGTATGTTTCCATGTGTGTAGCCCATTTAATTTCCCCGAGGGGCGCTTTACTCGAGTTGCCTTACTCCACCACGCTGGCTCAGAGCAGCAAGGAATAAAACACTTATTGAACAAAATACTTTAGTACATATCGATTTGCCTGTTCAAATAGTAGAATTGATGAACAAGCGATTTTTATACGTTTTTTATAAGTTCGCGTCGCACACCACAGAAATGGAATGTTGAAAAAGAAGGCATCGTAGGAAATTAGGCACAATGGTAAATACATATTCCTAGTTAAGCAAAAAAAGTTGTTATGCCAGAATTTTTTGTATGAAACAATCAAAATTTGACATTTAAAATTAAGTGGACATGGAAGGTTGCTTATTAAAGCATGTTGTGGTAAATAATTAATTTTGAATACATTAAATACTTACAAATGTATTTCCCAACTTCTGAGCAAAAATTGGAACTTCGCCGCTTGATTTTGGGTTCTCAGTTGGAAAAATTCTATTCCTAACCCGCTCGAAAAGGCTTTTTACGAACCTCGCTACGACCTCGCCTTCGGCTCGTGCCGTCAACTTCTCGGTTCGTAAAAAGCCTTTGCGAACTCGTGGGAAATGTACTATTTCTCTCGTATCTCCTAAACAAATCAAAGGTAATTTTTCATTGTAATTACCTAATATCTCGATTAGTTAAAATATATGATCCAATATATCGTTGTTGATGATAATAGCATCAAGAGTTGGTAGTATAAAGATATGACGCCCATTAACTAACACCGTCCCCTAATTGCATTGGTGATATTTTTATTACGGCCCGTATATTTTCTACAGGTGTTTGTATTGCCAACTTACCTACGGCAACAAATATGTCACCAAAATATTTTTTTCCTACCCAAAATGGGTAAATGCTACCCTAACTGGGAAAATCATCACCAAAAGTTGCATAAAATATCAGGGCAAAATGCTGCGGTAGCTTAGGTGAAGGGTAAAGGGGGTGAGCGAAGCGAAGCCCCCGTATCCTTCGTGTTGGGTTGAACATGTAAGAACAACAAAAAAAATTAAATCATAATCTTATGTACACAAAACATAAGAAGAAGTTTGGTGATCATTTATCCAAACACAGTTTGGTGAACGTTTACTATTTCTGGCGGTCGTTTCAAATTTAGTGGTAGTAAAATAGGTGCGTTTTTGGTGATCGTTTAAACATAAGCCCTTACCTACACCGTGAAAAAATTCAATATTTTTTGTAGTAACAAGTAACACAATGGTGTCTTGGCGCTTAAGGGAGCTGCCACCTCTCCCTCTAGCATAGGGTAAGGTGGGCTGAGAGGATCAGAGGAGAATGCTCACTCAAACGCCAAGAAACCAAGGGAACCTGTCCACGGCAGTCAATTCAATCCTTAATTAATGAGTCAAACTTAGGATATTTTGCCAATGTGTCGTATTTTTACAGAATTCAACTATAATAAACTGTATTAGGGCAGGTTATTTCGAGTATACCTAAAAATGTGGTTTTGGGTTGTCTCTCGTTAGCACTACCGAGGAGAAACGTGCATGGCGCTGTGGTATCCGAATATTAACCTAAGGAGTTAAGCAACTATTCCTCAAACACAACATTCAGTATCCATAAATATCTTTTCACAGCCTCCAGCAACAGGTGCAAGTAAAAAACACAATTAAACAAACTCCACCGCAATCAAACCCGCCGAAATTCCAAAAACAGGAAACTCAAACCAATTAGTTGATTAACTCAAATTTACATCTACCTTACCTCGCAATCCGGTTCAATTAAAAATAAAACACTTCTTCAAAACACATCATCACACACGGGCACTTAAATTAGGAAAAATGGGCGTGGGTTGTTTTGTGGGTTGTTGTGTAGAGTGGAGTGAGACGCCGTGCGGGCGGTCGGAGCGCTGACGCGTGAATGGGCGACGGTTGGGGGTACGCCGGCCCTTATACGGCGCCGGGTCCGTGGGCGGATGCAGTTAGAGCTGCTAAGTTCGCCGGGATTAACCCACGCTATTTTGGGAAAGCTGTAGGAGGTAAGAAAAATGAATGTTGGAGCGGCATGCACCCACGTTCAGTCACTTTTGCGGTATTTCTGATTTTGCATACTTTCTGGGCTGGCCTTAGCGGGTGACCAAAAAGCGTTATTTGTTTTTAGCAACGCAAACCTACTCTGAACGCCGAAAATGTGACCCAGACGTAAATTAAATCATAAGAGGCAACAAAAGTAGCGGTAGTAGATAATAAAAAGTTTGAGTGTGGGAATTGTCTCTTTTTAGAGATAAGCTCGCCGTGTTCATTTGTTTGTACTCATTAATTACCGTGCAATAAAGTATATTAATTGTGTAAAATAGAAGAAACATACTGTGACAATTTGCTATTTAATCATAATCGTAATAAAGATACCTAACCGTAACTACATAGACAACTCTTCACTGGAGTCACATTGTTTCATATAAGGTTTGGGCAATTACGGAATCTAAAACTAGAAAAAGCATCACATATATAAAAAATATACATCTACCAGGGTTATTGTTTTACTCCCCAGCCGGTGTACGATACCACTCGGTTTTGAGGTAAATCTCGTTGCAGCACAGGGGTGGTCAAGCAGCTCTAACTAGATCTGCACACCAGCCGTCCCTGTCGCTCTGTCCTCGTGGGCTGTCAACAAATGTTATTAGGCGCCATCTGCTTTTCCCGACGGCCGCGCTAGCCGCGAAAAACTTTCAACATTTTCGCGCGATTTTTGGTCACTTTCAGACATTTTGATTTCATTGCTATGGCGATAGGCTAGCCCCATTCGGGTTATAGATGTTTATTTGTTTGTGAAGTCGCTGTTTCTAGTACCCACGACACTGTGTATCTTATAGCTTATGTTTAACTGTGCATCAATTTGACTAGAAAGTTACATCCAAATATTTGTTTTCATCCCAAATTTAGTAAATGTTTATGGCTAGTATTTAATCGCACATCAAAAATAATGATTTGCACAGCAAAAAAGGATCAACAAAAACCCTTTTTATGTTTTAAATTATTTATGTGTACTCAAGTTTATATTTGAAGTATTTTTTGTTGTTCTTGCAAGTTCAACCTAACACGAAGAATAAAGGGGGCTTCGCTTCGCTCACCAGGTGAAGGGTAAAGGGCCCTACACCTAAGCTACCGCAGCACTTTGTCGTGATATTTGCTGTGCAAATCAGTATATTTGATGTGCAGTTTAATATTTCCCAATGTTTATCACAATTGTACACCCTATCTTGTAATGGGGTCAACTCGCTTCTCTTCACTTCGCTTCATCTCCAGGTTGTGTTGTAAAAAAAACCTAACAAACCCAACATTAGTTTTCGGACAGAAAGTATCACAGGACCGTATAGCAACCGAAACGGTTCTGTGAAACTACATAGGGACACTACATTTATGTTTGGGAGTCCAAACGTAAAGAAAAGATAATATTTATTGTTTAATGAAACATAGATACTCGTTGGTTTGTTGTAATAAAACAGGCAAGTATATCACTATGATCTGCCGTAAGGCGTTCAAACGTTGGTTTTAAATTCGTATTGAAATAAAAATTACATAAAAGCAAGTGTACATAAAAGTAATGGAGGAGGAAGTAAAACATACCTCCGCGTTTTACCTTAAACCTAAGTAAAACAATGTCAAAGTCAAAGTCAAAGTTCTTTATTACTGTAGATATTTACATATACTCAGAAAACGTCATTTTTGCCTCTTCAATGGACCACTGTGGGAGAAGAAGGGCATAGAAACACCCACAGATTATTTTTTAGATCTCTTTTAAAAATTGCTTGTGCTTAAATAATACAAATATTAAAATATAAAATGTTATGATTAATAAGCAATAATAAATAATTACAAAATTATTAACAGCAAGGTCTGTGTTGAGCCAGATTAACCCCATACAGTCCCGTCGTTTAAGTAATCTTGAACATTGTAATATCCCTTTTTCGACAAAGTCGCGTTAACAGGCTTTTTAAATTGCTCAATGGCAATTTCAAAATCTCCAGAGGTATCCTATTGTAGTAGAGAATGCACTGACCCTTGAAAGAATTGCTAACCTTCGCGAGTCTAAACCGGGGCGCAAGTAGTCTGTGATTATTTCTTAGGTTAACATTACAGCTATCGCTAAGTTTGGAAAATGTTGTAAGATTCTTGCGTACATACATTATATTTTCGAAAATAAATTGACTAGCTACAGTTAGTATATGTTGTTAGTTGTTCTTTAAAAAGCTCTCTTAAGGAGTCTGTTCGTTTTAATTATAAATTCCTCGAATATGTAGATGTTGTTGCTCTTGCAGGGCATATGTTTTGGGACTCTACCTTATTTTTGACATATTTATCTACGAGTAAGATATTTTCTACCACATGTAAGCAATGAATAAAAGATTATGATCATGAATATGACTATGTCTTAAAGGTTTGGGACGCCATTATTTCTGGTTATCACCTAGTATACGGCTTCGGAGCCAACATACTAGCTGTCAGTATATGCGCTTCTCTCTAGGGCAGCGCTAAACGCGAAAAACTTTCAACATCTGCGCGCGGTTTTTGATCCGATTCCGATTTTTAGCAAGCCCCGATCATGAATACTTACGTATCGAATGAATAAGCAACTCTGTGCATGCTTAAGCGGGGCCTTTGTACATGTCTGCATGCACAAAGGCCCCGCTGAAGTGGGCCAGGTGCAGGCGCTACACCCCCTTAAAGAAGATAGAAGATAGATAGAAGTAAGCGACTTGAACTCAAATGTAAAATGTTATAATGGTTATTACGCGTGGGCGTTTATTGTGAACTGAAATCATTGTTCTCAATGACGATAATGAATGCTATCCATGGCCTTTGTATGTACACGCTATTTACTAAAATACAACAGTTAATGTGTTTCTGATTAATAAAATGACTGACGACCTGAATGGCCGAGTCGGCAGTGACCCTGCCTACGAAGCGAAGAGTCCCGGGTTCGAGTCCCGGTGGGGACTGTTTTTGATGAGAACGGATGTTTGTACCCTGGTCATGGTTGTTTATCTATCTAAGTATAATATTTATCTATATAAGTAAGTGTATCGTTGTCTAGTACCCAAGATACAAGGAATCCTAGTTCGGGGCTAGATCAATGTGTTTAAATAGTGTCAAAGGTATTATTATTATTTAATCTAGACTCGGTTTGTTTTTCAATATAATTGTGATGTTCTGTACGTTTTAAAGCTGTTGTTAAACATGTGAGAAAACCTTCATAATCTTCATAGCTGCCTCGATAAGCTTACCCCTGTTACGCAAATAAGAAAATTGGATAACTGGCTTAACAAAATCGCCGTATAGCGAAAGGCATGAGGCTGTGATGTTTGTAAAAGTTGGTCACAGTTTGACAGCTCTCGTCACGTCACATTTTCCAGTTTCGCGCGATTTTTGGTCGTAATCACATTCGTAAAAGTTGATCTCCGTCGTGAAATCGGGCGGAAAATCTTACATTAAGTTGAGTTTCTCGAGGGTCGACTTCGTTTGTATACTTTATCCGATGAAAGTATAACTTAACATTTATAAACAGGTACTGTATTTACAGTGATAGGTGATTTCGGTCTGTAGAGCAAACTTCGATTTTGAGTCATTAAAACCTAAAAAAATACACGTCAACAAACCTAATTTCATTCTAACTGTAAATGCACTGTGCTTACCTCTGGTCTCACACTAGGATTCGTTTGATTCAGAAACATTGACGTGACGGACTGACGACCTCTGTGGCGCTGCGGTAGTGGCTCTGCCTACAGGAGGTGCCGGGTTCGATCCCCGGCTGGGGATGATAAAAAAAACAGGTCTTGGATGTTTATATTGCGTTATGTCGCTGTTTCTGATTCCCACGCCACAGGGTATCCTAGTGTGGGGTAGGAAGCAATGTTTGTGCCTCTATATAAATGTTTTTATTTATGTTTATGTTTGAGACTAGGATAGTAAATATTGGATAGAAAATAAGAAAAGTATAACCTTTTACTGCTAATATTTGATGTAAAATTATCATTATTGATATGACCGAATGACAAAAATGAAGCATTCACTTCCAATAGGAAAAATCACAGGGGAAAGGCACTGTATGTATGCTTTTAACACAAAGAATTTCATTCTTCTGAGGTTTGTTTCTATAAAGACATTGTCAACAGCAACAAAGAGTTTCATTCGTTTGAGGTTGTATCTGGATATTGACAATCTGGTTGATGAAGGAGTGTTGGGCTAATGGCCAACTTGACTGTCAGACCTGTTAGGGCTTCTGACACAGCTTCACGACTACTTCTACCAAGTAGCGACAGTCGCTGGGAGTAGCTGGGACCTGCAGCTTAATGTTTCATTCGAAACACGGAAGCGTTCTAAACAAATGCCACATAGAAACGGACATCCATCTAGTTCCTGTCTCGGCCAGATGTTTCCGATGTGCAAATACTGCTAGGCCACGTACACTTCCCCTTTATATAACCTATCATATACTCTACTATAATCATAAGGAACATTGAAAGAATCGCCTTTCCTGTAAAACAATTTCTCTGCTTACGTTGGTTTGGTTTCTTGGGTGAAATCGATATATCACCTTTGTTATTTTCTAACTTGACCTTTGCTTGACAGATTCTGGCGATTTATTCATGTTGCGAACTTTCTTCTTTGTGTGTTGTCTAGATTGGTTATTATATTTCTTAAGTTTTACAAAATCGGGTAAGATGTACTCGCATTTGTAATGCGTAGAGACAGTTAGTCACCCGCTTGTGTGTGTGTCTCGCGGCACTAACCGTGCGCACAAACGATGTGCGTGTGCATTTACAGCTATTTAGATATTAGAGGACAATATTACACACATCGAACTAGGCCCATACTAAGCTCAACAAAGCTTTTGTTATGGGTACCAGACGACGATATATTTAATAGAGAAAAATACTTATGTAAATACATAGAAAACATCCAAGACCAAAAAAAAACAAATATCACAGAAATATTTGCTCTTACCGGGATTCGAACCCAGGACCATCAGCTCCGAAAGAAGGGCACTACCCGCTAGGCTAATCCAGCCGTCGCATAGTATATTGAAGTACATACCTACCTACATATATTGAAAACATCGTGAAGAATATTTTCCGACTTCTGAGCTAAAAATAGCACCTTCGCCGCTTGATTTTGGGTTCTCAGGCGTAAAAATGATATTCATAACTCGTTCGAACAGGTTTTTTACGAACCTCGCTGCGACACCCGCCTTCGACTCGTGCCGTAAACTTCTCGGTTCGTAAATATTAAATTAAATTAATAATATAAGCCTTTGCGAACTCGTGGGAAATGTACTATTTCCATTTTCAAATCTTGTTTAGAACAACAATAGTAGGTTGTACAAAAAGGGCATAAAACAAGCCATTTGATCCAAGACTTGGTATCCAACCGAGCCGTAGGCGAGAAAACAACAAGTTTTGCAAAGAAAACAAATAAATAAAAGTCAATAACAAGTCTCTTTCCCGCCACTGTATTTTTTTTTCAATTTTCTGCGTGTCATTTTTAGCTTTGGTCGTACGCGATACTGCCCGAGTCATACTTGGATTTTTTAATGTTTTTGTTAATTATACTTGTTTTTATTAGTTTTTTTTTACACCCAAGTATGGCTCAATCAAAAGCGGGAATTAGTGTTCTAGATGTTTTCCTCGAATATAAACCTATTTGCAATTGCAGGGACATTTATACGAAGTTAGATATATTTTTCTGGTTCCTGACGACACAGGTTATCCTAGTGTGGGGCCAGAAGCAATACATTTGCCTCCATTTACGACCCGAATGGCCGAGTCGGCAGTGACCATGCCTACGAAGCAAAGGGTCTCGGGTACGAGTCCCGGTGGGGGCAAATATTTGTTTGATGAGAACGGATGTTTGTACCCTAGTCATGGTTGTTTATCTATCTTAGCATAATATTTATCTATATAAGTATGTGCATCGTTGTCTCGTACCCAAGATACAGGGAATCCTAGTTTGGGGCTAGATCAATGTGTGTAAATAGTGTCCAATTTGTTCCATTAATTTCTACCATTAATTGTATCAAAAGGATTCGTCAAAGGCCAAATATATTGAAATTTCAAGTGGACTGTCGTTGTAGTTGTGGCTCTGCCTACCATGCAAGAGGTCCCAGGTTCGATCCCCGTTAGGGGGTAAAAAAAACCTCAGGTCTTGAATGTTTCTATGTGTGTGACGTCTCTGTTTCTGGTTCCCATGACACAGGGTAACCTAGTTTGGGGCCAAGAAGCAATGTATGTGCCGGTATCTAAATGTTTATGTTTATATAGTCGTTGTCATGCCAGCGGAATTGGGTCCTCGTAAACACGTCGGCAGGGGGGTAGACACGCCCGACAATGGATTCATATATGAAATGTGATTGATGCTCATGTGCCAGGAACGTGACGGCGGGACGTGATACTTTGTTGCTAATATACTGATACAAATCATAAGCACAGTAAAGGGCTATCCTTTACAACTAAAAGGTACTTCTAGAAAAGAGAAAGAAACGACTTTACAATATAGAATCGGAAGCTGAACGAAAAGTACGTCTTAGCTCAAGAAGAAAAGACCTCGAACAGAAATTATGTCCTCGCCTCAACATTGTGCAGCATAGTGCCCGCTATCAGGCTGTTAAATTGTTTATCTACACATGTATCATAAACCCTCTTTACTGCGTTCAAAAAACGCACGTCACGATCAGCATTATGTTAAACTACTTGGTAAAAACTCGTTTCGTATCTGGAAAACTACACATTATGGTCATTATGTGTAGTTTTTCTACATATAATGACATTCAACACAATGTATATTGTACAGAAATAAGCTAAACTGAAACTGAAACTTGAGTAATCGATATTATTTTAAAATAATTCTACGTACCTGAGAAAAAGGGTATTGACAGATAGACGGACAACGAAGTGAATTGAGGTGATGCTATATATTTATTTCAGGTCATTGAATATACCCATAGAAGTACATATACAAAATTATGTAGAATTTAAAATCACAATATCAAAATGGCACAATAGTGTTACGAGCGTGGGGGTTCGTATTTGATAGAAAAGCACGAATTAATCCACTAAATAAAACACTCACTTTATTACCCAAATTACGCACTTACAATTCACACGAACTGTACTTAAAATCCACTAATTAAAACACACACACTATTTCACTAATTATGCACTCACTATTCACACGAAGAGTCTTTCTCTCCGATTATCCTTGTACTAGCACTCGATCGCAGTTAAAATGTAACTAAACTCGTGCCGGCCGTCGGCGCCTTTTATATCCCGCGGAGCCGCTCTGGACACATTGTCCACACATATCGCGAATATTCTAGTAAGGACCAGCGTGCGGGCCGAGAACATTCGAGACCATATATGTCTCTCTCTAATGGTGCACTCTCTCTGTCACTCCCTTCTCGAATGTTCCGAGTATAGCTATCTCTTTCTAGTAGTTCTATCTCTGTCACACACTTCTCGAATGTTCCGAGTATAGCTATCTCTTTCTAGTAGTGCTATCTCTGTCACTCCTACCGGATATTTCGCCATATAACGATTTGTGCTTCAGAGGCCCATAAGGGGTCCTGAAAACGCCTGAAAACGGGTTTTCAGGTTATGGCGTCATCTGATAGAGGGTGCCCTGAAACGGACTGAAAACATGTTTCAGGCGCCTGAAAACGACGGCAACTTGGGTGAAATTTCGATCTTTAGATATGTGATAGAGTAACTTCTGAAACGGCCTGAAATGACTTTTCAGCCTGCTGAAAACACCTCTAAAGCACTGAAATTGACATTCAAAGTTTTTGACCTAACCTACCGGCGTAACAATAGCATATTATTATTGTCAAAATTATAAATAAAAACAGGAATAACATTGAGATCAATATGATGCAAAAGCAATTATTTGCAATATAATAATTGTATAACAGTAAATTATTATTGTATAATAAATATAATGAAAGTTAGACTATACAGTGCAAGTTACTTCCTGTTCCCAGCGTGGTGCACGTTATTCCAGTGCTGGAAAAATGGTCCGCTCGTGCTCTCCATAATAGCACTCACAATCTCATTTTCTGAAGTTTAATTTATTTAAGGTACGGGACCCTACATACACGGTTATTGGATGTGTTATGTTTGTGTCGTCACTTTACCTCATTGTCACGACACTGGGTCTCCTAGTGAGCCTGTTCGAAGATACATGTTTATATTGAATTTTGATTCCCGCTACGAAAGTCTACAACTTGCTACGAGTTATTCTAATATAATACAGTACAATGCTACGAGGCGTTACGAGTGCTACGCTGTAGACAGTGGCTCATCATCCACTATAAAACCGATTTGAAAAATACTCAAAACTCAACTCATTTATTAGTTTTACTCATTTATTAGTTGACGATCCAAATGGCCGAGTCGGCAGTGACCCTGCCTACGAAGCCAAGGGTCCCGGGTTCGAGTCCCGATGGGGGCAAATATTTGTTTGATGAGAACCGATGTTGGTAGTTTATCTATCTAAGTATAATATTTGTCAATATAAGTATGTGTACCGTTGCCTAGTACCCAAGATACAGGGAATCCTAGTTTGGGGCTAGATCAATGTGTGTAAATAGTGTCCAAGATATTATTATTATTATTGTAAGCAGACAAAAATATACGTGGAGAAAAATAAACGCATATTTTTATTTCTCTTTAACGATAATAAGTGCACGGCCATTCGGCCCAAACCGTAGCTTCGTGTGGATAAGTTGTAACGGCCCCAGGGCTAAAGGTCGTAGCCGCCGCTAACAGTAGCTATGATCGTCTATTCTATCTATCCCAAAATGAGAGGACCCGATTCAGCTGTAAGATTTGTAAGTAAGAATGATAAGTCTGAATTTCTCGTTCATCGAGAAATCTGTTAGGCGTACAATAGTCGAACGAAGCTTGGTTCGGAAAGTTACAGTTTCAAGTTAGACAGAGAAAGCATATATGTCCGCGAGCCGGTAATTCGCATCAGTCAGCGGTGTATTGCGCCAAAACGATCGTTGTTATATTTTATGTGATGGCACCATCTGGTTTTTGTATATATGAGCGCATTGGAACATCTTTTTTGTTTTAGTTTCAGTTTTAGTTTTAGTGATCGATCACAGTTATAGTATAGATATCCGTCGTAGTTTTACGACGTGAGTACTCAATGATATTTCATGTGCTCGCTAGTAGCGGCTTGTGGTGGTTCCAATTATGTATTTTGTTCACGGCAATAACGATCCGAAAAGACCGGTTTACACAATTGCGATTTGAGTTCCGAAATGGGTTCTGAACTAGCGGTTACCTCAAAAGGTCCGTAACGTTTTGAAACCTTCAACTCTGCGCAATTTGAGCTGGATGTTATCGAAACGCAAGCATTTTTGTTTTAGGATATCTAACCCACACCATAGCGAAGTGCATAATTCGATAAATACCGAACTATGAATTCCACTAGCCGCAGCACGTCCTGGGCTGAGCCAAATCATATATACCGACTCAACTTACACATTAGATATCCAGCGAAATTTACATTTAATTTAAAAATGCAACTTGAATCCAATCTGACCCAAGGCAATGCAAAACACCTACCCGGACCTAAACAATGAACTTTAGACTGTAAATTGATCTCTTCGCGCGTCCCCGACAACACTCAAATGTCAAAATATCAACAGTATATGTTAACTGTGTTGACACCGGTTTAACTTTGTTCTGAATTTGTTATTTCCATCCGCGGAACCTCATCGATCAAACAGTCTCCCTATGCCCTGACAACCTAGGTTTAGCCGCAACTAAACTCCTGTCTAGCCTAGTCTAAAAACCTAGTGTTATACCACGTCCATTATCGACACCACTCGAAAATGGTTGAGTTTGATTTGAATGTGCTTGAATGTTTAACGACTGTGTGTGTGGGAATTACAAAACTCGCTACTCTAAAGGAATGAGGAGAGGATTAGCCCGCGAATATCCTAAGAGCCAATCCAGGAACCCTATGGTGAAGGAAAAAGGAATTTAGGGTCGCTCCAAGCCCAGACTCAGACTCAGATACATTGACTTAAAAGTTCTTTCCTAACGACCCAAGGATAGTTTTGGAATTAGGGGTAGGTTGATATAAAGGTAGGAACCGAGGTATATCTCGGCGCTTCAGACACTCACGAAAACCCACTGAAACTTCGCAGTCACAAATTCGTATAGTTCTGACGCGTAACACGGCAGACAAAAACTGTTTAGAACTCGTGAAGACGACTGTCACAGAGGCTAGACGCAGAGACTGAATGCTCTCCCTTCCCCCACAATGGTATTTATACGCCCCACATGCGTCCTTTGCGAATACGCTCTGCCCAAGCGAAGCTTCTTATCACTAACTACACAGGGTCTAATTTCAACCATGCCATGCAGATCCGCCGTTCTACAAATTGTGTGTACGCATATTCACTATGATCAACCGTAGGTTATCACTCAAATCATTTGGTACTGCCGATACACAGAATCTGTTGATCGCTGACCAATAAAAGCTTGTTGCGATTAATTAAGCATTACCCGACCGCTAGGTGCGCGTAGCAAAAGACCACTAGTATGATATTCAGAATAGAGGTGTCAGACCCTCCATATCATACCTCAATCGCAATTGTATATTTGCAATCTACATAATAGCTTTCTCCGTATCGTTCCATAATAACCTTTCATTATTTAGTTATTCATAATTTTATTCAACGCGCAGCCAAATCGGCTCTGATTTCTACACATCTCGCAGGAATGCGACAAAAAAACTTGGCCTGAAAACTTCCACGAATCAACCCACGCGTCTTTTTTGCGAACTTTGCCAGTAAGCTATGCAAAACCCTCAAACGTTATCTGAACCGATTCTCGTATTCAAAACAGCGCGGCGTTGGGCTAGCCCTCTATCACGCAGAATGAAGTATCTAATGTACCGACTCTCGTGTACCATTACAGCCCCCTCCCAGACCTTGAGACACTGTTTATCTCAGTTAACATGGCGCAAGGATCTCATTACCACTATGCTACCCATACTTTGTACATATCTACTCTATATGTTCGGACATCTCAAATCATGTACACCGACCGATGAATCTGTCAATTATGTATATAATATTTACACAACTCGATTGAGTTCTCCCTGTCTTATCTTATTTATCTATCTTACTATACAACCTCGCTTACCCGCAATTTATCCTAATTCGTATTACTATATATATACAAATTGTTTTTTTTTTCCTTTTTTTTTTTGTTTTTGTTTCCAAACCATGCAAGATCCTTAAACCTACAAAGTAGTTACTCAAATTTACAGCTTACAGCTTAATTATATAACCTTTATACACTATCTTATTTATCTACGCCCTTATTCGTCCTCACATAATACCTGGCTATATTTATAGTATTGAAGTTACCCAATATCTCATTTGAACCCGGATCTACTAACGTATAACAGTTGGGATATACCACTGCCGAAATAACATAAGGCCCTTTGTACAACAACGAAAATTTCCGCATGATTTTATGTTCTTTATTTGAACTGTTTAAAATCGTTTCTACGTTGTGTTATTTTTAAAAGTAACGCGTTAGACCTTGATTCTTTTAGAATATCTAGGTATATCTAGGTATCAGACTATCTAGGATATCCTTCCGTCTCGGCACCAAAAATCTGTAAAGGGCCCCAACGCCAAAGTCTGAGCCGCCGTTCTACAAATTGTGTGTACGCATATTCACTATGATCAACCGTAGGTTATCACTCAAATCATTTGGTACTGCCGATACACAGAATCTGTTGATCGCTGACCAATAAAAGCTTGTTGCGATTAATTAAGCATTACCCGACCGCTAGGTGCGCGTAGCAAAAGACCACTAGTATGATATTCAGAATAGAGGTGTCAGACCCTCCATATCATACCTCAATCGCAATTGTATATTTGCAATCTACATAATAGCTTTCTCCGTATCGTTCCATAATAACCTTTCATTATTTAGTTATTCATAATTTTATTCAACGCGCAGCCAAATCGGCTCTGATTTCTACACATCTCGCAGGAATGCGACAAAAAAACTTGGCCTGAAAACTTCCACGAATCAACCCACGCGTCTTTTTTGCGAACTTTGCCAGTAAGCTATGCAAAACCCTCAAACGTTATCTGAACCGATTCTCGTATTCAAAACAGCGCGGCGTTGGGCTAGCCCTCTATCACGCAGAATGAAGTATCTAATGTACCGACTCTCGTGTACCATTACAAAGTGATTGAAGCTGGGGCCCAATTCCCGTAGACAATGACCATGACGAGACGATGACGGTCAAATTTTGTTATCTTTTCCGACGTTTGTGTCCTTATCTTGATATTGACTTATTTGGCAGCAGCAGCGTAGCGGCTGTTAGGCGGCACATTATAATATACTTTATTGCACGGTAAATAATAAGTGCAAACAAATGAACATTTATGCGCAAAGGCGAGCTTATCTCTAAAAAGAGATTTCTTCCAGCAAACCTAGACAGGACAGGAGAGTTTATTGCTAGTAAGTGCACAAGTCTAGTGCACAATAAATTAAATAACTACCTACTAACTAATACAACATAATATAAGTATAACAAAAGTCCTTAAATACATTTTAGTACATACTGTGTATATCAAGGCAAAATATATATATATATATATATATATATATATATTAACATAATAATTACATTATACATAATACGGCAGCGAACTCAGGGAAATTTTTAATTTAGTTTAGTGCAGTTATAGTTTAGTTTTAGTTTATAATATATAATAGGTAAAAACTGTTTCTAAAATTTTGAAAACATACTTAATAAATAAATAAATAAATATACTTACATACTTATACTTAATACGCAATAGAAAGGAGATGCAGTTTAAATGTTTTCTTGAAAATGAAAATGGATGGACTATCATTCATTCATTAAGTAACAGGAAGTTATTTTTTTTATTTTTTTTTATTCTGTAACATTCTAGCATTGTTAGTGTTGAGCTGTCTGTGATTTTAGATTTAACCTAAATATTAGGTATTCAACTTGGTATATATCTAATTAGTAAATTTGCAGTGATGGCGCATAAGAACTGTTTTCGATTCTTACTTCAACTAGTTATTAATTATTTATAGATAACCTGTTATTGGCTTTTTAGTTTGAATTTAGCTATTATCAGACTTTTTAAGCTGCTGGTTATTTACAGAGCTGGAAATAAATAAATAAAATAAATTCCTTTCTCTTTTCTAATGTAATTTATAAAAAATAATCGGTGATATTTGTACTAGTTATTACTTTGCTAGCGAATCACAAGCATTACCCGTGATTGCGGTTTTGCTATAACTTACGTTATATTATACGCTATTACAATAAGGTCCCTACTGATATTAAAAACTTACCTTTAGACAAGTTTAAAATAATAATAAAACAAAAATTGTATAAAAAAGGTTACTATAGGATATCTGATTACTTAGAGGACAGATGTCCATGGGAATAGATTGTTTGAGTACCAGGCTGTTTCGATATATAATTAGCATTCATTTTGTAATTTGACAATATTTTATTTAAAAAAGGAAACGCAAAAGATGCGACGACTGTGGAGTTTCTTCGGTGAGCTCTTCTCCACAGATTCCGCCATTGTGTTAGTGAACTCACCCAAAAAAATGTAATGACGGATCTAAGTGATGTAACAACATCCTATGGAAATAAATGATTTTTGATTTTGATTTTGATTTTACGAGGCAGAGCACCTTTCGCGATGTATTTAGTTACTGGTTTCGTGATGTACTTGTGTTTAGTGATTATTTAAAAACCACGATCTCTACTTGTGATCCCCTATCGAAATAAGCATCTTTTACGGCCTTGTTAATGAAAAAAGTTATTCACTGTTTAACTTATGCAGTGTTTTGTCCTTTTCATATGTCGAGTAAATGTCAAATGACAAAGCAAGAGAAAGTACATAGAGAATAACTTCTTTTATTAGTAAGGCCGAAAAGACACACTCATACAAATAAAATACACTGTTATTACTATTACAGTGTTACAGTTATTTGTTCCGCGGCCTTCGCGGTTACTGGCACCTAAAGTTAGTGACATCGAATAAATTTGATATTTTTGTAGTGCTGACTCTACTGATTAAGTCAGCACTAGGGGTGAGATTGTCAGGGACTCGTTCATTTTCATTTGTTAACCATCAATTGTTAAATATTGTGTATTTGTATATATGGCAAGCATGTAAAACTCTGTTTTTGACTTTCCGCCACTACAAGATACAATCAAAAAGGTCCCTTTCGTATTATCCATCACTTACAAAGACAATACTGACTGAAATCTAAAATACAATGATAATTATATATAAAATAATCAAATACTGGAATGATCTTGTCAATTTCCATTGGTACTCTCACAATGTTATCCATCTTGTGCGATTAAAAAATACTACCGATCAAGTGCGAGTCGAACTCGCGCACGAAGGGTTGTCGTGTAAAGATATTTACCTAACCAGAACCAAACAGAAAACAACCAGTATAAAATTTAGTAATGACAGTTTATTAGAGCTATTTACAGTGACTATTTTAAAAAAAATGGTAGGAAGATGAGGGTGGATGAAATTAGAACAGGTTTTATAAAAATACAGATGTCTAGGTATAAAAAAAGGAAGCGGAGGACACGGAGAATAGGAGACCGATGAAGCAGTAGACGTCTGGACTGGTCAGTGGAGGCACTGGTGGGCGATGTAGGAATTGCCGTCGGAGAGTGTGGCCGGCGGCCTATCGGTCATCAGACCCCGACGAGCAGCAGGAGTAGGGGCCCTGGTAGCGGGTCGGCCTGAAGTCCCTGATGAGCAGGTGTAGCCGAGAACGGCCAGGTGAAGTGGAGAGGAGACTCAATGAAGCGATTACCAGGGTGCAGGTGTAGCCGAGAACGGGTAGGTGAAGTGGAGACTCAGCGAAGCGCTGAACAGGGTTGAGGCTCGCAGGATCGCGTTGCCGTAACGGCTCGCAGGATCCCGGGGCAGTGCGACCCCGGGATAAGGCCTTTAGGTGTTTCTTCTTGCTCAGAAGCTGACGTGAGACTCTCGAGTTTCAGAAATGTTCCGCTCTTATACTCTTTTTGGAGAGTTCTAAAAATTATTTAAATTAAAAGCAATTTTTGTGAGTGGCCAAGAGAGAAAAAGTATTTTTGTAAAAGTATTGAAGCAAACATATCAGACCGCTAACGAGTTTGAATGGACATTGCCATGACAACCAGATAAACAACAGATTTTGGTTTCAGGCTCGTAATAGAAAAATTAACAAGTTCACATAGTCAAAATTACATAACAGCGAAAAATAAAAGGGTAGCGCACCAGCGCGCACGAAGCCCGAGATTGCAGAGTTTCGTAGAAAGCCAAATACAAGGTCACCAAAGGTAAGCCCCTTCGCTATCGATTTAGAAGTGCTGATAGTGTGAAAATACAAAGCGAAAATGATTTGTTAATGTGTTCTTATGGTTTAAAACGTTACAGGGTCCTATGAAAATAAAGGTGATACCAAATAACAAGCTGTACAGCTCAGCATGTATCCAGCTGAAAATCCTGGAAAATGACATGTAAGTAGCATAACACTACATTTTCCCCCCGACCCTGAAAAAATTTTTGCCTCAGCAAAAATTTTGATATGTACAAAAATAAACCATAAAAACACAGCTTTGCAGAAACAGACATCACCAGGCAAAATCAGATATACCATCTCTTACATTCATCATCTTCATTCAGGTAAGGGTGGAGTTCACATTCAATGACTACCACTCTAAAAGTGTGTTTTCAAAAGTACATTCAGGCTTACTTAAGGAGTTGTCATCCGCTCCTGCGTGGAAAAAAAAATAAGTGGAGGTAAAGAGAAACAAATTAATCCTAAGGTAGCTTTAGTCGCTACGACTTAAGGCAAGATTAAGCACGGCCAGAGCGGTAGAGCTCGAAGCCAGAGATCAGCCACATCGCCAACGAGATGTGTCTGAAATAAAGATAAAAAAAATAGGTGAAGACTAACTAACGAAAATTTGAGGTCCTAAAGTAAAATGTGTTGAAGAACACTGGATTACAGGAAGAAATAAAAATAATAAGGTGAAAATGATGGTGATATTTATACATATATACAAATTAACAGTTAATAGAGGTTAAGAAAATTTAAGATTTAATGTCTTTAATGTGCCACTTGCCTCTAACTCCGTTAGGGTCGTCTAGAATGTATACTAATGGTGAAAGTTTGGTTATTATTTTACACTTAATGAATTTAGGGGCAAGTTTAGCATTAAAGTATGCGCCAGCATTGCTTAAAACATGGTTTTTACGCCAAACAGTATGTCCCACATTAAATTCTTTAAAAGACCGGCGAAGATCATAGCGAGCGCTATTTTTAGCGTGAGCTATGTGAAGTTTAGTTTGAACTCTGTGAAAGATAGATGAGAGGAGACCAGCATTAGACGCGTAAATATCACGAGGCATAAATATCAATTCCTCGAGATTCTGAGTTGGAGTATAGAAGGAACCACAAGGTATTGTTTCCCTACCAAAGACTAAAAAGTTTGGAGTAAAGCCAGTAGCAACGTTTGTAGCGCTGTTCATTGCGAACTGAATCTTAGTAAGATGGTTGTCCCAGGATCTATGATCGTCTCCTACTAGGGATGCTAGAGCTGTAATAATCGTACTATTAAATTTTTCTGTAGGATTAACCTAAGGACAATATAAAGCTGTGTGAAAAATACAAGGAACGTTATAAGAATTTAAGAATGAGTGGAATTCTCACGACTGAAATTGAACAGCGTTGTCCATTATTATAGTTTGGGGAATGCCATGAACAAGAAACACTGAATTTTCTAAGACATTAATGATATTAGCTGAAGTAGCCCGTTTAAGGGGAAAAATCATAGTATATTTAGTAAAATTGCAGTTAATTACCAGAATATACTGATTTCTTCTCCGGGTTATAGGCAATGGACCCATAAGATCTAAGGATATAGTTTGAAAAGGTCTGGAGCAAAGTTTAGGTTTACCCATAAGACCATAGGGAGAGTGATTAGGGTGTTTGTAGGTTAAGCAGGTTTCACAAGTCGAGATTAAATTGGCAATGTCCTTAAACATACCCGGCCAATAGTATTTTAAAGATATTTTCTTGAATGTCTTGAAGATACCAAGGTGGAGTTCTGAAGGGGAACCATGGCTAACTTCAATAAGTAATAATAATAATAATAATACCATGGACACTATTTACACACATTGATCTAGCCCCAAACTAGGATTCCCTGTATCTTGGGTCTATCTTGTCTATCTTGCGGCAGTGGAACTTCTTTCCAAATAAAGTCGTCGTTTAGACGATCGGGAGAATGAATGCAGCGGTAAAGTTTGTTATCCCTGATAGTGTAGTTGGGATATGCGTCTGGGTTGTAGGAGCATCCGAGAAAAATCTTGTTGTAGTGCTCAAGTTCACGATCAGGTGGTTCTTCAATCGGAATAGGATGTACGCCTTGAGGTGAAGTTTCTCGTGTATCAGGACGTTCTTTATTCTTATGTCTTGATAATAAATCAGGAACAACGTTATCCTTTCCTTTTTTATGCTTCAGGACAAAATTAAAGCATGATAAGCGTAGAGTACAGCGAGCAAGTCTTCCAGATGGATTCGATAAGTTCTGAAACCATTTAAGTGCAGCGTGGTCAGTATATATTGTAAATTCCTTACCATTGTCTAGGTAACATCTCCAATGTTCTAGCGCAGTTATTACAGCTAATGTTTCTCTTTCAGTAGTTGAGTAGTTTTGTTGATTTTTGTTTGGTGCTTTACTCATGTAAGCAATCATGACTTCTTTGTCATCTTGATGCTGAGTAAGCATTGCACCTATGCCATAATTTGATGCATCACAATGTACAGAGAAGGGTAGTTCGAAGTTAGGGCAAAGAGTTGCTGCTGCTCCTAAGAACCAATTAGGGTTTTTGGTTAGCCATTCCTGTTTAAAGTATTGTATAAATTTTGTCTTTGTGACATGTTTTGTCACAAAAGCTTGAGAAGCAGCATTGAAAATATCCGGTGATGACGCGTTATGCTATGCATCTATATCTTGTAAAATGTCTTTTCTGGACTTTTTGTCCACATATTTCTCAAGTTTATTCAGCATATTTTTTTTGGCGTGTGACCAACACATGCGTACAACAGTGGTATCAGAACCAAAAACATCCAAAAATGCATTTTTTATTGCTTGAGCTGCATCGCACACTAATACTTTTGGTTTCAAATCGTGCTCATACAATGAACATATCGCCCGCCTCCTTTATTCCACTGAAGATCATTTCAGTCTTCTTTTTGTTCATTTGTAGAAACTCCCAAGCACAGCGGATAAAACTTCCGGTTTTTGTTTGTTGTTCCTACTATAAGAACAGGGAAGCCCTGCCATATGAGTTTATAGGTAGCATCAGCGTGTAAAATATCGGTAGAACATGTTAGCTTCAATAACTTTTTTGTTGTCAAAACAAATCTGAAGGATGGTTGGTCACCCTCCAATATCCAGGACTTCATAACAAATGGCTCGTTGTCATCGTCAGGAATGCTTTCGTGCTCATGTATCCACTTTTCTAGTTCACCTAAGTTAATTGTAGTTTGTCCAAACTTAACACGCCGTCTGTCACTTATATAATTATTAAGTTGCATTTTTGTAGGCAACTTGATTCCATCAATCTTTTGAAGAGCAGCTAAGATAGCTTTTGGCTTTAGATGCAGATCAAAGAGTCTGTTAATTTATATTTTAGTTTGAGCATGAATACCATAATCGTCTCGAACCCCAATGTCGATAAACGAAAACACTATCGCTTCCACTCTCAAACAATAAGTAAAATTCTGCCACAAACTGTGGTCCCTTCTTTCGAACTTTGTTACAGTGGTAAAACCGTTTCTGCCCCTCTTCTGTCATTCGCGTGAATTTCCGTGACCAATTGTTTTCTGAATTCACAAAATCTTCTGCCTCTTTCAAGTTGGAAAATTTCTGATAAAAAACCCAAAGCTTATTTCGTCCACGCTTCGGTCTTGGTGGTCCTTGGTTTTCTGATTCAGATTCACTTGAACAATAATCCGGAACTCCATCACTAAAATTTCAATGACGTTCCATCCCAGCATCTTGTCAACTTCATTAATTAAAGCCTTTTGTTTTTCAGGAGACAGTCTGTAACATCTTTGTTTGATCGGAAGAGAATCACCAGTGTCAATCTTGTGGGTGATTAAGTGTGTGTTTCCCAGAACACCTTTTTCTTCAAAAGAGATTGTCTTGAAGCATTGGATGATGTCGTTAGCGATGTTCTTTTGATTAGGAGTTAAATGCTCATAAGGTAAAATTTTAATATCTTTAGTGTCGATAGCAAAGCATTTAGGATCTGTAAAGTTAAGAGAAGCTAAAACACTAGGTAGAAGATTAAATTTTTTCCAAAAGTCAATACCTAGTATTAGAGAAGGAAATATTTCAGGGAAAACATAAGCTTTAATCAAGTGAGTTTCGTTATTGAAATGGACAGGTAAGTCAAAATAATCCAAGGAATTGATTTTTTGATTATTAGCAGTAGAGACAGTAATAAGATCTGACTTGAAAAGTTTGCAGCCCAGTTTAAACATTTCCAAATGAGAATTATTACCCAGAATAGTTACTGAGCTGCCAGAATTTAGTAAGCCAGATAAAGTTAAGTCATAAATTTTGACATTAACGAATGGACGATTAAGATCTTGTTCTTTGGAGTAGAGTGTAGAAGAGATTTTGTAGCAAGCAAAGAAGTTTTGAATTGTTTTGATCCAATTAGTCCACTCGTCCTTATCAAAGTTTGAGTTACTCTTCAAGTCAACAGTTAGTTTTTTGTACTAGTACTAGTATTAGGTTTGGAAGAACAAGTAGGGCAATCTGCAGTTTTAAAACCCTTAAGACCACATTTGAAACAAATCACGAATCGTGGTTGAGTGCAACTGTTCAAAGTATGACCTAGTATACGACAGCGAACGCAAAAATAACTTTCTTGGGGAGCTGCAGTTTGAGAGAGACTATTAACTTGTCGAGAAGGGTACTTGTAGGTTGAAGTGAATTTATTCATGAAGGGAGGAGAAGGTCGTGATTTATTAGAAGAGTTTGGAGAGTCAACTGAACTTGAAGTGGAATGCTTGTAGTTGAATTCAGAAACATGAGGACTTTGTTGCAAATTTGGTTCTTTAAATTGTTTGTCTCTGTCTAGGAACTTTTCGTAGTTTTGGCAAGTGGCCAGAAGGGAATCGATAGAGTCAATTTCCTTTAGAGCTACGAAGACTGAATAACATGGGCAAATATTTCTCAAAATAATCTCCAATTGTTCTGTTTCAGAAAGTCTTTTTGAAAGGCGAGCGAACATTCCAGACATGATGGAAATATAGATGACGATAGGTTCATCAAGACCTTGAGTACGATTCCTAATCGCTTCTAGAAGTTTATGATCATAATCAAAACCACCAAAGTCTTTGATTAGTAAAGAAGAGAGTTCGTTCCAAGTTAAGTTTGGATTCTGATTATATTTAAATCTGAACCAATGAAGGGCATTGTCGGTGAAAATTTCGAACGCCTGAGAAATCAACAAGTCCCTGGACAAGCCACGAGCTAAGCTATATTCTTCAAGTTTTTGAAGAAAGGATCTTGGACAGCTCTTACCATTGAAGGTGTGTCTTTTCAGATCCTTGAAAACGTTAGTTGGAGGGAAAGATTGAGGTGGTGGTGGAGGATACGGGGTATGGTTCTGGACAGAAGTTTGAGAAACAAGAGGGGGTTCCATGACAGTCGGGTCAGCAGGAAGGTCCAGTGATGGAGGGTCATTTGCAGTTGAAGATGGAGTCAAGGATTCGAATTATTTAGAAATAGCGTCAAATTTCATCTTCAAAGTATCGAAACTAGCTTTAGAATCTGGATATAAGTCAGTATCTATTCGCTCCAATCTGTAAAAAACATGATTAATAAAAGTTTCTATTAATCGTAAGTATTTGGTTTCACCTTGTAAAAATTTTTCAATTTTACAATCCAGGTAAGTCAGAGTAGAACCAATTTGAGACAAGTCATCCTCAATCGGATCTGAAAAAGTCAGAATATCTTCAGGGTAAGATTTCGCAACTAAACGCAAAACCTGTTTTATAAGAAGCAAAACAGTATTAGCTGGTTCCTCACATCTAATCTTTACTTCGTATTCGAGCTCGGCCTTGTTAAGGAATTCGTACTTAATAACCCTTTCCATTGTTATAGTTAAGTGTATAGTTAAGTGTTATAGAAGTGAAGTGAAGTGAAGTGAAGTGAAGTAATGTAAGTTAAATGTAGGCCTAAATATAATCCAGATGAGTTGAAAAACTAGATGAAGTTTTGTTTTAGAATTTGGAAAATATGAAAAGGATGAATAGATAAAGATTAAAGAGCGAAAGAGAAAACAAATCAAAGGGAAAGAGACAAGGCGCAGAAAAGGTGAAGAGTGGAGAAGAACTTTTACGTTGGGCGCCAAAATGTCGTGTAAAGATATTTACCTAACCAGAACCTAACAGAAAACAACCAGGATAAAATTTAGTAATGACAGTTTATTAGAGCTATTTACAGTGACTATTTTAAAAAAAATGGTAGGAAGATGAGGGTGGATGAAATGAGAACAGGTTTTATAAAAATACAGATGTCTAGTTATAAAAAAAAGGAAGCGGAAGACACGGAGAATAGGAGACCGATGAAGCAGTAGACGTCTGGACCGGTCAGTGGAGGCACTGGTGGGCGATGTAGGAATTGCCGTCGGAGAGTGTGGCCGGCGGCCTATCGGTCATCAGACCCCGACGAGCAGCAGGAGTAGGGGCCCTGGTAGCGGGTCGGCCTGAAGTCCCTGATGAGCAGGTGTAGCCGAGAACAGCCAGGTGAAGTGGAGAGGAGACTCAATGAAGCGATGAACAGGGTGCAGGTGTAGCCGAGAACGGGTAGGTGAAGTGGAGACTCAGCGAAGCGCTGAACAGGGTTGAGGCTCGCAGGATCGCGTTGCAGTAACGGCTCGCAGGATCCCGGGGCAGTGCGACCCCGGGATAAGGCCTTTAGGTATTTCTTCTTGCTCAGAAGCTGACGTGAGACTCTCGAATTTCAGAAATGTTCCGCTCTTATACCCTTTTTGGAGAGTTCTAAAAATTATTTAAATTAAAAGCAATTTTTGGGAGTGGCCAAGAGAGAAAAAGTATTTTTGTAAAAGTATTGAAGCAAACATATCAGACCGCTAACGAGTTTGAATGGACATTGCCATGACAACCAGATAAACAACAGATTTTGGTTTCAGGCTCGTAATAGAAAAATGAACAAGTTCACATAGTCAAAATTACATAACAGCGAAAAATAAAAGGGTAGCGCACCAGCGCGCACGAAGCCCGAGATTGCAGAGTTTCGTAAAAAGCCAAATACAAGGTCACCAAATGTAAACCCCTTCGCTATCGATTTAGAAGTGCTGATAGTGTGAAAATACAAAGCGAAAATGATTTGTTAATGTGTTCTTATGGTTTAAAACGTTACAGGGTCCTATGAAAATAAAGGTGATACCAAATAACAAGCTGTACAGCTCAGCATGTATCCAGCTGAAAATCCTGGAAAATGACATGTAAGTAGCATAACACTACAGGGTTCCGTACCACCGTACAATAGTCATAGCAAAATGTTGATTACAAAGTTATGGGTGCGGCTACTTTCATGTACGTAACCAGGTGCATTCATAAGTTTGTATGTGGTATTGGAATAATTGTGGTATGGGTGACCCCTTAAATATTTATTTTATTCTGTTTTTTAATATTTGTTGTTTTAGCGGTAACAGAAATACATCATCTGTGATAATTTCATCTGTCTAAGGTTCATGACATACAGCCTGGTGTCAGACCGACGGACAGCGGAGGCTTAGTAATAGGGTGACGTTTGGCATCCTTCGTGTACGGAACCCTAAAAACTATCAAAAGTTAAGGCCTCTGAACTCTACTACTAGTAATAACTAACTAAATTGTTGCTCAAAAAAGTTGGATTCTCAGATAACAGCCTCTGGATGCAATTTTGTTATGGCGTTTTCTAATCCCTAACAACACGCATTGGTATTATTGAACGAAAGGGAGTGAGGAAAGTTGCCCTCTATTCCTGGTCCTCTCCTGGACTGTTCCTGGGTCGTTACTTGGTCCAGTGGGGTTACCACAATGTTTTAAGCCGATTCAGAATAGGAACCTAATTTGATCCGCAAAATTACCGTGACCGTCTTAAAACAAGTCTTGGTATTAGGTAAAGGCTTATGTTTAAACGATTACTAAAAATGCACTTATTTTACTACCAATAAATTCGAAATGACTGCCAGAATGGATAAATGTCTACCAAATTGTGTTTGGATAAATGATCACCAAACTTCTTTTTATGTTTTGTGTACTTAAGTTTATGTTTTAAGTATTTTTTGTTGTTCTTACATGTTCAACCTAACACGAAGGATAAAGGGGGATTCGCTTCGCTCACCCCCTTTACCCTTCACCTAAGCTACCGCAGTATTTTGCTCTGATATTTTTTGCAACTTTTGGTGATCATTTATCCATTTTGTGCAGGAAAAAAATATTTTGGTGATCATTATATTTGTTGCCTCAGGTAAATAAAGCCAATTATGGCGAATTGGAATGGAAATGGTTGCCATGGTGATGTTCTTGTTTTGAACATAATTTGAATCGAAAAAAAGGCCTGGTTTCGTTTCTGTGACGTCACTGCTTGACTTCTTAAGAACTTAATTCGCCTGATCTTAATGTATTAATTTGTTCTGTTGTCTCAACTTATGGAAACGGACAATGAATAAAGTTTCAGCTGGTGAGATCCTACCGGCTGCGCCAATTAAGTTGGGTGTGGCGGAGGAATTCATAAAAATAATTTATTTAAACGCACAGAGTTTCCACCATGATTTATTAAGACAATATTGACTTAAATCTAAAATACAATGATATTTATATCCAAAATAATGAAGCGTTGGCAATATGGAATATGATGTATGTTCTACATTTAAATTGTTGGCTTGGAAGTACTGGCGAATGATCATGATATGGGTTGCTCTAACTTAAAAGGTGCGAAAAACGCTTCCTGGGAAAGTCATACAACCTATTTTTAAAAGTGATTTAAAAAGGGCTTATATTTAAACGATTACCAAAAACGAACCTATTTTACTACCAATACATTCGAAATGACTGCCAGAATGGATAAATGTCCACCAAATTGTGTTTGGATAAATGATCACCAAACTTCTTTTTATGTTTTGTGTACTTAAGTTTATGTTTTAAGTATTTTTGTTGTTCTTACATGTTCAACCTAACACGAAGGATAAAGGGGGCTTCGCTTCGCTCACCCCCTTTACCCTTCACCTAAGCTACCGCAGTATTTTGCCCTAATATTTTTTGCAACTTTTGGTGTCCACTTATCCATTTTAGGTAGGAAAAAAATATTTTGGTGATCATTATATTTGTTGCCTTTAAAAAGCCATCTGTGGGAGTTTCTTCTCCCAACTTTTTCCACAGTAGTCATTCGAGGACCAATGTAGAGATTAGGCAAACGTAACGTTATCTAGATATATGTTATTATTAACAGAAAATAAAGAAACGTTTATTTGATTTGATTGATTTGGTTCATAAATAATTCATATGATTAACAATAACCTCAATTTCTACCATGAATTACCTAAAAAATAGTCTCAAAACGCCAAATCACGGAAACCTATAGTTGACCGTCGTCGTGGGTCATTGTCACTGAGTGGTCATTGTGCTTCAGAATTGGGCCCCTGATGAAATTGAGGCTATATTGAATATTTATTTATTATAGAGACGAGGCCTATGCCCAGCAGTGGGTCAATGTGGGCTGAACCTGACGATGTACGTTACACATGCACACAAACACACATACACGTACGCAAACACCCAGCGTCGCACGTTTTTTTTTATTTGCAGTAAATATTTGTGCCATTAAAGCAGTGCTACATCGACACATATATACACTTTATATTTACAATATAAAGTTACAATTTAATTACAGTCACAAAAATACACATTCATTTCAAATCAATTACATCAATATAAATACAGATTCAATTCAATTCAGTTTCAATAACATACATGCAATATATAAATACAAGGTGAGATTAAATTAGCTAACCATATTTTGAGGAATGACCCATAATTATGAACAACTTCCCCCAAAAAACATATGGTCGCAAACAAAAAAATATTTGGGTCTCCCATAGTAACTTGTAATCAGCTGATCGGGTCAATGTACTGAGGGACGAAATATTTTTTTCATTTGCGACCATATGTTTCCTTGGAAAAGTTGTTCATATTGATGGGTACTGTCATTCCCCAAATTATGGTCAGCTATTTAAATGTCAGCCTGTATAAATGATGTATGTCTGTGGAGTTCATGTAAAATAGCATGGCACAGCTAAAGCTTAACAGTATTTAATTAATAGGTTCTACCCACTGAAGGCGCGGCTAAGAAATTGCAAACATAACACTGAGCTAAGTGGTACAGTGGAGTCATAAATATGTCTACCTTACATGCATATGTCGTAAGAATATCGTAGATTTGACTATATCATGATACAAGTAGAAAGAAAGAAAGAAGAAGAAAGTATAACCAATCATCCATGGTTGAATTAGAACTTTCATTGAACGAATAAATATATCAGGGCAAAACTCTGCGATAGCTTAGGTGAAGACTAAAGGGGGCGTGCGCAACGACGGCCCTGAATAGTCTTCGTGTTAGATCGACATGTATAACACAAAAAGTACTACGTAGTACTGAATACAAACGCTTTAAAAAAAGATATGTTTTCGTGAAATTAAACGCTTTCATTTCATTGGCTACATCATGGCCATTTCATGATATAGTCAATCCATGGTTGGCTATTTCATGAAATTATAGGATATAGCTGCGACACATTCAAAAAGCCATTAAAAAACTCCCAAAAATACAGTACATTATGTGTTCTACACAGGTAGATCTATTTTTTAAATTAGTTTAAGGAGAAGTGGGAGACAGGAGTCCAAATAGGTTAAACCCGTTGTTTAATATTTATGCTTCGGAACGCATCGGTTTTTTCGTTGCGCGGATCGACCGCGAGTGATCGGGACATCACTAGCTGTCACTTGGATAGAAACGAAATGACGAGTTAGAGGTTAACTTTTTGCACATGGAAAATGTCTAACGCCAGCATCGGAAAGCTTGGTTGAATGTTAATTATAATAATCGCGGAACAATCGTCGGGAAATAAGTAGATTTAACGTCATCGGAGTGAGTGCTTCGTGCTTTGAAAGGTTGAAGTGATTCGGTGATCAAGTCGTCGCTTTCGGATAGCGATCCTCGTGTCGGCAAGCCTCACGACGGCGACAGCTTCGGGCTACGACGAGAGTAAGATTCGACTCCCATCACACCCCACCCTCGTGTTCCTCATCCCGTACTCCTGCCTCGAATTGAGCTTTCGAATTCCGGTCCACGGCGTCAAAGGTCAGTACTGCTTTGTGACATTCCACTGATAAACAACCCTACCAAGATTCCACGCCCTTTCGGTTAAGGCGTGGAATTTAACATTTTGGTAAGAGAGCGTGGTTTCCTAGTGGGAAATCGATTCACGGACGGTTGTAGGGTTGTTTTTTGCCACATTGTAGCTGGGAGAGGGTGGATACCTCGGATTGGTCGGCAATCATTTTGTGAGTGAGTCTTGTGGTCGGTATACCACAATTTAGGTTCATATTCGGTTAGTGAACGTATAATAGACGATTTAGTTAATGATTATTATAAATTTGTAGTCGGAAACTACTGTTTGTATAAAGGATTGAACGGTCATTCCGCGAAGTAACTATATTGTATGACTTGTGGTAGAACGTCGGGTTCTATAGTACTGCAGTGTTATTTCGGTTTACAGAGCAGGGTCAGGCTATTTAAGGGGTATTAAGCTGATTTTGCTGACCTCAGTAGAAGTGTGGGTCATATCGGAGGGGCCACTTCTAGAAGGTTCACGGCTACCTAAATTATATTAAAAATAAATTTTTTTATAATAAATTTTTGTGTGTTATTTGTATTGTGCTTTATGGTGGCATTCTCTAATTGATTTAGAGTGTACAGTTATAAGGTGTATGTCCACAGGGCGACCATATTAAATATTTTTTTAGGATTTAATTGTTTTAGTGGTTGCCTTAGTTTTGACAACTTAGTTTTAATTTCTGTGCCCAGCGCTGACGGGCAAGTGCTGGTCTCTGGCTATACTTAGTTCGGTAGTGAAGTATAAGACCAGAATCTATTAAATCGGTCAACATGGCGCCTTCGCCCTTGACGGTGCTGCGGCATGGTGTCCGGGAGGAAATGAGATGGCTCGCCCATACTCATAAGTATGTGGAGCGACCAGATATGGATGATGTCCTGCTCAAGCGTGTGGAGGACGCAATGACACGCGTCGGGAAGGTGTGTCGGCTGGCTGCGGAGGCTGAAGCTCTCGGGCTTACTGATGAAGCCTCGGTGGCTGCAGTGAAACAGCTCTGCGCGGATGCTGACCAAGCGATGGAATGCTTGGGTGACATCGAGCGTCGCGCGGAGAAAATTAAGCGGTCGCGAAGGAATGACCGTGGGGAGGGTAACGGAGACCCACCCCCGAAGGGTGTTGTTGGACGGCTGCCACACCTGGAGATTCCGGCCTTCAGTGGGGCAATTGATGAGTGGCCGGCCTTCATTAATTTATTTGATAGTTTGGTCCACGGTCGGGACGACCTGGACAACGCCTACAAGTTGGCCCAACTATTGATGGCTCTGCGGGGTGAACCGAAGGAGTTGGTCGGTCACCTAACGGTCACGGCGGGCAATTATGAGATAGCCAGGTCCATATTGTTTGACCGCTACCAACACAAACGGCGGTTGGTTGATGCGCAGCTGGGGAAGCTGTTTAGCATCCCTAAAGTAGCCCGGGATGTTGACATCCGAGTACAGGTGCTCAACCCTGTGCTGGTGGCCACTAAGGCCCTTCAGAACCTTGGTCTTCCGGTAGACCAATGGTCATACATTGTTTTGTATATGGTTTTGTCACGGTTGCCTGCAGCTGTTCAAAGTCGGTTTGAACAGCTGCATGGGGGCAGTAGCACGGAACTGCCCACGCTCGTCCAATTGACGGATTTTTTGGAGGGTGAATGCAGGCGATGTGACACACTGGACCCCGCGCGGAAGCGGGAGGGGCCGCGCCCCCCGCCCCCACGGGGGGGTGGGCGGTCGAAACAATTTGGCGTTTTGAATGCCGCGCCGTCGGGTGACGGCTGTGTGCACTGCGACAGTGCCGGTCATGAAGTGACCAGTTGCGCCAACTTTAAGGCGCTCGGGGTAGCTGCCCGCTGGAAGATAGTCTTCCGCCATCGATTGTCTTTCGGTTGTTTGGGGCCGCACACGATGAGCGAGTGCTCGCGCGCGTTCCCCTGTGAGTGCTGTGGTGGCAAGCACCACATAGTGTTGTGCCTGAATCGGTCAGGCCCTTCGGACGGTCACCAGGGCCGGACTCAAGTTGGTCGGCCACAGGGCCCAACCAGGGCCGGACCCAGTCCCCCTCCGGGCAACTGGAGTTACCAACGGGGTGACTGGGGTACCCGTGGACGGGACCCCCCCCCCGAGGGGAAGGGGGCAGCGCGGGGGGTAACATGCGGGATAGCCGGGGTTCGGTCGCCGCTGTCCACGGTCAGCGAGGACTTCGGGCCGCTGGCTCACCGCGTGTTACGGGCGGGTGTCAGATGGCACCTATGAGTGGCGCGAAGGCTGGGAGCCCACCACCTTCTGCGCCACTCTGCCCGTCGCTCTGGGAGGCGAACAGGGAGGCGAACAGTCGGATGTCGCCCCCATTCCTAGAGCGCCCCAGGTTGGATCCGCTCTCCCCCATCCATCCACGGTGGCCACCGGGCACACCGTACACCGTCCGGTATGGTCGGATACCGGGACAGGGAGGGGCCAATTATCCGGGTTGGGACCCCTTGATGTACATACGGTCTGATATGCCGGTTGCGTATCAGCAGCCGAGTTACTCCAAGGCCGACGGAGAACTGAGCGGGTTCGGATCCCGCGGAGGTTCCCGCTAGGGACACGCCGCCCACTTACAGGGTGCCGCCACTCCACAGACGGTCATGCTCCCCACCGCCTCTGTGATAGCGTGGAGTTCGGACGGCAAATCATGTGTGGCACGAGCACTATTGGACTCGGGGGCCCAGGGGTGCTTAGTCTCGTGCAACCTTGTAAGACGGTTGGGCATTTCGGTAAGGGAGTATCCACATTCCATTCGGGGAATTGGGAACACGGAAGTCGGTTCCGTTAAGGGAGTATGTCGGATTGCTCTCTCGTCACGGGTGGATTCATCGGTGAATCTGACGGTCACGGCATTAGTCATGTGATGGGCTCACACCCTCACGTACGGTTGTCGCCCTCGGTGCGACATTTGGTCGCTGGGTTGTCACTGGCTGACCCGGAGTTCAATATTCCGGGCCCAGTAGACATTTTATTGGGTGTCGAAGCCTTGGGATACCTGTAAGTGCCAGGTGTCCACGTGTTGCAGGCGACTGGTCTGGTTTCGGTTAACACCAGACTGGGCCATGCGGTTATGGGTCCGGTCATGCCGGCTGCCCCACGCCTAGCGACTCGTAGTCCCTTATTCGGTTCTGTACTCTCGGAGGTGATACAGAAGTTTTGAGAGGTGGAGGAACCACCTACGGTCCGCCGGTTGGACCCGGTTGAAGAAGAGTGTGAACAGTTTTATCGGAACAATACTGGTCGCCTTCGGTCAGGTCGATTTCTCACACGTCTTCCATTCCGGAGTGATCGCCCACCGCTGGGCAGTTCACACCATGCAGCCGAGACGCGGCTTCTGTCGATGGAACGACGCATGAAGCGTGACGGGATTTTCCGGCAGAAGTACGTCGACTTCATGCGGGAATATGAGTCGCTCGGCCACATGTCGGTTTCGGGTATCGACTGGAAGCGTGAAGATCACTGCTTCCTGCCTCATCACGCGGTCTTGAGGACCCCGGAGGGCAAAATACGGGTAGTGTTCGATGGATCGGCATCAACATCTAACGGCATGAACCTGAACCAGTGTTTGCATTCAGGGCCGAAGTTGAACCATGACATCGCGGATGTTATCAGACGGCTCCGTCGACACAATGTTGTGTTTGTAGCTGACATTCGGATGATGTTTAGACAGACGGTCATTCACCCTGACGATAGACGGTATCAGCTGATACTGTGGCGAGAGAGCCCAAATCAGCCCATCAGGGTGTACGCGCTGAACACCAACACGTACGGGCGACGGTCTAGTCCTTATTTGGCGATTCGCACTCTGCGGGAGTTAGCGGATCGAGAACGGTTAAATTTCCCTAGAGGAGCAGCGATCCTGGAGCAGGATCTCTACGTGGACGATATCTGTACCGGTGCAGATTCCGTAGAGGAGGCGCTCGCTCGACGGGACGAGCTAGTTGAGCTCTTACGGGGTGGAGGTTACGAGCTCCGGAAATGGATGTCGAACTCTCCAGAGTTACTGTCTGGTCTTCCGGATGACTACCAGCAGGATCCCCACATTTTTGAATTATGTTGTCGGTATTAGGCGTCCAGTACCAGCCGGTGTCAGACATGTTTGCGTATCGGGTCGAGTTGGACTCCCCGAAGGTCTGGACAAAACGGAACGTCCTTCCAACGGTGGCTAGGACATTTGATTCAAATGGGTGGATCACCCCGGTAACATTTCAGCTCAAGTGTTTTATGCAGCAATTGTGGTCTGCTGAGCTGGATTGGGACGACTCGATCGGCGGGTCATTGAGCTCAGAGTGGGAATCGTTCTTTTCGACCCTCCCTGGCATCAATCGGATTTCACTGCCACGGAGGTTGGTCCCCACCAAACGATACACCGCCACCCTGCATGGGTTTTGCGATGCCTCGGAGAAGGGCTACGGAGCTGCGGTGTATCTGCGTACGGTCAACTCCTCGGGGGAGGTTGATGTGCGGTTGGTCATGGCCAAGAGCAAGGTTGCGCCGTTGCGCACTCGCCTGACCATTCCCAAGTTAGAGCTTTCGGGAGCGACTCTCCTGACTCGTCTGCTCAACCACACGATGACGGTTCTTCGTGGGTCAATAGCGTTAGAAGATACGGTCTACGCTTGGACGGACAGCCAGATCGTGTTATGATGGCTGAAGGCTTCAGTTCACAAGCTGGAGATTTTTGTGGCGAATCGGGTTTCGCAGATTTTGAATTCGGAGGTTCCCTTAATCTGGAGACATGTTCCAGGGGAAATGAACCCAGCAGACTGTGCGTCTCGTGGGTGTCACGCTCCGGAATGAGTTGGACATCCCTTGTGGTGGGGTCCAAAATGGTTGACTCAAGCCGAATCGGATTGGCCAATGAGTCCACGCGTTACCTCGGCGAACGGCGCCTTGACAGTCGGTGGCTGTACGACGCAACCAGAGCCGGAAGAGGAGTTCAGCCTGCTAGAACGGTACAGCTCGCTCGACAAGCTGGTCAATATGACCGCCTGGATCTTCCGATTTGCGCGGAATTGTCGCAATTCTGAGGCGCAGCGGGTGCGGACGCAGGTCCTGACACCACGGGAACGGAACCATGCGTTGTTCGCATTGGTACGGAACGTGCAGACGTTGCACTTTAAGTCCGAACTGGACATTCTGAGACGCGTCCAACTGAAGGGAGCTGTGGCTCGGCTCAACCCGTTTATTGACCCTCAAGGATTGCTGAGGGTAGGAGGTCGGCTGCGGAATGCCAACCTGCCTTATGCGGCTCGCCACCCGTTGTTACTCCCTAGGAAAGGGAAGATGGTCGAACTGTTGATACAGGATCGACACATTCGGAATGGGCATGTCGGATGCCACGCCTTGATGGCGTTTCTCCAGCGCGAGTTCTGGATTCTATCGGGTAGACGCTTAGTGCGTAGCGTCGTATTTCGGTGTCTGCCTTATTATCGGACTAAGGCGGCTACGATGCCGCCCCAGATGGGCGATTTGCCCTCAGATAGGGTTAACGAAATCCGGCCCTTTTCGGGTGTCGGAACGGATTTCGCGGGACCATTCATGGTCAAGTCTTCACAGCTACGGAACGCCAGATTAGTGAAGGCATACCTGTGCGTCTTCGTGTGCTTGGCCACGAAGGCAGTCCACTTGGAGGTGGTCAGTGACCTCACTACAGAGGCATTTATCGCATGTCTAGATCGGTTCGTCTCACGAAGGGGCCTCCCGACATTAATCCGTTCGGACAACGGCACAAATTTTATCGGAGCCAGGCGATATCTGCAGTAGGTCACTCAATTCCTGAACGGTAACCAGGACGCCATCGGTACGGCTTGCTCCCGACGAGGGATTGAATGGGTTTTCAGTCCGCCGGGATGTCCTCATTGGGGAGGAATTTTTGAGGCTGCGGTTAAATCGGCTAAGTCGCACCTGACGAGGATCATCGGTGAGACCTCTCTACGCTTTGAAGAGCTTGCGACGCTGTTCTGTAAAATTGAAATGACACTGAACTCGCGTCCATTGTGCCCGCTCAGTTCGGATCCAAATGATTTGGAAACGTTGACGCCGGGTCACTTCCTGATAGGTCAGCCCCTTAACGCACTACCAGAATACCCATTCGGTGATGTTAAGTTAAGTCGGTTAACTAGGTGGCAGATGTTGCAGCAGATGGCTCAAGATTTTTGGAAACGGTGGTCCCTTGAGTATTTGCACATCTTGCAGCAGCGCCTTAAGTGGACTGACCGGACGAGCCCCCCTCAAGTCGGTGATTTGGTGCTGATTAAGAATGCGAACCTGCCATCATTGAGATGGAGACGAGGACGGATCGTCAAATTGTACACGGGTCGGGATGGCACGCCTCGATCAGCAGAAGTCAAGGTGGGGGACTCGGTCCTCAAGAGAGCGGTCGCAACACTTTCTCGCCTTGCTATTGATTAGGGACAGGTTCGGGCCTGTCCGGGCGGGTGACTGTTTAATATTTATGCTTCGGAACGCACCGGTTTTTTCGTTGCGCGGATCGACCGCGAGTGATCGGGACATCACTAGCTGTCACTTGGATAGAAACGAAATGACGGGTTAGAGGTTAACTTTTTGCACATGGAAAATGTCTAACGCCAGCATCGGAAAGCTTGGTTGAATGTTAATTATAATAATCGCGGAACAGTCGTCGGGAAAAAAGTAGATTTAACGTCATCGGAGTGAGTGCTTCGTGCTTTGAAAGGTTGAAGTGATTCGGTGATCCAGTCGTCGCTTTCGGATAGCGATCCTCGTGTCGGCAAGCCTCACGACGGCGACAGCTTCAGGCTACGACGAGAGTAAGATTCGACTCCCATCACACCCCACCCTCGTGTTCCTCATCCCGCACTCCTGCCTCGAATTGAGCTTTCGAATTCCGGTCCACGGCGTCAAAGGTCAGTACTGCTTTGTGACATTCCACTGAAAAACAACCCTACCAAGATTCCACGCCCTTTCGTTTAAGGCGTGGAATTTAACACCCGTGCTAGAAAAAAACAATGGGTAAACATTTTGCTACTACGTTTAAGTGAAGTATGAAAATGAATATCTATGCAATTAGTGAATAAAGGACGGATTTAAAACGAGGTTCATAGATGAATCATAAGCAAGGGAAAGAATCCACCGGCTGAATCACGACCGCAGGGAGTGATTCATGATGATTAAATCACGAGCGTAGCAAGTGATTCAAGTGTTAGAATCCTGAGCGACGCGAATGATTCATGTTCTATATAAATCCGTTTTATTCAAGAGTTGCTTATTATACTTTATACCGACACAACCTATATAGACGTGATCATTCTTTGACTACTTTCATCAACTGGGGTGCACTGATTGTCAAAGCCTCTGTCAAGTCAGGGAGTCTATGCACAAGCGGGCCCTGGAGAAGACCTGTGGGTTAGCATTGACGTCAAGCTTGGTAACAAATGGGATAAGGTTCGCATCTGCGCCATTTACCTGCGTTCCACAAGTAATAAAAACCAGCTAAGTACGAGTCGGGCTCGTGCACAAAGGGTTCCGTACCATTATCTATTAAAACTTAAAAAAAAACACGTTTGTTGTATTGGAGCCTCCCTTAAATATTTGTTTTATTTTAATTTTATCTATTTATTTTAAAAGTAAATATATTACTAAATATTCTGTGAATATTCAGAACTAAATATTCCAAGGTGTCCAAGGTATTGTCCAAGAATATTTCAAGTGTCTATCTGTTGCCGTTATCAATATCGAGCAAATACGAGAGAAAAAATAGTTTGTTGTATGGGAGCCCCCTTAAATATTTATTTAAATCTGTTTTTTTAAATACATCGTCTGTGAAAATTTCAACTGTCTATCACGGTTCATGAGATATAGCCTAGTGACAGACGGACGGACGAATGGACAGCGGAGGCTTATTAATAGAGTCCCGTTTGGTACCCTTCGGGTATGGAACCCTAAAAATGAGAAACAGAACAATCTCGATGCTTTCTTGCACAGCGCTTGGACACTTTTAGCCAAGTTCAAAATGTTGTCTTACTAGGTGACTTTAATTTGAGAGATATAACCTGGTTAAAAAATACCTCATTTCTATGGAACCGATGTGATTAGAACATCTTTATTTTTCTTATCTCAGTACATTTCGGGCCTAGCGCTCACCTGACTTATATGGTAGAGTTGAGAATAAAGTTGCCCTCATCAAGTCGGCCCCATACTAAAAGTTGTTCAGAATGATGTCTCTAACAACCACTCCACGATACAAAACAACTTCTTTCTCCTTTAACCATGCTATTCCCCGCACTATGAGCTTATTCCGCCCGCTGCCTAATGTACGGGATATATGGCACTGCGTGCATATTGTATGGGAGTTACCAATTTTAGAGTTTTACTAACCGAGTATGTCAAGTTATATATGATATTAAGAGAAGTTTAAAAAAAAAGTTAGTTCTTAGAAATTATGGAAAGCAAACAAGATGAATCTGTTAGACGTTAGTTTAATTTCTTGTGTCTCAGGCACAAACACAAAACTCAAGATGGCTATCGAGACAGCAATCAAAAATGCAAAGAGCATAGACGGAAACGGATGTAACTAAAAACAAACTACCAGTATTACCACATTAAATAAACCTATACTAACATTGCCATATTTTAACATTAGTCCCAGTTTTTGAATAAACTCAATAATTGTGCTTGATTTGTATGACCGGTACCTTGAATAATCAAGTTCACAAAAACAAAAAAAAATCCTAGACATTTACGAAATAACCCCCTATACAAAATGTCATCCAATTCGTTTCGGTGGTTTAGGCTCTAGAGCTGACAACAGAAAACAGCCATCCATACAAACATACATATGCACGCACACACACACACACAAACACCCACACTTAGATTTTTTTTCACTTTTTCGGACTAAGTTAACGATAGAGAACATAATTTCATAATTTCATAATTTCTTTATTGCACACAACTAATATATGGACAACAAGACTTACATAAAAATAGTGTACAAAGGCGAGCTTATCTCTAATAAGAGATCTCTTCCAGCAAACCAAATTAGGATGGGAATGGTCGATTGCTGAGCAGGGGTGACAATGTGTACAACAATATAATTTAGTACATATCTAAATAACTAACATATGGTCAGATATATGTTATATCTAAATAACTAATATAAAACAATATTAACTAAATATACGAGGGCTTACATAAATATCATATAATATACTCGTACATGCTAAACATAAATACTATATAAATATATATAATTTTTAAATAAATATACTAATAAATACATACATACTACCTATATTTCTAAAGAGAAAGGTAATGCTTCTTCACGCGACTTTTAAATATATTAAGAGAAGGACTGTCTCTGATAGTGCAGGGGAGTGCATTCCACAATTGAATGGCCCGGAATCTAAACCCATGCTCATAGGACGCGGTGTTATGCTGTGGGGTTGTGAGCATCGAAAGCGCGTGAGTTCTCCGAGGCCTGCTGGAAGAAAGAAATGGAAAACGGTCTCGTAAGAAGGTTGGATAGCGTGGATTGCGTAAAATGTTGTAGAGGATGTTGAGGATGTAAGAATCCCGACGAAGACGTATTGGCAGCCACTTCAGCTCTTTGCGATACTGTGATACATGGTCGTATTTGCGCAGCCCAAAGATAAACCGAATCCCGAGATTTTGAAGTCGTTCGAGTTTGTTCAGTAATTCTTCGTTAGCACCCAGCAGACATCAGTACAATCGATGAGAGGTAGAAGGAGAGACTGAGCGAGAGTGATTTTGGTCTGTCGAGGCAAAAAGTACTGAAGTTTCCTGAGAGAGTGAAAAGTAGCAAATACTCGTCGACTGACCTCATTGACATGCGATGACCAGGACAGCTGGTTGTCGAAGATAAGACCCAGGTTTTTAGCTTTATCGCTATACACAATTGTGGTACCATTAAAAGTGACAGGTGGAATTGGCTGTTGCTGCAACAAGTTAAGAGATTGTCTGGTGCCTATAATCATGGCCTGGGACTTGCTCGGGTTAACCAGGAGTCCGAAGGATGAAGCCCAGCTTCTCACCCCCTCCAGATCAGCGTTCAATGCCTCCACAGCAGAGTTTACATCGTTATGAGAGAAGTGGCGATAAATCTGGAGATCATCAGCATAAAGATGATATGAAGAAGACAGGATCTCCGAGATGGAATTTATGAAAATCGAGAATAGAAGAGGAGAAAGAATACCACCTTGAGGGACGCCTGACAGGAGGTCACACCATTTAGTGGATGTCTCTTCCGTCCTGATTCGCTGTTGCCGATCCCTCAAATAAGAGTCGAACCAGCTGGCAGAGAAGGAAGAGACGTTCAGGGATCTGAGAAGCTCAACGAGAATGTCGAAATCTACGCTGTTGAAGGCACTACTGAAATCAAGTAAAGCCAACACGGAAAGCTGTTTGCGGTCCATGGCTAGCTGGATGTCATCTGTGACTTTCAGCAGAGCCGTGACGGTGCTATGACCCGGTCGGAATCCTGACTGGAACGTGTTTAGCAGATTGTTTGAGGAGAGGTAGTAGGAAATCTGGTTATGGACCAATCCTGCCCATCCTCTCCAAAGTCCTTGAGACCATTGTCTCAAGGACTTTGGAGAGGATGGGCAGGATTGAAATGGGACGGTACTCTTTAAAGGAGGTGGGACTGGAGGTTTTGGGTAGTGGGATGACTAGTGCTTTCTTCCACACTGTGGGGAAGACACCATTAGCTAAAGAAAAGTTTATAACGTGTGTTATTGCTTGTAATAGTTCGTCAAGGATTGTCAGTAGCATTTTAAGGCAAATTTTGTCATCGCCTACAGCTTTCGAATTGACTGCCAATAGCGCCTTCTTGACCGCATCGATTCCAACATTACTCAAGTTGAATGGTGTGGTGTTGGGTAAGGACTTAGAGCGCAGGCTCTGAAGCGTGGCTTGTTTGACAGTGGGATCCATCATAACAGGCGGGGCAGAAAGAAACTGGTTGAGACCGTTGAGATCTACATTACCAGCATGTAGGTCCCGGGCCTTACCTACACCAAGCGTTCTCAGGAATTTCCACACCTGAGCTGGAGTGTAGTTCTCAATGCATTCGTGTATGTGCCGACGTTTAGCATCGCGACAGAGACGGTTGCAACGGTTGCGAAGACATTTGTAAGAGAGGAAATTATCATCTGTCGGATTCTTGCGGTATCTACACTTGGCTCTATTCCTCTTGGCCATTAGGCACTTAATAGTGTCTGTTAGCCAAGGGGCAGGGTGGTGTTTAACCCTCACTTTTTTTGAAGGTGCGTGCTTGTCATAGAGACCCAGGACTATAGAATTAAAATTGGCGATTTTATTATCAACAGTCTTACTGGTAGTGACAGGGGACCAGTCAATCGACGTGGCATCAGACAAAAGGGACTCATGGTTGCCCATCCCCATCAAAATCTCAACCTCGATTTTTTTTTGCGATTACAATACTTCCTTGATTTTCACTTCGTTCAACTCGAAAGTAAAAGATAACTCCATGTTGCTTTATATTTACTAATTGATTTTTGATAAGGTAATTATTTTGCGACTTTTGTGTTAGTTTGATAACTCGTTTTAGTCATTGGTGTATTATTTGAATTTATTTCTAGTTTCGTTAGTTGGGTTAAGTATATATGTCCATAAAATATCGCGTTTTAGTTTGCAACAACGTTTGATACCTTTTGTTATCCACTTAGATATAACGAGTTCATATTTTTCTCTCTTTTGAACAGGGAAATAAAGGTCGTAAAACAACGCAAAATAGTTAAACAGGTAAAAAGCTTAGTCTGGATCATTACATTAATGCATGAATCTATGTTTGGTTTTGATTATTCATATTTTATTTCATATTTGAGTATTATATTATATATTATCCTAGTAGTTGTTAGTTTCCCCACTGTACAAAGCGCTATAGGAGGTCTTTGTTTACCAATTATAAAACGGGTGAATTAAATGAAAATTACATAATGACGTTGTCTGTGGCATTGTTGGTCGAGGGTCTGCCCACCAAGCGAGAGGTGGGGACGAAGAAAAAAAGGCCGAGGTCTTGGATGTTTATACGTGTGTGACCTTTTCTGGTTCCCGCGACACAGGGTATCCTAGTGTGGGGCCGGAAGCAATATATGTGCCTGTATTTCCCTTACATAAACTTAATTATATGTATTTATATACTTATTACAAAGTGGTTTTTTATTTTAATATTTATAGTTTTGCACATATACAGGTCGACTTGTTGTTAAATTGTTGGAATAAATATCTTTTTAGGGACATTTACATGTTTTCCCAAATGTTTGTATATTTTGTTTTTTGTGCAATAAAGTATAAAATAAGAGTTAGATACCTTTGTAAGAAAACCGTATATGAAAGTTGATGAAAAACTTTCGTAATTAAATCATCATATCTTCTGCGGCTTTGGGCTGGGCCACTATGCCTTATCGCACAGTGTTTCAATGTAGAGAAGAGGCAAAAAATGGCGATTGCTAAGTATAGGTTAATATTTACAGTAATAAAGTTTTTAAGTTTTGACTATGCCACTCAATTGGAGTATTGAATAAAAGGCGGGATCTGATGCGTGCTCGAAGATATGTCACTTTCAACGTTTCAGGATAGTCGACATTTTCCAATAATTATCATTTCATTTCCATAATTTTCAGAAATCACCCTGTTTTTTGAAAATCGTGAATTCCAAAATTATCAGAGTTGATTATCATTAGAACAGAGGCTCCAACATTAGGCCTAGCCTATGTTTTGGGCGGTTATAACCTTACAGGGGTGGAGGTCTATAGTCTCTGTCTTCCCCTCCATCGGGAAAAGGCCTGTGCATATATACAAACATATCCGCAAGCCATAAATATACAAACGTATGACCTTACAACGCCTTCACGAGATAAAAGATTATCAAAATTCTCTCCTCATTTCGGGCTTTTTAAAGCTTGATGAAAAAGAGCATGTTTATTTTTAATATTCGGCTGCTATTGAAGCATTACGGTTCACTGGTTTGAAAGGTTCCTCCTTCTAATATTTAGGGCGCTATTTTTAGTCGCTGAGAAGATGCTATTGAAGACAACATGGTGATTAGAAAAAACTTTTTATTAACTTCCTAATACATAACGACACGACCGGCGAACTCCTCCATTGACGTGATCCAATGAAGAAAGTTTGTGACTAAGCTGCACCCTTATTTAGCATTGGCTACAATTCAAATGAACAGTAAAATGTTTTTTCTTATCAAAATGGATAAATGATCACCAAAAGTTGCAGCAAATATCAGTGCAAAATACTGCGGTAGCTTTTGTGAAGGGTAAAGGGAGTGGGCGAAGCGAAGCCCCCTTTATTTTTCGAGTTAGGTTGAACGTGTAATAACAACCAAAAATACTTCAAATAAAAACTTAAGTACACAAAACATAAAAATAAAAAAAAGCTTCCTTTCTACAGTATTTCTTGAAACACAATTTGGATATCATTTATCTATTCTGGCAGGCATTTCGAATTTATTGGTAGTTAAATAGTTTTTGGTAATGGATTACACAAAAGCCCTTAGGCCGGCCAAACTTCTTATGTTTTTAGGGTTCCGTACCCGAAGGGTTCTAAACGGGACCCTATTATTAAGACTTCGCTGTCCGTCCGTCCGTCCGTCCGTCCGTCTGTCACCAGGCTGTATCTCAAGAACCTGGCTAGCTAGAGAGTTGAAATTTTCACAGATTATGTATTTCTGTTGCCGCTATAACAAAAAATACTAAAAAACAGGATAAAAGAAATATTTAAGGGGGCTCCCATACAACATATCTTTCAATACCACATACAAACTGGTTACCTTCATGGAGTGTGAAAGTAACCGCACCAATAACTTTGTAAACAATATTTTGCTGTGTAAAATCCAAATTATTCACTCCACACCATCGCTTCCATTGAACGGTGGTACGGAACCCTTCGTGCGCGATTTAGACTCGCACTTGACCGGTTTTTACTATACACCTGTGTAAGTGCTTCGTTCCTCGTGAATAAAATAGTTTTTTCTTTAATATTTATACAAATTGTTGGATGTTTTGTAAAAGGGTAAAAAGTATTTCTGCTTCCGTGTCCGATATGTTTTATATGAGGAAGTTTACGAGCTTTGATATACGGAAATATCGCTGGATAATTTCCTATTGGCTTGAAAGGAATGCTCGCTTCCTATGCTATTTGAAGATTTTAATTGAAAAATAATTTTAAAGTGAAGCCATTTACATCAAGCTGTTGTAATATTTGTGATGTGTTTACGCACCTGAATGTCCAAAGAATATAACAATAAACAATCCCACGATATTGTTTATCCCAGTGTGAGATCACTGGCAATATATGTGTGAATGCGCCTATATTTTACCCACTTACCCCGATCCGGTTTCATTACACCGAATAATATTCAGAGTTTTCGAACCTTACCAGGAAGTGTTGAAGTTCAAAATCGCGATTCAATTTTCAAAAGTCGTGTTACATCTGGGTTACTCTCTTACTTTTCTGTATTACAAATAAAAACAACAAATGCAAAACTTATATTAAACTTAAAGTGGCAATTAAGATGCGTAGGTGGATATGGTATATAGTTCCCTAAGGAATAGTTTTGAGCCACAGATAACTGTTTCCCTGATAACTGCGTCTGTTTAAGGTGTGTTTAAGAGCTTAAACGGTTCACCCTCAGACCTTAGTTATTCAACAGCCATTCAACAACTATTGGAATATCAGACTCAGCAAACAAGTTGGGTTGTCTCGTCGAGTTAATGTAACGCGTTGTAGTAAACAGGAAATGGGGATTTACTTTGTCTCACCTGGGAAGATAGTATGCAGGATAGTCCTTTTAATAGCTGACCAAGTTTTGGATAAATGAATGATAGTGTACGTATATTTACGAATGTCATACAATGATTACATGCCATTTCCTCCACGGGTCGGCAAAAGCTCCAGGTTTTCCGATTAACAAAAACCAATAGCTTAATCTGAGATAAAAATAAACATTTCCGTTCCCTCAACCAATCTTCATGTAATTTAAATGTCAGATGCCTTTGACTTTGGCATAATTTATTTGAAAAGGCCCATTTCTGTATCAATACAATCAGTACGAATTTTATTGATACAGAAATGGGCCGTACAAATGTAAACGAGAGTGACAGCTTTAGTTACTTCCACATAAGAAAGAAAAGAGTACGAAAACAATGCGTTCGTCTCAAACTAAAATAACGTAGCGCAAAACCACACAACAATTGATAAAAAAACAAGGAGATCTTATGAACACATTATATCCACATTTTTAATGCAGTTCCACAATGACATTAGTTAAGATTTCAGAATTACAGGAAAAAATTAAACAATTTAGAGGTATTTTCGTAATTAAATTCTAACGAGAAAATTTAATCCAATCGTGTTTTCCTTCAGTGACAATCTTCATCAAATACTCAATAAACGTTAATCCAGATGACTGTATAGTGGAGTAAATGGATTGGAAAAAATCAACACATTTTATTCTTATCACCTCAAGAACAACAACTTACCCAGAGGTTAAGAGAAGTTTTACATTCTGAACAGCTTTTACTACGAAACGGTTTAAATAATAGCAACTTTTTTAACTTCATCCCAACTTCACTTAAATACCAGCAACGCTACATCAATAGCTGTAATATCGTCCACAGTAGCAAAAAAAAAACAAGTCTTGGATATTTATATGTTTGTAACCTAGCTTTTTCTGGCTCCCCGACACTGGGTATCCTTGTGTGGGGCCAGAAGCAATGTCAGTATCTGCCTTCAAATGTGTATTTGTGTGTGTGTTTCCACTTCCACATTCCACTTTCTTGTCCTCCGCCGCGCCCACTTGCCGAGCTCATTTCAATGCAAACAAGTCCGCATCGATTCCGTATCGATTACTCAGTATATTGTGCGGGACTCGGTTCTCAACAATGCCAATATGTCTCAGAACAATTATTGAGGGAACCGCCATCCATCGCCTCTACCGAAGTACCTACAATTGTTTGTGACCCTGGTACCTTGGGAGAGAGGACGTTCCCTGCTATGGGATGCGACCTGCGTCTGCACCTTTGCAGCCTCCCATGTCGGGTCGACGGCGGCCCGCGCTGGTGCAGCCGCCGAGTCTGCCGCAAGACAGAAGTGCCTTAAGTATGCCGCACTCATGGGAAGCTACATCTTTGTGCCTCTTGCGCTCGAGACGACTGGGGTTTGGGGGACACAAGGGAAAATATTTATTAAGGATCTGGGGCGCCGTCTAAGGGATAGAGGTTTTGACTACCGCTCTGGGGCATTTCTGATGCAAAGTATCTCCATATGTGCAGCGGGAAAATGCTGCCAGCGTCATGGGAACCCTAGCCTCGGCGATATCCCGGGGTGGTTTATTCGCGTAGTTGTTTCTTTTTGTGTTTCTATTTTATTTTTAATTCATATATTAACTGATAAGTGACAAATATGATTACTTTGAATAAATGAAATCTAGGAATTGTTTATTAAAGCATTCTTTGTTTGCTGGTGTGTTCAAACGTATGTGTTGCATTACTTTGTGTAAGTTACGAAGATAATTAGTTTACATCTTTAGTTGTGCTTTACCTCGGTGTTGGTTACCTCGTCACTCGTCACAAGACTGATGTTTGTAGGAGATTTTATTAGTTACTTAAAACTTTTTTTGCGTAGCTGATTGCTTTTAATCAGTGCCATGTTTGCCATCGCGCTTCATGTGCATGAAGTAAGAAATACTTAAGAAACTTTTTGGTCTAGGGTCCCTTATGCCCTTACTAAGAGACGCGTAATAAGAGTAAGGAACCCTTATCCCTTATTGGAGGCCACGCCCACCCTTCATTGAAGTACCTGATTCAGGGTAGTGTAATAAGACTTTTATAACTCACTACGATTCTAAGAAATTGTTTGCGATTTGACGTTTGATGCGCAGTGATTAAACGTGTAATTCAAGTTTCACATGATATAACCTTAAATATGTATGCAAATTATTTATTGACACAACTGAATTTCTAGTTTTCAACGTTACGCTTCGTCTTCCGCTGCCGTTTTTATCAAAGACGATGCAAAACAATGACCGTGTTACCACAAAAATATTAAACAGCGTTAAACCTCAAAACAAACGTCAAATCCCATACGTTTTTGTTTTTAAACAAATGTTGAACTGTAGTTTTTTTTTTGTGGTAAGGCCCTGAGAAGTTTGTGTAGAGGGTGTCTTTAACTGTGAGTCTACGTAGAAATAATTTTAACCAATTATAGCCTTGCTGCAGAGAACTGAACAGTCCATTTATTTTCACCTATGAGAACAAACCCGTTTGAGTGACGCCGCGTTTACCGCCATTTTGCTTGTCACTGTCATACACAGCACGAGCGTCATTACTGAACGTTTACGAGTTAGTTGTTTGTAATATTATTTTACTAGTGTTACACGAATGAGTACATCATCGAGCCGAGGCCCTGCTTTTTTTCTTCTTCTCCTCTTGCGATTCATTTGAGACTTAAATAGTAGGTATTACTTACTTCTCGGAAGTGCGTTGCAATGAAATTCAAAAATTTGTGTTGCTTGGTGAACCTAACACAACATTATGGCACCATTGAAGTCCTGTGTTGGAGATTGCATTGCAATTAGCATTACTCACAGACATTTTGCCGTATCCCGAGACGATAAACTCAGAAGTTTGTGGATGTCGCTATTAGTTCCAACAAACTCTTCATTACTTGAACTTACTAAAAGCCAGTTAGTAACAAAAAGAGTAATGGAAACATACAAAATAGAAAAAAAATATATATATATATATATAATAAAGAACCATCGATATCGATTTATTAATCCTTTAAAATTTTCCACAGACTAGTAAAGCCGCAACCGCGCAGCGACAGGAGCGCTACTAGGCAAAAAAGTGGAACTAATAAAAGTCACTGTTTAATATGTGGTCTGTCCTAGATGTTTAAAAGTAATATTTAATGACCTGTATCTGGTGGGTTACTACCAACTCTTATGGGACCTAAACCGAACTGCCCTGATTTTTCGTACTATTCTTAGTTACCCCCGTGAACCGATTAAGTTGGAATTTGGTACACTTATTTATCTATGTGAGCCGAACACGAATATGTTACGTAAGTAAGTAAATTTTGAATTGGGGGGGCAATTTTAGGGGGCTAATGAGCAAATTAAAAATAAGGATTTCCAACCGTATCGTGTGACATGTCCAATCAAAGTGCTTGTTGCCAGTATCTCGATATTTTATTTTTAAAATAGGTTAAAACGACATTACGCCCCAAATTTATAAAAAATCCGTTTTGTAAGTCTACTTAAAAATTACAGACAAATGATTCTTTTAAATAGGAGGGGTACAATTTCTTTCAATACCACATAAAAATAAATTGCATGTATTCATCTTTGACGACCCGAATGGCCGAGTCGGCAGTGACCCTGCCAACGAAGCCAAGGGTCCCGGGTTCGAGTCCCGGTGGGGGCAAATATTTGTTTGATGAGAACGGATTTTTGTACCCTAGTCATGTTTGTTTATCTATCTAAGTATAATATTTATCTATATAAGTATGTGCATCGTTGTATAGTACCCAAGATACAGGGAATCCTAGTTTGGGGTTAGATCAATGTGTGTAAATAGTGTCCAAGGTTATGTCCAAGGTATTATAATCTCCCCACCAAGAGGGGGCTACGAGTAAGATTAAGCCATACATCACCACGCCGGCTCAGTGCGGGTTGATGGAGAGGTTTTACGACTACTACTACCACGAGCGATAGTAGCCGGGTCATACAGCTTTACGTGTCATCAGAAAAACTGAGAATCCGTTAATGTACTTAAGATTAATTAATTATGGCAACAAATATAATGATGACCAAAATATTTTTTCCTACCCTAAATGGATAAATGAATACCAAAAGTTGCAAAAAATATCAGGGCAATATACTGCGGTGCCTTAGGTGACGGGTAAAGGGGGTGAGCTAAGCGAAGCCGCCTTTATCCTTCGTGTTAGGTTGAACATGTAAGAACAACAAAAAATACTTAAAACATAAACTTAAGTACACAAAACATAAAAAGAATTTTGGTGATCATTTATCCTAACACAATTTGGTGGACATTTCGAATTTATTAGTAGTAAAATAGGTGCGTTTTTGGTAATCGTTTAAAAATAAGCGATTAATTATCTCATTAGTACATGGTCAGGATTCGAACCTGGATGTGCCTGTGAGAATCAAGCATGAAACCTATTAGGCCATGGAGCACCTGTTTATATGTAGCCTGGAGTACCATGTATGCACGGAGTATGAAAGTAATCGCACCAATAACTTTGTGAACAACATTTCGGAAAATTAGAGTTACCTTATCCCCATGCAAGAAACTTGAATACCATTGTGCGGTGGCAAGGAACCCTTCGTGCGCGAGTCCGACTCGCACTTGACCGTTTATTATCATGAGAAGTTATAATGTGCATTTATAGTTCTTAATATTTACAAAAAATTCTAAGAAAACTATGTCAAAAAGTTTGTTTAATAATAATGTATAAATACTAGAGACGCTAGCTCGAACAAAATACGTGCCCGGCCTCTTGACGAGAGCGGGCGTGTCAGTTGTCATAGATAAACAAACATCTTTGCGCTCAGATGCGACATGCCGAAGACGTACAGTCGCCTTTTCCCAAAAGTATACCTATCGAGTGAATCCTGCCTATGTTGCATACTTTTAAGAGCAGGCGACCTATTATGTGTATTTGGGAATAAAATAAAAGAGAATATGCACAAATCCAATATTTTAATGGGTTTTTTTTTTTCATTGTTTGTGATGTTGTTAGTCAGTTTATAAATAAATTGACAGTTCTTTAAATTTTCGTCAGATAAACATGAGCTATATTTCTGCGCAAGGGTCTACCTGTCACTGCTATGAAATTTATCCTAATTGTCAGGTATTCGATTGTATGTTTTGTCTCGCTCTCGCTCTCTTGTCATTTCGTTACTGTGCTAGTGGCATACGCTCTGATTTAATAAACCTATATTAATTAATTGTAGTGTTTAATTTGAAGATACAACAGTTTGGCGACGATTATATGGACCAGTGCACAAATAGAACACAAAATTTTATTGTTGAGAGAAGAGACAAGAGGATTATCAAGGAAATAAATTAATAGAACACGTAGCATCGATGTGAAGTTAGTCACGAGTGAGCAAGGAATCTATTCATTGTTCTGTGGGTGGGATCACTGCGAGTGAGTCCTTGACAGTTCGTTCCGAGCGAACGAATCGTTCGTTCTGTGGTTCGATCAATTGACAGAGGAGTGAAGTGTGCGCGCATTGCAAGCGAATTCCTAAGTTCGCCATTACCAAAGCCATTACCTTTACGATAAAACAAACAAATTGATCATGTTTCTTAAGTTTCAACAATGTCTGATGATCACAAACCTAGAAGCTGGATATACACACTAAAAAAAGAAGAGCTGCAAGTGACTCTAAAAAGTTACAATATACCATTTGAAATAAATTCGACAGTCGAAGAGTTGCGGAAATTATTGTCAAATTATTGCAAAGAAAAAGAAAAAACAAGTGAACACGAGAATAGTGAGAATAAAAACACGAAAATGACGACGTCACAATATAATATACAGCCATTTAATGGAGAAAATTGGGAATGTTTTGAACAGCAGTTCGAGTGTCTTATTTTGTTAAATGAAGTAAAAGAAGAAAAGAAGGTGCCTTTGTTGCTAACTAAGATAACCTCACAGGTATTGGAAGTATTAAATTGTCTGTGTACACCAAAAAAAGTGACGACCTTTAGTTTTGCTGAACTATGTCAAAAGTTGAGAGATAAGTATACACCCAAAAAAGCCACAGCTATAGAACGTGCGACATTCCGTAACAGAAACCAGTTGCCAACGGAAACAATCGAGGAGTATGTTCTACAATTGCGGAAGTTGGGCGGAAAATGTGCTTTTAAGGACCTAGAAGACCAGATTAAGGAAAAATTAATAGATGGGGTATACTCAAAATTAATACAATTTGAACTACTAAAAAGTTGTACCACAGAGATGAGTTTAGAAGACACTATTATAGTAGCAAGAACAGTAGAAGGGGCCTTAATACAAACAAAGCATAAGGAAAGTTCAGTTACAGAAATGTTTTATTATCAACAAGGACAGAAAATGGAGAGAGGAAATAATAGTAAATATAGAAATAAAGCAAGCAAGGTGAATAAAACATTAACTAATAATAACAACAGAGAAAGCAAATGTTTTTGTTGTGGTGCAAACAATCATTATAAAAAGGAGTGTAGGCTCATTAAAAAGTATTGCTCAGAATGTGGACAACAAGGCCATATTTATAAAATGTGTATGAGAAATAAAACAACACAAAAAATTTATTCAGTATCTGAGGACACAAAATCATCGGACGAACAAGAAGTTGAGGCAGAAACTTCAGCGGCACAAATGTTTAATGAGTATGAAATGTACTCAGTAAACGTAAGTAAAGTACCACCACTATATATTACATTAAATATTGAAGGAAAAACATTGGACTTTCAGCTCGACACAGGGTCGGATGTTACAGTCATTCCATGCTCAGATTGTGAGAAATTCTTTAATAATAGACAGATTAGTGATTGTAAAGTGAGATTTAAAAATTTTGACCAAACAATATCAGAACCAGTAGGCATTTTAAAGGGTTTAACAGTAAAATACAAAAATGAACAGAGGAAATTAAATGTTTTTGTTGGAAATAATAAAATACCACGTATTTTAGGTAGGGATTGGTTAAATGAGTTTAATTTATGGCCACCGAAAATGGAAACACAACATATAAATTTTAATAATCAAATTAATGAAAATTCTATTGCAGAAGCAGAACTATATGTAAAGAAAAGGTTCACGGAAGTATTTAGCCCAGGCTGGGGAAATTTTAAAGGAGAATCAATTGAACTAAAATTAAAACCAGAAGCAAAACCAAAATTTCATCCAGTAAGAAGAGTACCATTAGCATTAAAAGAAAAGGTAAAATCAGAAATCTCTCGTCTAATTGAAAATGGTAGAATTGTGCCAGTAGAATATAGTCAATGGGGCACTCCTGTAGTACCAATTTTAAAACCAGATGGATCAGTACGTCTTTGTGGTGATTACAAAACAACCATAAATCCACATCTGGAAGTTGATCACTTTCCATTACCACACATTGATGAAATATTTGAAACTTTAAAAAATGGACAATACTTCTGTGAACTTGATCTTAAAGAGGCTTATCTGCAAGCCCCATTAGAAAAAAAATCACAAGAGCTTACAACTATTGTAACAGAGGTAGGTACTTATAAATATCAATACTTACCATATGGTGTAAGCACAGGGCCTGGATCATTTCAGCGATTGATGTACAATAAATTAAGAGACATTTCAAATACCTCTGTGTTCATAGATAATATCTATATTTGTGGAGAAACCATAAATGACACACTTGCAACCTTATGCAAAGTACTGACGAAGTTGCAAGAGTGTGAGTTTAAATTAAAAATAGAGAAATGTAAATTATTTACTACAAGTATAGATGTTTTTGGTTTCAAAATAACGAAAAATGATATAAGTGTAAATCGAAAAAATATAGAACCACTTTTAAATGCAGAAGTGCCGAAAAATATTACTATGTTAAAATCATTCCTAGGAAAAGTAACTTATTACTCACGATTTTTGAAAGATATGGCTCATATAATAGCACCTTTATATGATTGTACAAAAAATAAAAAATTACAGTGGACAAAAGAATGTACTGACTCATTCAATAAAATTAAACAAAAATTAGCATGTGTTAGTAATTTAAGACATTATAATCCAGATTTGCCACTGATATTAACATGTGATGCGTCACAAGTAGCTCTAGGAGCAATAATTTCCAATAGGGATGAAAGTGGAGTAGTCAGACCAATCGCATATGCTAGTAAGAAATTAAATTCAACAGAGGTAAAGTATTCAGCCATAGATAAAGAAGCAATGTCGATTATTTTTGGTGTGACCAAATTTTATAATTATATTTATGGCCGTACTTTTGAGTTAGAAACAGATAACGCAGCATTGGTAAGAATATTTGGTCCCACCAAAGGTATACCAAAAATGGCAGCAAAGAGGTTACAACACTACGCCATTTTCTTGTCAGCATTTCAATATAAAATTAAGCACATTAAAACAAGTGTAAATCCAGCAGATTTCTTGTCTCGAACATTAACCGAAAATTGTGAGGAAAATATGAATATGCATTCATTATGTTCAGAAGCAAATATAACTAACACTTACTATATAAATAATTCAGAAATTGAAATGCTAGACTGGAAATTAATTCAGAAGGAAACAAAGAAAGATCCAATTTTATCCACAGTAATTAGATACTTAAGTGATGGATGGCCCGATGTAAAAAACTTGAATAAAGATTTGTTATCATATTATAATAAGAAAACGGAACTAAGTGTTGACAGAGACTGTTTATTTTGGGGGTATAGAATAATAATACCAACAGAATTGAGAGTGTCTGTTTTAAATGAGTTGCATAAAAGTCATTTTGGCATTGTTCGAATGAAGCAATTAGCAAGATCTTTCTTTTGGTGGCAAGGTTTAGATAAAGAAATAGAAAGTATTACTTTTAATTGTATAACTTGTATGAAAAATCGAAAAAATCCGCAAAAGACCATGCAACCATGGCCAGCACCACCATCTGTTTGGTATCGTATACATGCAGACTTTTTAGGACCATTTTATAACAAAATGTATCTTGTGGTCATTGACAGTTATTCAAAGTGGCCTGAAATATATGAGATGAATAACATTACTGCAAGCAAAACCATTGAAGTTTTTAAAAATATATTTTCTAGATTTGGGTATCCAGCTCACTTGGTAACTGATAATGGACCAACTTTTACTAGTTCAGAATTTAATGACTATTGTAAAATGATAAATGTTAAACATACATACTCCCCACCATACCATCCAGCTACTAATGGAGCAGCAGAACGATTTGTCGAAACATTTAAGTCACATGTAACAAAAATTAAGGAAAGTGGAAATAGTTTAATATCTGCTGTTAATTTGTTTCTCTTTGATTACAGAAATATGCCTCATAGTTTAACCGGTGTGACACCGGCCAGACTGATGTTAGGTAGGGAACTTAGAAACAGATTTACATTATTAAGACCTCCAGCGATGGTAGATAAATCCTATGATTTGATGGAAAAACAAGTTAACAGCAAGGTAGGAAACCGAAAGACAGATTTCGTTCTTGGTGAAAAAGTCATGGTTAGGGATTACAGGAAAGGATATAAACCATGGATTCTAGGGATTATAATAGAGGAATCAGTTCCAAATATTACATATATAGTGGATGTAGATGGGAATAGGTGGAAAAGGCATGTAAATCAATTGCTTAGATGTAGTGAAAGTTTAGAAATAAAATGAAAACATTTTTTAGTTTTAAGAAACATCATTGTTTATTATCTTTATAAGTTCGTAGGACATTATTATAATTGTATGATTTGCATGATGCCAAGAACTTAAAAAGAAAATAGCTAGAATTAAGTAATGTATTGTAATTGCATTTGTTTTTGTTTTTTATTTAAGTTCGTAGGACTTCCTTAGGGTTGTATGTAATACATGATGCCAAGAATTAAAAAAAAAAAACAAAAGCAACAAGTTGATACATAAAATTAGCATAATAAGTTTCTATAATAATATAAAAACATAAATATACCAACATACGAGTACATGGTGTTTAGTATGAGTGTGTTTTCTTCTTAATTGGTAGGGGAGAGAACCTTGTATTCATTTTGATAAGTGGTAACGTGATTCAAGTTTGTATTACAAAATAAGATTTGTACTTATTTTATGTAGGGAAGAGTGTCAGGTATTCGATTGTATGTTTTGTCTCGCTCTCGCTCTCTTGTCATTTCGTTACTGTGCTAGTGGCATACGCTCTGATTTAATAAACCTATATTAATTAATTGTAGTGTTTAATTTGAAGATACAACACTAATCATCTTGGCCTTGCTGTAAGAAATCTCTTGTTAGAGATAAGCTTGCCTTTGTAAATGTCTTTTCCATAAGTTTGTTATGTGAATTTTCATGTGCAATAAAAATTTAAAAATATATGACGTGCAGAACACGTTGGTATTCGGAAATGACACATCTGCATGTAAAAATCTTGTTACTCTTTGATTTTCAAAGAGAAAACATGGCTGTCGCTTTGTTGATTTTTATAATTCACAAAATATTATTGAATATGCGTATTTTACTGATAATACAGGGTGATTAACATGAAAAGTTATTCCTTGGCAGTAGTAATAGTAGTAGTTTTTACACTATCGCAGAGCACATGACGGCATTATTTAGTGACTCTCGTATCAAAAGCGTCATGGCTCGGCAAGCGCTTGGAACAGACTGAATTGGTGTTGAGTGAATTAGCTCTACTTATAGCTGCAAGAAAGTCAGTTTGCGCGCCTACTCTAGAATTTATACATTATTACTCAAAGATCAAAAATCAGAAAATAATTATAATTCAAAAGTAAAAGTTATTTCTGTCAATAAATCAAAGACTGCTCTAAAGACCAAACTCAACTCTAAATGTAAATCCACTTTACATAGTCCGTGAAGTGGTTCCATTTTTGTCAAGTCAAAATTTCTTGTCGACATTTACATAAACTTAGTCAATTCATTTTTAGGGTTCCGTACCCGGAGTGTCCCAGACACTGTACGGTACACAACACTACCATTGTAAGGTGGTACGGAACCTTTCGTGCAATAAGTAGAAGCTTGAAATATTCACAGAATATTGAGTTATATTTTTCACTTTAAATATAAACAATAAAATTAAAATAAAATTAATAGTTAATAGTCTCATACACCAAACGTGATTTTTTGCCGTTTTTATAGATGATGCTACGGACCCCTTCGTGAGCGACACCGACTCGCACTTGGCCGTTTTTTTTTGCAATTTCTCTACATTGGACCATTGGGCGAAGAAACTCCCACAGCTTGATTTATAGATCTCTTTTAAATATTGGTAGAGTTTAACTAATACAAATATTACAATATTAATTATCATAAACAATACACAGGAATAAATAAACCGATTCATTAACAGCGAGTTCTGTGTTGAGTAAGATTAACCCCTAAAGGCCTTACCACAAGAAAATAAACTACTATTCAACACTTGTTTAAAAACAAAAATGTATTGGATTTGACGTTTGTTTTGAGGTTAAACGCTGTTCATAATTTTTTGTGGTAACACGGTTACAGTCTTGTCAATTATGCAATATCATTTTTATCACGCTTTTATTAGCTTCACCTGTATGTATGTTTGTTTGTTTGTATGTAACCGTCTCCTTTGGACTCGATTTTGACCCACTTTAAACGGACAGATTCAATTCAAACTTTGTACACTTATCAAGAATCTGCGACAATGTAATAATTTCATAAGTTTATCTTATTATCCTGATTAGGATCGCCAGGATTAATTAATTTCTCACACAACTTCTGTGTGAGAGCAAGTGAATCGAACTAAACTCGAACTAAAAAATTAAAAATAAATATAGTTAAAAAAAAACACGCTTTTAAAAAACTTCGAACTAAAAAGTTAAAAATAATTTTTAATATAACGTTAAAACAATAATGAATAAAAAATACTTTGAATACTTTACTTTTTTTCACAATAATTATTGTGAAAAAAAAGCGTCGGGCGCTTAACTTTTTAGTTCGAAGTGTAAAGCGTGTTTTTTATTTTTTTTTTAACTATATTTATTTTTCATTTTTTAGTTCGAGTTTAGTTCGATTCACTTGCACTCACACAGAGGTTGTGTGAGAAATTAATTAATCCTGGCGATCCTAACCAGGATAATGAGATAAACTTATGAAATTATTACATTGTCGCTGATTCTTGATAAGTGTACAAAGTTAAACTATATTTATTTAGACAAACAATCCCTTTTTACTTGTTTTAAGGAGGCAATATGTAAATACGCGTGCAGAGACACTCCGTACGGAATCTAATAAGTGGCTGCACAAAGGTGGCGCGCGATTACATAAAGTTGTGTTCCTCGATCACGATCACTGACACCTTCTGGACTTCGTATTGGAAGAATACAAAACTCCGAGCTCCGTAGTCTGGTAGTTTAACGTTGGTAAAGCTTGCTTCTTACGCTGGAGATGCCTTCGAGTTCGAGATGCCGGTGCAGTATAGCTCCGTAGTCTGGTAGTTTAACGTTGGTAAAGCTTGCTTCTTACGCTGGAGATGCCTTCGAGTTCGAGATGCCGGTGCAGTATAGCTCCGTAGTCTGGTAGTTTAACGTTGGTAAAGCTTGCTTCTTACACTGGAGATGCCTTCGAGTTTGAGATGCCGGTGCAGTATAGGAAGCAGGATAATAGTTTGTCAGGTGCTGTTAATAGTTTTGTAGTTATTTATTCCTGCTTATTAATCATAACAATTAAATTTTTCATATTTGTATTAGTTAAGCACAACCTATTTTAAAAAGAGATCTAAAAATCAATCTGTGGGAGTTTCTACGCCCTTCTCTCCCACAGTGGTCTAATGTAGAGAAGAGGCAAAAAATGACGTTTGATACTTTGACTTTGACTTTGACTTTCAGGAATAATTACGCGTCGAAAAAGTATGCGAATCGAACTGTCAGTGACTCTTATGTAAAATGACATAAGGTTAATTTTATTTGAACTCGAACACTTTTTCACTCTGGTAATTATTCCTGCTTGAGCCACGATCATGTACCAATGAGATAAGTAATTTATGAGTATATCTAGGTACGTCTATGCGTCGGGTGTCACGTTGAGCTACGTCCTGGGCTAATATCTCTGCTTTGTAGTAATAGTCGTAAAATCCTTCCACCAACCCGCACTGAGCCAGCGTGGTGGAGTATGGCTTAATGTTAATCGAATCCGACGGCTTGTGCCCATCGGTGGTAACTTTAATGATCTTCATTTATTTCATATAAACCTATTAACTAAAATACTGACTCAGCACACTAAAAATATTTTTATCTAAACACGTATCATAAACCCTCTTTACTGCGTACAAAAACCGCACGTTCAGCATAATATTAAACTACTTGGTAAAAACTCATTTCTTATCTGAAAAATTACACATTATGACCATAATGTGAAATAATCAGGGTAGATAGTTTAATACTTACATACTTTTTTTTTTTTTAATTAGCCATTAAGGTGTCCCACTGCTGGGCAAAGGCCTCCCCCTCTTTCGTCCACACTTCTCTGGTCTGTGCCACCTCCACATACTACATACGCAAAACTATTTTTTATTGTTTCGATATACGGCTTTGAATGTAGTCCTACCTAAAATAAGTATATGTATGTACTCGTACAAAAGACTGTCGTTTTACGTTTTCTTCGTGTACAATTGTATGGAACCCTTCAGGTGCGGGTCCGATGTCCTACTCGCACTTAACCGGTTTTATTTCTTCCATAGTAGGTATTACAATCGCATAAAACTGGTGTTATTTGAGCTGGATTTTTCTTCTATTTCTATTCAAATGGTTGGACGAATCAAAACAAGTTGCATAGATTAATAATTCACATTTCCTTGTTGCACACATAAAATAATAATGAAAATATACGTCCAAAGCTTATTACCACTATAAACAGATTTCTTTCAGCAAATCAAGCCGGCATCTTACATACTTACGTATTCAGTATCCTATTTTACTTTTTTCTCAGGTTGCGTCGTCGTAAACGTACTTCGATTAAGCAAATGGAGCGTTACGTGTTTCGTTGTGAGGATAAGTTATGCACGGGCAGGCCCGCATCGGAGCCGTAAATGGAATAATCCTGTTTTATCGGATTACACATTCTCTTATTTTCGCAGCTATTTATAAATGGCCTTAAACAACTAACTAAACGAGGCATCCGAATAATGGTGAGATTTGGAAAATACTCACATGATATTGGTGCCACTAATTAATAGTTAAAACAATCCGCTGTTTATGATGAAAATAATAATAATCGTTTAGTTAGGAAATAAAATCAGAAAACTTTAAAAGAATGAATGTACTTAGCTAAGATGTGACACATAAATAGCTGGAGTATCTGAGCCTGAGCTTGGTGGGAAACTATATTTCAGTTTTCAGTGCTCTTCCCTTAGAAAAATGACTGGATAGCCAAAATATAGCAAAATTAGCTTGTGCCCGTAATTTCGTCTGCATGGACTTTGGAATTATTATTTACACGGAAAATATTACCATCCTTCTGGTACAGTCGGCTTAAAAGTATACCTTATGTTGATCTAGCTCATAATCTATCATTCAAATCCGTTCAGCCGTTTTTACATGAGTAAATAACAAACAATAATAACAAGCCGGATCCAACTGTCGAACTAAGCTTAAGAAAGTTAAGCAACGTGCTTAACCTTCTTAAAACATAAACTTAAGTACACATAAAATATTTAAAACATAAAAAGTGTTTTTCTTGATCCTTTTTTGCTGTGCGAATCAGTATTTTTGATGTGCGATTAAATACTAGCCTTTGATTTACAGCGGAAAAGTTCTTTAAATGGGAAGTTGTCGAAATGGAATTAACACAAACATAAACATTCACATACATGCACATACATTGCTACTGGCCCCATAATACCGTGTGTCGTGGGAACTAGAAACATCCAAGAACTGGGTTTTTTTTTTCTGTATGCCCAGCCGAGGATCGCACCCGCGACCTCTCGCTTGGTAGGCAGAGCCACAACATCAGCGCCGCAGAGGTCATCAAATAGAAGTTACGGAATTGGGGAGTGTAAAATTGGGAAAGGAATTAAGAACCTCGTCATAATGAAAATGTCGTTATTAACCTAAAGGACCAAACTCACTAGCCGCAAAGTTCAACCGGAAGGAAACCCTCGTCTCAGCCAGAAACTGCGAACAGCCAAACAATACACGACCATAAATCTCCAGATTTCATCTCTATTCAAGGAGCCAATCTACTTGCACTGCACAAAACTCCGATTTGATAAATTGTTGAGATGACAAATGGAGTTTTAGCGCTGAGCCCTTTACTCCGATGAATAAATGGTTGGTTCACTAGGTTCGTTTTTCGGCGATAAGTCTTGACTTTGTACATGTTCTCTTTCTTTTTTTAGGGTTCCGTACCCGAAGGGTTCCAAACGGGACCCTATTACTAAGACTCCGCTGTCCGTCCGTCCGTCCGTCCGTCCGTCTGTCACCAGGCTGTACCTGTAGTCAAGAACCTAGCTAGCTAGAGAGTTGAAATTTTCACAGATTATGTATTTATGTTGCCGCTATAACAACAAATACTAAAAAACAGGATAAAAGAAATATTTAAGGGGGCTCCCATACAACAATTCTTTCAATACCACATACAAACTTATGGATGCACGGTTACGTACATGGAGTGTAAAAGTAACCGCACCAATAACTTTGTAAACAATATTTTGCTGTGTAAAATCCAAACTATTCACTCCACACCATCGCTTCCATTGAAAGGTGGTACGGAACCCTTCGTGCGCGATTTAGACTCGCACTTGACCGGTTTTTTATAATTCATAATTCTTTATTGCTCACAAACAACTATGTACAAGTTACATTAAAAGAAAATAAATGTGCAAAGGCGAGCTTATCTCTAAAAAGAGATTTCTTCCAGAAAACCAAGACATTAAAGGAAATATTGTTATATAAGGTAGGTAGGCAGTGCACAATAACTAGCATAAATAAAATGCCAAGGAATAAAATAAATAGTTATGAAATAAAGACACTAAATATTTATCGAAATATACTACATACTCTTTACATATTAATTATTGTGGCGGGGACTATCTGTTCCGCCCCCCAAGGCAAAGTTTTTAAAGACTAAAGTCTAAAACATAAAAATCAATTCCAAAAAAAAATTTAAAAATTTACATATTAATACATACCATAACTTTTACGTCAGAGAGAGGTAGTGCTCTTTGATACATTTCTTAAAAGAGAAAAAAGTGGGACTTTCTCTTATAGCGCAAGGAAGCGTGTTCCAAAGTCGGACCGCCCGCAACCTGAAAGAGTGTTTATACGCAGCAGTGTTATGCCGCCGAGTGGCTAAAAGTGAGACAGTGTGATTTCTTTCTTTATATGTAATGAAATCTACTGTAAAATATAGCTTTATGTCTGTCGTAACGTGACAGACAGGTGCCCTGGGACGTATCAGACCCAAATGCTGCGTAGAAATCTGACCTTGTACCTTCTTCCATTTTTTTCTCGAAGTAAGCTAAATACCTTATTTTGTAATGATATCTCTTATTTACAGTAACGACCATAACTTTTGGCCTTAGCCTTGGTATGACTGAAAGGATTTATTTCTAATTATTCTTGCTTTACGTCGATGTGCCGAAACCGCTCACTTAAAATACATATGTGTGAGGAATATCAATATCGATACAAAACAAGTGAACGAAACATCCTCTGTTAAAAGTATTGGATGGCGCAAAAGTACTGGCACTATAGAAATCAGTTATTTTTTTATATGACATCCCCTGACATTGTGATATTGAAAATTGTGCTGTAAAAAAAGTAAAATTCAATAAAAATAAACATTGGCCGTTGTACTCCCCAAGAACGTGGAGACACCATGTCAATGTTTTTAGGGAATAATTCATCAGTGATAAAAACACAACTTGAATTTCGTGGAGCTCCGTGGTCTTATGTGTTTCACGCTTGCTTCTCACACAGGAGATGCAGGTTCGATTCCTGACCATGTACCAATGAGATAATTCATTTATATTAAGAATATTATACGGACTTTCTAACGGTGATGGAAAACATCGTGAGGAAACCTCCATTACTCCATAGCTGCGGCGATGGGCTAGCCCCCTGTCACGCGAAATGGTGTATTGAATGACTGGCTCAAAGTGGGCACAATTGTGCCTATGCCACCTCGTATGAGAAAAGGCGTGTCGCTATGTTATGAATTTCGTCGACGACTCCCCCACCGTCCGGCACCGGTTGGCATGATCATGATTTGACCTGTCCAGACTTCTTTATTTGGGGTTATATGAAATCGTTGGTATATGTGAACAAGCCACAGCCTCTCGCAGCCCTAAAATAAAATATTCACCAAGAAATAAGGAACACATCGCAAGTGTTACGGCAACTATGGGTAAATGTCATAAATAGAGCTCACCATGTATGAGAAATCATATTCAAATCCTGATGCGACGAAATTTCATGCTCGAATATACACAGTCAGGTCATAAGTTCTGTCACACAATAAAAACTTTTGAATTTAGAACGCTGGCCACAAAAAAGTTTATTGAATTCGAATTTCGAATTTTTCATGAAAATAAAAATGTGTACTTTTTAGAATTTTCCTCATTTTTAAATATGGAGTGGACACTTAAAGAAGACCGTGTCGCAGTTATTGCGTTGCATCGTTGCGGTTACGCGCCAATTCAGATTTTCGACTTACTGAAAAATTTGAATATAACCAAAAGATTCGTTTATCGTGCCATAAAACGATACAATGAAGACTCTAGTGTAGATGACAGGTCAAGAAGTGGTCGCCCTCGCCCTGTTAGGACTCCAGCAGTGATAAAAGCTGTGAAGGCGCGAATTCAAAGAAATCCCATACGTAAGCAGAAACTGTTGGCCCTTCAGATGGGGTTAAGCAGGACCACTGTGAAAATGGTGTTAAATGAAGACTTAGGGCCTAAGCCCTAAGGCATATCGAAGAAAAACAGGACATCGTTTGGACGCTCGTTTAATGGACCTGAGATTGAAGAGTTGCTGCGCTTTGTTGAAGCGGTACGCGGGAAAAAAGCGTCGGGAAATTCTTTTTTAGGATGAAAAAATTTTCACCGTGAAAGAGAGCTACAACAAACAAAATGATAAGGTGTACGCACACAGCAGTGAAGAAGCGAGCAACCGTATTCCGCGTGTCCAACGAGGTCATTTTCCATCCTCGCTCATGGTTTGGTTGGGAGTCTCTTATTGGGGCTTAACTGAGGTACATTTTTGTGAGAAAGGCGTAAAAACGAATGCAGTTGTGTATCAAAATACAGTCCTCAAGAACCTTGTGGAACCTGTTTCTCATACCATGTTTAATAACAGGCACTGGGTATTCCAACAAGATTCTGCGCCAGCTGATAGAGCGAAAAGCACACAAGACTGGCTGGCGGCGCGTGAAATCGACTTCATCCGGCACGAAGACTGGCCCTCCTCCAGTCCAGATTTGAGTCCGTTAGATTACAAGATATGGCAACACTTGGAGGAAAAGGCCTGCTCAAAGCCTCATCCTGATTTGGAGTCACTCAAGGCATCCTTGATTAAGGCAGCCGCCGATATTGACATGGACCTCGTTCGTGCTGCGATAGCCGACTGGCCCCGCAGAATAAAGGCCTGTATTCAAAATCGCGGGGGTCATTTTGAATAAACTTTATTACCATAAGAATCTATGTTTTATTAAGTTCATTTTGCTATATAAATGTTTACATAAATAATAAACATGTCTAAATTATTTCATATTGCACATGTGACAGAACTTATGACCTGACTATGTACATATGGGCATATAAAAACTAATTCTCGTTTTTTTATTTAGAAAAATGTTGTAGCTGCACCAAATAGGGTCATTCCTTTTGCGCCACCCGTTAGTAAAGATGATATAAGTAATTACGCAATAAAAGCGCTACATTTCTTTGTTGCGCGGTTTGTATTTCTGGACATTCGATTAAAAAAAGATAACCATACAACCATTTTCCGTCGCAAAATCTTCAAAAAAGGCTCATATGACTAACTGTGTAACTGTGTCGTAACTAAACTTAATAATTGTGTTGATTTTGATGTTGCAGCGTGTAGTAACGATGTCAGCAATTGTCACTGAAAAATATTACCGTAACTATGAGATTTCCCTGTTTCGACAAGTTTCGACATTAATGTTTCATAAAAATCAAATTATTGACACATTATCAAATAAATTTTGCAAAAAAATGCAGTAACAATATCGAAGCAACGGTCACGACAGCAAAGTCTTGGATTTGACCAAACAGAAAAACCGGCCAAGTGCATACGCGTATTGGACTTCGCACATTAGTGTTTCGTAATAAATGGAGAATATAAGCCAAAAAAAATAACTTAGGTAGGTATTCACTTCACAAAACCTGATACACCTAGCCAAAATATCACTATCATTCTTCACCAGCAAATAATTACTTTGTGTTTCATAGTGTTTGTATGAATGACAAAGTTATATTTTGGGTTTTTGTTTCAGATCTTAAAAACTGCTTATTTTATTTTGTGCAAACCAATTTTCGTTGATAGTTTTTTTGAGATGCATAACTATATTTTTTTGATTTTTCACTTGCAAACTTTAAAAGTTAGGGAAGTATATTTTTTCTACTTTGCAAGGGTCTGTCTCTTTAACGATTTAATTTGAGGAAAAATGGTTACAAGAACCTCAACGTTATTTTGAAAGAACTATCTAAAGACACTCTACACGTATAGGTTTGTTGAAAATTATTTTTAGGTTTCAGTTGGGTCCCCATGTATGAGGAGCCCTAATTTTTGTATAAAATTCGTAAAGCGGTTCACAGAATTCATCTACTTACCAAGTTTTTACTGTGCAGTATTAATAGTTGTGTAGCTAGTGCTTACTTACCTACTTAATTTATTCGTTATGATCTTCGAGAAAAGAGTTCTCACTTTTTATTTAAATTAATGTAAACGAACTATAATATAAAACGAATTAAGATAGTCGATGTAGCAGTCAAAACTTAACTAATTGAAAATGTACCTATGGTTAGTTACGACAACTTGTATTTTTTTTGCAAATTCATAGATTTCTTCGCTTACATTTAAAATACCTACTTGGCTTTATTTTAATCGGTCGTTAGAAGTAAGGGTAATTATCATGAATAAAAGCATATTAAGAGCTATTGTGGTATTAATATTATTTATCGTTTATTTACAGGTTCGATCGACATATCTTATAGTATTATTTACTACAAGGTGAAATATACAAATATATATTACATTACTAAAAATAAATCTAATGAAGTATTGAGGATGTTTCACTAGTGCACACATCCTGCAAAGCTGACTTTTTTATTAGGAATGTGTACTGGGACTACCACCCTACCATCTGGCACCGCATATACTTCATCACTAGGCCCATTTTTTTTTATTAATTTATTCGGCATCGGCGTGATGGAAAGCATTCCAAGCATAAAATAAAAATAAAACTTTATTTTGTAACAACAGTCGTATCGAAACGAATCTCAACACATGTTGACATTTGTATACACAGTTACGAAACATCTGTATTGATTTTTATTTGGATAATATTTTTTTTCACTTAATTTTACATAATTACTTAATACATCAGTTTTCAAGCATAAACTTATGTAAACATTATCTAAACTGTATCAGTAAAACTTTTTGCATTGTTCGAAAATAAGATTTTTTGTAAGTCGATGTATGGAAAAAACAATGATAACAAGTAAAATTATAATTATTTTATAAAATCTTAAGTGCGCATTGGTTATTGTGTTTAAGGAACATCACATTGCACGATTGAGTATTTTTGATCGACTAAGAATTAAATATCACAAAACCAAATTATAACTCACATATTTTTTATGATGGCGGCAAAGATTTAAAGGACACATCAACAAAAGAGAAATTCGAATAACTACATAAATTAAAAAAAAACTTTACTTCATACTAAATAAAAATGGCAAGCAGATTGAATGGAACGAAGACGGAACGAATGAATGAATAATTAAATTTGCGGTAGAAGTAAGTACACCATTAATTTAATTTGAGAAGTGCCTAACCTCCTCGACACAGGGAATCCTAGTGAGGGAGTTAAGAACTCAACCTTACCTAGCCCTAGCCTAAACACTTATTTAAATATTCTTAAGTTTAATTTGTCACTAGGTTATGATTGTGTAAACTTTTTGCGACAAATAAATTCATTGATTATTATTAATATTAAGTCGCGATATATCGACAGGCGAATGGCGCAGTATGATTATTCCCCACTTTTTGAAACGCCGTTGAAACACAGGTTGGCACAAAATGTTACGGGACGAAGTTACAACAAAAAAACGTTACGATACAATACGTGTCGTCTTATGTAGTAACCGCTATTTGATATAGATTTATGGTCGTGCTATAAAATTATTGTTTTTTTTAATAATAAGTGATACGTTTTGTACATTTCTGCGAAAATATATAAACGTTTACGCAAAAAAGTGGTTGTACTTATTTTTGGCTTAATGTTGGTGCAAATCTTCGAATGATTCAGCAACAAGCGCACACCGGCAAGCACAAACTTGCACAACAAATGTGCTTGTTCACATGTTTGTCCTTGCGGGGTTTCGGGGTGTTGGCTTAACGCCTAAATCAACTTTTAATAAATTGAACTCGGAGTAATAACTTAGATCCCAGCCTATAAGCTGCCCACAATTGCCAAGCAAAATCTTTGATTTTCCTGCAAAGGTCTTTTATGCTCTGTTGAACAATATTTCCGATATTCTGAATCTATTGTATCGTTTTGAAATATGCTACTCGTGGGAAGAAATCTGTTAGGTGGCTGGGGCAAGATCGATTCGAATTCACTTCTGCCCTTTGTCGTAGAAGACGCTAGTAGTTATTCCGTGCCTTTGCTACCAAATATATTTTGATTAGAAAGAATGTTAGGTGACATGCAACGCCCTCAAGAAAAATGTCTATAGAACCAGCATATCTTACTATTGACCCAGGTTCAGTAATTTATCGTTTTTGGGAGAGATTTCGCTACGCTTCTCAACAACGCCAGCCATGTTTTGTTGAGGAAAAGTTACAAGAGACTATTTAGAAAAAGAGCTCGCGACAATTATTTAAAATTGGTGTCCGTCATGATAGTAATGAACTTCATTACTATCATGACGGATTTCTTTACAGTGGTTTTTTATTATATAAATATTATATTTATATTTGGCTTTATATCTGCATCCAATACGAAAGCCAACTTGTCGGTACGAGTTTTCTGTGTCCACCCACACGATCGAACTTTTTTATGTCGTCGTTAGGTGACACGTGCTGATATCTCAAATAGTACTAATAGTCATATAATATAATTCTCAGTATATTTTTCAAAACATTCTAGATGTCATTTAACGTAGTTATTAAAAAATATGTTCTTTTTGTTGTTTTATTTACTTTCATAACCTAATTTATTCAGAGGCGATCTCATTATTGATGTCATAGCTGGCGATGACTCTGACCTTGATTTGCCGTCCAATGGTGGTCCGTTGGTGAAGAGTGACAATAGTTGTGTTCCACAATCAGACAGCTCTGACTCGGAAGTAGAAACCACCAAAATACTGAATCTGAAAATGAATCAGAAACTGCTCCTGGGATATCTTAGAGTATTACCTCCCAACTATACATACCACGCCGAGTGCATTGGAAAGCAATTAATAATGTCTTCCGTCCCCTGCCACCAACTCCTGATTTTACAGAAGTGACCCAGCCAGGTATTCACTGTAGTCCAAACTACTACTTTTCAAAGTACATTCTAGCATGATGAGTAGATGATCCCATTCTGGGGTAAACACGACAGATGGTCAGGGAAAAACCAAATCCTGTTGGTTTGAAGAACTTTGTCTTGGCACCACCTGATGTTCTTCCACTGGATTTCTTTCTCTATGAAGGGAAAGGTGACACTATTTCAAACGAAGAAGAAGTGAAAGCCCTTGATATTGTAGGGAAAGCGATAATCCGCCTTAGCATTCGTCTTCCTGCAGAGTGCACATTTACATGGGCAGATATTTCACATCTGTTACACTTATTGGAATTGCATCATTCCATCCGCGAATGCTCTGGTATCGGAACGTTGCAGAAAAACAGGATACCCAGGAACTGTAATTTGTAGAGTGACTCTGATTTACGTAAGCAAGGCCGTAACAACAAACCCCAACTTGTACATTCGAATGGACAGGTAGCCATTATCAAATGGTTTGACAATACGCTTGTACTCATGGCGTCTTCAAGACACGCTGCTGAACTAACAGATGTCTGCAAACAATGGGAGAAGAAACTTAAACGCTGCACAGTGTTATCAAGACCAGCAATGGTAAAGAACTACAATGAGAAAATGGGCGGTGTTGACTTTTTAGATCATATGATAAGTTACTATAGAATTTCCGCGAGCACCGAAAAATGGACCGCAAGGCTGAAGTTTCAGTTTTTGATTTTGCCATAACAGCTGGTTGGATCGAATATAGCCGTGATCAAGAGAAATCAGCCTTATGCAAGATTGATATCCTGGATTGCCTGGGTTTTCACGAAGCAATTTCAGACTTGATTTCAGCAAGATGAAGACGTTGCTGAAGATCCTGCTGGTGGAATGTCTTCGATTAGAAGACCAAGTGAAAACATAGCATCCATCTGATTTTGTCGATCATCAAAAACTGATCATCTTCACTGAACCAGTAGACACGAAAAGCCGATGCGGCATACCAGGTAGCCATTACGTAGTTGCACGGCACAAGTGCCTTAAATGTGATGTATTTTTGTGTTTGAATTCGTCTAGATACTGTTATAAACTTTAGCGTGTTAATAGTACTTGAAATTTAATTCAATAAAGCGATAAAAAATGTTGTATGTTATTTTTCTGATAAATAAAACTCTTTGTTATTAAAAAGAGTAGTTTAACTTTTTAACCCCCAGCAGCTACGAAATTTATCTTATCGCAATCAAGTAGTTTTAGACCGCTTTTCTACAACTTTTCGTGTGTACCATTGCCATAGAAGTATTGTTATAGAAGATTTAGAATCTAACACGCCAGTACTCTTCTTACCTACAATATTTACATCAAGATAGTGTCGTAAGTTGGGAATTCGATCCCGGACCTTTTTTCCTATCCTGGGATTGCGGGATTGACGAAACACAATCCCAGGATCCCGGGATAGTCTCGGGATTGTAGCATTTTTCAAAAAAGGGCGAAAATTACGTGCAAAACTATATTTATTCCGTATTTTGTAAATGCAATCACACATTTGAACTCAATGGACACTAGTGATTAATGGGTGGGTGAGGTGAATTATTAATTAAAAATTATTATATTTATTTAAATCAATTAACAATAACTTTAACATAAAATAAACAACCCTTTGACTTAGTAAGTAGTGAAGTGACTTAGCTTTTATATTTGGTATATTAATATTAACAAGGATATAATTTCTTATTCAGCTATCATCAGTCATTGTAAGTAACATTAATACTTCGATCATTCACAATACCTGTTTAAATCACAATCAATGAAAACATCTTTATGAGGTCGATAGTTCCTTTATTTACTATATCAAATAGTATGTTGTTCTATAAATCACACAACTCATTCATAATTTTAAAAGTAGGTAACGTTTCCTACAATTAGGTAGATATTTAGTTTTTGTTAATATTATATAAGCATAGAAATATTAATAACGATTCACTATATAAAAACAGCAGGTTCGTAATAACAATAAAAATAAATAACAGCAATTAATCAGTCAGACTGTCATAATAGTTATTAAACTTAACAGTAGTATATTTTTATGGTAGCTAAGTCCAGACCCGAATTGAGCAACCCCTATTGCATTGTGCAATACGAAACTCTACGCCAAACAATACGGTTTAACTAGGGGTAAACCGACTACGGATGCAAGTATTACCCTTATATCTCATATTTATTCTGCATGGGAGGCCGCACAGGGTGCTATCGGAGTTTTTTGCGACCTGTCGAAGGCATTTGATTGTGTTGATCATAAAATGCTATTTATAAAATTAAATCATTACGGAGTTAGAAATAAAGCATTTTATCTACTAAGATCATATCTAAGCAATAGAATTTAAAAGGCAGAAGTCAACGGCGTTAAACCTGATGGATCGGATGTAAAAATAAGAGTTCCACAAGGTTTCATATTAGGCCCTTTCTTTTTCCTGGTATATATTAACTATCTGCCTTTCATGGTGGAGAAATTGACTGACATAGTGTTGTTTGCTGGTGATACTTCAATGGTATTCAAATTGAAAGACAAAAAGAAGATTTTAATGATGTTAATGTTGTATTTTCTTTAACCTTGAATGGGTTCATAGTTAATAATTTATTGTCAAACGCTGGTAAAGCCAAGTGTAACAAATTCTCACTTCCAAATGTCAAGCAAGTTGAGACCAGTTTAGTGTTAGACAACAGCACGTTAGAATTAGTATATGATACGAAGTTTCTTAAAATAATCATTGATAGCAAATTGCAGTGGGGACCCCACATAGATAAATTTGCTGGTAAATTAAGTTAGGAACATCAGACAAAACACAGATGTGGCCACATCTAGGCTATTATATTTAGTTACTTTCATAGTGGCATGTCCTGTAGTATCTTGTTGTGGGGGAAATCAGCGGATATTCAAACTATTTTTATTTTACAGAAAAGAGCTATTCGAGCTATTTATAATTTAATACGAACAGACTCCTTAAGAGAGCTTTTTAAAGAAATTGACATACTAAATGTAGCTAGTCAAGTTATTTTCGAAAATATAATGTATACGCAAGAAGCTTACATCATTTTCCGCATAGCGTTAGCTTTAATGTTAACCTAAGAAATAAACACAGACTATGTGCGCCATTGTTAACACTCGCGAAGGTTAGCAATTCTTTCAAGGGTCAGTGCATTCTCTACTACAATAAGATACCTCTAGAGATTTTGAAATTGCCATTTGAGCATTTTAAAAAGCATGTTAAAGCGACTTTGTCGAAAAAGGGATATTGCAATGTTCAAGATTACTTAAATGACGGGACTGTTTGGGGTTAATCTAGCTCAACACAGACCTTGCTGTTAATAATTGTGTGATTATTTATTCCTGCTTATTAATCATTATTATTACATTTTTCATATTTGTACTTGTACTTTGTACTTAACTAATTAAGCACAATTAATTTTAAAAGAGTTCCAAAAATTATCTTTGTGAGTTTCTACCCCCGCTTCTCCCACAGTGGTCCAATGTAGAGAAGTGGAAAAAAATTGCATTTCACGGCCTGTACTTGGGTACTAGTGGTGGACTCCAAAACGGGACGTGCAATGACTATTAATGCCGTAAGGAAGAAACTTGCTTTATTTCAAATCCCGTAAATCCCGGGCTTTTACAACTATCTTGGATCTAATTCCCTAGTGGCAAGTTATCAATGGAAAAAAGACAGCACAGCATGAGAAAAACTTAGATATAGTATTGAGCCAATCATTCCATTCAGCAACGTCGAAATTAGAGTTTTTAACGCCTAAACGACGGCAAATAAGAAATACGGGGGCGCCAATTTAACGGTAGACACTTCCCTACTTGGAAAAGTAGTTAGACACTCATAATTAGTACAGTTTTTTTTTCAGAGGTTCCAAGGTTTGAGGACCGCGGCCTCATCATGGGTTAAGAACTGAAGAACGATTCTGTATGGTTAGCAATACGACTCCACTGGGGCATCTTCTCTACTAAACAGTACGGAGGAAGGTCTCCAGAAGTTGGAGCGTAGAGCGCATCGGCAGGGCTCAAGGTGGCATCGAAGGTCCGAAGGGCGATGACAGCCAGTCATGATGCAGGGATGATGGAGGGTGAATGGCTGGAGCAAGGTCTAGAGTCCGGCCAGTAGATTTGCAGAGACCGGGCCAGTACTGGGGAGAACCTTGTTGAGAACAACAGCGTAAGTACTCGAGAGATAAAATTGCGACTGCAATGTTTCCTGCCCTGACTTCGTCCAAGCACGCCGAAAGGTCAGGCATCCATGAAGGGACAAAGCTATAGTAGGAGAAGGTGGAAAACAAATAATATATTAAGGCCTAGTGTAAATACGTGTCCTTTCAGGGGAATTAACACATTATTTTAGTAACAGGTTAAACAGGTAATCTGTGTGATGGACTTAACACTGTACTTTTAGGGTACATCCGAAAGGTACGGGGATCAAAAGAAAACTGAAGGGAAAATAGAATAGTATAGATAATAATTAAAAAAATTGGATCTAATAGTAGTTTTCCAGATACGAAACGAGTTTTTACCAAGTAGTTTAACATAATGCTGATCGTAACGTGCGGTTTTTGAACGCAGTAAAGAGGGTTTATGATACGTGTGTAGATAATAGTAGTTTATGTGACTGCTACATAATGGAGGGCATTAATACTCGAGAGTGGGTGTATGAAACGAGCCGAAGGCGAGTTTCATAATAGTATCACTCGAGAGTTTTAATGCCTAATTATGTACAGTTACATACACTAGTTTATCTACACACATATCATAAGCTCTCTTTGATGTGTTCAGGAACCGCATGTTTGACCGGCATTGTGGCTCTGCAGTTGTTTAGCTTGTTCTGTAGCACCAACTTCACGCAGGCGGGCGTCGGCGTTCGAAATTTGAATATCAGTACCAACTTCACAGACAAACTAGGGGCGGCAAGCAAGCGGGCGTCGGCGTTCGAAATTTGAATGTCATAATATGTAGAAAAACTACACATTATGGTCGTAATGTGTAATTTTTCAGATAAGAAATGAGTTTTTACCAAGTAGTCATTATGCTGATCGTAACGTGCGGTTTTTGTACACAGTAATGAGGGTTTATGATACGTGTGTAGATAAAATTAATAAAATCTTTAGCAATTATAAAGCCAGTAACACTAAGAAGATAAAAAAACATGTTACAACCAGTTACAATCTTACCCTTCTTTCTGGCGCAGTCCTTCTGGGTCAAAAAGCCTATTCGGTAATCAAACTTAGTATCTAATAGATTATGCAAAGATCTCCTTATTCCGTTTCTCTTATTATGTCCCATAAAAACTCAAAAACTCAAATCATTTATTGCAAGTAGGCAAAATAATGCACTTTGACAATGCACTTTGACAAGGCTTCCCATAAAAACGGTGTTACTCTTGGTATGCTTCTATCGTATTATGGAACGTCTGCTTCCCATAAACACGCGGGTGTTAAGCATGGAAGGTTCACTTTTATATGAGTCCAGATAAAAACTTCCTCTATCTTGAGATAGGAAAACTTGAGGGCTGTTTGTTCTGTATCACAAGCAGCTCATTTGAAAGTTGTTATTAGCTTGTAACTTTCGCGGAAAGAAGAAACGGTGTAAGTCCGTAATTCTTATTCACAAAGGGGTGATAGAGCGGCGATGAACTTGCCTCTTGCCGTAAAAATTCGCGGCTCTTGTTTGTGTTTAATATTTGACGTCGCTATTTCTGAATCCCATGACATGGGTATACTCGGGAAACTATGGGAATCAACGTGTGTGAAAATCATCAAAGGATATCAATGTGATCATCAAATATTATGAAATGAAATGAAATTATATTTATTTGCTTGAAATGTGGTACAATATATATATGGTGGTAAATTTAAAAAAATGAAAAAATGCTCAGCACATTTCACCTGTCCAGGTATGCATTTTTTTTACCTAAATCTAAAATATGTCATGGTGAAATATGGTTAAACTCTATAGGCAAAGGTAAATAAAACCTTTCCTTCTATATATATTTTTTTTCAGAAATCTCCAAAGATGTGCAAGATTTTCAATAAGAATTATTAGTATTTGCATTGATTAATATTTTTTCCAATGGATAATTTAATCCGATGAAATTAATCACGATGAAAAGTATTCGAAATCAAGATTAATGAAAATGACGTAATATTAAACCCTTTTTAAGGCACAGTTCTGGCTGTTGAGGTGAGAGGCGCCGCATTCGCCCGTCGTCTCCTGGCGGGGTAGCGGAACTGGCGGGGTAGCGGGCGGCGCGGAACCGCATCGGACCGCCCGGCGACTTTAAAAATTAGGTGTTTTTTTCGAATTTACTGAAAAAATGAAAAAAGCTTATCGATAAATTTTAAGGATTGATAAGGAGCACTAAAAGAGAAAAAAATTGGTATAAAAATTATTACAAAAATCAGTGATTTTTTATTAAAATTATTTTCCTTTCTTTTTAATATGGACTATGTTCAGGATTTTTACGATCGAGGCAATTGGATTAATTAATCCAATCGTGTAACGACATAGAATTTAAACTAGATTATGTCATTGTAAATAACATATATTTTTTAAGACCGATGAATATACTTATTTTATTTTTTATTTTTTTTTGCCAAAGCCCTATTCCGTGGGTGATTCCTTAAGGTTTCGTAACAAAAAAATGAAAAGGGGAACAATTATAGGATCATTCGTGTGTCTATCCTACCTAGGTGTGTAAAAGTAATACTAAATGACCGAATCCTGAACCGATTAACTTAACATTTGGTACACATATGTATTATGACTCAAACACGAACGTGTTACGTAAGGAAAATATATAAACTTTCAATTTGGGGGCAATCCAGAAAATGAAAAAGAAAGTTTTTCAAACTGTATCGAATCTCCGACTGCACTGATCCTATTTTTTAAATTACCTAATAAAGTACTTTATTTATATATAGAGAAAAAAAATAGAAATTTATGGTTTAAATAGAGGGGGGCCACAATATATTTCAATACCACATAGAAATCTATAAATGCACCTGGTTACATAATTCCAAATTCCAAATGTACATATTACTGTAGATATTTACATATACTTAGCAATCGTCATTTTTTGGCACTTCTCTACATTGGACCACTGTGGGAGAAGAAGGGCGTAGAAACTCCCACAGATTGATTTTTAGATCTCTTTTTAAAAATTGCTTATGCTTAACTAATACAAAATATAATATTTAGTCATTATCATAATCAATAAGCAGGAATAAATAATTACAAAATTATTAACAGCAAGGTCTGTGTTGAGCCAGATTAACCCCATACAGACCCATCATTTAAGTAATCTTGAACATTGTAATATCCCTTTTTCGACAAAGTCGCTTAAACATAGATTTTAAATTGCTCAAATGGCAATTTCAAGATCTCCAGAGGTATCTTGTTGTAGTAGAGAATGCATTGACCCTTGAAAGAATTGCTAACCTTCGCGAGTCTAAACATACTTCATACATGGAGTATGAAGTAAACGCACCAATAACTTTAGTTAAAAAGTTATTTTGTTAAACAGACAGGAATATTAAAGATCTTACAAGATACTTGAATAACATTATGCGATGGTACGAAACCCTTCGTGCACGAGTCCCACTCGCACTTGACCGTTTATTCAGAAGGGCAATTTCCCCTATAAAATACGCGGAGCCTCATATGGACCCTGAAAGGTTGCTTTATTATTAATCAGCTTAACGAGTCCTGATTTATTTGTGGACTAATAAAGGAAGGAATATGGACTAAAGGAAGTTAAGATATACTGAGGCGGGCGGCACGAATAATTTTCACATCACCTTAGTTACTGAGGTCCATTCATTTGTGTTGCTAAGCAAATGAGGCAGATTTGCTTGACTCGTGAATTTCGGCGTGCAATAATAAGTAAGCAGAAATATGATTGAACCCCTAGCATAAAATACTTTTAAGAAAGAATGTATTAAGTCCGAAAACAGGATGGTACATAAGGTTAAAGTAATAATAGTAGTTTATGTGACTGAGACATAATGGAGGGCGTTAAAACCCGAAAATGGGTTTTAATAATATTACTCGAGAGTTTTAATGCCTAATTATGTACAGTTACATACACTAGTTTATCTACACACATATCATAAGCTCTCTTTGATGTGTTCAGGAACCACATGTTCGACCGGCATGGTGGCATTGATAAATTGCTCTGCACTTGTTTAGCTTGTTCAGTAGTACCAACTTCATAGATAAACTATGGGGGCACGCAGGCGGGCGCCGGCGTTCGAAATTTGAATGTCATAATTTATCGAAAATTTATTTATTATGGTCATAATGTATCAATATTCAGATAAGAAACGAGGTTTTACCAAGTAGTATAATATTATTTAGTAAAGAGGGTTTATGATACGTGTGTAGATAAAACATTTAAACGAGATCGAGGTTACTCTGAAAACAAAAGGATGTAAACTTTCCTCTGTTTTACCATATGATATAATTTTGCAGAAATTTATTGGTTCTTAACAGCAACAGTAACAAATGATGTACCTATAATAATTGAGGCTGACTTTTATTTAAATAAAATTAATAAATCTAGGGTTCGATTACCATCTAGGAAAAATAACTTTTTTTAAATGGAATAATATAGTTTTATGTTTCTTTAAAATCGATGTCATGGTTCCTCACAGCAAAAACTTCTATATCTTATAGTTTATAACTTTTCTTTACCGACCCTTTCATGCACGATGTGCTGCTGGCATAGCAACAGCAGCATCAATGTATAGATGAACTTCCTTAACCTTGCCGTGAGGATCATTCTGTAAATGTACACAGAAATATTCATAATTTTGATAATACTGCTACCAGCTACATCCTAGTCCCTTCGCCGTAACTTAATGTCATTGTTAGGGTCTACCGTAATAAACCAGCATTAGAGTGACATGGCCAACACAAATCGCTGTTACATTACTTCACCCGAGACTTGCCTTAAGTAGTTTATTTCAAATGGAGGTCTCATTTTATTTCAGGCGAAGATTTTTCTCTTGGCTGGAGCACAGTTTTACTAAAGGCCTGGGAAAGTCAAAGATAATACATAAGGACATTCTTTTTGATATATCACATAAGATAAGATATATGTAAGTTAAATTTCTCTAGGTCTTACTAGAAACTCAGTTAACAATAAACCAACACAAATCCCACAAGTAGGTTTCACTGTCGGGCCTAGTGTTTGGAAATACAAAAAGCAGTACGTCTAGCATTAGCCTAGTTCCGAATCAGACGCTGACGAGCTAATCCGATTAGCACAGTAGAATGTATACAATATACGCATGTATACATGTATATGTCTAACAGTAAGTACAATACAACTTTGTAGATTATTGATCGAATTAGAATACATCGAGTTTTTAGCTGTAATTGCCATTCATCTACACACATAACACACACACAAACACAACAATACTAACTGATAAACACACACACACACACCCATAAACAACCTTTCACACACACGCATACACTGCACATATTACTGTACACTACCCCACCTAAGTACAACATAATATGCACATAGATGTTTACTGTTTCTAAGTTACCTGCCTACCTGTCTCTTTGAGTGTACTCTCACCTGTTCTTATTTGACTATTTACATAGTGAAATCCTTAATTGGCCTAGTTATTTAATCTACATTCTTGTTTAATTTTATGTATGGCTGTGGATTTTTGTTCAATAAACAAATAAATAAGGTTTAGTTTGTATTGGTCTTCAAAATTCAAAATGTCTTGATTACGGTAGACATTTAGGTATACTTGGTAATCGAAAGTTTTGCCTCTTATCTACATTGAACCACTGTTGGAGACATCATATATGAAATCAACTTCATTTATATTTTCTTTGAAAACCCTAGTTAAGTTAGCACATGGTTTGTAGTTTCCTAGAGTACCAAAAACTACACCTGCATAATGTAATGCTAACGCTAATGCTGCAAAGTAAACATTACATCATCATCATCTTCATCATCCATCCACTGCTGAATATTGGCCTATTCTCTGTAGCGCCAATCTTTACGGTTCTGTGCCAGTCACATCCGGTGAGATCTCGTAGACAAAACAGTTGCTTGCTAATAATACAATTTCGCCAAATGGAATTAAGGTATATGCCATTGCACACATGAAATGAAAAAGACCTCGATAATTTCGAAATATTTGAGAAAATTAAGGAGTGTAATAACAGAAAAAGGGTAACTATTTGTGGGGACTTCAATGTAGATTTACTTGTGAATACGACAATAAAACAACCATTAATTTACTGGCCGAGCGACGAAGCGTCTCCGTTTCAGGATTGGAAATGCTTTCGTATTCCGATTTGTGTCCGGATGTTATTATCTGCATTTCTGGACTGATTCTTCTGAATTTTTGTGAGCAGGTTCCATAATTAATTATTTTTTTTTGTCGTTTCAGTTTTTGGAAATTTTTCGAAAGGGTGCAGATGTAGGGGGTTTTAAATTTCAAAAAACAGCGACAGTCCAAACAGCTTGACGGTTTTTAGCAAATGAGATGTCGTCGGATTTGCAGAGACCGTGAGAGTAACAAGCTATATAATATTAGTGAAAATTTAATAAGTTGTGTTTAAGACCGTAAAACGTTATTTACAAAGTTAAGTTTGTGTGTGTTATTAAAAGAAATTATCACTCGCGAGGTCTACAGCTCACAGAGCCACTAGTATAAATAGTTTAATTTGTATTATGTATTGTTAGAGCCGACTAGAATTACACTTATCAGTCCACCTGCTTCATAAAGTTTTTTGTGTAAACTTATAACAAAAACATAAAATTCCAAATGTCTTTATTACTGTAGATATTAACAAAAATTAACATAAAAATGACGATTGCTAAGTACATTTTTGCCACTTCTCTACATTGGACCACTGTGGAAGAAGAAGGGCGTAGAAACTCCCACAGATTGATTTTTAGATCTCTTTTTTAAAAATTGCTTATGCTTAACTAATACAAAATATAATATTTAGTCATTATCATAATTAATAAGCCGGAATAAATAATTACAAAATTATTAACAGCAAGGTCTGTGTTGAGCCAGATTAACCCCATACAGTCCCATCATTTAAATAATTTGAGCATTGTAATACCCTTTTTCGACAAAGTCGCTTTAACATGGATTTTAAATTGCTCAAATGGATAATGCATAGATATGAGTTTGCTAATCCCGGACTTTTGTGAACAGAGCCCGAACAAAATGTATTCACACTCATTTAATATTATTCAAATATAATTCAATAAAGTTTTTAAATTAAAGAAAGCCAGTGATTTTTGTGAATTTTTGATCTACCATTATTGAATGGTAGATCAAAATTTTATGACTTGGCAACTTTTGTAATAAAAGTAGAGTTGTCGTGTCCTTTATTAACAAAATACCTACATCTTTGATAGAAAATTTCAAGACTATGGAAGAACATATTCCAAAACTTTTAAGTTGGACTGTAGAAATGCAAAAACTTTACACTTTAATAGAAAAAAAAAAGTAATACTATATATTGAAAACTGTTTACAAACAAAGGCGCTTTTAGGCGCCACCATAATTTTATTGAAACTCGGAATTTCTCTTGGCCGGACAATCAGTGTCATCTGTTTTGTGGCTACCGTAGCGTAGACATGTTGCACATTTTGGGGTTTCAGATGTTTTAGTGTAATCAGTGGTTTGGTGACCTAGTTCACCGCAGTGGCCGCACGTAGGTATTGTATCTTTGGCAATGTGATCATATTGCTGACAGTTGTAATATCTTGTTACCAAGGTAAAGTCTCTCACAGTATAAGACAACCAGTTGATAAATACCGTCTCCTGTGCTATAAGAGCCTTGCGGATATCGGTAGGTACTTCGATAATAAATTTGTAGGCGTCAGTTTCCTTTTTACTCGATTTGCGGCTTTATTTTATTGAGCTTAAAAACGTCATAAGGGATAGATTGGGCATTTCTGCAGCAGCTCATATGCAGGTAAAGACGTCACTCTCTCTTGAGAAGCCTGATTTCGTTTTTTTTAAGTTGTCTTTGTGATCCATACTAATTATGACCCCTCCGTTTTTTGTCCTACGTGCTTTTAGTGCATGACTTCAGGGCGGAATATTTTTTTGACTTTTTTCTCGTCGCTTGTCTTCTGTTGATTTTTGGGATATATAGCAACAGAGCAAAAAAGGGCTGGGACGAATAACATTATTCGGGATTTTGTTTACAATTTCGACAAAAGAGGTGGTTTCCTAAGTCTGTTGTTTTTTATTATTATTTTATTTATAGCCTTTTTAAGGTCAGTAAGGTTTTCTGCTAATTCCTGTTTTTTCTTTAAGGTCTGGAGAAATCTGAGCCTGGATGGCTTTCTGTTTTAGCGATTAGTATTGAACAGCCATTTGCGATCACCCATGTCCTACTTTGCGGCACAAGTTCTGTATCGTAGTTTTAGGTCTGAATGTAGTTTAAATTCCGCAGCTGTCGTACATATCTCATTAAGACATTGATCAATCGAGCTCATTCTGTTTTGAAGTTCAGGTGTTGTCATAACCTCCATGGTTTGATCGCTATCCTGGGAGTTCTTCTGACCATGACCGGTCAGGGCAGGGGCGGGGGGCGGCGAACGAGTGGTGAGGCAGCTTCTGTTAAACGGGCCACCTTCGGAGCTCATCTTTAATAGTTTTTTTTTCACTTACATCTTTACTTGCACTTGATTATTTTGTAAGATACATGATGCATATTACAAAGACACACTTCACAAAATTGCAGCGAATACGCTCAACGCGATAAGTAGGTCACAGATTTGTTGAGTGGAGTATTTTTATTAATATTACTTTACCCACATGCACAAGTCTGATGTGCACAATAGGTATCGTAAAAATAAAACCGGTCAAGTGCGAGAAAGATGTCGGCCCCCCACACCAAGGGTTACATATCATTGTACATGGAAAAGTAAAACGACAGTCTTTTGAACGGGTATACCTTTTTATGTTTTTATAATAAAATATTAAATAGGTAGGTTTACATTCAAGGCCGAACATCGAAACATTGTAAAAGAATTTTGTGTAAGTAGTATGAAAGTATTAAACTATGAATGAGCAAAGAGTTTCTTTAACATGAGTTAAAGAAACTCTTTGCTCATTTAAATCGGCAGTGGATAGAAATCGAGTAGCTTTTTTTCTGAAATAATATCAAATATGATAAATACTTAATTTTATTTATTATAATTCGAATGAGCAATTTTATTAATCGTATAATGATAAGTAACTAAGCACAAAACTCAATACCTGCAATTAAATATATTTTACGATAAGAAAGATCGGAGTCCAGTTTTCTTTCACCTATAAACAAAGACAAAATGGCTAAGAAAATGGTCATACCAATAATAATGTATTGTATAAGTACGTCTTTTAATTCTTAAAAACCGGTATGTCTCATTATTTGTTGTTATAGCGGCAATAGAAATTAATTAATTTATTTATTTATTAGGATTTCCAACAGATAATACATTTTTCTTAATATTACACCTTGCATTACACTTTCTAAATGTTTACCTACTTACAGGTGACCACCTCATGCAAAATTTTGTTTACAGTTTTTAACACAATTTCAAGAAAAGGTAAAAAAGACTTGAATGACAAATGAAACTACACGAGAATCACAAAAAAGAAAAAAAAAGTTACACAATTTACAAAAAGTTAAGTTTAGCTTTTTCTAAGATAAGAACATTTTCCACCTTAGACCTAAAAGAAGGCAGCTTGTCATGGAAAACATCGACGTCAATTTTGGTACTTGAATGCATTGCATTATATGAGCGCATCATTCTAATGAGAGGTGAGTTTATACCTAGGTTGGTTTTCCAAGGTCGGATTCTGAAGATACTGAACGTGCCGGGTCGCGGAATTCTGGCTGGAATCACTATGCTAAAACTGTCCAACACTTGAGGACAATCTATATCCCCATTGAGGTCCTTGTGCATTAATGTGAGATCTAGAATCTTTCTCTGGACAGACATAGAAGTCATATTGAAAAACGACATTCTGTCTGTGTAGGATTGCAGATGAACATTTTTGAATCCCACATTCGCGAGGTAACTGACCAATCGTTTTTGAACTCTTTCGATTCTGTCTTTAAACACCTGGTAAAATGGGCTCCAGGCCTGAGAACAATATTCTAGTATGGATCTAACCAAGGTATTGAACAACAGTATTTTAGTTCTAGAATTTCTAAAGGGTTTTGAAGTTCTTATGACGAACCCCAACATTCTAGATGCTTTTTTGAGAATGGTATCTATATATGAGCCAAAAGTTAGCCTACTATCAATCAAGACACCGATATCGCGAATTGTCTCCACTCTCTGCAGGCGTGTGCGATTTATACTGTACTGTGTCAGGTAGATATTTTTATTTCGGGTAAATTATATTTGGTAGCACTTATCAGGGTTGAGAGTCATTCTGTTATCCAAATACCATTGACACAAGCTGTCTATGTCATGTTGTAATAATTGATGGCCATGTCCATCCTTGGAAACAGTACTGAGTATTTTAAGTCATCGGAAAACATATAGGGGTCTGAGTGAGAGAAACAATTCACAATGTCGTTTATGAATATAACGAACAATAGGGGACCCAGGTGGGATCCCTGCGGGACGCCTGATATTGCCTTGAACGATCCGGATTGAGTGCCATTGACCACAACATAAGACCTTCTTTCTTTGAGATATGATAGGATCCATTGCAACAAGGGGTCGCTCACTCCAAAGCGGGCCGGTTTCTCGCTGAGAATTTTATGGTCAACCCTATCGAACGCCTTGCTAAAATCGGTGTATACGACATCGACTTGTTGTCGCTTGTCCACGAAACCAGCAAGGCGATCGACAAACGCAACAAGGTTTGTATTTGTCGATCTTCCCTTCAGAACGCCATGTTGTCTGTCCGAAAGCTGGTGAAAGACGTGGCTTGTAAGACAAGAGTACACGAGTGTTTCGAAAACTTTTGCGAATATAGGTAGTATTGTGATAGGTCTAAACTTTTTTATGTCATAACTAATGCCCTCCTTGGGTAAAGGTACAATTTTCCCAACCTTCCAATGCTCGGAGAAAACCCCAGATTTCAAAGACAGCCTCCGTGGAAATTTCAGCTCTCTACCTATTTCGATTGATCCGGTAGAGCCCGGTCACAGACGGACGGACGACAGCATAGGCTTAGTAATAGGGTCCCGTTTGGCACCATTCGGGTACTGAACCCTAACAATAATAATGGAAAATAAACGGAAAAATTGGTAATTATTTTTGAAATTGCTTTTAGAAAATTTTCAAAATAACACATCATATTTTTTCTTTCAAATAAAAGGGATAGGTGTATTCTGTGAACAGAACACTCATCTTACTCACCACCTACGGGCCCATCCTTGCAATTTGAGGCATGATACAGATTTTTTTTAAATCTAAGGATAAGACTTCAGCAGTAGATTGTTCTTTAAATCCTCAATCCTCGTCAAACATAACCCTGAAGGCTTATTTAAACACTGTGGACTAATTCCGGTGCACAAAAAATTCCAGTACCTTACACTTATTGAACATTACTTTCGCACAGATCTTCAGGTTGAAATTCAGCACAAAATACAAACAAGGCAAGTGACTAATAAAAAATTACTTATACCTAAGACAACTAATTTCTATGGAAAGCGAACATCAGCTTACTTAGTACCGAAACTCAAAAACAACTTACCTCTCAAACTAAAACAAGAAATCACCGAGAAGAACATTAATAATTCTTTAAAGAGAGAATACATTAATAATAAACTTAAAAAATTCTACACGCTGGGTGACAACTCCGGATCAACCCGTAGCTCTGCTACTGCTGTCTCGCGCGATGAGCAGTGCGGCGCGCGCGTGGCGTGTAGGTACCTACCTAAGACACAATACTTAATAGTACTAAGATGATTCACATGTTTTTAACATTAAGTTTTTATTATTGTCATTATGTTAAGTAATAGAAGTGATCTGTACCTACATCTATATTTATAACATGGCTGTTATCTAAATTCCTTGGTGCCTGGGAAACCCACTGGGTTTATAGGCACCCGATGTAATTAGTATTAAGTTTTTATATTTTCGTAATAAACGTACATTCATACATACATAGCGTTAATTGACATAATTAAACCCAATAAGGTGTACAGTTTTATTCATTAGTAAAGATGTATTTATTTGTATTCTCCCTATGATTTTATATTGGAGTTCCAATTCCACAAATGCTATTCAAAGTCAACCCCATATCATCTCCAAGCTGCAATATGCTAGGTGCATATTTCCTTCCACCATCACCTGCATACAAATGTACAACCAAAGAAAGCCACCCACTTCTAATATGCGCCTTTATCCACGTGCCATAGATTCCAAAAGTGGAACACCGCTTAGTTCGGCTATACCAAGTCTAGCCTCGCTAACGCTTGTACCATTCTATGTAATCTAGAATTATCATATAGAGCGAAAATCTGTGCAATAATAAAGATAATGGAGTACCATCTACTTACCGTGAGAACGAAAATGAATTATGGATATGACAAGAGCAAATCCAAAAGGAGTTCTGATTTTAGCCGGATATGTATGTACAACTCGCTCAATTAAAGAAAGGCGGCGCTAATATTTCCATCTCGCTCATATGAATGCCTTTCCCCGCCATTGCCAGTCCCTTTCTCTATTTGACTGAATAGCTTATATGTTATTAGCTTATCTGTTCTCCCATAAAATCTAAACTACTTAACAAAACTTGACAAATGAGGTATCATTAGAATCTTCTTGATTGTCCGCTGGTTATAAGCTATTTGACGTCATACTAGACTCACTATGATGCACTCTAGGGCGCGATGCCCACTGAACAAACACACGACAAGGCATAGGAAACGCTTGCGGACTTGAAGGATTGGGTACCCAAATGACATACCATCCAAGCTTGGCCTATGCTTGTCTCTGTCTTATATGTTCAGTGAGTGAGCATGGCGCTCGCTCACCTCTTCTTGTAATCGCACGTCGCGCAGCAGGCGCTGATCAACTCCGTGCTTGCCGCATCTTCAGAGAGTCATATATTCGCGAGTGGGATGGCGTGCTTGGTGAAGAAGTGTCGTAGAATAATTGAACGAGGAATGCAGAAGTTGTCTAAAAGTCTAATATAATGTTTTGTAATTCTCGTAAATGTATATATGTAGTATCTGTATAGGTCCACATTTGTAACGAAATGCAATATATACTGCATGTAACAATTGCAAATGAACAAATTTACTTTAGGGCATAAAGACAAATATTTAAAAAAAATGGCTGTGTTGGATATTAAATTAAACGGCTTAGTAAAATAAACAATCACACTCAGATCATTTCTTCAGCAGTACTCTGTAGAGGTGAGTACAGTCGTTGAACACCTTGGCCTTCCTGCACACGTCTTGTTTGTGTTGCGACCCCTCCGCCGTCTCGGCGCATGCGCCGCCGTAGTCTAATAAGTGCTGCTCCAAATTGTTGCTGGAGGATAGGACACGGCGTCTGTGGGTAAGATATACGAGTACATATGAAGTTAAAAGGTAGAATTCCGGAGACACTGCAGACAACATTTCGCGAGAGTGTGTGAACGAGACAGCGGGTAAGGTAAATACTGCTGCCTCTCTCGAAAGGTAAATCCTTACGATATGGGTTTTGGATGCGAGGTCACAAATGCAAAAATTAAAATGAACAACAATACGCAGAATAAAATGATGGATGAATGGTCTGATGGGTTTCACGCTTGTTTCTCACTCTGGAGATGCAGGTTCTCCTGACCATACAGGTACTGGGGTACATACCAATGAGATAATGAATTTATCTTAAGTAAATACAGTATCGGACGTTACGTGTTTCGGATGACACGTTAAGCTATAGGTACCAGCTACTATTGCTACGTGATAGTGGTCGTAAAACCCCTCCATCAACTCGCACTAAGTAAGCGTGGAGGAGAATGGCTTAATCTTACTCTTACCTGGGTAAAGGCCTATGCCCAACGGTGGGGACATTATCGGGGTACCGTGAAGCTGACACCATATTTGTGGTGTGTCAGGGACATAATTTTGAGCAATTAAAATCCCCAACGAGGCCTATACTCGATAAGATCGGAGGAAGACGTAAGGCTACGAGGTGGTGTCGACGAGTCGGTCAACTTTAAACAGTAAATCTGCCTACTTAAGACACAGGCTGAGCCTAGTGTGGGTGTTTGGGGGCCACTGCACTTATCTTTTGGAAGTGTGTACCTTTTGGAAAATAACTTCAATTTGAAAGTATTGAAACTGTTCTACGCAGAAAAACACCGGTAGGTTAAGTTAGGTAAACTTACTTGTAAACATCCAAGTTGATACCTCCACTCGCCGTCATGATCCCGAACTTCCTCAGCACGCAGAATATGATGCACGGCTCATCAGTCTCCTGAATGTCCGTGTTCTTCGCCTTCGGGAACATCTCGTTGATACACAGGTCGGAGACATAGTCGGTGAGTTTCTCGTGGGCGTAGATCACTGAGAGACGGGCGTGGGCTGCGCCGATGCAGAGCAGGACGGCGAATAGAAACATGGCTGGCGGGGGGGGGGGGGGGGGGAGATTAGATTTGTTAACAGAATCTTAGATACAGTCCATAATTCATTTCATTTCATTCATTCATTTCATTAAAACACATTAATAATCTGAGGACAACGCAGTCATGCAGTAAAATACTTTATTTTTTTTTCCGAACTGGGTATAAAGAAAGTAAACAACAAAGTTACATATACACTTTATTTAAACTAAAGTTAAAACCTATTTAAATTTAGGGTCGGCTTATTGTTTGGTGATGACGCTAGAGTGCTTATTCTTAGGTATAGTAAATTTACATCGCTTAGCTGCGGGTGTGGTCGAGCCAAGTTGCTAGGGGCGAGCGGCTACGCTCTCACGTTGACACTTCGACGGATGAACCGGCGCGGCCTATTGAGGTGCTTTGTCCTCCAAAAGGAGGTGCTAGGACTATGCCTAGCACCTCCTTTTGGAGGACAAAGCACCTCAGCACAACGCACCTCCTTTTGGAGGCCTTGCTTACAGTCTTCTGTAACCAATGTTGACTCCGGATCGCCGAAAGATCCGTGTAGGACGTGGCACAAGGGTTTCTTAGCGTACTCCGCTGGCATTCCATAAAAGCCATGCTGTGATGACAGCCACGTAAGTTATTATTTATACGTATTACATAGGTTATATAGGAACAGCCAATTGGACTGCCGATTGAAGACAAGCAGTAAGTAATAAAATACGAAGCAGCTAGCTTGCCGGCTTATTAAAAATGAAGGCACCGGTGATGACTTTACGAAATAGATATCACAGATCAATACCACAGACATATAATAAGATACTACGTATCAATACCCCTACACGATGTTGCCAATCGCCACAGACGAAGAGAGCGAAAACGAAATGAAACTGGAAGTTGAAATGACCATAGATTGTAAGATGAATTTAAGATACCAACATAAACAGTTGACGAGGAGTGCAATAAATTGTGTATCGCTGAGGCGTTATTTCACGCTTGAAAAATATACATTACATCAGTTATCTCGCAGAATCTGCCACATTCTCGCACTTTCTCCCTCCAAGCATCACCAAACTGATCTTTTAGTGCGTTGAGGCTGTACCGCGCCCGCACTAGAGGAGACTGCCGGCGCGCCACCGTGCGGTGCGGTACCTATCACGTAGAACGGGGTATTGAATAAGCTAGACGTGGGCGTAACTGTGCATTGGCCAAACCGTATAGGAAAAGGCGTGCAGCTGTGTTTGTTTTGTATGTTTTGGAGACCTTACATTTAGGTGATTGTGTATACATTTTACAAAATTGTTAAGTTGTCAACGAATTGACGTATTACAATTATTACAAATAGTAGCTACGTATTAATTACAAAATTTTCAGTCCATATTCAATAATTTCTACCAGCATAAAGCTTTCGTGGTACACACGATTCGGTATTGGACTGCTAGTTAAAATAATTCCTTTTTAGGAACTGTCAAAACGGCTATTCATATGTAATTTTGTGTTATAGGCCCCAGAGGTCCAGGCTTAGAGTCCCGACCCAGAAACAACAAAAAAGTCTATTTGTAACGAATTCTAGTTGTAGTTCTTTGATATTATTTGCAGCATGAGTTTGGTAGGCTAGTAATTTTAGATTTTCATCAGATTTGATGGCATGCATTAGTATACTGTTTGATTCTACCGATGTTTTATAACAGTTGTTATTGTTCATGGGGTCGTTAATGTCAGTATTGTCATGATGGTTTATTTCAAAGTGTGAAATTCCTCACAAATTTTATCCAAGACTGTTTGTAAGTATATCCATTCGCATCGGAGTGATTTTGTAAAGACTTTATCTACAAGTTCTGGGTGTTTTTAGTTGCTTTGATAGTAGTGTTATACATTTCATCCATTCGTTAACTTTTTCTTTGATGTATTATTTTCGGCCTCGTCTCCGATGACGTCGCCCAAAAACCGATGTGAAAGTTCAGTCTTCACTTCAAGGTTCCCAAATAGTCTGTTAGCTTCTTCGGTTGATTTATTTTTGACTATAAAATGGCTTTTTGAGGGTTCTGGGAAATAACCGTATTTTGGACCTATTTTCATCAGTGTTTCTAGCCATTCTTTTGCGTTTTTAAGTTAACCAAAACAGGCGGTATCATCTGCTTTGTATATATTTTCCAAGTCTTTGCAGATTCCAAGGTCTTTGCAGATTTGGATTAGGGGTAGAATTCCGACTGCATACATTATCATTGTTAATGGATCACCCTGTTTTGTTCCTTCCTTGCTTAAGATGAACTCGTTTGATAGGCAAATGACTGCGTAACCTTCATATGTGTTGAAAAGAAATATTGCACAGCTAGGCCAGTAGATTCTAGCATTGACGACATTTGACGACCCAAATGGCCGAGTTGGCAATGACCCTGCCTACGATTCCAAGGGTCCCGTGTTCGAGTCACGGTGGGGGCAAATATTTGTTTGATGAGAACGGATGTTTGTACCCTAGTCATGGTTGTTTATCTGTCTAAGTATAATATTTATCTATGTAAGTATGTGTATCGTTGTCTAGTACCCAAGATACAGAGAATCCTAGTTTGAGGCTAGATCAATGTGTGTAAATTAGTGTCCAAGGTATTATTATTATTATTATTCCAGAGAGCGATTGAGCGACTCAACGCGTTGAAGGTATTTGCGGCATCTATTGGGAGGAGGCCTTCATCGTCTTCACCTTCATTAAAACATTTTTCATGGGTTGAATCCCTTTTCTCACCCTTGCTTAGTCCGTTCTCGTGCCGCTAATTGGCTACGCCGATGTCTGATGGGCAAGCGCGAACGAAGATCTTTTGAATAAACTCGAACGACTTCAGAATCTCGGGATTCGGTTTATCTTCGGGCTGCGCAAATTTAACCATGTTTCTTAATTTCGTAAAGAGTTGGGGTGGCTTTATTCGTCGTCGCCGAGACTATCATATTCTTTCTTATCTTTTCAATATATTGACAGACCCGCGCTACCCCAGCTACCTTCGAGACCGCTTCGAGATCTCACTGGGTCTCACTTTTAACCACTCCAAGGCAATACCACTTCCGCATATGAGCACTCCTTCAGGTTGTAGGGGGTCTGACTATGGAATGAACTTCTTTGTACGATAAGAGACAGTCCCACTCTTTTCGCTTTCAATACCCGGGTAAAAGAGCACTTCCTCTCTCTTTTGTGATAGTTGTAGTATGTTGATTATTATTATATGTAAACTATATGTACTGGTTTATGTATGTATTGGTACTTATTTAGTAGTTTGGTATATATTTTATTTTCCGTATTTTATAGATATTTAATTTACTTATAGGTATTTTATTATTGTTTACATATTGTGCACTGCTTGATAAAATTTCCCGTCATGCCTTGGTTTGCTGATAGAAATCTCTTTTTAGAGATAAGCCCGCCTTTGTACATATGTTTTCTCTTAATGTATCTTTTTAAATAACTGTTTTGTGTGTAAAGAATTATGAATCCCTCCTTTAATACCCGATTTCGTACCTGCACAAAGCTGACCAGAGCCCCATGCTAGTTGAACATTTATCCCTGTTGCGGTCGCCATGGCTTTTGCAATGATGCATTGTAGTATTTCACCGATGCCGATAAGGCGGAGCCTGGACATTTATCCAATGCTGCCTCTTCTTGCTAGTAAAACTTGCATCCGCCCGGTCTTCACGTATGCAAGTCCAGTCTTTGCACACTGCTCCCACTCCCTTAAACCCCTTCAGGTTTTACAAAACCGCTTCGTGCAAAAAGCTGTAGGTGCCCCGTGGTACATGCGCAACGTAGACCTCCATAGTGACTTTAGACTCCTTACAGTAAACCAATATATTAAGGAAGCGTCTGAACGCGTCTTCATTAATGCATAGCCATCCAAACCCGCTTATCGTACAAGCATCCCTTTATGAACCGATCCCAGATATAAATAAGAAACACCTTTTCAAAAGGCGCCCCAAAGACGTCCTCCTAGAACCGGAGGACGATATCACGAAAGCTCTTAAAGCCCAACCACCCCCCGCCCCTCAGGCACGTCAACTTGATGAAGGCTGTGTACCCGAAGCATTACAGCGTCTCAGATAGCAAATTTGGATTGAAAGAGATCACCGTCTTGATTCGACGGATACGCAGTCTCCCCCCCCCCCTTTTAAACCTCCCGGACTGAGGTTAGAGCCCCCCTAAATGACCCAAATATAGAGTAGTTTAGGATTAGGATAGGTTTAATAATTATATAACCACCTCATTGTAGCAGGGGCTATCTGCCCCCCTAACATGCCCTCTGACTATGAGTTGATGTCCGCTCGTAAAATCGGGTAAGCAGGCAAACTCCTCCCATATATATTATATACACATATGTATCGCCCAAAAGGGCAAAATGCAGGTAGAAAGCCTTCAGCATATACCGAGGCCATGGCTCACAGTTAAATCGAGTATCGATAACTGTAAACACAAAGGGGTTGTTTTTAGTCCGTATACCACACGAGCTGATGCCTGCTCAATATGTGGGGACCCGGACATAGCAGGAAGGTCTGACTCCTGGGCATGGGTAATTCCATTTTTTCCCCCAACAAAAAAATATATTGCTAGTAGAGCTCTTATGCAATCCTAATCGACAATTTCACTGCTGATTTTTCTAGTTAGTAATTTATTCTCTCAATTTGGAGCTGTGGTTCCCAAAGCGAAGTAGGAGTGATTTCCATTATTCGTCGGTGCCGCTTTGTCCAGCCCCGCCAGACAGTTGTCCAGTAACTTTTTCTATATGGTTTGAGGTGATATTGATATTTGTCATATTGGGTCGTCAGCTTGGTCAATAAAATTTGAAAGTTGTTGGGTTACTTGGTTAGGATGTTTGTCTTTAAATATTTGATGTACTGTTTTATTTCTTAGTTTTTCAGATGGGTCCAAAATTCCACCATCTGATCTTTCCGTAATCCATCCTATTTGTTGGCTAATTTTCCTTGTAACATAACGCGGCCAAATATTCGGGCAGTATGATCAGCGTCTTGTTTGTGAATTATAACATATTCTTCTTCTTTCCAGGGCGTGAAAGTGCCTGCACCTGGCCCACTTAAGCGGGGCCTTGGTGCATATCCCCTGCACCCACTCATATATTTTTTTACATTGTTTTCTATGTTCTCGCAATGTAAACACTGAATTGAAATAAATAACTACATTCTCCATTATATCAAAATAAGCCTTGCCTATAAAAATGTACTATTCGTAACGTAAGCGATGAGTCGTTATTTGATTTTTTCAGAGAAGAACTACCTAAACTGATATCAATTCAAGAGGCGCCACAACTTAATTCGTTTAAAAACTAAATATCAAATAGGTAGTTCGTTAGTTTTGACGCCTTCAGAGTTCATAGCACCAGTAACATGCATAGAACGTTTTTCTGGGAATGCAATCACATGGACATATCTAACAATGAAAAAAGGATAAAACTATGCAAAAAAAAAAGTGACACTTATAAAAAAAGGTTTGTATGAAAAATTTCACTCTAGGTGTAGGCAGTACCTACTCTGGCGTCATACAACTATTTATTTAATATGATATAACATTTTACCATAGCTTTTTATTCTTAGACTTGACCTTCTGATTGCTTTTCCAACAAAAAAAAAACATGCACGCCCCTGCGGAGCACTGTATACTAAACATCCTACTTTATTAAACAGTCTTCAGGGAAGATCGTGTTGATGTTGAGTTAAAGCAAAACTTGTAAAAGACGCCAAGAAAATATGAAGTTTATGCAAAATTTAAATTGAAACCTGCTACCGGTCTCTAGATCCATCATTTTGCTATTTCCTATTTAGCGCGACGCTCTTGCTATATTTTTTTCTGGATTACTTTATACCAGAGATTCCGGGTAAGTAAAATCTTAAGTTAGGAGCATTTTTGTAAATCTTACCTCAAATCTAATTTCATAACTTGCGAAACTCCTCTGCAAACTTTGAAGCACGTTTTGTCTTAGAATCTCTTAGATCTTACAAATACATTTTTAATTTAGAGGATTGCTGCTGCTGATAGAGGAATCGTTAACATATCAGGGTAGAGAAATAAGGGTCTGTTAATTTAACTGTACTTAATATAAATATGAAAGCACTGATACAACTTAAACGTTTTATTATCATGTAACTACTTATAAACTGTAAAACCATCTTAGCTAGTAAACACCGTAGACATGTAAAAAAGTATTTTTCTCTATCTCATTCCACATAGCAGAACTAAAAATCATCTATAAAATCATGATAAAGTTCTTTCACCAATCATCAATATTTCTATTCATCATCGGTATCTTTGAACGAGATCATATACAGTTGAGTGCAATCATTGAACACTCTTGCCTTCTTACACACATCTTGCTCCAAGTTCATCTTATTAATATTCTTCGCACAAGTTTCCCCCACATCCGATATCAGGATCCGAGGATCATATCTGTGTATTGCCTCAACTCTCTTATAGTAGTTACGTATGTTGATGGTCCCGTCATTGGACATTATACCAAACTTTTTCAGTACACAGTGAATGATGCAAGGCACGTCACTCCTCTCGACTTTCAGCGGGTACCGGTAGAGTGACCTTGGGTACATCTCTTTGAGGCATTCGTTGGTAACACGGTCGCTCCTTGTGTCACGTGCATATAGGATGGAGATTGACGGTTCCAGTTTGCTTGATAGGATGTTTCTATATCCCCTCGCCGATGCTATGAGGGCTAGTGCGAGCAAAAGGGTTGTGATGATCATTTCTGAAAGGTTTAAATGGTGTTTTCTTTCAATACATTAATACGGAGATAGTTTCTTAGGGTTCCATACCCGAAGCGTGTCAAACGGGACCCAATTACAAAGCCTCCGCTATACGCCCGTCCGTCTGAATGTCTGTCTGTCCGTCATCTGGCTCATGACCCGTAATAGGTAGGGAATTTAAATTTACACACAATATGTATTTCTGTTGCCGCTGTAGTAACAAATAATGGACTAGATGCAATAAAAAATAATATCAGGGTCTCTCTATAAGAGACCTGATTTTTTGCATTTTTTTGTACGATGGTACGGAACCCTTCGTGTGCGAGTCCGAATCGAACTTGGCCGGTTTATTAACAATGATTAGTTGTAATATTGTTAGGTTCTTGTTGATCGATTGATTTTATTGGTGAGGGTTCCTCCTGTAAAATTGCAATTTCTGCTAATGATAATGAGATGAGAATTTACTTACATCTGGTCCCAAAGTTTATTGATAGATACATGCATAAAATAATACTTACTTAGATCTCCACTAATTACTTTCAAACAGCTGAACAAGAGAACAAAATCACCCCATAGTTTGAACAACTTTCCCTCAACAAAGGTACAAAAGAAAAAAAATGTTCCGTGTTGCTGAGGAAAACTCGTCTTGTGGTAGAATGTTCCATAGGAAAAAATTATCATAATGACGGGGCAGATGCAATGCCGCCTTGATGAGGTAGATAAATATAGGGTAGCACCGTGTACTATACCATTATTATATTTATTGCATCCAAATTAAGATTACGTAATTCTAACACAAACTTACTTTTAGATTCTATATATCCCATGACCGAAACAATATGCTTATTTATCACGATTCGAAAACAACGTTGTTCATAGTTGCAGCAACGTTGTCACGCGACGGAAACGCTGATAAAACTGCTATAATCAGTGTTGACGCAAAAATGCTAATCTGAAAATGTTTCATAAACCTGGAGGGAAATGTTTTATATACTCATGTGGTTCTGGCAAACAATTGCCCATTGTTCAGAGTGGTAGCGATAAACGAACCTCAGTATCACGTAATAAATAAGATTCCTGTACAGGTGTGAAGCTTTTCTTTATTTCTTCCCAAGTATGTCTACTTACGTAAGTTGGCGGCGGCTGGCGGTATTCGCACTTCGGAAACGATCGTGCGGGTAGAAACATCTGGCCGAGACGGGCACTGGGTGGGTGTCCGTTCTATCTGGCATTTGGTACGGACGCTGCCGTGTTTCCGATGACACGTTAAACTGTTGGTCCCGGCTACTTTCTCTACACGGTGGTAGTAGTCGTAAAGCTGTCTCAGGGGCCCTAATAGAGTAGCTTAATAACTTCTGACAGTCGGGTTGGCCAGCTTCAGACACCCCTCCATCAACCTCTCTGAGCCAGCGTTGTGGAGTATGGCTCAATCTTACTCCTGTGCCTCCCGATGGGGACATGAATGGGCTACATTTATTTATTTATTTAATGAGTGCTGCATTCATATCGCGATATTCTATATCCCATTTTATTTCCTATTTACTACCCTGCTATTGTAATAATTAAAGTTATCGTTTTTCCACTTTTTCCACTTCGCATTTTGGCGTCTTTTTCCACTCGTTGGCGCAAATTAGGTCCAAAGGGGTGATAACAAATCGTGTTGTTAGCTTCAAGAAGCTCTCAGTGCTAAGTCATAATATTTATCATCACCACCGACAGCATCTTCATCAACTGTTCTCCCTCTGCTGACTAGAATCTTTTCTTTTACTCCAACTAAGTTATCCAGTCTGTATCAAATACATCCACATAATTACTGCCGTGCTCTGCTTTTACTTTTGAGACTGTAGTCAGTGAATATACCTAGGAAAAATTTAATTACCTAGGATATTTCCTATTAATATCACGCAGAAAAAACAACGAACAAATCTGTTCAGTTTCGGCGTCTTTTGCACAAAATTACCAGCGTTTTCTTTTTAACTTTCTTGATAATCGTCTTCTGTGTTATCTCATTTAGCGTTATTGCTTTAACCGGGTAAAATAAAAAGCCTTTTCCATCTAAAATTGATGATATTTTAATACAATTAACTTGAACATCAATCTACGAGAGACTCTAATTTTAACAAATGACTTGGCCACGAAGTTGTGGCATTTAATTAAATGTTTACTGCAAATAGCTACTTTAGCGTTATTTGTTGGGTTGTGTTTTTTTCGTGACAAGCGGTTGTTTTTCAAATTTTGGCGGTGAAAGGTAATATCGTGAGGAAATCTGAATATTAAGTAATGATTCATTGGGTCCATAAGGTCTGATACACACATTACTCTGCCACACAGTATATTATATATCAGATATAATCTTAATGTATATTTTGTACTATCCTACTCATGAAAGTATTGAAACATATTTATGTGCAATGTATTTATTTATTTCCACATCTTTAAACACTTGTAACGATACATCTATTTCTGACACTTTATTATTATTATTATTTTCATTCACATTCACATTCGGATGTAACCGCTGAGTCTCCGCGTCTCCTAGGTGAGGGCTGGAAACCAGTGCTGCTCTTAATGAGCAATAAACACTGAGCTTTGACCTTTTCGCGTCAATGCAGCGCACCTACATACCTACCTATATTCTTCTTTTTGTTTTATTGTTTAAGTAACAATCTTATGAGTTTTTGTTTTTATTACTTTGCTATCATTTAAGTTATTTTATAGTTCCACCTCCGTATCACTTTTAATTTGTATGAGTGCTGCTTTGAAGGAATAAACGTTAATCTATCTATCTATCTATAGAAAAAGGATAAACTTAAGGCGATGGGTTTGCACATCTTTAAAGCGCCTCTTAAAGGAGACACTTCCCAGCAACTTCTTTGTTTGTAACTTTGTTAGTAAATAAATATTTTGTATCCCGACAAGAAAATGTGTTATGAAGACAGCCATTTTCTTCAATGTGTATGTTTGAAAACATTATACTATATCAATGGGAACTATACGAAAAAAAAACTAAACAGATGTTTTTCACCTAAACCTTGCTATTTCTTGGGATCTTAAAAGAATATTGATATGTTTCTTGGGTCTAAAATCAGCCTCAAAACAAATGTCAAATCCCATACACTTTTGATTTCAAACAAGTGTTCATCAGTAGTTTATTTTTTGTGGTAATGCCCATAGGTATTAAATTTATTTTAGTTGGGACGGGTCGCGACTTTGAACCATATAATAATAATAATTATTATTATTATTATTATTTATTTCAGATATACATCCATAATTAAACACGGTAAAATGAAAAATAAATTGAAATAATGACACAAAACAAAAAATAAATTAATTGGTAACACAGAAAACAAGATCTAAGTATGTAAGTTAAGTCCACACACTCATTCGTCATTCTGTCATAATTATGTCTATTACACATCCATCACACAACACATTCACTTACTTCTTATTCCTGTTTAAGTGCACATCCACCCAGTGCTTCATTATAGGGCTGTCGACTATGCCATGGTAATAAAATTTAAAACCTATAAGGGAAAAGTGGCGTTATCTTACGCCTGTGGTATTCAAGAGGTCTGTACGATTGAAATTAAGAATGAATCAGTGGTTTTTGAAAAAAAAATAAAAAAAAATCGAACTGTTCTGCCGCAGCGACTGACGCAACAGCCATGTTGCAGCAAGAGCTATTATGAGCTTTATTTTAATATGGTTGTGTCCAAAATATCAATCAAATAGTAGTTTATGTGACTACATAATGGAGGGCATTAAAACTCGAGAGTGGCAGGGCATTAATACACTGACGAGCAATGAAAAAGTTTCAGTGACATAGCACCAAATTACTCCTAAAAAGGAAAGGCTAGCTTAATGACGCCGTCTGCAATATTGAAATACATTTAACAGCGCATCAGAATATTACCAAATAATAACGTAAATATTGTAAACGTAATATTGGTTGTCTTAGGAGACATTAAGGTGTTTATCGGCATTTTGTGGGTGGAACATTTTCATTGCTCGTCAGTGTAATATAACTCGAGAGTTTTAATGCCTAATTGTGTACAGTTACATACACAAGTTTATCTACATCATAAGCTCTCTTTGATACGTTCAGGAACCGCACTTTTGACCAGCATTGTGGCATTGAGTTGTTAAGCTTGTTCTGTAGTACCAACTTAACAGACAAATTAGGGCACGCAGGCGAGCGTCGGCGTTCGAAATTTGAATGTCATAATATGTAGAAAATTTACACATGATGGTCATAATGTTCAGTATTCAGATAAGAAATGAGTTTTTACAAAGTAGTTTATAATTATGCTGATCGTAACGTGCGGTTTTTGGACGCAGTAAAGAGGGTTTATGATACGTGTGTAGATAAAGAATCAAAAGTTGCATTTTTTTCCGATAAAATTTTCAAGTAGTTTTATTCTGTGTACGGTTTTTTTTCTTCTACTAGAAGATTGATAATAAATTTATTCAATGTTAAAAGTACACACAAATGTAGTTTTTAATTATAATAAAAAAATGAAAAATAATTAAATAAGCTATGTAGGTAAGCTATACATCTGTATATTCCCGCAGTAAAGAAGAAGATCAGATACAATTCCAAGTCCATTATACGTACACTTGCTCAACACGAAAAACTTATTGTGGAATAACTCTGAATCAACCCGGAAGTGCGGATAAAAGGGAAAACTTTGCCCTACGGTTCTTACCCACGTGTCATGCTTATGCAACTCAGCGACGGATATTCTTCAGTTGGCTTAGGACGGTATTTCATCGGCAAGCTTTTGTTTATTTTTATGGAATTTTTATAATATCCCAGGCGAAATACTCATGTGGAAAGTTGGTTTTCTCATCTGGTGACAAATTTACTAAGACAGGGCTCACTTTTTTCATCACATTCATTCACATATTTTATAGAGAATGTTGTTCCGAATCACGCGCAGACTATTTTAGAAGGAACCGCATCTTAATATATGCAACACACATCATTGTATAGGTACATAGACAAGTTGCATTCGCTCACTTATCACTCTGTATGCGTTTTGACATTCGCGTACGAAATTCATCACTTTTTATGGCAAATGTGCAATCGCATACATTTTCTGAGCGTCTTGCAAGTTAGCGAAGGCAATTTGTCTGCGATTACTTAGTCTATTCAACGTGTAACTTTGCCTGACCATGTCTGCAGCTTCTGCAGAATCACACTAGTCACACAGCACCGTCCGTTGTATAAATAAGACGTTATTCACACAATAACTTGCCCCTTATGATCGCAATTTCTTTGGCCGCAATACCTCGGCTTCGTAAATAGAGGACAGTAATACGTTTTCTATTGACCGGACCGTTTATTATTTATTTATCGTGGTAACAGTGCCTTTAGGTCCATTATGACTACATACCATTAAGACAAGGTTCATAATGACAAGTTCACATTTTCCCTTCATAGTCATATTTAAGGGATTGTTGGGGACATCATTCAAGAACAACGTCAAGAAACCGATTTGATCAGACCAACTTTATTTCTCATTTTTCCATACCAATCAGCCGGCTGTCCGGCCTACAATGTTTGGAGAAATAAAAACTGGCTTTGATTCGAAACAGTTTGATAATGTATGTTGCTCAGAGAGACGTCAATATGACCCTTTAAAATATGACCCCGGATGCGATCCCCGATCCACGGCTAATGATAAAGAAAAAATAAATTCACCAGGTCGTGTACGATATAAAACATAAGACATCGTTTATTGGTATCACGAAATTAATAAAATATATAAAATTAGAATAAGGGAAAATTTGTTGCATCATTAATATAATTTGTATGTTTGTGATATAAACATAATTATACACATTTACAAACAGGCACAAATATTGCTTCTGGCCCCACACTTGGAAACCCTGTGTCGTAGGAACCAGAAACAGCGACGTCATACACATATAAACAAGACCTGGGTTTTTTCTTTAAGCCCCAGCCGGGGATTGAACTTGGGACCTCTCGCATGGTAGGCAGAGCCACAAAAGCTGCGCCACAGAGGTCGTCAAATATTAGGGTATTCGCTCGAGACTTTCGACACTCGAGAAAACTCGAGGAACCTTGCCCAAGTCGAGACGGGAAAAATTACATTGAGAACTCGAGAGTTCGAGAAATACGTTTTGCATTCAAAAACGAATTTAAACTAGCAATTTATGCATTTGCGCAATTGGTTTCGACGCACGCTACACTAGTGACAATATAGCCGAACTGAAAGGGATACTGGACGTACTTAATCCAATAAATCAAAATATGTTGAGGCACTTTCTAGAAAAGATGCAACAATTTTGTCATCTGAAGCAGTATTAGAAGTTTTGGTCAAGTAATTGCAATCAATGGATGACGAATAGGCTACTACATTTTTAGCAACTCTCAAGATGAAGACGAATGACGACAGGCGAAATGTGAACTTGATTTCTATAATGAGGTATCTTCACAATCCCTGTTTGTTTAACAATAGCAGTAGTCGGGTTTTTACGTCACAAAACAGAATATTGGCGTTAATAAAGTTTTCTGAATTACTCTATAATAGACTGTTACCTTCGGACTATTTACTCGCTTTTCAAGCCGATGTTAAATCAGTAGTAGATTGTTTTTCATTTAGTTGTACAATCTTATGTCTCCCTAGCGGAGGTGTGTTCTTACAAATTCTGTCCTGTGCGGGATCTGTTTGGCGTTAGTAATTTAAATTTCAATTATATTTCCAGAAAATTGTGCGTCTGTACTTGATTAAATTATAGGTAGCAGTCGCGCGGGGGTAGCCCTCGCTTATCAAGCGGTTTCAACCTCTCGGCTCTGGCGATCTGCTGTACGACTACTCCCCGAAGTCTGCACGTAGGCATCAGTGGGTTGTGCTGGTTGTGTCGTGTGTAGGTAGTACCGGCGCCGGCGTCGGCGAGACCCTCAATTTCAGCACAACGGGCTTTGGCAAGAAGCTCATTGTGAAGATCTGAGACACGGACGTGCCACGGATCCTCGTTCAGCTTTTACTTGTAGGCTGTTCTCAACGTCACTTCCAGTTTATTAAGATTTGTACTGCTTACTCTCGGCAGCAGCTGCACTATCCCATAATCTAGAATAGGTGCTATGCAGGTCTTGATTACGAGTAATTTAACACCCAGGTCAACTCTCGATCTCCAGCCGATGATAGGGTTCAGCATACTCCTTATTTGTTTTGCCTTCTTAGCCGTATACTCAGCGTGTACGTTCATGGATAGCCTTGTGTCGAGATGGACGCCGAGGTATCGCACACTCTTCTTGTACTCAACAGTCTGGTCTCTCAATCGCACGTGTGGCCAATATACTCGCGGATTGGCTGGTGTTTTTTTCCGCTTCATTGTGAACATGACACAGTCAGTCTTGTCTACGTTACAGCGCAGGTCCCACTTCTCGTAGTAGTCAAGTATGCATTCTGCGGCCCATTCCGTCCTCGCCGTCGCAAGATCAGGTGTTTTCGACGGGTTTAGCAGACAAAGGTCGTCAGCGTACTGCGATTTATATAGCCCTTGAATTCTACTCGTCTTGATCCTATTGCCTGGTCCAATATCCGACATGTATAAATTGAATAGCAGCGGCCCCAGTATCGAACCTTGTGGGACGCCGTGTGGTACTGGTGTCTCTGAGCCAACTGTTGTTCTGAACCTCCCGCGGATTTTTCTATCAGTAAGGTAGTGATAGATCATTCTGATCACTGAGTTTTTGATCCCAGCTACGTGTAATTTGTACACGAGCGCCTTGTGGTTAATCGAATCAAAAGCCTTAATTAGGTCGGTGGAAATCATCGCGACGCTGTTGCCATCCTCGAGTTCTCTGGTAATTTTCGCGCTGTACGGAGGATCTCAATCAAATTTAGAAGACATATTACAGAAAGCCATCAACACTGCCACATCGACAGATACGGGAATTGAACAACAACTAACAAGAAGTTTGAACAAGAAAGAAGTCTTGAAATTGCCATTTGAGCAATTTAAAATCCATGTTAAAGCGATTTTGTCGAAAAAGGGATATTACAATGTTCAAGATTACTTAAATGATGGGTCTGTATGGGGTTAATCTGGCTCAACACAGACCTTGCTGTTAATAATTTTTTAATTATTTATTCCTGCTTATTAATTATTTTTTAATAATTACTTTTTGCTTCATACTGTACAAGCAAAGCTAATTTGTAATTAATATAAAAACATTCATATGGTATTTAAAAAAAAATAACAAAATATAATGACTAAATATTCTATTTTGTATCAGTTAAGCATAAGCTATTTTTAAAAAGAGATCTAAATCAATGGGAGTTTCTACGCCCTGCTTCTCCCACAGTGGTCCAATGTAGAGAAGTGGCAAAAAATGACGATTGCTAAGTATATGTAAATAACTATAGTAATAAAGACATTTGGAATTTGGAATTTGGAATTTCCAGCTCTTGGAGTCGAAGGGAAAAAGATCACCCAATCTAGATAACCTATATAGAGCTTTGATGACCGCTAAGCCAACATCAACAGAAAACGAAAGAGCTTTTTCCATATCTGAAAAGATCGCAATGAAAATTCGAAATAGTTTATCCAATAAAACAATTAATGTGCTTTTTTTAAAAGCCTACTTTATATGAATGACAAAATATAAAGTATATTTGTAGTAAACAAAGGCTAAATGTGATGAATACTGATTATGTGGGTTAATTAATAATAATAAAAATGATAATAATAATAATAATAATAATAACGTTTATTGCCAAGAAACACACAAGGATAGTACCTAATTTTACATTGATAATTTTGCTGAGGCAATAGGAAGTGGCTCAGCTCCTGCTGACACAGAGCCGGGACTCTGTGGAGCGCTGATTTTCAGCCTCTCCCTCTTCCCTTAGATTTGGAGCGGGGTGAAATGTCATAGAGGGTCACCAGGAGAAGTTAAACTTATGCAAGACAGTGTTAAAAATTAGATCACTAGATTGTAACAACACTTAATTACTAAATTATAATAACATTGGATAAATTACAATAAAAACACAAAATAATTATCATTTGGGGCATAGTAGAGTAGTAGTGGTTGGTATTTTTTATGTTGTACTTGTGTGTGTGTGTGTGTGTGTGTGTGTGTGTGTGTGTGTGTATGTGTGTGTGTGTGTGTGTGTGTGTTTGTGTGTATGCGTATGTGACTGTAGCTTGCGGGCTCTTTCTTTAGAAAAAGTTTTTTATTTGTATATCATTCCTGTAAGCATGCTTCAGGTTCTCTGTATGAATTTGGCGTTTGATTAGAGCTGCTCTATATTTTATCTTAAATAAGTTAGTACTAACTTTAGTTCTCAGAGGAGGAGGCAAATCATTCCATATACTTGCGGACATAAATCTGAAGCAGCTCCTGTAACGGACTGTTTTGTGTGCTGGTATTTTTAGTTTATTAATTTGACTGTTTCTCAAAGTTCTGTAGGTTGAGTTATTGACCCATTGCAGCTTTTCAAAAAGGTATTCTGGTTTTTTGTTCCATATGATTCTATGAACTGTGCAGGCGTGATAGAGCTCTCTTCTAGCTTTCATATTGAGGATTCCGTATTTATTTAGGTATGGAGTTACGTATTCCCTTCTCGGTATGTTGTAACAGAAGCGCATACAAGCATTTTGTACACGCTGTATTGCCCTCTCTGTATTATCAGACAGTCTAGGGCCAAACACAGTGCTGCAGAAGTTAAATAGTGACAGAATTAGAGTTTCGCATAGTCGTAATCTCAAATCTTCTCCAATGTACGATCTTATTTTGTATAAAGTTTTTAGTTTGTAAAATGCTGTCTTAACTTTGTTGTTGATGTGCTCAGTAAATTTTAGCTCGCCATCCACTATCAATCCCAGATTCCGTGCTGAAGGTACTTGCTCGAGGGTAATGTTATTAATTTTTACCTCGTGTTGTTGTATTGAGACCTTCGCTATTTGATTTTTTGTTCCTAAAATTAACATTTGTGATTTTGCGGGATTGAGGGCTAAACTATTGCTTTGTGACCAGTCGTAGATGCTAGTTAGGTCCTTGTTGATTTTAGAGATGGCATTTGCGGTATCTTCAGCTTTGAAAGATATATATATTTGTGTGTCATCGGCATAGAGATGATGTTAACAAGACGTAATGTGTTGGGGGAGATCTGCTGTGAATATTGAGAATAGTACAGAACTCAATAGAGCGCCCTGTGGGACGCCTCGTATAACGTTCCTGTTTGACGAGTATATCTTTTCGCCCTCCTTATTTTCGGTCACCACGATTTGCTGCCTGTCTGAAAGAAAGGACTGGAACCATGCGCAGGAGTTCTTTGAGAAGCCATATTGGCTTAGTTTTCCCAGAAGTAGCTGTGGTTCTAGGCAGTCAAAAGCACGAGAGTAGTCTAAAAGTATCTTAATGCTACACAGCCCGCTGTCAGTAGCCTCTGTTAGGCCGTCGGTGATATGCAGCATGGCCGTTTCCGTACCGTGCCCCTTTCGGAATCCTGACTGATGCTTAGGTAAAATGTTGTTGCTTTCCACGTATTTAGTAACCTGTTTTAGTACTACTTCTTCCAGTATTTTAGACAAAACGGGTAGGATCGATATCGGACGGAGGTCTTTTAGCTCAGTTATTGAGTCTTTTTTTGGTACTGGTATAACTAGAGCTTTTTTCCAGCTGGATGGGTATGTGTTGTTTCTAATAGAGACATTTATTATTTTTGTAATAATGGGAAGTGTAACATCCAGTGTTAATCTAATCATGTCTATGTCAAAACCATCATGAACGGTTGCTTTAGTTTTGATATTATTTATTATTTTGTGTACTTCTGTCATTGTCGTCTCTCGAATATCAAAAATTGACGTGCAGTTAGAATGGCTTATAGACGTGTCTTTGTCTATCGATCCAGTAGGCGCCGGCAAGTTTAAAAAATGGTTATTTATGTTGTTAGGATCATTGAGATAATTTGGTATAAAATTTGGATGTTTGTTGTTGATTGCGGCGGTTCTTTTAAGGTTGGACCATAGTTCTTTGGGTTTGTTTATATTGTTATTGATAAAATGGTTTAAATATGCTTTGTGTTCTCGTTCAACTGTAGTCGTCACTAAATTTTTTAGATTCTTATAATATTCCATGGAGCTAACAGTTTTAAGCTTTTGAGCTTTTCGCAAGGCATCATCTCGTAAGCTCATCATAAATTTCACCGTATCAGTAATCCATAGTTTAGGTTTTCCTTTTAAAATGTGTCTTTGGACCGGTGCGTGTTTTTCGAACAGGGTGTTTATATACTTATTAAGAGTCATAATAATTTCGTCTACATCGTTCATTAGGTAGATGTTGTGCCAATGTGTGAGATGTAAATCTGTAGTAAACTGTTCCATGTTTATAATGTCTAGCCTACGTCGAAATCGAACTTGTTTTACGTATTTTGGCTTTTTAATGTTTAACTCTAGCAACACCATTCCATGGTCACTTAAACATCGGTTATGTATCACTTTGATTTCTCTAATTAGATGGGAACTATCCGTTAATACAACGTCTAGTAAGGTGCGGGTGTTTTCGGTAATTCTAGTAGGTTCTTTAACCACTTGTACTAGCCCGTGTTGGTGACAAAACTGAGTAAGCTCTTTTACTCGGGTTGATTCCGTGTTGAGACAGTTAACATTGAGATCACTCATGGCAAATGTATAATCGCAGTGGGCCACGTAGTTGATAGAATCGCTGAGGGCATCCAGTGTTTCACTGAAGTTAACCTTTTCAGGTCTATATGCAGTTCCGAGAGCCAGGCATGCACCTGGGGTTGCACTTCCAGCCAAAGTTGTTCCAAGTTTGATGAGGGATGCCTACGGATACGTGCATTCACTTCGCGTCTCACATAGAGAGCTACGCCCCCGCCTCCTTTATTCTGTCTTGCTCTATGAATAAATCTATAATTTGGTAGGGCGAGGGCCAACCCTTCTTGTCCTGTTTTTAGCCAAGTTTCGTTAATTACCAGTATATCGGGTAGATTATTAGTGATCGAAACAAATAATTCATCTTGACCCGTGTTTAGGGACCTAGCGTTCAGGAGCCCTAAAGTCATCAAATTCTTATTTGATTTTGAGTTAGCCATTTATGAGTTGTAGTGGTATAGTATATGTAGAGTTGTGTAGCGTTATGTAAGTGTGTATGTAGTGTGTACTTTTGGAGTGTGAGTAGTGTTTGAAGAGTGTGTGTATTGCAAGAGTTGCATTGTACAAACGGCACAAGAATTGATTACCAACCAAATTAAATATTGAAATTTACATTTTAAAAATATTTAAAGATAAATGTTTGACCTATTGTCCAAAATCATTAGATAGAAACAGTGGTGATTAGTCAAAATGTTCAAATTGCAGGTATTCCAAAAACCTTCTGTAAGTCCTCTCCATTGCGTAGTCGATGCCGTCGTTTGCCCTGTTCCTGACGGATGATCTCATCTCATGCATTATGCAAGCATAACTAAGATTTGTGTATGTATAATAATAAATATGACTTAAACTTAATAATAAATACTGATTATGTGTGTTAATCAATGATAAATAAATTGATCTCATATCATGACTTGATGCATTTTAAAGTGATGTTAATAATAAATACTACTCTCGCTGACTGGATGCTCCCAGTCCCGATATGTTTAAATTGCGCCTGCAGCACTGGCTTGTCGAGCAAACCTTCTATACATTTGCGGAATTCCTAGACCTACCTAACTAGTTAATTTCATAATTATAATAATAATAGCTAATAATAGCAGGGGCACAATACGCCATTGGACTGTAAGTCAAAATATATACTTTTTATGACCTGTCAAAATGGTAATTTTGTTCGTGAGCTCTATGAAATACAGGATTGTGAATGCTGCCTTTTGGACACAATATAAAGTTTATAAAATTCAACTACTGGAAATATACAATTCTGATATCGACAAAGCTTTTTGTACGAATTGTTTCAACTTCAGACACGTTTATAGAATTATTGGACTACCTTGTTCGGTACAGAATTGAGCCCAAGTTTAGTCAGTTACTGAATATTCCATTTTGGTTGACAGGTGGCTAGCCCATCGCCACAACTAAAGAGTTATTAGGGTTTCCATCACCGTTGGATTGTCCTTATATAAGACAAATTACCTAAATCCTTGCTACATGGTCAACACCGAAGTTCGTACCCGCATGTCTTACATGACAGGAGATTACGTAGCCTCTAGAGTCCAGAATCCAGAGTCTAGATCACAGACACAGACAGCCTTTATTTACAAACTTAGAAATTTATAAATGGCCAAAATTAAATTCTTGGTAAATGTCACACTATTTTAGTTCACACCGAACGAACGAATATTATTTACTTGGAGGCTTCAGCGTCTCTGACGTCAATACTCAAAGTGTTTGTTGTTTCGTAGTAAATAAGGTTGATTTCAGCTAGAATTAGCTTACCATTTCTAGTGAATACATTTTCGAGCTACATTAAGCGGCGCCGATGAGAAAGGGCATGAACTTCTCACAATAGGATTAGAACCATAGATCTACCACAGCTGCAGCGATGAGCTATCCCCCTGTCATGCCGAGGGATCAATTGTACCCTGGCTTGGAAATGGGAAAAGGCGTGGGTCGCAAGAACATTCTCGTCCGACGAGCAAATAACTGAAGGAAACGTTTAACGATTTGTCTTAACGTGCCTAGACAAATGATTAACACAAGATGGATTGGCCTTGCACCATGGGATCACCTCGCTCCACTTTCCTCAGCTCCAAGTTGTACATAAAGTTGTGACCAAACACAACCTAACTTACAGTAGTGGCCATATAATTACAGAACCGAATACGTATTACAATAACTAGGCTATTCCTCTCTATATTATTTATCAGACTATTATTAGAACTTGCTACATCATTTAAAAATATTTGTGTAAGTATTGTGTAATGTTAAAACGAAATATTATCAATAAAACTTGTCTGCTCCTAAACTTTTATTCGGTTTATCCTCATTACAAACAGCATAAACTTTACAAAGATATGGCGATTTAATTAAAGACTCTCCATTTGCTTAGAAATATAAAAAAAAGAAATATATTGTTGATATTGAAATTTTCTTTATTCCACAAAGTTCCTAACACTTTTATAAATCATTCCGGTACTTATACATTTTTGGTCACAAGTCCTTTAGCAGAAATGACAGCACGACATCTCTTGGGCATGGAAGCGATCAATTTTGTTCAAGCTTCTACCGGAATTTACTCCCATGCTTCTGTAAAAGCTGCGTAAAGTTGAACGACATTTGATGTCCGCTTTGCCGCCACTGTCTTCAACTTTCTATTGGATTTATATCACAGACATCTGTTACGGATCATTATCCTGTTGGAAAGTCCAAATGACCGATTCATTTAGCTCAGCTTAAAGCAGTATCTATTTTCTTAACAGGTCCAACACCAAGTCCTGAAAAACAGCCCCACACTTTGATATTTCCGCCCCCATATTTGACCACTATCTTGGTTTACTTTGGATCCATTTCTTTGTTCGGGTTGCGTCTAACATATTAATTTCCGTCAGAATTATTCATATTAACTTTTATTTCATCAGAAAAAAACACATGTTTCCACTCTCGTCCAGTCCAGTGTTCATCTTGTCTTTAAATTTTCCTTTTTCAAAAGTGGTACCTTCGGGAACACTGTTATCCGTACAATTTTGCCCCACACATTCTCCGTCTAATTGTTTTTGCAGACACATCTTTTGACCCTCCTGCACCAAACAACTCCGAACGTATCAGTTCTGATCCTTTGAACAAATATTTTTTTGCCAAAAATACAATCTTAGAGTTGTGGCGTCCGCCACTGCTATTATATCTACGTATTTTAAGTATGTTTCTAGGGCAGGCGAAAACACGGACATTGACTTTTGTGCCTACCACAGTTATCACCAACCTTTTTTGGTGAGGTTCAAAAATAATCAGTCGTATGAATGTAGGGAATAAATAAAATTATAATTTTAATTTTAATTTATGTGTGTTTTTTTATAATAAAATTGTTTGCTGATATCTAAAAGATGTTTAATAACACAATTATACACGGTTCTGGACCTGAGTGACTAAAAGCTCGCACTCGAAATCTAGAACCAATTTTGATACACGGATTGAAGATTTGAGTTCAGGCCATCAAATAACATAAGAAATCGTTCTCATCTGCTCAGGTCCAAAAGTTGATCCGAATTTGAAAACTTGTGTTATTTTTTTAATGTGTCCACTGATACTAACTAAACTAAAACATTAACAAATAACCGACAATATCAAAACACACACAAGCGGACGGAATGCCTGACGCCGAAGCTCCGTCTGTTCTCATGTTTTCTCTTCACACCGGGCGTCGTCATTCTAAACACCTCGAAATAGGTTTGCTATGCATGTGAAAAGAAGTGCATGGAGGGTGATATGATAAGTATCATTTTCTTTCGACGCTAACATAATACTTTATGTCATTGTACGTTTTTTCGCCTGCCCTAGAAACAGAGTATATCTGCTAATCATTATCTCATTCATCATCGCCTACGTCATCTCTGTTATCAACATTTGTGGTCGTCATAGTAATCTCTCTATGGTGCGGGCATGCACCGCAGCGGCAAGCGATGACCTGTAACCATGGGCAACCGATCAACAGCTTCTTGACTTGACGTGTGACATGTGTTGTTGTGCTCTGAGTTTTGTTTATCTCTAAATGTTTACTCGCACTGGGTGATCTCTTGTATTCCGCCTTCCTTTATGCTGTGCGGTTTACCCTACTGTGATTTATATAATAACTTTATTTGGTACGTTCAATATAATTTCTACACCTACCTCTGTAGTTCATCCTTACCAGTCACCGGGGCCCGCACCAAAGAATCTTCCCGCAGAGTAGTTTTCCTTGTTCTGGGTTTTCTAGGTACTTACTAGATGTTCAACTTTTTGAAATGTTTTATAGCATTCATAACTATGTACAAAGAACAGTTCAAGTAGTTTGCTATTTTTCTGCATGACCAACCTTTCTTATGAAAGTTCCAAATAATCTTCCTAGTGGACGAATCGCAACTTTTGTTTTTTCCCATATTGATTGGTTTACAACGTATTCATTTTAATGAAAAATTATAGGTTTATAGGTAACATCGACGTTTCATGAAAATATGCGACAAACTTTTTAGGGTTACGTAGAGAAACAAAGAACCCTTATAATTTTGTCATGTCTGTCTGTCCATCTGTCCGTATGTCACAGCAACATTATTCCAAAACTATGAGGACTACACAGTTGAAACTTGGTATGAATATGTATTCTGTGAACAGCTTTACAATTTTTATACAAACATTGAAAAAATAAGAAATTAAGGGGGGCTTCTATAAATGGAACTGAAACCAAAAAATATTTTTTTCATAAACTCAATTTCTGAAACCATTTTTCCTCAAAGACAATCGTTTACGAGACAGACCATTCAAAAGTGGAAAAAATTGTGCCTCCTACCCCGCCTATAACTTTTAAAGTAAGAAAGTGAAAAATCTAAAATAAATATGTGTTGTGTATCTCAATAAACACTTTCAACGTAAGTTGGTTTGAATAAAATAAAATTAGCAGTTTTTAAAACATAAAACATTTATTAAAAACCGAAAATTTACTATGTCATTCATACAAACACTATGAAAAACAAAGTAATTATTTTCTGGTGAAGAATGATAATGATATTTTGGCTAGGTGTATCAGGTGTATGTGAAGTGAGTACCTTCCATTTTTTTTTTATATTCTAAATTTGTTATGGAACCCTAAATGTGCGAAGTCCGACATGCAACGAATTTAGAATATAGCTTCTATTGTCAATAATAAGCTGGCCATCTAGAACTACTTTAAAAATGTTTGTGTTACCTTCCCATAGTGAGTAGTGTCCAAACTACTAACGAACACTGCTATTTTTTGTCCCAAGTTTTAAGAATACAAGGTCGTGTATGGTTTTATAACAATTACACTAGATTAAATACCTATTTTAGCTAATGGTAATACCATAATTAAGTTTTTGTTGGTCAATAACGGGGGTAACTTAAATTATGTGACCACCACTAAGTATTCGGAGTATTCGAATGTGACCTACAGCAACCTACTCATATTTCGGCTAAGTTGACTTTTCCAGAAATCAGCTGTTGCATTGACGCATCTTGCAAAAACATTAACATTTATACACAGGCACATACATCGCTTTTGGCCCCACACTAGGTATAACCTCTCGCATGGTAGGCAGAGCCACAATCGCAACCTATAGATAAAAGGCTAATATTTAATTTAAATTTAATTTTATTAGTAAAGCGTTATTGATAATGTTACACACGAAGGTGTAAATAGCACCGGCTGTGCCAAAGTATCGAGCAAGTATTCACTTCGAAATATGGTATTTCCAAGAAAAGTTATGATACCTTTATGAAAGAATATCTTTTCTGTAGCTACTACTTTTAGTGGGCCTACGCAATAAGCGGTGCGATTGCGTTGCGGCTAGCCACCGTAATTCATAATTCATAATTTTTATTGCAAAGTCTCAAAATTTCATAAGGTGGTACAACAAAGGTAAGTACATTGTGATGCCCTGCTAGGGCACATAAACATGCGAAGGACAAACAGTTGTCCCTTTTACAAAAATATAATGATTACAATTATATTCAAATTACATAAACTTAGAAACACTTTGTATGGATTATTATATAAGAATTATTATATAAAATATTAAAATAAATTATGTAAACATTAAATTAGTAATAACATGTAATAATGTGCTATTATAGAGACTAGACAAATTCCTTTAAGTATTAAATTTATCATTAAAAAATTATTTAACGTCATAATAGCATTTTTCAATGAGGAACTTCTTTAAATTAGTAATAAAAAAAAAACTCTATGTTATGTCCGTAAAGTGCTCCAAGTGACCGCCGGGGTTGGGCGGCACAGTGCGAATGAAACCATTTTTTATACTGGTTGCCACAAAACGGATAACGGCGTAGAGGCAGGCCTAAACGGAGATGGCCGGACGGCCTTTACATTTTTCAGCCGGGGTGGCCGGAGGTGGCACAGGCCATAGAAGTGTGGACGAAAAAGGGGAAGGCTTTTGCCCAGCAGTGGGACATCGAAATTGCTACATTAAAAAATATTGGTTGCGGCGTCTAACCGCAACCGCAACCATTAAGTGCGTGATGCCACTAATACTTCTTACCTTCTGTCTGTTTATAAGTCCCTAGAGTCAATATATTTATATAGAGCACAATTCTTAAATGAAATTCTATGTTCCGCTGGAGTGGTGCCCAGTCGAACTTAGAATTTCATCTTCAACTTGCTTTTGGGAGAATAGGAATTCAAATCTTAAAAAACCGGTCAAGTGCGAGTCTAAATCGCGCACGAAGGGTTCCGTACCACCGTTCAATGGAAGCGATGGTGTGGAGTGAATAGTTTGGATTTTACACAGCAAAATATTGATTACAAAGTTATTGGTGCGGTTACTATCACACTTCATGTACGTAACCAGGTGCATCCATAAGTTTGTATGTGGTATTGAAAGAATTGTTGTATGGGAGCCCCCTTAAATATTTCTTTTATCCTGTTTTTTAGTATTTGTTGTTATAGCGGCAACAGAAATACATAATCTGTGAAAATTTCAACTCTCTAGCTAGCTAGGTTCTTGAGATACAGCCTGGTGACAGACGGACGGACGGACGGACGGACGGACAGCGAAGTCTTAGTAATAGGGTTCCGTTCTTACCCGTTGGGTACGGAACCCTAAAAACGCTCTTCTTCTTCTTCTCTAAAGGACTAACATAGCAATATAACTTTATATCTTTTAACAACGATTAAATAGATAAAAGTATATACATTCAAAATCGTGTAAGAAAATATATTCTGCAAAACATATTTTGTGATGTCGTCGGGAGAGTTTTATTTCGAGCGAAATTACTCAAATTATGTTGATACGTTCTTTACTCTCTCTCTACTGGCACTCATGATCAACAAGCTAATATAAAGAAACAACAGCTTTAATTCTCTTATTTTGCGTAACTTGAGATTTACAAAAGGCTGTTTTGTGTTGTGTTGACTCAATCATATTAAAATAAATAATTGTTAATTGTTTGTAAGACTATAGAACGGCGTCGCTATTAGCATTGGCCTAGGAATAACACTTCAGAATCGTTCTCGTTATTGCCATCTTTTACCAGCACTAACTACTACTAACCGGTCAACACTTGGACCTGGTTATGAGGCATTGCGATTTTCAACCTAATGCCATGGTAATATAATTCAAATCCTATAATGGCAAAATGGCGTCCCTGGCGCCACTAGGCGTTAATAGGTTAAGGCTCTGGAAATGTCGAACACATATATATTAAAATAGAATTCATAATAGCTAACGCTTCATTGGTTGTTACGTCAATCACTGTGGCAGAACAGTGCAAACATTGTGTGTTGTTTATTTATATTTCAACAACAAACAAAAAATGTTGCTCATTGTTGTCCCCACCGAGGGACACCGGCCTTTACCCGGATAAGATCGAGCCATATTCCATCACGTTGGTTTAGTGCAGGTTGATGGAGAATGTGGTCAACCCGACTGTCAGAAACAATAAGGGTTCCTATCTCAGATGCTGCTCAAAAAGAAAAGAAAACTTCCGTGACAGCTTTTTGACATCAACACATTTTTCGTACTTTGGACAAAACTTCGCGGAGAAATGATTGTTCGCATCACTGAGTTTGTAAGTCCTTTTCCAGACGACATCTCCAACCTCGAGAGACATGTCACGCGGTTTCCTATTGTAAGGTTTAATATAACGATCATGAGTCTTTTTTAGTTCTACAACCACTTTCTCGTAGACATCCTTCAAACCACACAGCAGAGACCTTTCGTGAGCCAAATAACAATTAATCGACTTTCACCGGATCTGAGTAAATATTTCCATCTGCAACTGTTCTCTCCCATTCACTAGCAAGAAAGGGGTCTATGAAGTGGCGTCGTTTACTGATGTATTCAAAGTAAACTGTATCACATCCCATGTAGGTAATTCCAAGAAACTTCGTATCATTTACTAATTCTAACGTGCTGTCTATCACTAAGCTGGTCTCAACATGCCTGACATTTGGAATTGAGAATTTGATCCACTCGCATTCAACAATAAGTTATTAACTGTGAACCAATTCAAGGTTTAAGACAAAACACCATTAACATCATCAAAATCATCCTTTCGTCTTTCAAATTTGAAGCCCTGTGAAGTATCATCAGCAAACAACACTATGTCAGTCAATTTCTCCACCATGAAAGGTAGATCGTTAATATACCAGGAATAAGATAGGGTCTAGTATGGGACCAAACTCAAACTCAAACTCAAAAGTACTTTATTACTGTAGATATTTACATATACTTAGCAAACGTCATTTTTTGCCACTTCTCTACATTGGACCACTGTGGGAGAAGAAGGGCGTAGAAACTCCCACAGATTGATTTTTAGATCTCTTTTAAAAATAGGTTGTGCTTAACTAATACAATTATGATTTATTTTTATTTAATAAGCTGGAATACCTTGTGGAACGCCAATTTTTACTTCCGATCCATCAGATTTAATGCCGTTTACTTCTGATTTTTGAATTATATTGCTTAAGTATGATCTTACTAGATCCAACGCTGTAATTCAAACTCCGTAATGATTTAATATCATTAGTAGCGTATCATGATCGACAAAATCAAATTCTTTCAACATATCGCAAAAAACTCCGACAGCATCCTGAACGGCCTCCCATGCAAAATAAATATGAGATATAAGGTTAATACCTGCATCCGCAGTCGATTTACCCATAGTGAAACCGTATTGTTTGGCATGAAGTTATTTTGTACGGTTGAAGTGTGAGAGCATTTGATTGAGCATACATTTTCAAATATTTTACTTAGTGCTGGGAGAACAGATATTGGTCTGAAATTTGAAGGACCACTATTGTCTCCCGTCTTTAACAGAGGTATCAGTTTACTATGTTTCATGAGATATGGGTAAACTCATCATATTTATTCAATATTTAAGCTAAGTGTATAACTATAATTACTGAACCAATGACTTTGACTTATAAACCCCACAGGTCTTCGGTATTTTTTAAGTTAATTAATCTAAGCGTTTTGACAATGTCCTGGGGATAGGTATGATGAAATTTAAAGTATACATTACTGACGCTTATGTTGTTTTTTAACAGAGTCTCTGTTTCATATGGAGATGAATTTAGACGCTCTGTCGTGAGCAAGGGTGATTTGATGAATAATTTTTCGAAAGCTCGAGCAACCCCAGCGTTGGATTTAACAACACCATCACCTATCTTTAGGCGGAAGTCATTGACTCTTGGTATAAATTTGCCAATTTCACGATTTATTATTTGCAAAACTGTTATCATTATAATTTTTGTATTTTTCTATTAATGTGTAAAGTTTTTGCAGTTCTACAAACCAACTTGAAAGTTTAACATAGTCATGTTTTTTTTATCAAAGTTATAGGTATTTTGTTCATAAAGGTCATACAAGACAACTCTACTTTTACGAATTCCAAACGTTGTCCAGTCATTAAAATTTGATTTACCGTTGTAGTCACTGACTTTCTTTAATTAAGAAATTTTTATTCAATTCTGTTTGAATAACGTTGAAGAATATATTTTATTTCATTGAAATCCGGTACTGGCTAATTTATATCTAAGCTTTTTGTATACGCCTCTAGTCTATGGGTTGTAATAAGCCTAAAAAATAATGGTTGAGTCTTAACCTGACTAGCAATTGGGAATTTCCATGGCCTTTTTCATCCCTCGAATGTCTGTAGACATAAACAATATTATGGCTATCTAATTCAACATAGGATACCTCTATTTGTCTTTCAACATTAAGTGCAAGGATATCTTTCCGTCGTTTCTCCTTAATATTATCATTTATTAGGATTAAAGAACCACCTCTATCAGCAGTCTTTCTGTTGTAACAACTGACTATTTCGTAATTATTTATGTTAAAAGACATCATATTTTCCTTAAGCCATATTTTCTGTAATACAAATAACATCGATGTCAGAATTTTTTAGAAACAAGATCTTTGCCAAGTAGCTCCTGCATGTTTTGATAGGTAATATTTAAGTGGGGCACACCATGTGATAAATTTAGAGCTTTGTATGCTAGAAATTTCCTCTATAGCCTTATGAACTAATCAAAAATTTTTGGAACAGATTCCAATGTTACATGCAAAATATTATTATCCGTTGAATTCCCTATAGGGGTGCATGCCATCTTACCCTTAACATAAGCAGGTTTCTGATTAGTCTGTTCAATAAAATCAACTTATGTCTAGTTGAACTTGGTTAAACCAACTATAACTATACTAATTTTCTACATACATATATTAGAGAGGTACAACGTATAGAGTAAAGTTATGAATAAAATTATTCATATTGAAATATCAAATAGCATCGCTGTGATGATACGTTAAATTAAATAAATGAATATTCATTCTATGCACAGATTTGTTTTGTATTTCTGTTAAGTTACAGGCATATAGAAAATTGCTTAGTATAAATGTGCATTTCGTCCTACTATGTAAGTCTAGTCAAAAAAGAGCATTTGGCAGCTATTAATTACCCTATCCCATAAAATGTCATGCCCCTGTCATTTTCCAGCCAACATTACTGTAAATGTCCGTCAAAATGTTGAGTGGTCGTTTGTTTATGCATCGAGGCCTTCATGTTTATATTATACCTATAGGGGCCAAGGCTATTAAAGAGACCTGAGTTTATTTTAAGCTGGGAACATTTCCGCAGCCAGACGCCCCCGGAAATAGACTGTTCGCTTGCGAGCTCGGCACATTTCGTTTAGTGAAAATAGTAGGACTGTAGCCTATTTCAAAGAGCAACAAGTTGCAATTTCATCAGTCTAAACTGGCAACATTTTTAAAAAACTTTAGGCAACGGCACTAAGTACGTCATTTTCATCGATCAGAAAAAAACAAATGAATGGAAACGTCGTTGCGTGGATTTTCCGACAATGTTTAGCGATAGACGTGGGTAGGGGTTTATTTCAATGATGCCAGCTTAACAGTCCTACTAATAAAAAAAAACGAGTTATATATGTCACAGTAAGATTGTCAAAACCGTCGTAAACTAACGACAAATAGTAAACCAGACCGACAGGGTTTAGAATTAACGTTTCTTTTGTTCTTACATGTCAACCTAACACGAAAACTATTCGGAGGCTTCGCTGCGCTCGCCACCTCTAGTCACCTAAGCTACCACAGTGTTTTCCCTGATATTTCCTCTGCAGTTCATTTGAATGAAAACCGTTAAATTGTGAACTGGTTTAAACGTTTAAACCAGTTCACAATTTAACGGTTTTCATTCTGTCCTGGTTTCAATTTTGTCCTGGTTGTTGTTTCTTGTTAGGTTCTGTTTAGGTTCTTGTCGCTACACGACAACCTTTATGAACAAAAAACCTATAACTTTGATAAAAAAATCATGACTATGTAAAACTTTCAAGTTGGTTTTTAGGACTGCAAAAACTTTACAAATTAATAGAAAAATACAAATATTAGAATGAAAACAGTTTGGCAAATAATAAATCGTGAAAGTAATACCAATGGTCAATGACTTCTGCCTAAAGATAGATGGTGTTGTTAAATCCAACGCTGAGGTTGCTCGAGCTTTCGAAAAATTATTCATCAATGCACCCTTGCTCGCGACAGAGCATCTAAATTCATCTCCATATGAAACAGAGACTCTGTTAAAAAACAACATAAGCGTCAGTAATGTTTACTTTAAATTTCATCATACCTATCCCCAGGTATTTGTCAAAACGCTTAGATTAATTAACTTAAAAAATACCGAAGACCTGTGGGGTATATTAGTCAAAGTCAATGGTTCAGTAATTCTAGTTATACACTTAGCTTAAATATTGAATAAATATGATGAGTTTACCCATATCTCATAAAACACATTAAACTGATACCTCTGTTAAAGACGGGAGACAAGAGTGGTCCTTCAAATTTCAGACCAATATCTGTTCTCCCAGCACTAAGTAAAATATTTAAAAATGTATGCTCAATCAAATGCTCTCACACTTTAACCGTACAAAACAACTTCATGCCAAACAATACGGTTTCACTATGGGTAAATCGACTGCGGATGCAGGTATTACTCTTATATCTCATATTTATTTTGCATGGGAGGCCGCACAGGAAGCTGTTGGAGGTTTTTGCGATATGTTGAAAGAATTTGATTTTGTCGATCATGATACGCTACTAATGATATTAAATCATTACGGAGTTTGAATTACAGCGTTGGATCTAGTAAGATCATACTTAAGCTATATAATTCAAAAATCAGAAGTAAACGGCATTAAATCTGATGGATCATAAGTAAAAATTGGCGTTCCACAAGGTCCCATACTAGGCCTTTTCTTATTCCTGGTATATATTAACGATCTACCTTTCATGGTGGAGAAATTGACTGACATAGTGTTGTTTGCCGATGATACTTCCCAGGTCTTCAAATTTGAAAGACAAAAGGATGATTTTGATGATGTTAATGGTGTTTTGTCTTTAACCTTGAATTGGTTCACAGTTAATAACTTATTGTTGAATGCGAGTGGATCAAATTGTGAATTCCAAATGTCAGGCATGTTAAGACCAGCTTAGTGATAGACAGCAACACGTTAGAATTAGTAAATGATACGAAGTTTCTTGAAATTACCTACATGGGATGTGAATATCCACAAGATACAGGTTACTTTGAATACATCAGTTAACGACGCCACTTCATAGACCCCTTTCTTATTAGTGAATAGGAGAGAACAGTTGCAAATAGAAATATTTACTCAGATCCGGTGGAAGTCGATTAATTGTTATTTGGCTCATGAAAGGTGTCTGCTGATAAACTGTGTGGTTTGAAGGAAGTCTACGAGAAAGTGGTTGTAGAACTAAAAAAGACTCATGATCGTTATATTAAACCTTACAATAGGAAACCGCGTGACTTGTCTCTCGAGGTTGGAGATGTTGTCTGGAAAAGGACTTACAAACTCAGTGATGCGAACAATAATTTCTCCGCGAAGTTTTGTCCAAAGTACGAAAAATGTGTCGATGTCAAAAAGCTGTCACGGAAGTTTTCTTTTCTTTTTGAGCAGCATCTGAGATAGGAACCCTTATTGTTTCTGACAGTCGGGTTGACCACATTCTCCATCAACCTGCACTAAACCAACGTGATGGAATATGGCTCGATCTTATCCGGGTAAAGGCCGGTGTCCCTCGGTGGGGACAACAATGAGCAACATTTTTTGTTTGTTGTTGAAATATAAATAAACAACACACAATGTTTGCACTGTTCTGCCACAGTGATTGACGTAACAACCAATGAAGCGTTAGCTATTATGAATTCTATTTTAATATATATGTGTTCGACATTTCCAGAGCCTTAACCTATTAACGCCTAGTGGCGCCAGGGACGCCATTTTGCCATTATAGGATTTGAATTTTATTACCATGGCATTAGGTTGAAAATCGCAATGCCTCATAACCAGGTCCAAGTGTTGACCGGTTAGTAGTAGTTAGTGCTGGTAAAAGGTGGCAATAACGAGAACGATTCTGAAGTGTTATTCCTATGCCAATGCTAATAGCGACGCCGTTCTATAGTCTAACAAACAATTAACAATTATTTATTTTAATATGATTGAGTCAACACAACACAAAACAGCCTTTTGTAAATCTCAAGTTACGCAAAATAAGAGAATTAAAGCTGTTGTTTCTTTATATTAGCTTGTTGATCATGAGTGCCAGTAGAGAGAGAGAAAAGAACGTATCAACATAATTTGAGTAATTTTGCTCTAAATAAAACTCTCCCGACGACATCACAAAATATGTTTTGCAGAATATATTTTCTTACACGATTTTGAATTTATATACTTTTATCTATTTAATCGTTGTTAAAAGATATAAAGTTATATTGCTTTGTTAGTCCTTTAGAGAAGAAGAAGAAGAAGAGCGTTTTTTAAGATTTGAATACCTATTCTCCCAAAAGCAAGTTTAAGATGAAATTCTAAGTTCGACTGGGCACCACTCCAGCGGAACATAGAATTTCATTTAAGAATTGTGCTCTTTATAAATATATTGACTCTAGGGACTTATAAACAGACAGTAGGTAAGAAGTATTAGTGGCCCCACGCACTTAGTGGTTGCGGTTGCGGTTAGACGCCGCAACCAATATTTTTTAATGTAGCAATTTCGATGTCCCACTGCTGGGCAAAAGCCTTCCCCTTTTTCGTCCACACTTCTATGGCCTGTGCCACCTCCGGCCACCCCGGCTGAAAAATGTAAAGGTCGTCCGGCCATCTCCGTTTAGGCCTGCCTCTACGCCGTTATCCGTTTTGTGGCAACCAGTATAAAAAATGGTTTCATTCTCACTGTGCCGCCCAACCCCGGCGGTCACTTGGAGCACTTTATGGACATAACATAGAGTTTTTTTTTTATTATTACTAATTTAAAGAAGTTCCTCATTGAAAAATGCTATTATGACGTTAAATAATTTTTTAATGATAAATTTAATACTTAAAGGAATTTGTCTAGTCTCTATAATAGCACATTATTACATGTTATTACTAATTTAATGTTTACATAATTTATTTCAATATTTTATTTAATAATTTTTATATTATAATCCCTACAAAGTTTTTCTAAGTTTTATGTAATTTGAAGATCAGAAAAAAACAAATGAATGGAAACGTCGTAGCGTGGATTTGCCGACAATGTTTAGTGTTCAGGCTTCTCAGCACCTAATGACCTCGTAGGGGCCCATCAGCTACGAGGTAGCGTAACGATCAGTTGCCAAGAAGCGTGAACGTCGGCGATTCACCGAGCTGAAGTTAATTGGGAACGATCTAACCTGGTCTGTGCTTCGGTCCCGTCAACCTCCTGTCTCTCTGCAAGGCCCGGGTGCACCCTAGGCTCTTCTTGGTAGACAGGTTCTTCAGCCAACCTCCTATGACTGGCGGGCCAGCTTCAATGAGCACAGTGTTCCAACACAGGTTATGTTACGTGGTAAAAACCAATCGGCCACGTAAATGCGAACTTTATCTGGTTCGGGGAACCACAACACACTCAGCTATATAGACAATCCTGAGGGAAACCCGAATACATTCCAGATGGCTTGCGATTTAATTTCAATACCCTAACCAAAACGCGTTTACATTGCGAGGGCTTTCGTCTGTCAGTTGTCAAAAAACTGCTAGGTTGGCAGCTAACGTCAAATTCAAAATGGCCGTTCAGAAACCATCGATCGAATATCGATTTTGAATCGAACATTTAGCGATAGACGTGGGTAGGGGTTTATTTCAATGATGCCAGCTTAACAGTCCTACTAATAAAAAAAACGAGTTATATATGTCACAGTAAGATTGTCAAAACCGTTGTAAACTAACGAAAAATAGTAAACCAGATCGACAGGGTTTAGAATTAACGTTTCTTTTGTTCTTAGATGTCAACCTAACACGAAAACTATTCGGAGGCTTCGCTACGCTCGCCACCTCTAGTCACCTAAGCTACCACAGTGTTTTCCCTGATATTTCCTCTGCAGTTCACTTGAGAGAAAATCGTTAAATTGTGAACTGGTTTAAACGTTTAAACCAGTTCACAATTTAACGGTTTTATTATAAACTAACGCGTCATATCGTAAGCAGTACGGTACAGTTTACAATGTATCCATAATTTGAAAACTAACGACAAAAATAACGTTCGATTATAAACTAACGGTTTTGATTATCTTACGGTGGCATATACACCAGAAACAAACAAACACTTACTAATAACATAACACAGGCAAATCGCAGGTATACAGCTGTTATAAGAAGTGCTTAATTTGCATGAAGATTTATAGACAATCAGTGTTACTAATAAAAAAAGTCTTATTTCGGCGTTATAACACTGTAATAGTTAACAAGTAAATAAAGCTTGTTAAGAGTAGGTCCTATCAATTTGACTAATAAACGGTGTATAAGCGTAAACGCGTAAAGCGTAAATAATAAACGATCCTTTTATTTTGAACGCTGGTAACACAATACCAAAGCTCATTCAAATACGTGTTCAAATTGTGCATAATAATAACCAAATCCTAAAGAAAATTTAACTGTGTTGTGATATTTAATCATATTTTGGTGCTGAAATTAAACACTTAGTTAATAAAATTATTTTCATTTTCCAGTTTTAAAAACACGAGGCTACGCAATTTATGTTCTAAATTAATTTTATCTACACACGTATCATAAACCATATTTTCTGTGTCCAAAAACCGCACGTTACAACCAGCATAATGATAAAGTTCTCGGTGAAAACTCATTTCTTATCTGAATATTGATAAATTATGATCATAATGTACCAAAATTTGTCATATTATGACATTCAAATTTCGAACGCTGACGCCCGCCTGCGTGCCGCCCCTAGTTTGTAAGTGAAGTTTGTACTACTGAACAAGCTATCAACTGCATAGCAATGATCCATGCCACAATGCCGGTCGAACATGCGGTTCCTGAACACATCAAAGAGAGCTTATGATATGTGTGTAGATAAACTAGTGTATGTAACTGTACATAATTAAGCATTAAAACTCTCGAGTTTTAGGCATTAAAACTCGTCTTCGGCTCGTTTCATAAACTCGAGTGCATTAAAACTCGAGAAACCCACTCTCGAGTTTTAATGCCCTCCATTATGTAGCAGTCACCTAAACTACTTTTTAATTGCCAGTCAAAGTTGGAAACCGCTTTACGAACATACTATACGACTATTATTTCTTTACTTCTCGACACTTCTCGGCTTTTATCGGCAGAGATATCGGAGGAAAATATAAATTGCTGCTGAAGGTAGACGTGAAAAACGCCTTGAATCCGGTAGACAAAGGCGCCCTGCTATCCCAAATTAAAGAGCACACACCATCCATCTACAATTACATGTGGCAATGTCACAATAAAAATTCTAAATTAATCTTCAGGGACCATCTTATACATTCGGCCGTCGGCTGTCAGCAGGGCGACCCACTCTGTCCGTCATTTTTCAGTTTGGTTATCCATCCGATCATTACGAGACTAAATTCCAAATTCAACATTTGGTACCTAGACGACGGGACCATAGGAAGCAAAGTCGAAAACGTATTGCAAGGTTTAGAACAGCTAACATCATTAAATATATATATATATATATATAGTCCTAGATTTCAATTTCTCGAAATGCGAATTGTTAATATCAATTAATATTACCCTCTCGGAAAAGACTGAGATCATCTGTAAGTTCAACTCAGCCGCCCCTAACATTAAAATTCTAGACAAAAACTCACTTCGCCTCCTAGAGGCCCCCGTTCTAGGACGGCATCCCCAGCTTCGTGGATGAACAAATCTCTAAATTTAATCAAAATTCTATCAAACTGACCGACCTAAATTCCCACATGGCCCTGTCTATCATACGGTTTTGCCTTTTTGTACCCAAATTTTCCTACCTCCTTCGATGCTCTCCTTTTTGGAAATACCCTCCCATTCACAACCTTTTAGACGATATTACCAAAAGAACATTAACCAAAATGTTAAACATTAATCTCGATGAACGAAGCTGGACCAAATCCGCCCTTCGAATCATGCACGGTGGCTTGGGGATCCGGAACATCTCAGATGTGGCGCTCCCGGCCTTCCTGTCTTCGGCCCATAGCACACGTGATCTCTATGGTAAAATCATAAACCCATCACTCGGTGATGTGGAGGTCACGTGTCTGGCCGAGGCCAGGAATGCCTGGACGCAAGCCTGTCCGAGGCAAAATTTTCCAACAAACTTAAACTCTCAACGGCTATGGGACGAGCCGCTATGCATTAAAACCTGCGAAGATCTGGTAAAAACGGCTTGTGGTCCAGCAGTGCGCGCTCGTCTCCTAGCTACCAGGGAAAAGGAGTCAGGACACTGGCTGCACGCAATCACATCAAAGCTCATTAGTACCCTGCTTGACCGTATCACCCTTACCCACGCCGTTTGCCTGCGACTCGGCGTAAAGATAAACGAAATCCATCGGTGCCGCTGCGGTGCTAGGGTAGACCAACTAGGTCACCACCGCCTCTCTTGCCAACGCAGCGCCGGTCGGTGGTCTCGTCATGCCAATCTTAATGACGTCATCCATCGGGCCCTTGCCCACTGTGGCGTGCCAGCAATACTTGAACCCAATGGGCTGGCACGCGCCGATGGCAGGAGGCCGGAAGTAATGACGCTCATTCCCTGGCAGAGTGGGAGGTCGCTAGTATGGTGATGGGAAGCGACGTGCGTAGATACGCTGGCACCGTGTCACCTATCGGCAACCTCAGCACCAGCTGGCGCTGCGGCAGTAGCAGCACAGTGTCTAAGAAGCCGCAAATATTGTTTATGGCGTTCGGCTTTGAGACCCTCGGGCATGGGGCCCTGACGCTCAAAAAGTCCTCAAATACATGTCTAAGCGGCTCGTCGAAGCGTCAGGGAACCGCAGAGCTGGCGCCTACCTAGCATTGCGATACAGCGAGGTAACAGTGCCAGCGTCTTGGGTTGTCCCGCCCAGCAGCGAACTCAGGGATTTTTTTAATTTAGTTTAGTGTAGTTATAGTTTAGTTTATAATATATAATAATGATATACCTAGTGCTAATAATTTATTTTGTAAATGAATAAATAAAATGTATTTTCTTATATCTATAAAATTATACATGTAAGTAAATTATTATGATTAATAAGCAAAAATTGCTGCATGTTCATCACAATATTACATACCATAAAGTAGCAAAAAAGTGTAAATGTTCGGAAGTCCCATTTTGTAGAGTAGACCTATAAATTAAATAGATGTGTCACTCGCACAAACACTTTCACTGTCAAAAGTCTGAATCAGACACATTGATTGTAATGTTGTCATTAAATACATCCAGTTTTTCTTCTTCAGTTAAACATTCTTCATCGCGCAACGAGCGTGATTGAAAACTTAGATAAAAATTTACAGCGTCAAAACCTTTTTCAACACACCTGCTCGTAAAGTAGGTCTTATTACAGCGTATTTACACTGATAATGCAGAATATTACCCATGCCGTGCCTTTTAGATTACATCATCGCACTAGTGCCTTTTCATTACATATCTTTTTAAATATTAGCAAGAAGTATTAATGTTTCGAAAACAGCTAAGTAGTTATTTGCGTAAATATAAAATTCAATTCAAAATGTGATAAATAATTAAAGAATTTCATGAAACTGCTTGTTAGCTTGTTGGTATTTATATTTAGACGGTGTATTTTTACCTATAAATACCCAATTTCAAAATTTATAAATATGTGCCTGATTAGCTACTTTGCCGGTGCCCTTATCTCAGACTTGCGCGCGCATGCAGCGCTGAGCGCGCGAAAAAATAAAATTACGGCCGCCATCTTTTAAATGGGTTTCTGTTTGTTAAGTTTATTCACAGTATCGCATTTCGTTAGTGTTGTTTTGTAAAATGTCGTATTTAGATAACGAAGAATTACTTATCGAGTGTACGCCGCCAGATATCATAGTTGAAGCGCAAAATGCGAGTGATAGTCTTTTGCCCTCAAAATCAAAAGATAAATACATGCAAGCCTACGCAAATTTCATTCAATGGAAAAATAGCAAAAATGCAAGCTCTTTCTCAGAGAACGTGTTCATGGCTTACCTCAGTGAACTGGCGAAGAGGTATAAACCTTGTTCGCTTTGGTGTATATATTCTATGTTGAAGAGTACCGTGCAGAATAAAAATGTAATTGACATCAAAGCTTACACCAATCTAACTGCATTCTTGAAAAGACGTTCAGACGGCTTTTACAGTCGAAAATCCAAGGTTTTAACACCTAATGAAGTGGAGAAGTTCATTAAAGAAGCACCGGATAATCAATATCTAGCGACAAAGGTCAGTTCCACTATTTAGTTTTGTATTCATTATTATAATATTTGTAGGCGGTATTGTGAGTGTTGATATAATAGGAACTAAGTACGATTATTATAACTTAATTATGATTTTATTTATTTTCAGGTCGCATTAATATTCGGAATTACTGGTGCCTGTAGGCGTCAGGAATTAAACAACATTACGACAAAAGATATAGAGAATCACGGAGAGATGCTACTTGTCAAAATTCCGAACACTAAAAATAAAATTCCTCGGTCATTTACTATTCACGGACCATTTTATGAAATAGTGAAAAAATATGAAACTTTACGTTCAACAAAAGGAAAATCTGACAGGTTCTTCCAAAATTTTCAAAACGGCAAATGCACGAGTCAGCCTATCGGAGTGAACAAATTTGGATCGATGCCTAGAGAAATTGCCAAGTTTTTAGGCTTACCACAGACTGACGCTTACACCGGACACAGTTTTAGGCGGACTTCAGCTACATTGCTGGCTAATTCAGGAGCCGATATATTGACTTTAAAACGCCATGGGGGATGGCGATCTAATAATGTCGCCGAGTCATATATTGAGGACACCATCCAAAATAAAGCCAACATAAGTGCCAAAATAACACAAGCAATCCATTTGGAGCCACAATCCAAGAAGTTCTGCCCTGAACCGCGTCCTTCCACTCATATGCCAATGATGATTTGGGATTTCATACGTTTGCTAACTCAAACTCCTGTCTCTTTGCAAGGCCTGGGTGCACCCTAGGCTCTTCTTGGTAGACAGGTTCTTCAGCCAACCAGGTATGGCTGGCAGGCCAGCTTCGACGAACACAGTGTTCCAACACAGGTTATGTTACGTAAATGCGAACTTTATCTGGTTCGAGGAACCACAATACACTCAGCTATATAGACAATCCTGAGGGGAGCCCGAATACAATTCCAGAAGGCTTACGATTTAATTTCAATGCCCAAATCAATACGCGTCACATTGCGGGGGCTTTTCGTCTGTCAGTTGTCAAAAAACTGCTAGGTTGGCAGCTCCGTCAAATTCAAAATGGCCGTTCCGAAACCATCGATCGAGTATCGATTCTGAATCGAACAATCACCCGCCCGGACAGGCACCCACCTGTCCCTTAATGTACGGGCAGCCGAGACAACGTTGCTACCGCTCGTTTTAGAACCGAGCCTCCTACTAGAACCTCTGCAGACCGGGGGGTCCCGTTCTTGCCAGGGAACAAGTTAACAATGCGCCCCCTGCGCCAACGTAGTGGCGGTAGGTTAGCATCCTTAACCAGCACGAGGTTACCAACACTAGGGGGGCTGGTTTTGTCAGTCCACTTAAGGCGCTGTTGTAAGATATGCAGATACTCGAGCGACCAACGCTTCCAGAAATTCTGAGTAAACTGCTGCAACATCTGATACCTTGACAACCGATACAATTTCACTCCCTCGAAGGGGTGCTCGGGCAACGCGTTAAGTGGCTGTCCTATCAAGAAATGGCCTGGGGTCAGAGCCTCCAGGTCATTTGGATCCGAGCTGAGCGGACACAACGGCCGCGAATTGAGAACGGCCTCGATCTTACAAAACAATGTCGCGAGCTCCTCAAAAGTCAGCGCGGTCTGACCTACTATACGCCCTTAGTGCGTCTTCGCTGACTTAACTACGGCCTCAAAAATCCCACCCCAGTGGGGGCAACTCGGTGGGCTGAAGGTCCACTGTATACCCCGACGGGAGAGGGCCGTTCCAATATCCACTTTATTTACATTCAAAAAGTTGACTATCTCTCGTAAGCATCGTTCCGCACCGATGTAGTTAGTGCCGTTATCAGAGCGGATCAAAGTTGGAAGTCCCCTTCGAGAAACAAACCTATCCAAACAAGCAATGAAAGCCTCTGTCGAGAGATCAGCAACGAGCTCGAGATGTACGCCTTGTATTGCCCCTTCTGGGTAACATGCACGGCCGCTCTGGGGCCATGATCCGAAGATACTACTACATGGCTGTGGGGCCAGTCCGATTCTCTCCTGGCAAGCCAGGGTGGTCCCCACCACAAATGGTGTCTAACGAGTTCAGGAGCCCGACATCCCCTGGATGCACAATCAGACGGGTTCAATTCTCCTGGTACATGTCTCCAGGTCAGTGGGACCTCAGACGACACAATCTGGGAGACACGGTTCGCAACAAAAACCTCTAAGGTATGGACCGAAGCCTTCAGCCAGCACAAAACAATCTGGCTGTCCGTCCACGCGTACACCGTATCCTCCAAAACCACTGACCCACGCAACACTGTTAGAGTGTGATTCAAAAGTTTGGTCAAAAGAGCAGCCCCGGACAGTTCCAGTTTTGGAATCGTCATCCTTGTCCGAATAGGCGCTACCTTGCTTTTTGCCAAAACCAAACGCACGTCGACCTCCCCGGTGGAGGTGACGGTTCGCAAATAAACCGCTGCCGCAAACTCTCGTTCAGAGGCATCACAAAACCCGTGAAGGGTTGCCCTGTAATCCCCAGCAGGGACCAATTTCCTCGGCAGCGATACATTATTTATATTGAGGCCCAACCATTTCGCTAAATCGTTCGATACAATGCAGCCCTGAGCTCCAGAATCTAATAGGGCGCGAACGTATGTTGGGTTGCCCGCCAAATCCCAAACAAGCACAGAGGCGATCGGTAACACCACCGTCTCCGGTTGGGGGGCAACAAATTGTTGGGCCGCAAATTCCTAGCGAGGACCCCCGGGGCCCCACTGTGCCTGTAACCGATCAGGTAGGCAGCTATACGCCAGCGGGTCCCATTGTACAAATGGCCCACGCGCCGGTTCCATTGCCACCCTATGACGCCCCCCGAAGGGTTGTGGGCGTGAATTCAACCGTGGCCGCTCCATGAGCGGGGGGGACATCACATGCGACCGACGAGGACGGGGCGACGAGCGGGGCGACAACTGAGGCGGCGTCCGAGCCGCATCCGCATAGCTCGAAGGTGTCCCATGCCACCCGCCCGTTACGGCCTGCTCAACATACCCAATGTCCCGCTGAGTCGGATGCTGAGTCGCAACCGAAAACTCAGGGCCCCCCAAGTGATGACCCTGAGTGCGGCCCTGCACTCCTGGGTGGCTGCGTGCTTGTGGCCCCATTTCCCGCTGAGTCGGATGCTGAGTCGCAACCGAAAACTCAGGGCCCCCCATGTGATGACCCTGAGTGCGGCCCTGCACCCTAGTACCGCCCTGTGCACGTGGGGACATTGGCCCCTGAGTTGCGCTCCGAGTCGCAAACGAATTCTCAGGGCCCCATGCCGTGTCACCCTGGGTACGGCCCTGTGGTGGCTGTTGGCCGGACCGGTTCATGCACAACAGATTGTTGTGGGCCCCACCACAATATCCGCACAATTTTGTGCGCGTGCAGTCCCTAGCCATGTGTGGCCCGAGGCACAGGAAACACCAGCCCCGCTGCTTGGCCATCCGGCGCCGTCCCTCAACCCTAAGTTCCCCGAACTTATTGCAATTGGCCACAGCATGGCCAATCTGCCTACAACATGGGCAGGTCTCACTATGTGGGGTCAATGCACTCACAGTCCCATACGACTGCCGGTTGGTGCGGTCTTTCCTCGTCGGAGGGCCCCTACTCACAGCGCTCCCGGTAGCTCTCTGTGGCTCCGAAGGATGGGTGACCGTCAACCCCAAATTCTCTGCCCGTCGAGCCTCCTCTTCCAAGAACCCGACTAAGTCGGAGAAGGCGGGCAGGTCCTCGGCCGACCTCCCGTGAGACTGTTCGAAACGAGTCTGTACGTCAGCGGGTAGGCGGGAAAGTACAATGTACAGCAATAGGTACGACCATTCACCAACCGGAAGTCCAAGATTCTCTAGGGCCTTGGTGACGGACAACAACGGGTTCAAAACCTCCGTCTGTATGGCCCCGACCTTGTTCACAACCGGGATGCTAAACAAACGGTTCAGTTGGGCATCGGCCAACCTCCGTTTGTTGTGGTAACGTCTGACCAACAATTGCCTGGCCGTTTCATAGTTACCCTCCGTAACTGTCAAATGAGCGACCAGCTCCCTGGGCTCACCCCTCAATGCTGCCACCAGCTGAGCCATTTTGACAGACTTGGTAATGTCCGATCGCATGTGCACCAAACTGTCGAACAGATTGATGAAGCTCATCCATTCACCGGACACTCCGTCAAAAGTAGGCATAGTTATAACGGGTAACCTGGTCCCCGATCCCTGATGCGGCAGAGGTGCTTCAATGTCACCACCATGGCTGGACTCGCGCTGCCTACGTATGTCCGCAGCCTTCTGCGTGATAGCAGCTGCCATCTCCATACACTGGTCGATATCCCCTAGCAACCGTGACAGCCTGTCAGGTGCGCAACCATCAACTGATTCCGCCTGCGCGGACAATTCGAGCACCCTGTTGTAGCGTTCCTTAACGTCCATGGACCGCTCCAATACCACATCATGCCTATCTAAACGGTCTATCAGACCGTGTGCGGAGGAAAACCATCTGAGTTCCTTAGAAACACCCTTCTGTATTTCAGATAACGACATGATCGGAACGATACTTACTCACAATTTGCAGTAACTCAATTATATTGGACCCTCCAGTCTACAACCCAAACGAGGGAACCCTAAACTATAACTTAAACAATGTTGATTTCCTTAAACAATAGAAACCGAGTTTTATATCTATATAAATTCTGTAATACAATTTAGTTTCCCTATATCATATAACACACACAGATAGTCAATATTAGTTCAAGTTATAAATTGCTATAAACTGAAAACAATGTCATAGCCTGCTATCAATAGATGTAACTACCTATGTTAACCAAACATTCATTAGCATTACTAGACCACTAATAGATTGACTAACTGGTAACTGGTACTTCAATGCAAATTTCAATTCACCTACAATGTACCTGTAATGTAATTACTATTCTGAGTCACATCTCAGTACAACTGGTCATTTAGGGAAAACTGTTATATCTGTCTGTCTACTACCAGCAATAGACTTATAGCTTACAATACTACCAATCTATGTGGATACAGGAACAACACCAAGTTAGCTAATAACCGCCTATACCTACAGATTGATAGTCCCAAATCGTGGGTTCCCGGAGGCCTTGACGGCTGCAAATCTCAGGAAACCACGCTCTTGCTACCAAAATGTTCAGGCCTCTCGGCACCCAATGACCTCGCAGGGGCCCATAGCTATGAGGTAGCGTAGCTATCAGATGCCAAGAAGCAAGAACGTCGGCGATTCACCGAGCTAAAGTAAATAGATTCTATCTGACCTGGTCTGTGCTTCGTTCCCGTCAAGCTCCTGTCTCTCTGCAAGGCCTGGGTGCACCCTAGGCTCTTCTTGGTAGACAGGTTCTTCAGCCAACCAGGTATGGCTGGCAGGCCAGCTTCGACGAACACAGTGTTCCAACACAGGTTATGTTACGTAAATGCGAACTTTATCTGGTTCGAGGAACCACAATACACTCAGCTATATAGACAATCCTGAGGGGAGCCCGAATACAATTCCAGATGGCTTACGATTTAATTTCAATGCCCAAATCAATACGCGTCACATTGCGGGGGCTTTTCGTCTGTCAGTTGTCAAAAAACTGCTAGGTTGGCAGCTCCGTCAAATTCAAAATGGCCGTTCCGAAACCATCGATCGAGTATCGATTCTGAATCGAACAAAGTTTTTAAATAAATGTGAACTTTTATTTACTTTTCCTCGCAAGTGTGTTAACTATTACTTTCTTGTTGATTTTATTACGTCAAATGCCTTAATTGTCAAAGAATCAAAGTGCAAACTCATGGATGAATGAAACTCTCTGCTTTACTTACTTATTCTGAGTCAAAACCCGACAAATATGATATCTTAATTCTTAGTAATGGTTTTCATTTATCTTATTACAGCGATTAAAACCGAGAAGTGTCGAGCGGAAAAGAAAAAACAAGTGCCAGTTCTGGCCATCACAAATAAAACACAAATAATTTCAAAAAAATCGGTTCGGCAGCAAGTACCGTACAAGCAACTTCTCTTGATAGCATTACACAATAATTAATAAATTTTATCGAATTTAAAGAATTTTCACGAAAAAGATGACGTCATAGTGGGTCCGCCATTTTGAATTTTAAAAAACTGATGAAAGATTCGAAACCAGCACCCTCAAAAACCCACATCTACCCCTCAATACTTGGAATTACATACAAAATTAACGTTGCGTGTTCAAAAAAGTCAGTTTTTTACAAATAAAAAACGAACCGCTGGACCGATTTTTTCTAGACTCCTTTCAGATCTAAGTCATGACGTGGCGTATCGATTGATATGGTCATCAAAGCGATTCGGTCCAGTAGTTATTGAGAAAACGAATTCCATAATTTTGATCACGTACATACGTACGTACACACACACACACACACACACACACACACAGACATCACTCTAAAAATGATTGCAAATGATTCTCCAGGTCTTAAAACGTAAAGAAAACACAAAATTACCTATTTCAATTTTCAGACCTATTATAATAACTTCTCAAGAGAAGTTAATAATCTATAATGTATTAGTGAATTCCACAAGATATAAAAAATAATGTCTCGTATTGTGTAGGCATATATAAAATTACATATAATAATTTCACTAGAATTTTACTAAAAAATTAAAGAGATCAAAATATCCACAAGGAAAGGTAACAAAATGTTATACATTAAACTTAACTTTAGTTTTGAAACTGTGAGATCAATTAATAGAATTTGGAATTGGTTCGTTCGTGAATACTATCCAATTATAGTTATGTATAGTTATATACCATTCAGTAAATAAACAATAAATTACAACAACGATATATATAATTTTAGTCACTAACACTTAACTTATCTCATTCTCTGAGACTGAGACCCATAATTTTGATTGGAATTGGATAGTGTTCTGTCAGAAAATTGGTACGTTCTGGCATAACACGATCCAATGATACATACACAGTCAGGTCATAAGTTCTGTCACACAATAAAAACTTTTGAATTTAGAACGCTGGCCACAAAAAAGTTTATTGAATTCGAATTTCGAATTTTTCATGAAAATAAAAATGTGTACTTTTTAGAATTTTCCTCATTTTTAAATATGGAGTGGACACTTAAAGAAGACCGTGTCGCAGTTATTGCGTTGCATCGTTGCGGTTACGCGCCAATTCAGATTTTCGACTTACTGAAAAATTTGAATATAACCAAAAGATTCGTTTATCGTACCATAAAACGATACAATGAAGACTCTAGTGTAGATGACAGGTCAAGAAGTGGTCGCCCCCACTCTGTTAGGACTCCAGCAGTGATAAAAGCTGTGAAGGCGCGAATTCAAAGAAATCCCATACGTAAGCAGAAACTGTTGGCCCTTCAGATGGGGTTAAGCAGGACCACGGTGAAAAGGGTGTTAAATGAAGACTTAGGGCTTAGGGCATATCGAAGAAAAACAGGACATGGTTTGGACGCTCGTTTGATGGACCTGAGACTGAAGAGATGCCGCGCTTTGTTGAAGCGGTACGCGGGAAAAAAGCATCGGGAAATTCTTTTTTCGGATGAAAAAATTTTCACCGTGGAAGAGAGCTACAACAAACAAAATGATAAGGTGTACGCACACAGCAGTGAAGAAGCGAGCAACCGTATTCCGCGTGTCCAACGAGGTCATTTTCCATCCTCGCTCATGGTTTGGTTGGGGGTCTCTTATTGGGGCTTAACTGAGGTACATTTTTGTGAGAAAGGCGTAAAAACGAATGCAGTTGTGTATCAAAATACAGTCCTCAAGAACCTTGTGGAACCTGTTTCTCATACCATGTTTAATAACAGGCACTGGGTATTCCAACAAGATTCTGCGCCAGCTCATAGAGCGAAAAGCACACAAGACTGGCTGGCGGCGCGTGAAATCGACTTCATCCGGCACGAAGACTGGCCCTCCTCCAGTCCAGATTTGAGTCCGTTAGATTACAAGATATGGCAACACTTGGAGGAAAAGGCCTGCTCAAAGCCTCATCCTGATTTGGAGTCACTCAAGGCATCCTTGATTAAGGCAGCCGCCGATATTGACATGGACCTCGTTCGTGCTGCGATAGACGACTGGCCGCGCAGAATAAAGGCCTGTATTCAAAATCGCGGGGGTCATTTTGAATAAACTTTATTACCATAAGAATCTATGTTTTATTAAGTTCATTTTGCTATATAAATGTTTACATAAATAATAAACATGTCTAAATTATTTCATATTGCACATGTGACAGAACTTATGACCTGACTATGTATACATAGTCAGGTCATATGTATACATAGTCAGGTCATAAGTATACATAGTCAGGTCATAAGTTCTGTCACATGTGCAATGTGAAATAATTTAGACATGTTTATTATTTATGTTAACATTTATATAGCAAAATGAACTTAATAAAACATAGATTCTTATGGTAATAAAGTATATTCAAAATGACCCCCGCGATTTTGAATACAGGCCTTTATTCTGCGCGGCCAGTCTTCTATCGCAGCACGAACGTGGTCCATGTCAATATCGGCGGCTGCCTTAATCAAGGATGCCTTGAGTGACTCCAAATCAGGATGAGGCTTTGAGCAGGCCTTTTCCTCCAAGTGTTGCCATATCTTGTAATCTAACGGACTCAAATCTGGACTGGAGGAGGGCCAGTCTTCGTGCCGGATGAAGTCGATTTCACGCGCCGCCAGCCAGTCTTGTGTGCCTTTCGCTCTATGAGCTGGAGCAGAATTTTGTTGGAATACCCAGTGCCTGTTATTAAACATGGTATGAGAAACAGGTTCCACAAGGTTCTTGAGGACTGTATTTTGATACACAACTGCATTCGTTTTTACGCCTTTCTCACAAAAATGTACCTCAGTTAAGCCCCAATAAGAGACTCCCAACCAAACCATGAGCGAGGATGGAAAATAACCTCGTTGGACACGCGGAATACGGTTGCTCGCTTCTAAACTGCTGTTTGCGTACACCTTATCATTTTGTTTGTCGTAGCTCTCTTCCACGGTGAAAATTTTTTCATCCGAAAAAAGAATTTCCCGATGCTTTTTTCCCGCGTACCGCTTCAACAAAGCGCGGCATCTCTTCAGTCTCAGGTCCATTAAACGAGCGTCCAAACGATGTCCTGTTTTTCTTCGATATGCCCTAAGCCCTAAGTCTTCATTTAACACCCTTTTCACCGTGGTCCTGCTTCACCCCATCTGAAGGGCCAACAGTTTCTGCTTACGTATGGGATTTCTTTGAATTTGCGCCTTCACAGCTTTTATCACTGCTGGAGTCCTAACAGAGCGAGGGCGACCACTTCTTGACCTGTCATCTACACTAGAGTCTTCATTGTATCGTTTTATGGTACGATAAACGAATCTTTTGTTTACATTCAATTTTTTCAGTAAGTCGAAAATCTGAATTGGCGCGTAACCGCAACGATGCAACGCAATAACTGCGACACGGTCTTCTTTAAGTGTCCACTCCATATTAAAAAATGAGGAAAATTCTAAAAAGTACGCATTTTTATTTTCATGAAAAATTCGAAATTCGAATTCAATAAACTTTTTTGTTTCTAAATTCAAAAGTTTTTATTGTGTGACAGAACTTATGACCTGACTGTGTATCATATGCAGTAAAAAAACATAACCAGTAACAGACCAAGACCGCTAAATATATTATAAAATACTCAGATTCTTAAAAAATAAATATCGGGGTTTTATGTATATATATCAAGCAAAAACTTTTTTATCCACACACATATCATAAACGCTCTTTACTGCGTCCAAAAACCACACGTTACGACCAGCATAATAATAAACTTCTTGTTAAAAACTCATTTCTTATCTGAATATTGATACAATATGACCATAATGTACCAAAATTTGTCGAATTATGACTTTCAAATTTTTAACACCGACGCCCACCTGCGTGCCGCCCCTAGTTTGTCTGTGAAGTTGGTACTACTGAACAAGCTAAACAACTGCATAGCAATGATCAATGCCACAATGTAAATATCTATAGTAATAAAGTATTTTGACTTTGACTTTATTCGATATACATATAGTTTCTTCAACCGACATAAATTCTAAAAAATATTTAATTCATTGGACAACATTCATCTTCATTAGTAATGTGAGTAACTTCACTTATACTATACATCTATTTATAATTCTCCAGATTCAGACTCGCAATCATTACGCTCGGATTCACAATCGCTTGATACGGGTTCGTTGAAACAGATCCATGGAAATATTTTATCAATGGCTAATACAGCCTCGTACCTCTTAATGGTCCCACTCTGACTAAATCACCTTCTTTGAAACGCATTCCCGTTTTCCTATATCTATCATACCGTACCTTGTCCTTGTCCTGTTGTGCCTTTATACGCTCGCCGGCACTAGCCCTAATGTCATCAAGACTCTCCCCGACCTCAGACGTAACTTCGTTTTTATCACACCTGCTCTGAAAATACATACTAATTATACCAATTAGAGGGAAGAAACGCCTTTATCCCGCCCTTCAAATGCTTTCATCCCAAGGTATGGAAGTTTGTATGAAAATCCTTCCGACCCAAGGGTGGGAAGTATGTATGAAATTCCATTACATACCCGGTTTTTTTTTTTTTATTTGTCAGCAGTCATACTGCAAAGAGACTTTAACTGTCTACTAATTAAATTTCAAGTAAATTGTTACTGGCCACATACAGTTTTTTTTTTACCAGTTACCAACCTCCTTGGTGCATACAGAAAATTAAAAACGAAATTATTTTTGTATATAAAACGCGCGGAATCACGGAAGAAGTGGCTGCATGACCTTATGATCTTAGCCTACTCCAGAAACGGGCGAATAAAAAAAGGAAAAGCCCGCGCATTTTCGCAAAAACTTCGATTGATTTAGCATTTATCTTTGTGTTTTTTGTAAAATATGGATACTTCGAGCGACAGTGATGATGTTATCCCTAGCACACCGCCAGAACTATTAGAGACGGCCCAAGAAGTTGTTGATAATCTGTTGCCGGAAAAATCTAAATGCAGATACAACAGTACTTATGAAAATTTCTATGCATTTATGTCTATAATTTTCCTCGTAGGTGTAATAAAAAGCACTATACATACCTCAGGATAAAGTACAGTTCCATACCTCAAATGGTTTGCGCCCCTCGCAAGCTCGTGGCGCAAATGCCATAATCTCGGTATGGAACTGTCACTTTCTTCCCTCTGAAGTAATGTACTATTATTATGTATGGTACGGTATGGGCGGAAACGACAGGATAGGGGTCATCCAGTTGAATAACCATTTCAGTTTCCGTCGTAAAGCCAAGATCTTTTAAACAACTCAAGAAGCAAGATCTATATTTATCCAATAAGATTTTTAAGGACTCTTTCTGCTGATTTGTTAAATGTTCTCCACAGCTGATTGGTGATCCACTTACGGATGACTGATCACTAATATCAACTTTTTGAGCGTTTAACACTCAGCTAAAGTATGGCTCCTAGTTATAAAGCTACCCTTCTCTATAACAAGATCAGTGTTGTTGATATTCTGGATAAAAAATTTACCCACACCTTGTGTCAATTGATACTCGCCGGTTAGCAAATAATGTTCACGACCTACAATGTTGCGCACATTTCCATTCACGTAAATCTTACCCGAAAAAGAATTACGGGTGCTAACTGGAATAGCTCTTAATTCGCCACATCCTATGCGCGTCTCCTCCTTGCACAAAAGTGGACAAATCAAAACCGATTCCTCACTAACCCGCTGAAAAATTACATCCAATTCTGTTTTGACTATTTTGACTGAAGGTCTTTCGGTGAAAGTGCGGCCTAGTAGTGCGGGACAATTGATTAAATAATCATCTACTACCAATATCTCTACGTGATCTCTACTACACCTTGCACTTCGATCGTGACGTTAGCTTTACCAAGCGGGTTATATGGTACGTTACCTATACCTTTTAATAATGGCACTTCTCCTACTTTCCAGTCTAATGCTAAACGCTGAGCTTCACCGAGACGGACCAAAGTACCCTCACTTCCCAAATCGACTAGACACTCTGAAAATAATCTGTTTATCTTAATAGGCATTCTATATTTAGCACTTGAATCACCAGTGTTTTCAACTTTCAAAACGGCTTTTGTTTTATCGTTGGTATTTTGCTTTGTTCCAGGGCACTCTGTGTCCTTATTTCCTAAAAAATTACATTTAGAGCATTGAACCTTTAGTTTTGTGCATCGAAAGAATGGGTGACCGCTTTCTTTACAATTGTAGCAGACCATGCCGGATCCGGTGGGGTTCTGGGAACTGGATCCTACTTTATTACCAGTAAATTCGTTATTTTGTGGACGCCTATCCCTAACCTTCAGCTGTTCATTTGTAGACCTATCTTGACCCACTTTCACAGTATTCAAAAATTTGAGTACTTATACGTACTGGTTCCTTAAATTGTGCCCCTTGTGTATCATCTTATCACTCCAACCATAGATCCTGATGCAAACTCTGCTGTGGAGGCACTCAACGCTGATCTTGAGGGTATAAGAAGTTTGGCTTCATCCTTCGGACTCCTGGTCAACCCAAGCAAGTCCCAGGCCATGATTATAGGTTCCAGACATTCTGTTAACTTGTTGCAGCAATAGTCCATTCCACTTGTCACTTTTAATGGTAGCGATAAAGCTAAAAATCTGGATCTTTTCTTCGACGACCAGCTTTCCTGGTCATCGCGTGTTAATAAGGTCAGTCGCCGAGTATTTGCTACTTTTTACTTTCTCATGAGATTTCTGTACTTATTGCCTCAACAGACCAAAATCACTCTCGCTCAAGTCTCTCCTTCTACCCCTTATCGATTATGCTGATGTATGCTGTGTCAGTGTTATCGAACAACTACTGAACAAACTCGAACTCGACTGACTTCAAAATGTCGGCATTCGGTTTATCTTCAGGCTGCGCAAATACGACTATGTATCACAACATCGCAAGGAGTTTTAGTGGCTGCCGATGCGTCTTCGCCGTGATTCACATATCATTGATAATTCTTTATTGCACAAAGATAAATAAAAAGTTACATTTGTGGAAAACATATGTACTGAGGAGAGCTTATCTCTAAAAAGAGATTTATTCCAGCAAACCAAGGCATGATAGGACTCATCCTCAATTTTTTACAACATTTTACGGAATCCGCGCTATCCAACTTTCCTGCAAAACACTTTTCAATTCCTTTCTTTCAGCAGACCCCGAAGAACTCACGCAGTTTCCATGCTCACAACTCCACAGCATAACACCGCGTCCTATGAGCTTGGATTTAGATCCCGGGTTATTCGGTTGTGGAATGCAATCCCCTGCGCCATCAGGGATAGTCCTAATCTGAATATAGTTAAAGTGGTGTGAAGACGCATAACCTCTCTCTTTAGAATGTAAGTATTTATTAGTATACCTATATAATAGTAGTCGTATATTATAAGTATTTAGTTTCATATAATAGTAATTAAATATTTTATTTTATTTATTAATATGAATGTAAATACTTTTTTATTTCGGTATATTGTTGTACACATAGATCTACCCCTGATCAGCAAAAAACCTTTCCCACCTTAACCGCGTTTGCTGGAAGAGATCTCTTCACAGAGATAAGAGCTTAAGCGAGCGCCTTTGTACACCGCCGTTGTTTTTTACATGATTTTTGTATAATAAATAAATGATGATTATGTTATGATCTTTCCGGATAATATCGGGAGAGTCCAGGTTCACTGATAAACAAATAAAACAAAATGGCTATACAAATCATCACTTTTAATTCTTAAATACCCTATAAGTTTTATTATTTGTTGTTATAGCGGCAATAGAAATACAAATTTGAAGAAATACTTTGTGAAAATTTCAGCTCTATTTCGGTTGATCCGGTAGAGCCCAGTGAAAGACGCACAGACGGACAGCAGAGGCTAAAAAGAGCTATTTGAGCAATTTATAATTTAAAACGCACAGACTCCTTAAGATATTATTTTAAAGAAATTGACATACTAATTACTAATAACTGTAGGTAGTATTTTTTTTTTCGAAATTGTAAGCAAGAACCTTACATTTTACAAATTTTGCGACAGCTGTAAACCGAAAAAATAATCACAGACTAGATGCGCCCCGGTTGAGACTCGCGAAAGTTAGAAATTCTTTCAAGGGTCAGTGCATTCTCTACTACAAGAAGATCCCTCTGGAGATTTTGAGCAATTTAAAAGCCATGTAGAAGTGACTTTGTCTATTTGATATTACTAAGTTCAAGATTACTTATAGGACATATAATAATAACTTATATGTCATTTAAGTACATAACTTTCCAAACGATATTTTGAAAGCTGTTCGCCAACTTCAAATTGACGTTAAACAATCAGAAGGCGACAAGAGCTTTATTTTAACGCGATTAGAATTTGAATTTGAAAGTTATCTGGATAAGTCAAGAGATACAGATTCAAGTTACCAACTCATTGCAATTCTCCTCAAATAGACAGTAAACTTGTAAACTTGTTAATTTTTGAAATGAGTGACTGATAGCGAAGGGACGCCGGGAAATTGGAAATAGAAACTTGATAATTGGGGGCGCACTTTTTACCGTCTGGCGACGTCCAGGAATTTTATTATTGGAGTTTGAGTCGTCTTATTGCAAATTGATTGCTCCTGATATGCTTGAGGAAAATACTTTGAGAAAATGGTGATTACGTTCTAAGCATAACTGTTAATGCAATATTATTATTTATTCTTATACACTGACGAGCAATGAAAAAGTTCCAGTGACATAACACTAAATTACTCCTAAACGGGATAGGCTAGCTTATATGGAAGTACATTTAACAGCGCATCAGAGTATTACCAATTAAAAACGTAAATATTTAATTTATGAAGCTAGGTTCTATGTCTTAGGAGATATTAAGGTGTTTGTCGGTATTTTGTGGGTGGAACTTTTTCATTGCTCGTCAGTGTACATTAATTATTATCTTATATATTATTTCTTCTTCAATATTAATTCTTGCAACGGTCAGGTGCAAGAATTAATCCGCACCGAGGGTTCCGAAAAAATCACATGTTTTTATGATGAAAATACGAACTTACGGTTTTAGGATTTATTCCTTTATTTATTTATTTATACGCAATACCAGTTAGGATGACTCTTTTTAAAGCGTATTGAAAATCTTTCTACACCAGCAGTCTGTGGGTCAGTTATTCACAAAAGACTTTGAGCCTCATACGCATCCAATATAATAACGTCTTTAGGAGTTATTGGGGCTGCTGCGCTTCGGCAGTGCTTCAGCGATGTTCGCAGACGCGCGCACTGATAGCACTGTGAAGTTAGCAGTACAAAGTCATAGAAAACGGGGCTCAAATTCAGGGGATTTTGAGGTTATTTTGAGCTCCCAGAATACGAAGTTTAAGAATTTGAGCTCGAGCGGTTTTAAAAAAAAACGCAATAAAACACCAGCAGTGCAAAGTCCGAGTAGAGAAGTGAAACTCGCAGCGTATTTGGACATGATTTTGAGCTCTCAGAACATGCAATCAGAACTTGTATGTATGTACTGAAGAACCTTCTCTAACTTAAGTAACGCAAACTATTGCGAGAAAAAAAATAAAAACCATTTGCACAACAATATCATTTAGATAGATGAAATTAATATGTTTTTACACTTTTCATCTAAACCACTAAAGCTAGAAATCTGAAATTTTGTTTTCTGGAATCTCTAAGCTTTTTCTATATATGGTGCAAATTTCAACTCTCTGCTCTGTAAATTCGCGACATTTTCAACTAGAGGGTACTTGAAGGTATCCGTGAACCTATTTTTTTAAATATTAAACACCTTGAAATCAATAGAAAACGGGGCTCAAATTCAGGGCATTGCAAGCTTATGTTAAGCTCCCAGAATACGAAGTCTCAGAATTTGAGCTCAAGCGGTTTTCGAAAAAAAAGCAATAAAACACCAGCAGTACGAAGTCTGAGTAGAGAAGTGAAACTCGCAGCGTATTTGAGCATGATTTTGAGCTCCAAGAATATGTAATCAGAACTTCTCTAACTTACGTAGTTTGCGAGAAAAAAAAACCATTTACAGAACAATATCATCTAGATATATGGATGAATTGAAATGTTTTTATTTTTTTTTATCTAAAACACTAAAGCTAGTATATGTCATTTATTCTCCGCCTGGTCTCTAGAGGTAGGAAGTGCTATTTTAAACAATGCTTTTCGTAGTCTTTGCTTACTCTTGTAGTCAAGATAGCGTAGGATTTTTTCTGCATAGCCTCAATACGAGGGATATGGACGTCATACCTGGGCTTCCACACTTGCGATGCATATTCGAGGTGGTTCCTTACATTCGTAAAGAATTGCATTCGCACAGAATAGAATATTGATCGTTTTTAAGTTTTTAAAGTCGGTACATGTTCTCATTAGGAAACCCATGGCCTTATGTCATTTAGCTACTATGTTATCTATTTGCGTGTTAAATAATAAATGGGAATCAAAAGTCACACCGAGGTCTCTTATACTAGTTGCTTTGGTTACAGATTGATTGTTTATTGAATAAGCGTAACTAATTGGATTTCGTTTCTGGAAAGAGGTATATGAAAGCATTTTAAATTTTTAAATCAAATTCATTATTTAAGCAATAGGTCTCAAAACGATCTAGATCTGACTATAGATGGTCGGCATCGTTACTAGTCCGAATTTCCATCAGAATTTTCATATCATCTTTGTATAATAGTATTTTAGAATGTAGGAAACAGGTGTTAGCATTAATAATAAATATAACAAATGATAAAGGGCCTAATAACGAGCCTTGAGGAACACCAGAAGGAATAAACATCCGTTAAGATGTGTAGCCCACAAGTACACAACTTGATTACGACTCGAAATATAGAAGGAGAATCAACGGAGAAGATCTACATGAATATCAGCGTTAGACAGCTTGTTTAATAGTATCTTGTGGCCAATGCGGTCGAAACATTTACTGTAATCTGTATATATGATATCGACCTTAATACCATTGTCCATTCCTTTTGAAATAAACTCTGAGGTAAGCAATAAGATAGATGTAGTAAACCGCTTTTTGAGAAAACCATGTTGCTCCTCCATGAAATAAGACCTAAGTGCCGCGGTTAGCTGATTGTAGATAATCCTTTCGAAAATTTGCAAATAGAAATAATTATGAGATTTTTATCTCCTATGTAATGTATTGGTAAAATAAAGGCTGACTTCCACATTCCAGGATCAACACCTTCAGTACCTGATCGTTTGAATAATATGCAAAGAGGTAATGTAAGTTCTGAAGCGCATTTAACAATGAACATCGGTGGAATAAAATCTGGCCCACCTGATTTATATTCGTCGAGATACTTAAGTATTTAAAAAATCAATTGGAAAGATTTTTATGGAGGAGATGTTGGACATACCAGAAGGGGAAGCATTTTTTTTTGTTGGAGGAGTCTTTTTGTTGCAGGAGTCAGACCTCCCTGCTATATCCGGGTCCCCACATATTGAGCGGGCACCAGCTCGTGTGGTATATGGACTAAAAACAACCCCTTGTATATTACAGTTATCTATGTTTGATTTTACTGTGAGCCATGAAAAGAGGAAGCAGAGGGTGACGCTTGCGTATCGGAAGAGGCCGCGCTTAGAAAGGTGGAATGATTAAAATCTAAAATAAGTTTCTTATTGACTCACCTGTGTTCGCATTGGTATTTTTATATTTCATAATACTAGGGAATGATGTACATAGAATTTTATTTAGTTTTGATATAAGACCAAAATGCCTTAGGATCACTGGCTATGTTTGATTCAATCCTTGTCATGTAGGTATCGAAAGCAAATTGTTCGGCCGAGATTTGAGAATGTGTGATAATCTGATAAATTATATACTTTGTATTTACTATGATTTCTTTATTTTTCTTTAATTCATTTGGCACGGGCCGAGTTATACCAGGGAGGATGTGAATTAGATTGGAGCCGTTTCATGAGAATTTGTTTGTCCATAATAGCGTAAAGTATCTAATAAAATATGTTAAGGGCTTCATCTACACTGCCCCCACCAAGAATAGTCGATATTAGACAAGGCTTTGATTATACTGGAGTAGTCACCCTTACTGTAGATATGCCTATACCTAACTGGTTCTTCTAGTGTATGAATTTGGACAAATTCGGCCCGAATATGGAGTGATTTTTGATATAAGTCTTCTGAAGCTAGTAAGAAAGTAAGTATTTTTTGGTAATTTGTAAATTTACATGTCATTTTATCATTGAATGCCATTAATTAATATAATTAGTTACATTTTAATATTAATAAAATTTATTTCATGTTTAGGTACATACAGGTATTTTGGATTTAAAAATAAAATAGTTTGATGATACGAGTCACGTCCGAAAGTAGCCGTCAATGCTGTAGTAGGTTCCCTTCATCAGCTGGTCTTTCAGTCGTTTTAAAAATATGGCATCACTACCTACTTGTTTAATTTCAGATGGCAGCGAATTATATATTTTAGGACCCATAACATTTATTCATCTGTCAGATCTCGCCAGTCTTCTTTTTGGTAAATAGAGTTTGTCTCTCTGTCTGGTGTTATTTACATTATGACGGCCATGGTTTGTGGGGAACATGCTTAAGTTGCTTCTAACGTAGCTAGCTACCTCCAGTATGTACATGCTCGGCAGTGTGAGGATCTTATACTTCCTGAAGAGTTCTTGTGCAGGGCAATCTCGCGGTTTACCTGCAATGATTCTGATTGTAGGCTTTTGCATAATAAATGCAATTGTCTCTGTTTGCAGCTGTTGCCCAGAGGTCAATCCCGTAGTTTAGTATGGAGTTGAAGTATCCGTAATAGGCCATTTTTATGTTATCTATAGTAAGACTGGGACCCAGTTGTCGTAGTTCATGACACGCTGAAGAGAGTCGGGCGCACAAAGCATCGATATGAGGGGACCAGGTTAGTGCAGAGTCGATAATGAAGCCCAAGTACTTTACCTTCTCAACCTGTGGAACGGGAACGCCATTACACATGACATCTAGGCGGAGCGGTCCGGCCTTTCACAGTTGAAAATGCATCAGATTTGTTTTATCAACATTTAGTTGCAATCCATTCGCAGTGAACCAGTTTGAAATTTGAGACATTACTTGGTTCAGTTTGTTTTTGAGCATGCAGTAGCTGTCAGCTGCGACAATGACGCAGGTATCATCTGCGAACATCACATACTCAGCTTCACTGGAGGCAGACGTGATGTCATTTACCAGGACTAGAAATAAATAGTTGACCATAACGGATCCCTGCGGCACCGCGCTGTCACCAATCAGCTCCAGCTCCGAACTTTCGTCGCGAACAAAGGTGCTATGCTTACGGCCGTTCAGAAATGATTCTTCTGTTTGGTAGAAACATCCTCCGATTCCATAATGCTGTAGTATTTTTAGTAGAAGAGAGTGATTTACCAGCTCAAAAGCTCGCGGCAGGTCACAGAATATAGCTGCAACCTGTGGCCGATCTTCCAGGTGGGTCATGACCCTACTTACTCCGTCACGGGTCGCGTCAGTGGTGGACTTCGCAGGCTGGTATGCGTATTGTTGTTTGTTAAGTATGTTGTTTTTTATGAAGTGGTGCAGTACATGTTTTAACATTGATACAGTCATTCGATAAAACTAGGTCTAAAAGGTGACCATAGTGGTTAACTACGTTATTATACTGACTCAAGCAACAGGAATTCATCGTGTCGACAAAGTTTACTACCGACGGGTTAGTAGTGGTGAGAGAGGGTGAGAGCTCCAACTGATTATTATCAAGAGTCCAATTTATAAAATAACTTAAGTTGAAATCGCCTAAAATAATGAAGTTATCACAAGAATGCGTCCACATTAAATCACTAAGTTTATTCGAAAAAATTTATAATTGTTCATTTTAAGAATGTGCTAAGTTCTCTTCACAGAGATACAGTGAACATATATGAATATTATACGATAATTTAGGTCATTCGCAACTAGTACTATTGTCACCTAGATGTCCTCAGCCGAGCTTCGCCAGTCCTGCCTCTCAGTCACGATAAGATCCTTGCGTACCGCGAGCAACACTCTTCCACCCAAAGATTGTTTAGTACGAGCGTAAACGTGAATCTCTTCGCTATAAGTACATTACTTCTTGTCAACTACTCTACCCTATAGATTTTGATTCCCTTGCTAGTGGAACAGGTGGAAACTACGTCGGTTACGTCCTAAAAAGGTACGAAATTAAATCGCCTATATTTTTAAGTAGATAACCATTATTAGAAAAATGTTGGAACAGGAACCTGTGTAAATACTGTATTAATGCGAATAACATCATATATACGTTGAAATATTCACGAATCGAAAATTATTACCGTATTAAGCTTCTATAGAAAATTCATTGTTCACCGGACACTTAAGACTCCTATATTATGATAGGCGTTATAGTTAAAGACATTACCTGTTGTGCTATACTCGAAAAGAGGACTAAGTATTAAGTTCTTACAAATATGTTAACATCTGCTTAACACTTCGTTGCAATAAACATTCTGATTCTGAATTCATCAATCTTGCGGCTAAACGGCCGTATCTTTTAATGGCGTTGACCAATTTATATATTAGAAGTTTGATTTTTTCACAAGCTCTCAGGGACGTCATACATGAGTAATCGATATTAATTTCAACATGACTTCCACGCATACCTGAGCAAGGGGGTCTTGTTGGACGGATGGACAGACGGACGGGCAACGAAGTGATCCCATAAGACTTAAAGTGCGAGCGCGAGTCAACACCAACACCAACTCCATACAAATTTATATGAAGTTGTCAAAGTGATTTCGAGAACAGTGTTGATTCGCCTTCGTACTGGTTGCACTAAAGGTCCATTTTGTCCTTTTAAGGTACGGACCCCTAAAACTGTAACTCACGTCCTTACTCTAACTTTATTAAGAAAATTTGATCATTCAAAAGAATTTTCTATTCTTGTACAGGCTCGTCATTTAATCGCCTGTATTAAAGCGGTTCCTTTATTCGCCTCATCATTAATATTCGTTTCGTTCAGACCTCCCCTTTTGTTAATCACAAGGGAACATAAATTTTACCATCAGCTTTTATAAATGTAGCCCATTAGTGTCGCCACCGAGAGGCAGAGGCCTTTACCCGGATACGAGTAAGATTAAGCCATACTCCACCACCCTGGCTCAGTGCGGGTTGGTGGAGGGGTTTAACGACCACTTCCACGTATCGATAGTAACCGGGACCTACAGCCTAACGTGTCATTTGAAACACTGAACGTCAGAGACTACAGATTAGTCAGGTATTTTTGTATATATTTCCACTTGCTAATCTGCATCCGTGGTAGTTAGCACAACACAAAAAACAAAATTTAAATCTACTAAATAGGAAAACACAGAAATGCTTTTAAAACACATTTCGTATATCAGTAAACAGTATATTCAATCAAATTATCGGCGACATATTATCTGTTATTTTGATCTATCATATGATACGTAGAATCAAATTCTAATTGAAAAGTTCTTTATTACTGTAGATATTTTGAAATATGCTTTACACGTCTAATTTTGGAAACCTCTTCTCTACGTTGGTCACCTTTGAGAGAAGAATAACGAAGAAGCTCCTACAGAAACTTGAATACGTATCCTTACAACCAGTCGAGCTTTATGTTAGTAGTTGTTTATCCAAAGAACCCACAGTATACAGAATGTAACAAAAAGGTCTAGTCATATTTTAAAAGGTTATTTGGGACATCATTCTGTTCAAGTTTCTCTACGAAACAGATGGAATCTGAGCAACTTTATTTCTGACGTGTTCTAACATTTTGTGCCGGCCGGGCAGCTGATTTGTATGGAGAAGTAAATAATAAAGTTGCTCAGATCCCATCGGTATTCACACAGAAAGTTGATCACACTAACGGCCCTACCATAATAGCCTCCTTTAATATGACTACACATTTTTGTTACACCAAGAAAGTATTTCCACGTTCACATTTCCGATACAAGTCACATCAAATTGACATGAAAGAAAACCCTCAAAGAAAAGTTAAAGTGCGACCTTATTCCTCCAGGAACTGGGTGAAGGTTTTCTGGGATTAAAATACACTCAAGTACTGTGGCGTACAAGTATCGTTGCACTGATGGGGCACTGTATTCGCTTCTACAATAAAATACCACAGGAATCATTGATCCATCCTGAAAAGTGGTTCAAAAACTATGTTAAAAACCGGTCAAGTGCGAGTCTAAATCGCGCACGAAGGGTTCCGTACCACCGTTCAATGGAAGCGATGGTGTGGAGTGAATAGTTTGGATTTTACACAGCAAAATATTGTTTACAAAGTTATTGGTGCGGTTACTTTCACACTCCATGTACGTAACCAGGTGCATCCATAAGTTTGTATGTGGTATTGAAAGAATTGTTGTATGGGAGCCCCCTTAAATATTTCTTTTATCCTGTTTTTTAGTATTTGTTGTTATAGCGGCAACAGAAATACATAATCTGTGAAAATTTCAACTCTCTAGCTAGCTAGGTTCTTGAGATACAGCCTGGTGACAGACGGACGGACGGACGGACGGACGGACAGCGAAGTCTTAGTAATAGGGTTCCGTTCTTACCCGTTGGGTACGGAACCCTAAAAATGAGCTGATAAGAAAGTCCTATTATATTATTAAGGAATACTTTGATGACAAAACTGCATGGTCCATACCATCTCAGCGCACAGAAATTCGACGAGGGGCGATGGATCAAGACTATCACTCGCCGGCGAATTTCCTTAGACCGAAACTAGTACCTGTTGTAAAGTCACTTTTTAAAAAGAAGGTATGGGGGAGTTTCTTGCCGTTTCTTCCTAACCCCGAAGCCCACCTTCCGAAACGGTGGTCTTTTTTTATATAGAAAACAATACTTGTAGTTATAAGTAAGCATAATTTTGACGTTGAATAAGATTATTTATTTATTAATATTCAATAAAAAATTGACTCTGACTCTGACTCATGGCAGAACATAGGTGGTCTTCGGATAAGCGATAGGTTGGGTTAATTGTTTACAAAGGGTTGTTAAACAGATTACCGAAAAGCAGCACTCAGGTGTCACCTCGAGCAGATTTTACATTGGATTTAAATCAAAATTTGCAAAAACGTAGTGAATTTACTTACGTTAATAGGTTTTCTCTTGAAAGCTGAAATATTGGGCATTAGAATGACACAGTTTTTTCAGTCGCAGTCTTTGAATGATTTTGTAAAGTAGTGAGTACGCAGTATTACCTTAAGTCGATTTGGTTGTTCACGACAACTTCGGTATAATATCTATTATATCTATTTATTAATTTATATATAAGTGATATATAGGTCCAAGTCACATAAACTACTATAACATCGTAGTTGTCACGATACCACAGAACAAGGTTGTATCATGACATTTCGTGTGGCGCCAGTATCGTAAACTTTTGCTAGGATTAAATTTAAGCGGAAGTGGACTTTAATATTTTTAAGCGCGAAGCATCGCTAGTTACGAGGTTTTTTTTTAAGAAATTTCAAAAGATAATGATAATAATACCTTGGACACTATTTACACACATTGATCTATCCCCAAACTTGGATTCCATACTTATATAGATAAATGTTATACTTAGATAGATAAACAACCATGACTATTGACTAGGGTACAAACATCCGTTCTCATCAAACAAATATTCGATCCCACCGGCTGTGCTTATCTAATACAAATTGTATAATATCATTATATCATAATTAATAAGCAGGAATAAATAATTAAAAAACTATTAACAGCAAGGTCTGTGTTGAGCCAGATTAACCCCATACAGTCCCATCATTTAAGTAATCTTGAACATTGTAATATCCCTTTATCGACAAAGTCGCTTTAACATGATTTTTAAATTGCTCAGATGGCAATTTCAAGATCTCCAGAGGTATCTTGTTGCAGTAGAGAATGCATTGACCATTGGAAGAGTGTTTAATAACAGATAGGTTAATGGATAACTTTTTGGTCGGTGAGCCGTAACGGCTTTTAAGGATCGTAAAAATCAGTTTATTACAGTACTTCAAGTACGTCAACAATTTGGTCTTCGATAGTCACCGTACGATTCTTAGAACCATTTGTTTATAAACGATCGCGTGAGATTTTTAACCCGATAACGTAAAAGAGACCTACAGGGTTAAAAAGTTATATTTATTTTGTTCTTACATGTAAACCTAAAACGAAGGATAAACGGGGATTCGCTTTACCGACCCTGACCTTCACCCTAGTATTTGCTTGCAATTCAGGTTTAAACCAATAAACAATTTAACTGTTTGATTATAAACCAACGAAAATTAAAACGTTGTATTGTGAATGCAGGTTCGAATCCTGACCGTGTACCAATAACATAATCAATATATCTTAAGTACATTATCGAATCAGTAGGTCCCAGCTACCATCACTATGTGATAGTGGTCGTAAAACCCCTCCATCAACCCGCACTGAGCCAGCGTGGTAGAGTATGGCTTATCTCACTCGTATCCGGGTAAAGGCCTGTGCTCCTCGGTGAGGTCATTAATGGGCTACATTGATTACAATCTTGCAAGATAGTTATCCTGAGTTTATAAATACAATGCACCAACATACAGTGACATAAACAAACCTTCCTAAAAATAAACGGCTTATGTTTAAACGATTACCAAAAACGCACCTATTTTACTACCAATAAATTCGAAATGACTGCCAGAAGGAATAAATGTCCACCAAATTGTGTTTGGATAAATGATCATCAAACTTCTTTTTATGTTTTGTGTACTTAAGTTTATGTTTTAAGTATTTTTTGTTCTTCTTACATGTTCAACCTAACACGAAGTATAAAGGGGGCTTCGCTTCGCTCACCCCCTTTACCCTTCTCCTAAGCTACCGCAGTATATTGCCCAGATATTTTTTGCAACTTTTGGTGTTCATTTATCCATTTTGGGTAGGAAAAAAATATTTTGGTGATCATTATATTTGTTGCCAAAATAAACCATCGCAGCATTTTGCATGGGTCCACTTACTTGACTAAACACAATTCATTCTGTCAATTAAACTGTCCTTCCATTGGAAGTGCACCTCTATGTTGCATACAAATTAGGCACCAGGAGGCTTACCACAATCTCTAGAGCTATTCAGATTAGGTTCAAAACAAGAACTTCACCATTGGCAATCATTTCCATTCCACTACGCCATAATGGAATTTTCGTACCACATGCTCAAACATTACACTTTATATATTATGAAAAAACTTACGTTATAAGCAAGTCATTATAACTTTAGGCTCACATAAAGTTTTACTGCATTTCATTATATCAACCCGCTCAACCATCACCTTTCCTGCACATCATGGTTTGCTGGAAGAAGTATCTTGTTAGAGATAAGCTCGCCTTTGTGCAAGTTGTTTTTCTATTATAAGTTATCTGTATATCTGTTTTGTGTAGTACAATAAAGAAATTACGAAATGTCACAACCTAGATCACTGGTTTAAAGTGATTTTCACTTCTTATTGCTATGGCATTAAAAGTCAATTTCGTTACATGCACACGGCGCTCACACTCCAGCTTCCCGGGGGGGTGGAGGCTTTGCGCGGTCCCGAACTTTTTCGACAATCGAACTGGCCAAGGCGAGCTGAATGTGTTCCACATTTAAAATTTTAAAAAACCCGTGATTGTCGCAAAGACACTGCAATGTATCCAACATTAATTCACTTTAATAAAATGGTATTTTAGTAGCCTTGCTTTTTATATTTTCTCGCAGGAGGTGCGAAAAGTGGGGTTTTCTTCTGGGGTTCAAAACTGTCTTGTCTAGGGCACGTTTGAATACCTCACTGCACTCAGTACTCAGTCTTAATTCCCTCGCAACACACTCGCTTTGCTCGGGAGATAAATCTAAAGTCCTTCATTACGTTCAGGATTCAATACCTCGCCCGTGACATAAAACAGTGCTTTATCCCCTTGGTACATAAGCTATTGGTATTTATCTAATACCAAGAATTGTTATATGACGGTCATGATATTTTTGTGGATCAGTTTAGGTTCCTAAACTAGGTAGTAGTAACCCCCCCAGGACAGTGACAAATTAAGAGTCAGGAGAAAATGGATGAGTTGAGTTTTGGACTTTTTACCGACCATTTTGTGAATGTTATTGCAACACGTTTTTCGTATTCTCATAGTTTCCCGTCATAAAACTATTCGTTTATCATTTCAGAGGCACCTTCTTCACTGGAATCCATATAAACGTTATCGGCCCGTTGTTGAGCATAATACGCATCAGACCTCAGATTAACAAAACTCTTTTGCATCGCATTGTCAAATACAAATTCCGCTACCAACAAAGAGGTTGAATGTAGTAAATAAATTATAAGCGACGAAGGAGTTTGAGTGAATCTTGAAGCCACTAATCAACGCCATCTCGTGAAAGAGGCTGAACTTTCCACACAAAATATTTTTATATTGTTGGCTGTTTATTTCCATTTTTCTTAATTGTATTTTTACTTAAACCTCCTCTGGACTGAGGAGAATAAAACCAATAAGGGATTATAAGTAAGTAAGTAAGTTATATAAGTAAGTCTCCACTAGTGAATTTCGTAAGAATAATGCACACTGAGCTTCTGAAAAGGAACTGGGGCCCAATTCCGGTACACAATAACAGCTCCATGACAATTACATGACGATTACGGTCAACTTTAGATATCCAAAATTTGGCGTTCGGAGAATATTTTTTTAGGAAATTATGGTAAAAATTAAGGTTATTGGTAAGCACAACAATTAAGTTAATCAACAAAGGGAATCGGATTACAAAGTTGACCGTAATCGTCATGTAATGGTCATTGAGCTGTAATTGTGTACCGGAATTGGGCCCCTGATCAGTTACGCGACCTACTTACTAGTTTACTTTGAGTAATTTCCACTTATCTGTGATTCAGTCTTATGAATGTTGAGGAAGCGAGAGATGTATGCCAGGATCGTAGCAGGGAGGTCTTTGATCTCTGCCTACCCCTCTTCCGGGAAATACGCGTGAGCATATGTATGTATGTATGAATGTGATTCAGTCAGTATGTATGGGCCATTAACCTGAGTTAATCGGTTCAGGTTCTGTCAGTTTCGCAGGCGACGGACAACGAGATGACCCCCTATCACGTGAAAGGAGGTCACCCCAACGCCATTCATTTTCTTTTCCCTTGTTTTGTTTATTCAACTAATAGGAGGGCAGGCAATTAAACGAGAAAGTAATTTAAATTTGTAACTGCTGTGGTCTACCCAAATTACGAAACGACGACTAACAAAACGTTGTAATACAGGACGACTTCTAATAAGTTTCCCAAGGGACTCGTTTATATATACTCCAGCCCTAATTTTGTGGAAACCAGTCACGTATACTGTTAAAAATGTAATTGAAAATGAAAAATTATCTAGATGACCCGAATGATGATTGACGACCCGAATGACCGATTCGGCAGTGACCCTGCCTACGAAGCCAAGGGTCCCGGGTTCGAGTCCCGGTGAGGGCAAATATTTGTTGGATGAGAAGGAATGTTGGAAAAGGAACTATTTATCTATATATGTGTATCGTTGTATCCAAGATACTGGGAATCCTAGTTTGGGGCTAGATCAATGTGTGTAAGTAGTGTCCAAGGTATTATTACAAGGTATTATTATTATAAATTACAAGTTTTAAAGGAATCTTAAAGCCAGAAGTGAAGTTTTGAATAACTGGCTAAAAGTAGGCACAATTGTGCTTTTGCCACCCCATATGGGAAAAGGCGTATCCAACGTATCCAGTGATCCAACGTAGAGTAGAGGCAATATATATGTACACATATGTAATATCAAATCTTGGGGAAATGGGTCAGAGAAAGCCATCCCGTATTGTTAATTAGCGTCCTTCAAAATAAATAATTATTTGTTCTTGTTTTTGTCTTCCGGCACAGAAAAAAGATCATTCCCAGATTATTGTCAAGATGTGGGCGGAAAGCACACTAATATGGGACCGCCCGGTTTCTGAAAGGAAAATTAGCCGTGACAACTTGTTAAACTCTTGTTAAACGCATTTCAGCCAATCACATGCCGCTATTTTGAATTGAATGATCGATTAATTTGAATGATCGATTAATCGCTTGTTACATTTAACAACTCTCTCGGAAACTGGGGGTTAATATGGATATGAACCCGAAAATACTCTGTATTTTGCATTTAAACCCGGATGTACTAAGGAGGCTAGTGAATTAAGTCCTTAAACTAAACCTTACTAGCTTAAATAATGGTGAAGATTTATTAACATTTGAGTATTATGACGCCAACGAGCTTAAATAAAAGGTATCGAGAAAATAAATCTTAGGGTGTCGTCGTTATGCTAAAACCCTTTTCTTCCCAGCATATTGTGCAAATTTATTGTGTAATTTCGATTTATATATGTAGGGGTAACAGTTCTGATATGTAAGCATAACCGCGCGACGAGTTAGTCGTTCCGTGGCCCAAGAACAGAGTAGCATATGTACCTTCTTATATATACCGTGTACGAATTCTGTGTACTTAGGTTGAGTTAAAAATAAACAATTTATATCAGTTTTATGAAGTGCTTTAATTAACAGTCCCCTAAATATTAATTACTTCTGGCCCCACACTAAGGCCCCAAATAATAAACCGCTGTCAGCTCTATTATTACTTCGGCTGGGAAGACAAAAAACCCAAGTTTTGGATGTTTGTATGTGTCTGACGTCACTGTTCCCAGGATACAGAGTAACCTAGGCCCTTAGTAACAAATGACTCTCAGCTCTGCGAGATATCTCAAGCGAGTTCAAATGACAGATTTGATTTGATGAAACCGTCATTGTGATATAGATGAGACAACTCTCAGAGCTGAGAGCCATTTGTTAATACAGGCCTAGGATACTCGGTGTCTTGGGAACTAGAAACAGCGACGTCAGACATGTGTCTGACAAAACAAAAAAAAAACAAGACAAAAAAAACAGGTCTTGGATGTTTATATGTATAAACATCCAAGACCTGTTTTTTTGTCTTCCATCCCAGCCGAAGTAATAATACTGATGCTGCATTGCACACCAGGGACCACTGGAGAAAAAACCGGAGCCAGAGCGATCCCTAGTGATAATTTAAGGTTGAAAACACAAAATGTCTTTTATTCTTTTTGAAGGAATTTCCACTTCAAAGGCGAGATAAATTGAAATATCACCGCCGAGGAGTCGAGAGGTAGGGAGAACATTGGAATTATACGGATAATTTTCTTGCGTTTTGTATTTAAAGCTCTGTTAAAAATATACCCCGTACTTACTCAGAAATGTCACAAGTCTATTTTTGTTATATTTTATGGCATTAGGGAATTAGTAGAGTAATGTGAGTAAGAGCTACGAAAAAAGCAGACTTTTGCAAACTGAATACCCAGGGGGGTGATTCTCGCGCATTCGATATACGGATATCTACCTATACCTTATATCGAGTGATTTTGCATGGGAATCGTTTTATCGAGTATTGATTACTATTAGCTATTATCTTTATGTCTCAAAATAAATAGAATTGACAGACGTAACCTATAGAGTACTGATTCTATTGAAGGGATTTGTGAGGGAACAACATATTATTTGCCTTCATTTTTTTGTATGTTTTTTCTTTTCCGTCCAGCTCAGCAAGGGAACAATTTTATGTTTGTTACATCCCCGTTCAATACTACAAACTTAAAATGGATCCGATGACGGCGTCGCTGGCAGCAATGGCATACATAAACATTAAACATACACATTTATACACACGCACATACTTATCACCAAGATAATCTGTATCGTGGGAACCAGAAACAGCGATATCACACACTCGTATATATAAACACTAGCTTTTGCCCGCGGCTTCGCTCGCGTTAAGAAGTATAGATTTTGCGGCTTTACTTTTGTTTAGCGTGTGTAAAAATACACATTTTGATTCGTGGTATAAATACAGTTTCCCCTTTCGCACACCCAGTTAATATAGTGGCTTCCACTATATTGCGATGTAACGCTTTGACTTGCAGTCTCGTACCGTCACAAAGTTTTGGTGGTTTTAAATTTCGCAACAACATAATTGGAGTGCCCACACGCAGAATAAGCTTATGATAAGGCGAACCTGGCGGTTTCAATGAATTCAAAAATTCTACAGGGTAATTAGTAGCATCATCTGTATTAACCACACTATCAATCGAAGTATAGACCTTTTCTTCGCCCTCAAACGACATGAGCAGGATATCGTTGATAGTTGCTGCTTGATCATTCTTTGGAGTCAATATGGCACGCTCACATAACCATTCAATTGGCTTGTCATGTATATGAACAATGTCTGGATAAACTTTAGACAGCAATTCTTGAACCGTAGTAACAACTGTACACAATTCTTCCGGGATGGTTATCATTCCATCAAACGATGGAAAATCACCATTACCGATTTTAAGAAGGAGATCTGAAAATCTACCAGCAGACTCATTCCCGCCCAAATGTGCTCTCATATTTTTAGAGAGCTTAAGAATATTAACCTGGGGCCACAAATAAGATATCTTAATGCACGACTTTACTTCGTCAGCTCTGGTTCCTTTTGGCACCACTGGTAGAGTCTGCCGAAAGTCTCCGGCCAGCAAAACTGTTACGCCACCCATTAATCTTTTATTACCCCTTATATCCCTTATTGATCTGTTTAAGGCTTCAATACCACCTTTATGAGCCATCGTTATTTCGTCCCACACGACTATTTTTGTACTCTTTAAAACTTCAGCAAAATTACTTTGTTTGGAGATGTTGCAAATGGGAGTCTCGGCAGTGATTAAATTGAGTGGTAACTTAAAAGTAGCATGAGCAGTTTGACCACCTTCGAGTAATGTAGCAGCTATGCCGGACGACGCCACAGCCAGGGCAATGCCGTGGGTACTTCTTACTTTCGCCAAAAGTAAATTAATAAGGAAGGTTTTACCAGTTCCACCTGGAGCGTCTTAGAAGAATATTCGACCGTCATTTGCATCTACACTTGTGATAATTTTATTGTAAATATTTTTTTCTTATTGCGTATTCTAAGGCCACTGTATTGTAACTGGTCTCCTTCACGTACTCTCTATTTTCAAAATGTATTGATGTTATTGGCTGAGGTAATCCATACTCTTTAAGAGGACGGCCGCCTAATGATAATACGGCATCCTCTAATACCGACAGGCATTTTTAAATATCAGGTCCGATGAGTGCTCTACATCCACGTCTCCTTGCCTTTCCAGTTGTTTTTTAAAGTCTTCAGAAAGGTATTCATTGTATTTTTCCCAAAGACATAAGGGGTCGGAAACCTGGCAGAACAATAAAATGATAGCAAAAAGCTCTCGAATCATATGCGGTGTTTGACAAAGTGCTGCCTCTTCAAGAGCTGAATCCAAATGCCGATCATCTTCGAGTAGACCTAGAGCCTTGCACGCGGTTTGGAAAGTGGGATGTAAGTGACCATCTACAGTTTTCAACGCTTCAAATGAAATTGGGCCTCTAATCTCATGTAGAAGCATTCGAAGGTGGTAGCATTCTGTATTGTTTGGATGAACAGTATAAACCCTACCTAGAACGTGTTCTTTTTGACCCCTGACCATCCTTCAATATTCACTCCTCTCTTCCTTCTCTGAAACGATCGCTTGTTCCAAACGTAATACGCAGGGACTTCCGAGTATAGCAATGTTTTTGCAAAGTCATCCACGTTACACAAATCTAAAAAGGAGAGGAGTGTAGTTGTAGGAGGACGACTCCATTTGTCGCACAAGTTCTGTTCATTAAAATAAATTCTCTGTCCATTTTCTAAATGGACAGCAAGGTGCACTACAGGGGGAAAACGCTCATGTATTGGGAATTCAAGGGTTCTCCAAACTGCTTCAGCTGAACTTATATATCGACCACTTGCGTAGGTTGTAACTTCATCCTTCCCATCCTTCCCGTTCTCTAAAGTAAACGTAGCCTGATCTGACCCTTTATTAACATATTTGCAGACGTATTTGATTGACTTCACTGAATGGCAATACTCTACGTTCACGTCAGCTTTACATGTTCTTAATAGCACTGGATTATAAGGAACCACCCAACGATTATCTATTGTAACACCCTTGATATTGACAGAGAATCCACTGTCATCCAGAGAACGTCTCCTGTACTGCGGATAACCATCATCACCGGTTTGAGTTTCCTTAATAAGAGACTTCGGATAACGTTTGCTGCACGAGTTATCTTTCATGCATGGAGAATTTCGGTTTAAACTTCCACAGGGGCCATGTATCATATTACTTTTAACAATTTCGTAAAGCTCAGGATCACGATCGGGGTTAGGTATTTCAGCACAAATAATATTGTCAATTTGATCCGGAGTAATGCAAAGTTGAAGCCATAAAAGTATATGAATATGCGGAAGACCTCGCTTTTGCCATTCCGTCGAATACACATCTTACTTCACCGAATATTTTCCCTTTTATCAACAAATCCATGACCTTTTTTACCTTTAATCGAAAGACACGCGAAATAATATCGTATCGATCATGAGATTTTTGTCCTGAAATTAAGTGCTCATTTATGTCACTCCAGCGTGGATTACATGTAAAAGTAATAAAAAGGTCGGGACGACCGTAATGTCTAACATAGGTCATGGCGTCTTGCGTTTTTTCGTGCATATATCTTGGTCCACCAGTAAAAGATGATGGAAGTACTACCATTTGTCCCAGCTGATTTGCTTCAGTACCTTGCCATCCAATTGCATCTTTTAAATGAATATAATTATCTGCGCGCAATTTGGCTTGATTGTTTTTTATATAGTTTAGTCTTTCAGTTTCTATTTTTGCGTATTCATCTACCAAATATTGACTAAAAAAAGCGCGATATTTAACCAAAAAGTTATCTTCTCCTTCTCTTATCATTATTCTGTATGAATAAAAACTTACAGCAGAGACTGTTTTTTTTTAGGGCAACTTAGTTGTGGGATCGTATTGTGGTATGTTGATTGAATAGCCATCATCCCCCCAGCAAAACATCAACGGGTACTGCAGCGCGGCATAAGCTCGATGTATCTCACTGATACGCTGAAGTGAGTTACTTCGGCTTTCGAGGATGATGTCTCTTCGGTCAAAATGCTGATCTACCAATACAACAGCCACTTCATTTGCCGTTGGTGCATTAAATCTGCCTCTGTGTTCTCTTTGTGGTTTTTTATCTACATGTATTACGACCTTGAATGACTCTGAAGGCGATATTTTATCAATGGCTGTTTTTAGATCTTTTATGTATGGGTTCACCTCATGTAACATAAGCTGCAATTGTTTATTTAAATTTGGTCTCAAATCAGGAAATTTAGAACATCGGATATTAGCTTCTCTATCATCTTCACCGACGAAATAAATTTGCAGAAACTGTGCATCCTGCCCAGGTTCCGGTAATATACTTCCAATTAAATGATAGACTTGTCCTTCAACTTTAAAAGTTGGTGAAAAACCGCCTTCTTTTATTTGTTTTCCACCAAAAGAAGTCATTTGAAAACAGGCATTATATTTTCGGATATTATCCATGAAGTGAACATGATTTGGGTGTAAATCATTAACCAGACTGTAAAGTGGTTCAGGCAGTTGTTTAAACGGCTCAAGTTGTACTTTACCGGCGCTACAACACATGTCAGGTGTCTCATCTTTCCACTTCAAGGCGTTACACCACTGACACTTGTACGTCATAGAACCTAAGACTACACTGCTGTCAGTTCCATAAGCAATATCTGGGTCATACGCCAAACCCGAAAGCAACATTCTCCATACACGCTGAATTGTATTTTTTCTATACCGTGACTGAATCACTCTATGCACATCGGTATTCCTGCCCTGATATAGTGCAGCAGATTGCCTGTGTTTTTCAGGGTGTGCAGCCTGGTAGGTGGCGACAGCTTGCCTTTGTACATCAGGATTTTTTTTCTTATATTCAGACACAGCTTTACGGTGGGATTCAGGTAGAGTCTGTCCATAGTTTTTTTGTGCCTTATTTTTATTTATTATTTATTATTTTTTTAAAAATTATTTTATTTTTATAAAAATTATTTGATTTTTTCGTGTGTAATTAGTAAACCTTGCCCTACGTTTGTTTTTCTTTTTTTCTATTAATGACTTAATCAACTATCATCTAATAAACTTCTTATCAAATTTTCATCATAATTTATTGAAGATACAATAGGTGAATGTTCATGCTCTAAAACAGGTACCTCCTGTCAACCCTTATCAACTTTAAGTTGCGAAGGTGTGTCAATTCCAAAATCATGTTCTTCTACAGCTACCTCCATACGACGCCGAGTAATTTTCTGTGCTGCTATGGGAAGATAGGCATCAAAATGCCCACTGGACAAATCTTGGCTGAATCGTAATCGCCTTACCGGATAGTCGTTAGATCCAGATTTCGTATATATGAGACCGTTTCTATAAACCTCAAACTTAAATGGGAATATTAATCCTGCTGCTAATAACTCACAAAATCCGCCATAAGTAGCATTTTTCATTATATCAGCAAAATATTCGTCAGGTGTTACGTAGTTATCACCATTCCTGTCGTGGGTCATAATTGAAAACTTGCTCCAGTCATTAACCACATATCTGACAATTTCTGAACGCACCACCATCGCTCTATCTTGTGTTCCGTACATTAAATAAGAGAGAGCACGAAACAAACATGCACCGTCACCAACAATAGGGACGACAGTACATTCTTCAACTTCTCCATTAACGTTCAGATTTTCTTTAGCCATTTTAAAGAAGTCTAACCGACAAAACCTATACTCAAAACCAAACGAAAACAAAACAAATGCCAAATACAAAGCAGAGTCTATAACCAAAACTACTAAACCAAAACAAAGCAAATGCAATCCAAAATATGCCAAGAAAAGAACAGCCAAAATCGTCGTCAAATATAATCCGCTAGAAATATTTAGATATATAGTATGTACTATTAGATACGGCGGCCACTCATCATCGGGTATATGTAACTCAGTGGAAACAATATGATAGCGCGATTTAAAATACTAATAACGCCATCTATTGTCAACATTTAGAACTAAAAATTATTTTGTTCGTCTTAATTTATTCGTTCCATTAGGTACTGATAGGTTCAAACTAATACATTTACATCCTACATCATCACCTATTTTATCCCCTTAGGGGTGGAATTTATCAAAATTCTTTCTTAGGGGATGCCTATGTCATAGTAGCTTTATGCATGCAAAGTCTCAGCCCGATCGGTTTAAAATTGACAAAGTTTCATACAAACTTTCATCCCCTATTTTATCCCTTTGGGGGTAGAATTGATCAAAATCCTTTCTTAGCGAATGCCTACGTCATAACATCTACCTGCATGCCAAATTTCAGCCCGATCCGTCCAGTAGTTCGGGCTGTGCGTTGAAGTTTCATACAAACTTTCATCCCCTATTTTATCCCCTTGGGGGTAGAATTGATCAAGATCCTTTCTTGGCGGATGCCTACGTCATAACATCTACCTGCATGCCAAATTTCAGTCCGATCCGTCCAGTAGTTCGGACTGTGCGTTGAAGTTTCATACAAACTTTCATCCCCTATTTTATCCCCTTGGGGGTAGAATTGATCAAAATCCTTTCTTAGCGGATGCCTACGTCATAACATCTACCTGCATGCCAAATTTCAGCCCGATCCGTCCAGTAGTTTGGGCTGTGCGTTGATAGATCACTATGTCAGTCACCTTTGAGTTATATATATTTAGATTCAAGACTTGCGGTTTTTTTATGCGGGGATCGGCGAAAAAGGGATATTACAATGTTCAAGATTACTTAAATGACGGGACTGTATGGGGTTAATCTGGCTCAACAAAGACCTTGCTGTTAATAGTTTTGTAATTATTTATTCCTACTTATTAATTATGATTACACAAGCAATTTTTAAGAGTAAAAATCAATCTGTGGTAGTTTCTACGCCCTGCTTCTCCCACAGTGGTCCAATGTAGAGAAGTGACAAGAAATGACGATTGCTAAGTATATGTAAATATCTACAGTACTAAAGACATTTGGAATTTGGAATTTGATCGAACCCGGGACCAATGGGCAAGCTCCACTCTACATACTTATAAAATACAGACTTCATGGTGTGAATAAAGGGACCCCAGACATAATATAATCTACATAAACCCTTAAGTTGCCCTCAAGGAATATATTTTTCTACGGAACCCAATGGGTTCAACTTTCCAAGCTTATTACGCTTCATAATCCAGAACCATTGTACCAGAAGAAGGGCCAGTGGCGCGACGGATGTGGCTCTGCCTACCATGCGAGAGGACCCCGTCTCGATCACCGGCTGGGGATAAAAAAAAAACAGATATTGGATGTTTCTATGTGTGTGATGTCGCTGTTTCTATAGTTCCCATGACAGAGGGTATCCTACTGTGGGGTTAGGAGGTATTTATGTGCCTCTAAATAAATATTTATGTTTATGATATGAGTGTAGATAAAATCTCTAATTTAATTTAAATTTAAATTTAAATCGCATTAATTTAAATTTTCGGCCAATCTTATTTTTAGGAACCCTCGCAAAGTGTTGTGTAATAATATCAACTCAGAGTGATTTTAAGAGTGGTTTTGTTTAATAAGTATCAAGAATTCAAGACGTTCTAAAATTTCAGGTGATTCATTAAACTAAATATATGGATAAAGCCTACCCTATGGCAATAAAATACTACTAGATAATAGGTCCTAATGTGGAAAAATACATCAAGATAATTTTAGCTACTATTTTCATTGCCTCTTTACTATATTGGATCCCTGTGGAAAAGATGGGCAGAAGAACAACCACAGTCGAAGCTATTTAATCCATTTCCTCCATCCATCAATTTATACGGTATCCATATAATGATATTTGCTTATCATAACTTAAGTTGTGATGTTATGAAAGATGGATTATGATTACATGGTTCTTGTATGAGGTATTTTCCGAACAAACCCGATCCGGAAATCAATAGTTAGTATACTTTTGTTTCAGTAGTATAGTATGCATAGCCTCCTAAGCCCCGGAACATTTTGGAAATCAATAGTAATTAACACCTAATGGAAGTACTATTTAATTTTGCTGCAATCTCAGTTTAGTCCTTCTTGAAGGACACTAGGCTTTTATACAAACCTAGTGTACGAGCCTTAGCTCGTAACGTGTTGTTGTAGGATGTATGTTGTAGGTTCCGAAGGAAAGACGTTAACTGGTAATTGTACCGAGTGCTTTATTGCAACTAACTCAGACTAGTCTTTAGCCTAGAAAGGTAAACTACGTGTTATGCTTAATTTACAATAATTATCTAGGTTATAAAAGTACAGTGAATACCAACGATGTGCATGCTTGTACATGCTGCCAAATCAACCAACAGGGAAAATAAAGGGTAACTACCCTGCCTATCACTATAAACCTTTCTGTTATTGTTATCCCCTAATGGTTTGCTAAATTGTTAATATTATGTTATTACAGTATCTTAAATATTTTAATTTAAACGTTAAACATTTTAGTCTTCTGGGTCGGTCTTGCGTAGATATGTTCCGTTCGCGATCTCCTTCCGGTCTTGGTGTCCCCCTCGGCTGGTGCAGTGGCTGTGGCAGCACTGGCGGCGGTGACGGCTCGGGACGTGATAACGGCGGCGGTGGCGGCGACACGTTTGTCCTGACGACTCTCAGCATCACGACGACGACGCGCGGCGATCCAGGCTAGGCAGCCAATGACCGTTCCGAGTATCAGCACCGTCAATGTTATGTAGGAAACAGCGTACTGATGCACGTCATGCTCCGACAATGTTTGCGGTAACTCAGAATTTTTCTTGAGTTCCTCCAACTGATTCTCGAGTCTCCGAAGTGCATTTGAATGATCTTCGGTGACAACATCTTCCCGGTCCTCTGTGGCTGTTAACTTTGTCATGTTGTTGATGGTGTCCAGTGTAGGTACTGCAATCCTTGTGTTAATGAAGAGTTTGTTTTGGTACTCGGTGTCCGTGTAGATCGTACTTTCGTCTTTCTTCAACGAACATCCTTGAGCCATGTTGATGATTCCCGTTCCGCTCGTGACCTTAGACATCATATGTTCCTTGCAAATAATGCGTAGGTGGCATTCTTCGCAGCAGACGTAGAGCCAGACATTGTGGCGATGTAATGCGATCCATTTGTTAGCGCACGTCGAACTGAGCGCATTGCATTGTGTGCTGTTATCATTCGTTAGCAGTTTTATTTCACATGGCTTGTTATGTTGTCGCATACTGTAGACGGGATTGTTGAAAGTGCAAATGTACTTAGTTTGCTTCAAAATAGTGCACTGTTGTAAATCTTCTTTGCTCAAGTTTACATAGATATCCTTCAGCATGTTGATAGCGATGTATTCAGACGTAGTTACCACAGATCTGGTCTGTTTGTTTGTAATCAGCGGTATAGGTATAACTCTGTATAGTTGTAGCTGATTGTCATTTATAAGCGGCAACTTCATTTCCATAATAAGATATTCTTGAGTCGCTCGTGCTTTGACGTGGATCAATTTGAAGACCTCCCTTATTTCTTCGTGGGCGTTGTCCACCGGCAATGCCAAATGTCCCGGAAGTCGAGAGGCGATAACGCTCATCTCCTTCAAAATTTGTTCTTGGGATATTATCTTGTTGTTCATTTGGCCTCGATAGACGTCTTGAATAACCTCGAGGACTCCTTGTTGTATTCTCCTGAGTTTGCTCAGGATAATATTGGCTTGCAGTGCGACTGCGTTAAAGTAGACCATCATGGCATTTTGTTTTGTGTCTTGTTGTAACTCCCGCATATGTTCATCGGCTCTCTTGATGTGGCTTCGCATGAGCCCGAGTTGTTTGTTCATTGTTGCTTCATTCCTGCTTATGATGCTGTTTTGTACTTCGACAATAGAGGTCTGATTCTTGAACAGCTTCAGCAAATATTGTTCATTGTCTCTGACGTTGTTTATCTCTTGGTGATATTGCACCGCGAAATCTTCGTCTAGAACTCCAAATAGGCTGTGCGCAAGTTGTCCTACGCCATTGAAGAAGCCTCTCTTCGTCCTGTTTCCCCCACTTTGTCGGGACTGTAAGCCTAAGTTGTTGCTCTGAAGCTCCTCAATTTCTTGTCGTAGCTCCGACACGATACTCCCGCAGACCACTTGATAGGCGAAGTTCTGGCAGGCGTTGTCTACATGGTCGACGTATCCTTGGATATCCTTGAACCCCTTCCAGTAGGTAGACATATTGTAGTACGCCAGGATTGTCCAACTGTCGTGAACCGTGTTCAGATTTCCCAAGTCGTCATAATATATTTGTCTTCCTTTTTCAAATGATGACATGCCGAAAAACTGTTGTTGCGAGCCGCAGACCATACACATAAATACGATGAACATAGTTATGTAGTTCATCATCGATATGCGTTTATTCTTGCCGGGTGTGCTGTTTGTTTGTTGTGTTTGTTTTTGTTTTTCTTCGCCTTCGGTGGGGAGTCTGATGAGTCTTGTTATTGGTCTCTTCAGAGATCCCTTTTCTGTCTTGAGAGATACCACCCTCACCAGGTCGTCCTTGCCCGGATGTACTTCTAGTATTCGGCCTAGAGCCCATTTTCCCGGAGGAAGATTGTCCTCTTTTACAACGACGACGTCCCCCACTGCAAGGTTTTCTGTTTTGTTGTTCCACTTACTCCTCGTTTGTAAGTGTTGTAGATAGTCTGATGACCATTTCTTCCAGAAGTCCTGGTACATCTTCGTGGTTAACTTCCACCGATTTCGCAGACTGACTTCGCCTTTCAGATCTTCTTCTGGTATTGCTAATAGAGGTTCGCCGATTAAGAAGTGACCCGGAGTTAGGACAAATTCCCGATCCTCTGTGTCTTCGGTCAGCTGTAGCAGCGGCCTCGAGTTGAGACAAGCTTCTATGCATGTTAGAAGGCTGTAAAACTCTTCATATGTGAGTTTTTGCTCCCCTATCACTCTTTTCAGGTGATACTTCATGGATTTGACAGCGGATTCCCACAACCCGCCCGCAGTTGGCCAGGCCGGTGCGATGAAATGCCACTGGATTTCCAACTCATTTGTCTTGTTCACGAAGTCTTCATTAAATGTTGATTGTTCCTTGAACTGTTTCTTAAGTTCTCTGCTGCTTCCCAGGAGGTTTGTTCCGTTGTCACTCCATATGTTTTTTATCAGACCCCTTCTACTGACCACCCTTTTCAATGCCAAAATAAAGGCTTGGGTGCTCAGATCCGAGACCAGTTCCAGATGAATGGCCTTTGTTGCCATGCAGATAAACACGGCGATGTAGCCCTTGGATGTTCGGACTCCTCTTCCTTTATTGGCCTTGACATCTACTGGGCCTGCGAAGTCCACGCCGCAGTTGTAAAACGGTCTCGATGGTGTTATTCTGGCTTTTGGTAAGTCTCCCATCCTCTGGTTTTGTTTTTGCGGTTTGAATCTTGTACACGGCACGCATAGTCTCAATCTTTGTTTTACTGTTTTGTTGCCGCTGATGATCCAATAACGCTGTCTCAGGTAATTTAACGTGAGCCGGGAACCTCCGTGTAATGTTTGTTGATGAGCTTGTTCGATTAATAACTGTGTCAGTCTGCTGTTTGATGGCAGAATTATTGGATGTTTTGTCGTGTACCCCAACTCTGAGTTCTTCAGCCTGCCTCCGACACGTAGGTTCTCCTCTTCATCCAAGATAGGATTCAGCTTGATAATGTTACTGTTGGATCTGACAGTTCCCTTTGATTTTAAATCTTTAATTTCGGATTTAAAATACGTATTTTGTTCTTGTTTTACTATTCGCTGTAGCGCGCGTCGTATTTCCTGCAACGATAGGTGTTTGGAGTTGCCCCTTGTCGCCGGGTCGCGTGCCGTTGTTATGAAACGTGACACCCACGCTAGTATGCGCGTAGCCCTTGACAATGAACTGCATTTTTCGATGACGCTGGCGATGACCCCCATTTCTGTTTGTTGTGCTGGATAAGCTTGAATCTTTATTTCTTCGTTTGTTGAATAACTTGAAGGTTCCGTAGCCATTTGTGTTGCGTCGTTGTTTCGAAGCCAATGAGGCCCTTCCCACCAAAGGTTGAACCCCCGCAGTTGTGACGGAAGGAGTCCTCTGGAAGCACAGTCCGCTGGATTTTGCTTTGATTTCACGTGTTTCCATTGTTGAGCCGGGACGACACTCTTGATCTCCTGAACCCGGTTTCCCACATAGGGTTTCCAGCGATGTTCATCTCCTTGCAGCCATCCCAGCACGACCATTGAGTCCGTCCATGCAAATATCTTCATGTTGTGATTTTCAGCAAATCTGTGTTTTATTTTGTCCACCAGTCGGGCTAGTAATAATGCACCACCCAACTCCAATCTTGGTAGCGTTATTTGTTTATTTATGGGCGCTACTTTAGTTTTCGCTGCGACAAGTGTTATTTTCTCATCGCCGGTAGACAACGTAACCTTCGAGTAAACGACGCAGAAGTATGCTTTTTCTGACGCATCGCAAAATGCATGTAATTCGATGTTGCAGTTTGTTTCTTCAATTCCCAACCATCTCGGTATTGTAAAATGTTGTATGTTTTGAAGATCCTTCCTTATAGTTGTCCACTCCTTTTGGATATCCTCCGGCAATTCGTCGTCCCAGGAAATCTTAGACAGCCATACTTGTTGAAACATGATTTTTGCTTTAATCGTAACTGGCGACAGCCAGCCAAGTGGGTCAAATAGCTTAGCGACGTCACTTAACATATGCCTTTTTGTTTCGACATAGTTTGTTGTTTGTTCTAATGTTGATGTGAACATAAATTGATCGTTCTTCGGGTTCCATCCCAACCCAAGTGTTTTTGATGTTTCCTTTTCGCTGAAGTTGAAGTTTCGGGGGTTTCTCATCTCTTCGGGTAGATCGGCAACTAAAGATGGGTCATTGCTTGACCATTTCCGGAGGTTGAACCCGCCTTTGTTGAGGAGCGTTATGAGCTGGTCTCTTGTTAACCTTGCTTGTTCTGTTGTATGTTTTCCGAAGAGTGCATCGTCCATGTAGAAGTTGTTCTGAAGGACGCTTTTTGCTTGAGGAAGCTTATCGCCTTCGTCCGAGGCGAGCTGCTTCAACGTTTTCTGGGCTAAGTAAGGCGCGGCCTTAGTCCCGTATGTTATTGTTTTCAATTCGAATTCTCTCATTTTCTTTGATGAATCCTGCCAAATTATTTTCTGGAGTGGCCTATCTTCCGGATGTACGACGATGAATCTGTACATCTTCTCAATATCTGCTGAGTAGACGTATTTGTACTGTCGCCACTGTAGTAATAGTCCTTGAAGGTCCGCTTGAAGATTAGGTCCTGTTTCCATCAAGTCATTGAGACTGAATCCGCTTGTTGTTTTTGCCGAGGCGTTAAATACTACTCTTAGCTTTGTTGTGACCGCTTCCATTCTCAAGATTCCGTGGTGCGGTAGATAATATTGAAGCTGTTCTTGTTTATTTGATATCTCCATATGACCCAATTGTTCATATTCGGCCATGAAGTCATTGTAGCGTTGGGAAAATTCTTTGTTTTTGTTAAGCTTGCGCACTAATTGTTTATACTGTGCAATAGCTTGTGGTTTTGATAGTCCCAGCTTGTTCTTGAAGTCCTTCTTCATCGGGAGGCGAATCTGGTATCGTCCGTCAAGAAGTCGCTCTGTTGTTTCCGCATACATTTTTTCGCAGAAGTCTTCCGAGCTAGTTTCAACTTGGTTGCTTGCTATCTCCTCCTGTTCCCAAAATTTGCTGATATCTTCCATATTGTTGATGGTGACATGACAGTTGAAAGTCCTTTGGGAGAATTTTCCGCATATCACCCATCCCAACCGTGTTTGTTGCGCAATAATTGCTTGATTGTTTGTTTTAATCAGGCCTTCCATTATCAATTCCGGATAAATATCAGCGCCCAATAAAATATCGATCTCTCCTGTTATGTTGAACTCTGGGTCCGCCAACTTCAAATGTTGTAAATGCTTCCAAGAGTCCACATCGAACGATCTGTTAGGCAGCTTGTTGGTCAGTCGCCTCATAATTAAGGCACCCATGACGAAGTTGTAGTCGTTGTGTAGAGCTTTGCAATCGAGATGGATTTCTCCCTTGCATTTGTTGGGTGTTGTTCCCAACCCAGTTACATCAGCATTGTTTTTGATCCTCTTGAGTTGTAGCCGTTGCACAGCGTCCTCTGTTATCATTGTTATCTGAGAACCTTGGTCGAGTAAAGCTCTCAGCGTTACATAAGTTCCGTCGTTGGCTTGCACCATAAGTTTTGCTGTGGCCAACAGTACTTCGTTTGTTTCCGTACTCGATACGTGCGTGCTGTGCCGGTTCACTTGCTGGCTTGCTGACTTGCTTGGCCTAGATATTGCCTCGTGCAGCAATGTGCTGTGCGACCCATTGCACTCTTTACATTTTTTGTTTGATCTGCAAATATCCCCGTTGTGTCCAAACAGGCAGTTGCTGCATACTCTCAGTTTTTCAACTTCTCGTAATTTAGCCAAAGGTTCAAGGTGCAAAAACTCTTGGCACGCGTATAATCCATGTTCTCCATTACAGCGCGGGCACGTTCTCTTTGCTGTATAATAGGTTCGTGGTTTGAACGTTGAACTGGCTGCCCCCTTTTTATTAACCGACTTGAAAAAGGGAGGGTTGTTGTTTGACGAATTCTTGTTCTGTTCCTTGTTGTTGTAGTTGTTCCCTGGAGCTTTACTGTTGCTGGACTCCAATGAGATGAATTTGTGTTCGAGGTAGCCCAAAAAGCTATCGAGTTTTGGCAGTTCCCGAGGTGATTCTAGCGATTCGATATACGACTGCAGGGTCTCGGGATCCAGTTTTTGTTGAAGGATATGCACCACCAATGGTTCCCATCCGCTAGTATCAATGTTTAAGTTTGCAATAGCATTGATGTTCTCCAACGTCGTGTCGTGTAGTCTTTTCACCTGGGTCGCGGTTGCTTGTTGTATGTTAGGTTGGTTGAGCAATAAGTTCGCATAGTATCCGAAGAGGAGACGAAGATTGTCGTAACGATGTTCCAATATTTCCCAACAGTCTTTATAGTTGTTGGCGCTAACGTGTAAATGCTGTACCAGGCGTTCTGCTTCCCCCTTAAGTTTTGTTTTTAAATGTTGCATTTTCTGGGCCGGCGATATGTTTTTGTTGTTGTGCACAGTCTCCGTGAACAAATCTTTGAATGTAGTCCATTTGGAGTAATTCCCGTCGAATGTCGGGATTTCTATTTTCGGTGTCGATTGTTCCCTATGTTGAATATTTCCCATTTTTCCGTTGATGAGCGATTTTGCCTCGTCGAATAACTTTTCCAGCCTATTATACTCCATTTCGTACTCTGTTGTGTCATCAAGCAGGTTATCCAGCTTCCAGTACATATTGTCGAAAGTTTGCCAGCGAGTTGATATAGTCTTCAGTTTGTCTTCTAACTGCCATTTTTCCGAGATATAGTCGATGTTCACATTTCTTATGGTTCGTTCTAAAGCTTTGATGTTTGATCGTTGCTCGCCCAGAAGCTCCAACACCTTTGTTCCGGAATGTGAAGCCGATGATGTAGCTGATTGTGTAGCCTTGGGGTCGGTGTTGTAATCCTGAACTTGCTCTTGCACCTCTTGTTGACGCATCCTTTGCTCGTATCCCGAAATTGCTTGCTTGATGGACAGGTAGCTCGCTTTAGCTTTCTCGTAGACGTTGTCGGTGAAGTACTCAGATGTTTTATCTTCCTTGCTCATCAGGCGCGAATGATTGAGCTCAAATTGCTCCCAGTTTAGTTGTAACCGCTCCAAACGGACCCTCAGGTACTCCTTGTTCTTCCTTGATGGTCCATCTTTGTTGAAATTGTCGCCTATGCCCTTGATTTGATCAATGATGACCGCCTGTTGTTTCAGCACATCTCCCAATCTGTCTGCCATTTTGTTGTTTTGTTATGCCCAAGTCTGCTGACCCCGGACGGCTGTTTGTTCCCGTCGCAGATGACCTCCAGACGGATGTTTGTACCCGCTGGCGCCTCCTGGCTCCAGAAGGCTGTTTGTTCCCGCCGAAGTTGACCCCCGGACGGATGTTTGTTCCCGCTGAAGTTGACCCCCGGACGGATGTTTGTACCCGCTGGCGCCTCCTGGCTCCAGACGGCTGTTTGTTCCCGCCGAAGTTGACCCCCGGACGGATTTTTGTTCCCGCTGGCGCCTCCTGGCTCCAGACGGCTGTTTGTTCCCGCCGAAGTTGACCCCCGGACGGATGTTTGTGGTTTTACAACGTCCTGTGTTTCCAACGGCGCCGATACGCTGACTCCAATCACGTATTATCCCGTAGTGAGTAGGAATAACCGTAACCACAATCAACTTTGCTCGAAGGACCAAATGTACGAGCCTTAGCTCGTAACGTGTTGTTGTAGGATGTATGTTGTAGGTTCCGAAGGAAAGACGTTAACTGGTAATTGTACCGAGTGCTTTATTGCAACTAACTCAGACTAGTCTTTAGCCTAGAAAGGTAAACTACGTGTTATGCTTAATTTACAATAATTATCTAGGTTATAAAAGTACAGTGAATACCAACGATGTGCATGCTTGTACACCTAGGCCTTACGAGGATTGTGATAATTGTAGTAGTGTGTACTTGTTTATTTAATCTCCAAGGTGAGAAAATACATAACCGTCCGTAGACATCCTTTGTAAGGAAAATGTTTTGGCACTCTTTGGCGAGGAAAATCCGTCAAAACAGTTTTTTTTTTCTCTCGAAGAATCTGGAGTGGTCTCCTTTAAACATAAGACAAGTAATCCTGCGATTGAAACTGTGTATATATAGTGGTTGTGGAAAAGAAAATTATAATGGGAAATATTAAACTGCACAACAAAAATACCGATTTGCACAGCAAATATCAGGGAAAAATGCTGCGGTAGCTAAGGTGAAGGGTAAAGGGAGTGAGCGAAGCGAAGCCCTCTTTATCTTTCGTGTTAGTTTTAACATGTAAGAACAACAAAAAATACTTAAAACATAAACTTAAGTACAAATAAAATATTTGATACATAAAAAGTATTTTTGTTGATCCTTTATTGCTGTGCGATTAAATACTAGCCAATGATAATTCTTGATTCGAGCGAACTTAAAAATATATAAGACTTAATGAGGTTATAAATTTTGACCAAGCGTGCTTGAAGCGTCTTCGTTTCAGCTTGGGCAAAACGTATTTACTTATTTGGGCAAAGCTTGGGCAAAATTTAAAACGTATATCTGTCTGGCTGATCAGGTGTTCTCCTCTACAGGTCGCATTTCTCAACCGATTGCCGCGAAATTTTGTGAGATGGTTCGATAATTAGATGTTATTTTTGGTCGGTTCGGTATTTAGATTTTTTTCAAAATGGCGGAGATATGAGTTTGCAGTGTTATTGGTGCTTATTGCAGCTACTTTCTGACTTTATGTACCTAACCAGGTGCATTCTGAAGTTCATAGTATTGGAAGAAAATGCAGTCTGTTTTTTTTTTTAAAACAACTGACATAAACAATTACACAATCAAACCGCCCCGAGAAACTCCCGGCCCAAAGGTGCCCATTACACTGGCAGCGTTCCCGCGCTGCACAGCGAGTGAGATTCTCTGGACCAGGAAAGCCCCGGAGCGGTTGTCAAACCCTCGTTCCCCCACCGGCGCCCAATGTCCCTGACAAAGGCCCTACCCTGCGAACCCCATACCCCTGTAGTCTCGACGGCCAAAGGAACGAACAGATAACTTCCCATTAACTGCGCGTATTTAATGCACTTCTGCCGTGCCGCTGACTCGGCAGTAGCACCCGGGGTTACTAAAGTTGAGCCGATGTGGGATGGAGCAAACGTGCACACACAGGCTACTACGCTAGTTACGTAGTAACTATTATCTAATCTGTGACACAGGTCGCATCCCATAAAAGACAACGACCCCTCTCCCACGGGATTAACGTCAGACCGTCCGGTCGTTTTCCGTCGCTGCGACACAATCCAGGAGATTCAAGAACCGCCGGGATGTTAGCAGAGACGAGTGCTCTCCGGACGATGTCGTTGATTGAGTGATGGCGAGAGAGTCTCCCTGCACTCCGAACACAATGCAGCCCGTGACGCCCCAGCGAATCAACTGCAGTACCGCAAACACAGCGATGTGGTTCGCAGATTTCGCAACCTAAACGAAGCGCCACAGCCACACGCAGGGAGTTGTTATCTAAAAAGGTGCCCAACTGCTGAGATGGCAACGCATGTAGCCAGGCCAGACTCTGGTCGGGATGCTGCAAGCAGGCGAGCATGTTCGGCTCCCATGCTCTGCTCCACCAGCCCGTCAAGGCACGACTTGCACAGCTCCTCATCCTAGGCTCGCTGAATGCCTGGCTTTTCTGGCTCATCTCTCTGGTTATTTGTTTTTATAATGTATAATTATTTTGTTATCTTGTTACTTGTTTATCCAATAAACTTCAAGGGATCGGGGGAGTGAGGGTTCCATTCCAATAATGAAAATAACCGGTCAAGTGTCAAACCGGTTCCGTAGCACCGTACAATGGTAAGGATGGTGTGAAGTGAATAGTTAGGATTTTACATAGCAACATGTTGTTTACAAAGTTATTTGTGCGAATACTTTCACACTCCATGTACGTAGCCAGGTGCGTTCATAAGTTTGTATCTGGTATTGAAAGAATTGTTGTATGAGAGCCCCCTTAAATATTTATTTTATGCTGTTTTTTTGTATTAGTTGTTATAGCGGCAACAGAAATACATCATCTGTGAACATTTCAACTGTCTTCCTATCACGGTTCATCTGATACAGCCTGGTGACAGACGGACGGACGGACAGCGGAGGCTTAGTCATAGGGTCCCGTTTGGCACCCTTCGGTAACCCTAAGGAACGAAAAAATCCTGTTTCGCTCGCGAGGTTTACAGCTTACAGAGCTTCATTCATTCGGCCCGTTAATTTTCGTTTTACTCAACTGTGCGTGAACCTTATGGCTCTGTAAATATTATATTCAGAAATAAATTCGAACAGACAAAAAATTTGTAGCATAACCATTTAACAAAATAAAAATCAGAGCGTCACGTCTCTTGATATACGGGGTTGAAAAGACACAGTTTTCACGTATACGCAATGATAATACAAAAGTTGTTGTTGTTATTACACTGACGAGCAATGAAAAAGTTCCAGTGACATAGCACCAAATTACTCCTAAACGGGAAAGGCTAGCTTAATGACGCCGTCTGCAATATTGAAGTACATTTAACAGCGCATCAGAATATTACCAATTAAAAACGTAAATATTGTGTTCAAATTTTAAATTTTAATTTAAAATTTGAACACAATATTTACGTTTATGTTTTAAAAAATTGGATGGGTGTTTGTCAAAATTTTGTGGGTGGAACTTTTTCATTGCTCGTCAGTGTATTCGTGTAGCGGAGTCGGAGATTGAGTTGGTTTATTCTATAAATATAGATCTTGCCAACCCTCTTCTATGAACATAAATTATGTTATGTTAAATGTATGTACCTATATAACGTTCGAAGACTTTATGTACACAAGCAGGATCGCTTTGACGCAGCGATAAGCTCTCAAAGCTTTGTGCAAATTCTATTTACAGCATCCTCCTCTATTTGTAACTGAAAGGAATCTTTGAAATTAAAGCAAACGTTCGCGATGTATAAAATGGTACCTTCTGGTGTAATTAAACGAATTCCAAGCGACTTCGGGGAGGTCAGAAATGGGGAATTTCTGTGTAATTTACTCTCGTATTTGAGAGTCAATGGGAAATGAGAGAAAAGTTGCTGCGTTTATGTAGTTTCGGCAGCCATTTGCAACAAACATGTATAATTTACAGAAGTGGAAAACAAACATAACATCACATATGTTTTTAAGCCATTTATTAATCCCAATTACAATATATATAACTTATGCTATATAGCCACTATACAAACCAGTAGTTTATCTGTAGTGGCGAGTGTTACTTACTTAAAAAACAAGTTATCTTAAAAACATAATTACGAAAACAGAGTCTTAAAAATATCACGCACGTAGGTACATATTTTAATTATATTATTTGGAAACAGAGTTTTTGATGAGGAAATCTTTTATCTTATGCTTATACTTATTGCCATCGCTATTAATATATAAATGTTGCAGGTTGTTTGGAAGTTCGTTGACCATATCCGGCAAAAAGAACATCCATGTTCTAGTTTCATATGTAGTATTATATCTAGGTAATGTAAATGATGGCATGTAGCTAAGGTTACGTAATCTAGAAGGCCTTTCCTTTTTTTTTCAAAAACGTTTTGTTAATACCTTCATCGATTAGTATATGTAATAGTAGTAGATACATTCACATAGTATATACATTCAGGCATCTACACTGCTTCTGGCTCCTTACTAGGGTAACCTGAGTCGTGGAAATCAGAAACAGCGACGTCACACACATATTAACATCCAAGAAATAGGGCTTTGTTTTTTGTCTTCCTCTCCAGCCAGGATTCGAAATACGCTCTCACTTTGGAGGCCGACACCCGCACCGCAAAGCCACAGAGGTCGTCATATCTTCACGATTTCTCCATTACGTGTGGCAGAGGCACAGTTTAGATTCTCATTTTGCGAGAACTTGATAATTATTGATTCGAGCGAACTTCAAAAAAATATATATATATTTGATGAGGTTATAAATTTTAACCGTTTCAGTTAGGGCGAAAATTCTTTCGTATTTCTGTCTGACTGTCCGCGTGTCTCACATCTCAACCGATTGCCGTGAAATTTTGTGAGTAGGTTCGATAATCAGATGTTTTTAGTCGATTCAGTTTTGTATTGTTTTCAAAATGGCGGAGATATGAGGTTAAAATGTTATTGGTGTGGTTACTTTCATACTCCAGTACGTAACCAGGTGCATTGTGACATTCTGACCGGAGGCTAGTTCATCGCACAGTTATTCAGATTTTTACCGGATGCAGCAGAAATATGCGTGCCATGTCGTTGATCACCGATCCCAAAAGTAATATCTTATGGGTATAAGGAATTAATTAAGTATAGCAACCTAAATGTAAGTCAATAATTCTGTGGGTAAACCAGCTTTATTACGCTGTATACAAATACACCATTCTTCAGAATAATCAAGAGACAGAACAGCAAATATTATAAAGAAAAGTAAAACAAACGCCGAAAAGGAAAAGGCTACCAAGACCAAACCGCGGCGTAATAGACCGTGCACAAAGAGACATTAGACCTTTTTATTCTGGTAGGATAATATACATTTCCCTATTTGAAGGCAATAACAGAGTGTAGGCTAATCCCATTTGGAAGGCCTTTTTGGGACAGTCGTAGGCTGGCTAGAAGGGTTTGTACCAGATAAGCTTTTACTTTTCTACTAACCTGACGAACTTTATAAAATAGATACCTCGATGGATTGCAAATACAAAATAACGTATATTTTTTTCCTGACTTGAAATATAGTATACGTCTGTTTTTTCCATTCGCATGTATTTTTGTTGTTTCTTTGTTATACTTACTTGTTGTATTTTGTGTGTTCTGTTTTGTGTATAGTGACGACTGAATGTGAAATAAAAGCTCCAATATATGAATGTTAATGTAAACCAACATGGATGATGAAAATTATTTCATCATCCATGCCCCAGTTCTACTCTTGTCCACTACAGCTCATTAAATACAACTTCTACGCCTGACCTCTGCATCTCAAAAAATGTGAACAATATCTCTGGATTGCTAAAGTACCTGCCCTAGATTCAAACCACCTTCCCGTAGTTTTCACCTTGGATGGTGTAATCAAACGCGAGACTAGGAGCAAGTGCAATTACTCCCAAGCAGACTGGCCTGGATACCGTAACTATTTAAATAATAGAATTTATCTTCCTTCGAAATTCTCCACCTCGACTCCGGATCTGGATAATATTGTCAATGACCTAGTTTACTCTATCTCCGAAGCTCGGGAAACATTTTAACCTAAACCAACTGCTACCTTGTGTACTAAACCGTTACCCCGTTTCATCAAAAGGCTTATCAGAGATAAAAACCAGACGTTTCTATAGCAAATTACTTAGAACAGCTGTAAATAAATTGCAAAGTCGCATTAAGGAAGCGTAACAAGCGAATCATGACAAAATATGGAATGACAAACTGAAATTATTAGACATCCCTCCCCAGATATATGTAAGTTAGTAAAATCTCTATCTCACAATATTTCTGTTATACCACCCCTCAAAAAACAAGATGGATCGCTCTCAATGGACATCCGCGACAAAAGCAATGTGCTAGCAGAGTCATTCCATAATAACATGTTCCTCACAGACAACTAGAGCTCACCTGTTGAAAAATATGAAATTGTGAACAACTCTGTTACTGTCTAGAACAATTATTCCCCCGTTGATGACGCTATTTTACATCCAATACATCCTAAAGAGCTCTGGAAGCAAAAACGTAAATTGAAATGTCACAAATCGCCTAGTCCTGACAACTTTATTAATATTATTAACTAAAATCCTGAATTTCTACCTAAGGGCCTGCTACTTTCCATGGAAATGGAAATAGCAGCTTGATAAGGTCATCGCAATCAAAAAGCCCGGGAAAGAGTAGTCAAGTCCTGTCAGTTATCGACCTAACTAAACTAAACATATTGTATGTATCCATATTGACTGTGTCCATATGAGTTATATGAATGTTGTATTTACTTTAAATAAAGACCTTTGAAAAACAAACAAAACGATGTAAACCAACGACCAATTTTGAAGATAATCACTGCGGTTTTTCCGGGTTGAATGTGATAGTTTGTCAAGTCCAGGCAATTTTCTTACATTCATACTTGTTTTTATCATAACTATACTTAAAAAATATTTGTAGTACATACCAGCGTAGCTCCTGATTGATTATGATTTTGGTTCATCTGAAGGACAAGACGAGATCCTGCTGAAGTAAATTGTTCTTCTATTAGATTAGTAAACCAAGACAAACTGTACCTTGATTCCGTAATATTTTTGTGATGTCAGTGTTTCTGGTTCCCACGATACAGCGTATCCTAGTATGGGGCAAGAAGCAATGTATGTTTATATTATGTTATATTGACATACCCAGCTTCATTTGACATTTTTTATTTGTAACTATTTATTTGAATTTTCATATTGTAATTTATTCTATGGGCTTACGCCTGCAATAAACGATTAGTATTATTATTATTATTTCTTCTACTTCTTCTTCTTTTATAAATGGCGTGCTAACCTCTTTTGAAGTTAATTTTGCCAGGGTCATATGTACTTAAAGGTCGTAATTTAGAAATTTCTGCTTTTTTCAATTTGTCTTTTTACCAATGACAGTCGCTTTAAGTGACAGCTCCTCACAGCAAAAATCGCTCCTTCAAACTTATCATGCAATTCTGACTTCTAGGAATTTCATAATTCTTTACTGCACATAAATACATAAAAAGTTATATTAATGGAAAAAATATGTACAAAGGCGAGCTTATCTCAAAAAGAGATTTATTCCAGCAAACCAAGGCATGACAGGAAAATTTACCATGAAAGAGTAGGCAGTGCACAATATCTATATCCCTCGCTTTACAGCAATTTTACACGAGCTGTCTTTCATTGCGATTTTTATGCGAAGTTGTGATTGGGCGATTCTTCAAAAGCGATTGAAGTTATAATGACATGATAAGGCTACTGATTGGTCAAACGTTAATTTGAAGTAAGCAAACATCCTTCAAACATCAATTTGGATTGCGATAGAAATGTCATAGAATAGAATAGAATAGAATAGAATAGAATTGTTTATTTCATGAACATAGGTTACATTAATACACAGGTCTTAAAGAAATTAGATTACCGCTATGTCCTACCAGTAAAATGGTGTATGAATATTATTGTCTAAAGTACCTATGACCCGGAGAAGAAATCAGTATATTCTAGTAATTAACTGCAATTTTACTAAATATACTATGATTTTTCCCCTTAAACGGGCTACTTCAGCTAATATCATTAATGTTTTAGAAAATTCAGTGTTTCTAGCTCATGGCATTCCCCAAACTATAATAATGGACAACGCTGTTCAATTTCAGTCGCGAGAATTCCACTCATTCTTAAATTCTTATAACGTTCCTTGTATTTTTCACACAGCTTTATATTGTCCTCAGGTTAATCCTACAGAGAAATTTAATAGTACGATTATTACAGCTCTAGCATCCCTAGTAGGAGACGATCATAGATCCTGGGACAACCATCTTACTAAGATTCAGTTCGCAATGAACAGCGCTACAAACGTTGCTACTGGCTTTACTCCAAACTTTTTAGTCTTTGGTAGGGAAACAATACCTTGTGGTTCCTTCTATACGCCATCTCAGAATCTCGAGGAATTGATATTTATGCCCCGTGATATTTACGCGTCTAATGCTGGTCTCCTCTCATCTATCTTTCACAGAGTTCAAACTAAACTTCACATAGCTCACGCTAAAAATAGCGCTCGCTATGATCTTCGACGGACTTTTAAAGAATTTAATGTGGGAAATACTGTTTGGCGTAAAAACCATGTTTTAAGCAATGCTGGCACATACTTTAATGCTAAACTTGCCCCTAAATTCATTAAGTGTAAAATAGTAACCAAACTTTCACCATTGGTATACGTTCTAGAAGACCCTAACGGAGTTAGAGGCAAGTGGCACATTAAAGACATTAAATCCTAAATTTTCTTGACTTCTATTAACTGTTACTTTGTATATATGTATAAATATCACCATCATTTTCACCTTATTATTTTATTTCTTCCTTTAATCCAGTGTTCTTCAACACATTTTACTTTAGGACCTCGAATTTTCGTTGGTTAGTCTTCACTTATTTTTTTTAATCTTTATTTCAGACACATCTCGTTGGCGATGTGGCTGATCTCTGGCTTCGAGCTCTACCGCTCTGGCCGCTCTTAATCTTGTCTTAAGTCGTAGCGACTAAAGCTACCTTAGGATTAATTTGTTTCTCTTTACCTCTACTTATTTTATTTTATTTTTTCCACGCAGCAGCGGATGACAACTCCTTAAGTAAGCCTGAATGTCCTTTTGAAAACACACTTTTAGAGTGGTAGTCATTGAATGTGAACTCCACCCTTACCTGAATGAAGATGATGAATGTAAGTGATGGTATATCTGATTTTGCCTGGTGATGTCTGTTTCTGCAAAGCTGTGTTTTTTTGGTTTATTTTTGTACATATCAAAATTTTTGCTGAGTCAAAAATTTTTTCCAGGGTCGGGGGGAAAATGTAGTATTGTGCTACTTACATGCTATTCTTGCTTCCTAACCCTTAGCTCCAGCTCCACCATCAGTCCTTTTTGTTTGTCCTTCAGGGTGCTTGCTCTATTACGCTGGATACTTGGTGAGCTGTGCTGCTGATTATTGGTCATCACTTTTATTTCCATAGGAACCTGTAATGTTTTAAACCATAAGAATACATTAATAAATCATGTTCGCTCTGCATTTTCATGTTATCAGCACTTCTAAATCGATAGGGAAGGGGCTTACCTTTGGTGACCTTGTTTTAGGCTTTCTCCGAAACTCTACAATCTCGGGCTTCGTGCGCGCTGGTGCGCTACTATTTTTCCTTTTGTTGTCATGTAATTTTGGCTAAGTGAACTGTTTAAATTTTATATTACGAGCCTGAAACCAACAATTGACATTTGATTTGTTGATTGTTTATCTGGTTGTCATGGCAATGTCCATTCAAACTCGTTAGCGGTCTGATATGTTTACTTTAATACTTTTACAAAAATACTCTTTCTCTCTTGGCCACTCTCAAAAATAACGTTTAATTTAAATAATTTTTAGAACTCTCCAAAAAGGGTATAAAAGCGGAACATTTCTTCAATTCTACAGTCTCACGTCAGTTTCTGAACTGGAAGTACCAGTAAAGGCCTTATCCCGGGGTCGCTCAACCCCGGGATCCTGCGAAGCCTTCAAACTCCTTCAAATCTCCAAATTCTTCATCTACAACGGGATCCTGCGAACCTTCAAACTCCCTCAAAACCTTCAAATCAATCTTCAAACAACGGGATTCTGCGAGCCGCGCCTACGCCGCTACCATTCCTACAACGAAGATTTCTACAACGGGATTCTGCGAGCCGTGCCAACGCCGCTACTGTTCCTACAACGACGATTTCTACAACGGGATCCTGCGAGGCGTAACTACAAGTACGCCCGCTACTGTTCCTACAACGACGATTTCAACAACATCTACAACAACAAATACACCTGCACCCAGGTCTCCGCTTCCTTCTTTCTATCCAGACATCTGTATTTTATAAAACCTGTTTCACATCTCATCCATCCTCATCTTCGCATCATTTTTTTTTATAGACTTCACTGTAAATACTATACTTCTAATAAACTGATACTACTAAATTTTATCTTGGTTGTTTGCTGTTAGGTTCTGGTTAGGTTCGGATCCTCACACGACATTTTGGCTTATATATGATTTTCTCGAAGATTTTAGATATCACTGGGATGAGTGCAATGGGTCGGTAGTTTGTCATAGATTCCCTATCTGATTTCTTAAAGAGAGGTTTTACTATTGTTGTTTTTAAACTTTCCGGGTATGCTCCGTGGAGAATGCATAAATTTATAATGTGGCTCATGTGCGGTGCAATGATATACCGGACATGTTTAATTACTTTAGTATGGATGCCGTCATATCCTACACTATTTTTATTTTTTAGAGCATTAATGGTTTTGACTATGTCATCCGCTGCTGTTGGATTCATGTACATTGACTGTTGCTGATGATTTATCGGGTGGGGATAGGTTTTATTACGTGACTGGTTGTTTTGTTGTATTTGATCTATGTAGAAGTTATTGAACGCTTCTGAAATAAGTTGGGCATCGGTTATGACATTGTCGTCAATTTTTATTTTCTCTATAGGCTCACTAGGGAGAGAGATTTTGGTGTCATTAATTATTTTCCATGACTCTTTTGATTTATTCGATGAGTTTTGAATATTATAATTATTTTGAGATTTTTGAGTTAACTTCACATTTTTTTTTAAGTCGATTTGAATAGGACTTTAGGTCATTTTTGTTCTTTATTGTAGGGTCTAGTCTAGATTTCCATAGTAATTGTCTCTGTGTTATACTACATTTCTTTATTCCTTTCGAGATCCATTTGGGTTTTTTTCTTATTTTCACAGTTACCGTAATATTTGGAAAACATAGATTATAAATCAGTAGGAATGTTTCTAAAAAGCAGTCATATGATTCATTGGGATCATCAAGTGTATATATGTCAGAGAAAGAGAGTGCATTAAGATATGATTTAAATTTGTCTAAATTTTCTTGGCTATAATCTCTTTTGGTGGTTTTCCAAGAGTTGATTGCACATGTTTTTTTCACGGGACAGTTTAAAAGCTGTGCTGTATGGTCTGAGAGCCCGTAGTCAATAACTTTTCCTATTCCGTGATTAATGTTGTGAGCAAAATTATCAAGACAGGTTTTAGATGACAATCTTGTTGGTTCTGCAAATTGAAGTCTTAGATTGTATCCTAGCAGAAAGTTTTTAAAGTCGGTAGAGGTTTTTGTTTGTTTGATAGTATCAATATTAAAGTCTCCGCTAATAATTACTCGTTTACCCGTTTTTATACATATCTTCTGTAGTAATTTTTCCATTTGCTCATAGAATGTATTTAAATGCAAGGTTTTATTTTTATTTTTCGGAATTCTGTAAATACATACGATAATAATTTGTTGATGAATTAATTCTAAGCCGCAGCATTCAAATATCCCCTTTATAGAGAGTTTTGCGATTTCTTTTAGTTCTTTATATTGAAGACCAGTTTTAATTAGTATACAGGCTCCCCCTTTCCTTCTATCATCTCTTGAGTAGTGTGCCGCAATATGGTAGTTTAATAGCACTGCCAAGTCTTCCTCTCCTGCTATAATGTTGTGCTCCGTGATGCAGATGACGTCCACTACAACGTTCTCTATGTATAGTTCCTCTAGGTATAGAGTCAACATGTCTGATTTATTAATGAGACCAGCGATGTTCTGATGGAGAAGATTGAGATTTTTAGTGAAGAAAAAACTGGTGCTCTCTTTCTGTGCGCTCTTTTTGATAATGCTTGTGTTTGCCGGAGGGTACAGTATCTTGAGGTCCTGTGCGCATTTCTTGGGAATCTGGGCGTGGTTCTTGAGATTCTGTGTTCTCTTCATAGTTAATGTTGTTGTTTTCTCTTGTGTCTTGAATCAATCGGTTGACCTGTGTGAATATAGTACGTATCCCGCTGTTGGTTGTAGTCCCGTGCTTCTTGGTAAACACTTTATTGTCGTAATAAGTTAGGTTTTGATTGGAGTCCAGCAATGTCGCGTATTTGTGAGTATGGTTGTCTAGATGAAGTAAGTTATTGAACGTTTCAACTCGCCCATTGAACATTGTGGTGAAGTCTGAGCACATGTAGACCGGTAGACACATTATGATGTTGGTATGTTGCTGCGTTTGTAGAGTGTTCCGAATATTCTGCACAAGATCAAAGTAGTTGTTGGTGCTCTGGAAGTCTGCTTCACCTATCATAATAATGCAGTAGTCATTTTTTGAATAGTTTTTTAGTTTTTTGTCTATTCCTCGCAGCAATTCCATTACTCCAACGCCAGGGGTTAGGAAGTGACAGATACGACCTTGCTTCTTTAGTGCGTCCTGGGAAATTTCGAGGATCTTGTTACGTCTGTTACTTGTAATTAAGCAGATCTTTGGGTTCGTATCTCCGGTTATAGTATTCGGGTTGAAATTGTGAATAGCCGCACTCTCCGTATTGATGTCGCACGTCTGTATTGTTTCGTTTCTGATGTTTTCAGCGCTTTTTGAAGTTTTTTGTAACTGGCTAGGTATTGTTTGTGGCGTTGACTTCGATTTTCGTTTATTTTTAGGTGTGACGCAATCATTTTTGAGGCTGTCTGTTATTCTTTTGCATAAATTATTTTTCTTTAGTGAGTTTTCTAAGCTCGATTTTAGGCTCGAATTTTCCAAGTTCAGGTTGTCTATTTCTAGGTGCGCTGCTTTTAAATCTGTTTTTAGTTGTTCTATTTGCTGTTTTAGTTCCTTTATTTGGTCATCATCCTCGTAGTCCGACAATATAGGCATACTATTGCTTGTACTGTTTAGTCCTAGCCCATCTTTGGAGTTGTCGTCGTCGTCAGTTAATATATCTGTGTCCGATTTGTTATTCCTTGGTTTTCGTAATGTAACGTTTTCGGAAAAACTCATTTTTATAGCAAACTAGCAATCTGGAACTCTCTGTGACTGGTACATTCGAAGTTGCACTTTAAAGAGTAATTTTTCACTTGGGCCTTCCACTGCCCTCTGGTGTCGAGTAGCTTAAGTAGTTGGTCTTCCCAGAGTAGATCATTGAAAACAACTGCGCAATAGATTGTAGATGGCGCTACTGGACCTGTTACTATTCACTGGTAGATGGCGTTACCAGCGCGGATGACGAAGAATATTTTATTTGAGTTTTAGGTTATGTTATTACAAGAACTTATTTAAATGTCTATGAACTGTATTTCATCGTCAATTATGTTCACTTAACACTTTACACTGACCGGGATGTTGACTTGTGAAGTTTTGCACTTGTTTTTCGCAATGTTTGATCGTTGGCGTCACAATACTGTTGGCCGTATTTTACGCTTTGCACGTCGATTTACACCAAGATTCAAAGGTACGCAGGTGGATCGACGCTCAAAGGTTGATCACAATCAATTTTATTCCGATTTATTCACTTATCACATCAAAAATAGAAATAATTTACAGAGCTATGTTTACTTGGCGCCAGTGTTGCCAGTATCGTTGATGAGTGCGTTAATCGTTCAATTATAGTCTAATTATAACTAGTGGCCCTGTGGGCAGTAGAGCTCGCTAACAGGGGGGGGCTGTGAACCAATTTATAGATAAGTATTTTAGATTCAATCAAAATCAAGTAGTAAAGTAGCCGCCGCACCAATCAATAACTTTGACTTTTCACGAAAATAGTAATGATCGTGACCTTCCTTGAATCCATTGTACATACCCAGCTATCTTATTACCTTCATTCAAACAATCTGCTGAAAATGTTCCAGTCAGGATTCAGACCGGATCATAGCACTGTTAAGGCTCTGCTGAAAGGCACAGATAATATTAAGATAGTCATGGACCGCAAACAGCTTTCCGTGCTGGCGTTACTTGAATTCAGTAGTGCCTTCAACTGCGTAGATTTCGACATCGCTGAACGTCTCCTCCTTCTCTGCCAGCTGGTTTAACTCTCATTTGAGGGATTGGCATCAGCGTATCAAGTCACAGGAGATATTCACTGAATGGTAGGATTTTTCAGGTATCCCTCAAGGTGGCATTTTTTTCTCCTCTTCTATTCTCGATTTTTATTAACTCCATCTCGGACGTTATGTCTTCATCATATCATTTTTTCGCTGATAATCTCCAGACTTATCGCAGCTTCTCTCTTAAAGATGCAATCTTTGCTGTATAGGCACTCAACGCAGAGCTTGAGGGTATAAGAAGTTGGGCTACACCTTTGGACGCCTGGTCAACCCGAGCAAGTCGCAGGCTATGATTACAGATACCAGACATTCTCTTAACTTGTAGCAGTAACAGCCCATTCCACCTGTCACTTTTAATGGTACCACAATCGTATATAGCGAAAGCAAAAAACTGGGTCTAATCTTCGACAACCAGCTCTTCTGGTCATCGCATGTCAATGAGGTCAGTCGCCGAGTATTTGCTACCTTCCACTCTCTCAGGAGAGCTTTTTGCCTCAATATACCAAAATCACTCTCGCTCAGTCTCTCCTTCTACCACTCATAGATTACGATGACACCTGTCTGCTCAGAAATAACGCCCGCTCTGCCAAACTTTAATCTATTGTAAATTCTTTTAACTTACATATTCTTCTTCTTGACGCTTTAGGAAGTCAGATAACGAGTCTTTACGTCTTTTCACTCCCTCAGGCGTCTGCAGTAGGTAATTTTTGCCGCGGCAGACCAAAATCACCCTTGCTCAATTCAGTCCCTTCTCCTGCCACTAATCGAGTACGCTGATGTCTGTTGGGCGAGCTCGAACGAAGATCTACCGAAAAAACTGGAACGACTTCAAATTCTCGGGATTCGGTTTAACCTTGGGCTGCGCAAATTTGACCATGTATCACAACATCGCAAGGAGTTGAAGTGGCTGCCGATTCGTCTTCACCGGGATTCACACATCCTCATTTTCCTCTACAACATTTTAAGGAATCCACGCTACCCAACCTTCCCACGAGACAGTTTTCAATTTCTTTCTTGCAGCAAGCCTCGGAGAACTCACTCAGTTTCCATGCTCACAACTCCACAGCAGAAAGCGGTTTCTATGAGAACGGGTTTAGGCCATTCGGTTGTGGAATGCACTCCCTTGCACCATCAGGGACAGTATTACTCTTAATATATTTATCTAAATCTTTATAAAATTTATCGTAAACCCTCGTTACTGCGTACAAAAACATGTGCTACTTGAACTCAATCTTCATAGTATTGGTAGTGGGTAGGACCTACCAACTTATCTCTGAACTTACGGGCGTCGCTAGTGGCATTCTAGTATTGCCATACTAGATTATGTGGTCTTTCTACGTTTTTATCTACACACGTATCATAAACCCTCTTTACTGCGTACAAAAACAGCAAGTTATGATCAGCATAATGTTAAACTACTTGGTAAAAACTAATTTCTTATCTGAAAAATTACCTATTATGACTATAATGTGTAATTTTTCTACATATTATGACATTCAAATTTCGAACGCCGACGCCCGCCTGCGTGAAGTTGGTACTACAGAACAAGCTAAACAATTGCAGAGCCACAGCGCCGGTCAAACATGCGGTTCATGAACACATCCAAGAGAGCTTATGATATGTGTGTAGATAAACTATTGTATGTACCTGTACATAATTAGGCATTATGTAGCAGTCACAAAAACTACTATTAAAAGTCGTGTGAAGAATTATTACTAAATAATAGTAGTAGTATTATTTTAGTAAATTATATAGTTTATTTTATTGATATTTTTTATATTGAACACATAATTAATTTATCTTGAGTTAATTTATCGGACGTTCAGTGTTTCGGATGACACGTTAAGCTGTAAGTCCCGGCCGGCTACTATTGCTACGTGGTAGTGGTCGTCAAACTCCTCCACCAACCCGCACTGAGCCAGCGTGGTGGAGTATGGCTTGATCTTACTCGTATCCGGGTAAAGGCCTTTGCCCCTCGGTGGGGTCATTAATGGGTTACATTTATATACATTTATTTTATATATACACATAGATCTGCTCAGCAAACACTTTTCCTATGTTAACCTGGTTTGCTGGAAGAGATCTCTTATTAGAGATATGCTCGCCTTTGTACTCTGTTTTTATGTAACCCTTCTTTTTTGTATGATTTGTGTCCAATAAAGAAATTATGATGTCAGAGATAGACAATAGAATTCCTCTCTTGTCGCTGCCCTCCTTGTGGTTAACCCGACAATTTGCTTGAAGGCATTCTTGCGGCGTTAGCTTTTTGTAAGCTCTGCTTTCAATATTACAACGTAATGTGCCGCATAAAAAGAGAAGATTAGTAAGAAAGGCTTGTCTTTGAATGGCAATACAAATATTATGTACCCTAACTTATTAAAAATGAAATAAAAACTCAAAAAGAAACAATTACGCGAATAAACCATCCCGGGATATTGCCGAGGCTAGGGTTCCCATGACGCTGGCAGCATTTCCCCGCTGCACAGCCAGGGAGATCCTTTGCATCAGAAATGCCCCAGAGCGGTAGTCCAAACCCCTATCCCTTAGATGGCGCCCCAAATCCTTTACAAATATTTTCCCTTGTGTCCCCTAACTTTAACAGAGTAAAAAACAAAAGTGTAATCTTAATCCTTAAAGTATCTAACTTATACTCTTTGTCGCAATCTCTCTCTCTTTCTATCTCAATTATAATTTATGAGGTATTTAGGGACATCATTATGAAACTGTACCGAAACATCCACTATGAAACCGATTTCAACTTGCAACTGAAGCTGAGCAACTGAGCAACTTGCCAAACGATTTCAGCAGAACTGAATAGTAAATATACAGGAGTACAAATAATGTTGGCCTAACTAATCAATGCGGTTTCGTACACGCGGACTTGTGTGTGGGTATATGACGTTCAGCCCCTGATAAGCCCTTAAAACATGACTACCTCTTCCTATTATTTATACATGTCACCGTAAGATTGTCAAAACCGTTAGTTTATAAACTGTTAGTTGTTAGTTGTACTCCACTTTTCACTTTCTGAAGCTTTATTTGTTCTCCAGGATCTTCCTACCGGCTCCGAAATCCTTCTTCCTACCTCCCGGCTCTGCACTCCACAACTTCCAAGACTACCATCCGACCTTCCTTCATCCTACGTCACTCTTTGTGGGAAATAAATGGATATATCTAACAACTGACGACCTTACTGACCTTTTGTTTGAGTTCTGAACCCACTAAAGGATTAGATTGTTGTTGATTCTGGCCATTTCCAATTTCAATTTTCGTTTGTATTGTTGGTTTTGTTTCAACATTGGAGTCTGTAAATATGGGTCAACCTATTCCTAAAACAAAATCTGATCTAATTCGTTTGATACTAGGGTATTGATTTTAGATTTAAAGGCTCTATAGACTAGATGCTGGAGGCGTCACAACTAAACAAATTAGAATCTAGTCTAGTCTAGTCTAATCTAGTTCTTATTGAAGAAACGGAAAATAACTGAGAGATTTGAAGCTGTCTGTCTAGTTAAAATAATCCAGAACTCACTGTTAGTAATTTTGTTATTACTTATTCCTACATGTCTGTGATAATTAACCCCGATAGCCCGGAAATTATGAAAATTGGAACTTTATGTTAAGGTTCTGTGCTGATCTGAGATCTGGTTTTCTATTGAAATATTTATATTAGTTCAACACAGTTTACTATGAAAAGAGATCTACAGTAATAATACAACCGGTCAAGTGCGAGTCGGACGTCAGACCCGCACACGAAGGGTTCTATACCATTGTACACGGAAAAACGTAAAACGAGTCTTTTTTACGAGTATTCCTTTTTAATTTTTAATAATAAAATTTTGAATATAACGTAGGAATGCATTCAACGCCGCCGTACATCGAAACATTGAAAAAGAGTTTTGTGTACCTATGTAATATGTAAGTATTGAAGTATGCACTCAAGTTACCGAAACTCTTTGCTCATTTAGATTTTAAGTGGATAGAAATTGAGTAACTTATTTACAGAAATGAAATCAAATATGATATAAAACTTATTATTATTTATTATAATTAGAATGAGCAATTATTAATCGTATAATGACAAATAACTAAGCACAAAACTCAATACCCGCAATTAAGATCGGTAGAGTCCAGTTTCCACAGATAAACAATAAGACAAAATGGCTAAGAAAATGTGGCTGTGTCGGTTGATCCGGTAGAGCCCGGTAACAGACAGACAGACGGACGGGTGGCCAGCGGAGGCTTAGTAATAGGGTCCCGTTTTGCACTCTTAGGGTACGGAACCCTAAAAACGGAAAGTATGTAGTAAAATATCGGAAACGCAACATAATTACCTGATAGAAATCAAATCGCTGTGTAGCTTATCAGGTCATCAGTGAGTGGTATTATTGTTTACGTGCACCAACGAATTCAGCTCGATATTTTGTTTTATCAAATTGCACGATCAATTTGATGATTGTGAAATATCTCTTCAGGTGGAAAATTTAAATATCATTAAAAATATTTACCGACTTCGAAAATACCCTGTATAGCAAACAGGAGGAGCAAACTTTAAAATAACTTTAATGTCCTTGGTTTTAACCTGAACAAATCTCCTACCACACAAAATTCATTATTTTTTATTTTGACTACCATACGACATAATCATTGACATTATATTATCCTTTTTCTATTCATACTACACAATTCTGAAATTTCATCTAATTTAAATCACACAATTCCAATACTATTCTATCCATTATTAATTCAATTTAAATTCAAATTCAATTCCAATAATTAATTCAATTCCATATTAGTAGATTTCAATATTTTATTTTATTTTTTTATTTTATTTAATTACTGTAATAATTTGTGTGTTTTGTGTGCTTAAGCCTATTGCTGTCTCGTCCGCTTTGGCTCTGGCAGAATATCAGTGTCACAGATTCGTCTGTGACATTGCTGAGTCAGGGCCATTTCGCTGTCGCGGTACAGTCACGGTGCCACATAGTGATCCTTACTTTCCATATTTTTTCTGTGTTACTTATAATTATTGTCATTGTTTTATTTAATTTCTTGTCATTGTTTTATTTAATTTCTTTGTTTTTTGTCATAATAAATTGTGTGTGGTTTGTAATATGATAATAACCAACAATGTTTTTGTGATTGTACCGAACAGTGAATAAATGAATTATCTATCTATCTATCTATCTATCTAAACAGTGTAGAACATTTCAAATACAATATACGTTTACTTCCTAGAAAACTAGTACAAGAATAAAAATTAGTAACATGGGGGACAATTAGAAAATATTATTAATTACAGATGTAGTGAATAATCCTTTCCTATCGGCAAAACTCGGAACGACGATAACACCCGAATGGTGCCGATGTGTCTATGAATTACTGTATTATTAAATTACGTGTAGGTATCAAATAAATCGCATACTTTATTTATCAATGTCAAATGTCAAATTGCCCGTTTGACGGGTACTGAGTGCGAGTGAACTAGTAAGACAAAAACGAACATTTCCGAAAAAATACGAAAGGAAAGGATTATTCACTACATCTGTATCTAACTTTACAATGTGAAGTTATAAACCCAGCAACAAAACTTCTGACTGCGGCTTAGTTAGTAAAACAGTGACAGCCAGTTACAAAAGTCGATCTTTAAATTTGAAAGCCCCATTACCAGAAATAATAACCAATAGCCAAGTTTTATAAAAAATCCAAGTTTTATGGAAAAGACACGCATTAATAAGGCTTTAAAATGTAAAGATCACTTCTGAAACTGACTGTTAGATATATAGGGTGACATTTAATTAAGTGACCATATTTTGGGGTATAATAGTAACAGAGCTCCGTGGTCTAATGGGTTTCACGCTTGCTTCTCACATGCACAGCAGATGCAGGTTCGATTCCTGACCATGTACCAATGAGATAATTAATTTATCTTGAGTAAATTATACGGACGTTCTAACGGTGATGGAAAACATCGTAAGGAAACCTTCATTACTCCATAGCTGCGGCGATGGGCTATCCCCCTGTCACGCAAAATGGTGTATTGAATAACTGGCTCAAAGTGGGCACAATTGTGCCTCTGCCACCCCGTATGGCAAAAGGCGTGACGCTATTTATGTACGTATGATAGTAACCATAATTATGAACAAATTTGCCCAAGAAACATATGGTCGCAAACGAAAAAAAAAAAAAAAACAGCTGATCGGGTCAATGTACTGGACAACGATTTTTTTTTCATTTGCGACCATACATGTCTTCGGGAAAGTTGTTCATATTGATTGGTACTATCATTCCCCAAAATATCGTCAGCTAATTAAATGTCATCTTGAATAGATGAGGTGGAGCGCCCAAGGGGGTGATCAGTCCTCTATTGTTACTACATCTACCAATTCCCAGAACTAACTAGCAGTGTTTGGTTAGGTCAGTTTTAAACGCCCCTACATCTGGTGACCTTAGAAGAAGATTTTCTCTAAATACAACAGCATTGTTCAGCCATTACCATAATTCGTAAAATATATTTTGAAACAAATCCACCATTTTCATTTTACAATTACATGTTAAATGAACCCGAAGAAAGAGAATGGAAGAGAGAGAAATAAACTTCAAAGTCAAACTGGCTGCAGACTGAAATTAGTGAAACAAGATTAGGGTCCTTCATTATCCTGATGAGAGAAGGGAGGAACCTTTAACAAGATTACCTCTCCAATCTCATTGACGTATTCCTTCTTAACACTCAAAAAATATCTTCGATACAGCCACCTCAAGAATAGTCCTAACCCTTTTTCTCCATTCATTACTAATTGAAAACAGGTCCTAAATTACTTTTTAAAATCACTCCGTTTCGAGGACACCACGCTGCAAATTAATAACTTATTTATTATTCAAGACATGCAAATTTTATGTAAGTAAGTTACTTGGTAGAACATCACGTTTTCGTGTTTTTGAGACAAGAAATTTTGAGCCTACTTTGAATACATTATGCTTAGAGACCATTTATAGATGTTTATTTAGCTTCCACTCAGTAACTGGGATACGACGAAGAGTGCAATTTTCTGGATCCAACACCAGATTCCGCAGGATTTCTTCTGGGGTTCGGGTTCCTCCTCTTCTTCAGCCTCCTTGGCTGGTTCGGTGGATCCGGCTGGTGCCTCCGAAGATGAAGCATTATCCGCATCTTGACAGTTCACAAACGCTGCCGCAAACGCCAGAAAAACCGCCAATATTAGAACATATTTGAAAATCGAACGCGCGTGGATCATACTTTTTTTTCTAAGGACGTCTTTTGTTTTAATTTATTGTTTATTGTTGTCGAACAGGTCTATTCGATACAGAGGATACATCGATGATGAATAATAATGAGCAAATAATATCAAAACGCCGGATACATGATTTTATCTTTGGCTGTGTATTTCGGTTAAATTACCCGTGGCTGAAATATTTAATTGTCAGAAATCAGAAATCAGAAATCAGAAATCAGATATTTTATTGTGGTAGGTAGTTTAAAGTAGATGTTACATAGTATGTTTTGTCCTTACGTCCAGCCGCGAGGCGTACAAATAATACAAATAACCAAATAAACAACAGGTGAGTTAAAAAATATAGGCAACAAACAATACATTAAACCATTACAATATTACAATGATGTCAAAAAAAAAATGTCAAATATATTATTATTGTATGTCATATGTAAAATTGTATTTAGTAAAAGGTGATTAAAAAAATTAAAAAAGATGTCAATGGCAATAGTTTAGTAGATATAACATGTCAACACTATGCTAAATATTCACCTACAGAGTAGTATGCTTTATCAGCCAAATAATCTTTTAATCTAAGCTTGAACTTGTTTGGGTTATCTATATTCATAATTGAGACAGGAACCTTATTGTATATTGTCGAGGCCATACCGAATACACTGTTGCTGAACAGTGCAGTTTTGTGTCTGGTAGCGCGTATATTTTTGTTGTTGCGGCGACTCTTCAGGTTTTCGAATAGGGTTGGGTTTATTTTAATAAACATTATTATTTCATATATGTATAAGGAAGGCATTGTTAAAAGTTTATGGCGTTTAAAATATGGTTTGCAGCTGTCTGTTCTTTTTAACGAAAATATAGCTCTAATGCATTTTTTATGAGACTTGAACGCAATTTCCCTATTTATTCCGTTACCCCAGAATATTATTCCGTATCTGAGTGTAGACACTACGTAGCCGTGATAAGCTGTCAGAACTGCGGTAACATCCACAACTTTGCGGAGCATATACAGTGCATATGAAAACCGGTTTAGTTTTTTGCTGACATTTTCAATTTGCTCTTTCCAGTTTAGTTTATTGTCGATTTGTAATCCTAAAAATTTCGTTGATGGTACTTCGTCAATGTTATTGTCGTCGTGTTTGATAGTTAATGGTATCCGTTCTTTAATTTGTTTAAAGTTCATTATATATGTTTTCTTTAAGTTTATTTTTAAATTATTATGCTGTAGCCATGTTATGATGTCATTAAGTGAATTGTTTATTTCATTTTCAAATATCAAATTATCATTACTTACGTTTTTATAAACTACGGTACTGTCATCAGCAAATAGGATCATAGGGTTTGATGTCGAGTCAACAATGTCGTTAATATAGATCAGGAATAGCAGCGGGCCTAGAACGCTTCCTTGTGGTACACCTAGAGTTACCTTAGAAGGTTCAGATGAGTAGATTTGCTCCATGTTACTTTGGCCACACAATCTCTGAATTTGAGTTATTTGTTTCCGATCAGATAGGTATGATTTTATCAAATCTATAACGTTGCCTCTGACTCCGTATGTGTGTAACTTTTGTAATAATATTTTGTGGTTTACATAGTCGAACGCTTTTGTCATGTCCATATATATGGCTGACACAGGTATTTTATTGTCTAAATTGAAAACTATCTTTCCTATGAAGTCGTATATAGCCAGATTGATTGTTTTGTGTTTCCTAAAACCTTTTTGCTCGGGAACCAGAATATCATTATTTTCGAAGTAGTTGTATAGGGCGTTATATATTACCTTTTCGAATACTTTGGAAAACACTGGTATTAGGGCGATAGGCCTATAGAAGTTCATATTTTCTTTATCTTTTAAATAAAGGCTTGATTATCGACGTCTTCAAAGCATTTGGATACGTACCGAATTCGATGCATAAATTTACGATGTAGCTGATCACCACGCTTATATTATGTACCACATATTTTAATACTTTCGTGCAAATCTCGTCATACCCTGTGCTGCTTGTGTTTTTTAAGGTCATAATTATCCTTGTTATGTCAATAGGATTGGTGGGACTTAAATACATAGAATTTAATTTATTGTATGTCAAGGTTGATTTTAGAGGATGATTACTACGAGTATTATCTAATGGTTCTGGTATTGTGAAATGATTATTGAATGCTTTTGCTATGTCCGTAGGGTTTTTTATTTTATCCCCATTATGCTCAATTTGCTCTATTTGGTCCCTGGGGTGATTTGGCTTAGTACTATTAATAATATTCCATGTGGCCTTTGACTTATTTTGTGATGATTGGATATAATAGTTATTTTGGGATTTTTGAGTCAATTTTATAATTTTATGCAGTCTTTGGGAATAGGATTTGTAAGTGTTCCTATTTTCGGCGTTTGGTCTTCGTCTGTACTGCCATAGGAGCTCCCTTTTGCGTTTGCTACATTTTATAATACCTTTGGTAATCCATTTTGGCCTTCGTTTACTACTGATTTTAACTCTTATTTTGGGAAAACATAAATCATATAACAATTTGAAAATATCTGAGAACCGATCAAATGCGTCATTAGGATCTGATGTATTGTATACGTCAGCAAAACCCAATTTGCTAAGATGTTCTTTGAATTTAAACATATTTTCGAGACTATAGTCACGCTTCATAGTATACCAGTGACCAAGACTGCTGGTTTTTTTTACTGGACATTTAAGTATTTGTGCAGTGTGGTCTGACAGCGCAAATTCATGCACTTGGCTTTCTGCTCCGCGTATATTGTGAATTATATTGTCAAGGCAAGTACCACTACTCAGCCTTGTGGGTTCTTTGATTGATATTTTTAAATTGAAGCTTAATATAAGTTGTTGGAATCGCTTAGACATTGGACTAACTTTTAAAGTATTAATATTGAAGTCACCTACTATTATAAGATATTTATTATTGCATGCGTATTCCTGCAGAATGTCATAGAGGTTGTCAAAGAATGGATTTAAATCTGTCAAATGATATTTAGGGATTCTATAGATGCACATAATTATTATGTTGTGATTGACGAGTTCAATCGCAGAACATTCTAGTGTATTGGGTATGTTGAAGCGTCGTAAACCGTCAAGATCTTTTGATTTATGTTTATTCCTTACCAATATACATGATCCACCCTTTCTGCTCATGCGTGAATAACATGACGCTAACTGGAAATTTGGAATACATAGTTGATTTTCATCACCTTGCATCATATTATGTTCTGTTACACATATAACATCCACAGAAACGTCATCTCTTTCTAGTTCATCCAAATGTACAGTTAGTAGTTCACACTTGCTTATGAGTCCGCTAATGTTTTGGTGCAATATATTTATTTTTTTAAACACGAAATAACTCTCTATTGCTCTTGTCTCTCTCATTTTCTTTGTCACCTGCTGTTTTATTACTTTTGTTATTATTTGATACTACAGAGTTCGCAGATTTGTCTTTGTCTGATATATTTATGTTACTTGTTGATGTGTCGTTATTTTCATTCAAGTCTGCATCCGTCTGTGTACACCTGTCTATCTGTTCTTTGGAAGCCCGCAGTTGATTGGAAACGTGTCGTTGATTAAGCATGTTCTGATACTTATCTCTTTCGGCGGCATAGTCTTTTTGCAACAGCATTCTTAATAGTGATCTGCTAAGGTTTCTTGTAAAAGTATGTTTTGTGGATTGAAATCTTCCGTAGTTCATATCAAGGAACGAGACGTTGTTGTATTGTTTGCAGATCAGTCTAAGTTCGTAGTTTAATTTGGATTCCTGTAAATTCTTATTGTATGGAATCTCACACACAATGATATTTAAATTCTTGTTAGAATGCAGCCATACTATCATGCTTGACGTAAATTCAAACGGGTTTACTTCATTTATACCACCCATCAGTATCACGTAATCTTGATCAGTTAGTGTTGATATTTCTGCTCTCTCTGCTGTATTTATGTCGCTAAGTCTAGCTCCGGCCTTCCAGAAACATGTCACTAAGAATTTAGGTCCTACTAGGGTCTGAAGCGCATTTCTCATCCCTCCACTTTGTTGGTCGCCAATTATTATAATTTTCCTCTTACGTTTTGGTATTTTTGCGTCGACCTTAGTCTCATTGTTTGCTTGTGTTGTTTTGTCTTTCTCACTTTGTTTTGTTTCTTGGGGTTTATTTGCTTCCATATATAAGTCCAATGTACGTTCTTCTTGCTGTATGATTTCATTATTTGTCTTTCCAATCTGAGTTGTTATTTTTCCCTTGTTGTTGGCCTCATCGTTTGTTTTCGTAGTTGTTTCAGCGCTTGCTTTCAGTGTGTTCTTGACGTTAGGATCCAGCGAGGGTCCAGGGCTAGTCTCCACCATGGTTTCGATAATCGCTTCTGTAATTTTCTCCGTATTTGTATTGAATTCTTGGTCATTTATTGGTTGATCTGGATGTATGTCTTCATTCCGTTCTTTTGTTTGACTGTTATCATTGTGTTCTTTTTTGTTTTCGTTAATGATCTTTGATACATCGTCGTCATTGTCTTGTATTGAACTGTTTTGATTTGAATCTCTTGATAAAAAGATCAGTTTTTTGTTTATATTTGAGTCCAACAGTGCCTTTCTGGGCTTTTTTCTTCGTCTTGCTGTTATTGGTGTCATAATTGTTTCAGAAAATTTAAATGCTTTGTATACTTCGATTAATTTATTAGATTTTCTATTTCACTTTTCAGTTTCATATTTTCAGTTAGCAGGTTTTCAATCTCCTGTTCTGCTGAATGTAAATCATTTTTTATTTTTTGTATTTCTTCTTGTGATATTACATTTTGACTGATATCACACGATGTGTTGGGTAGGCTCTGGCTTGTAGTTTCGAATAGGGATGAGTTTGGTTCATCACCATACGAGTTTCTCCGGTATCGGGATCTAATAGTAACGAAGTCGGTTTGATCCATATTGGTCGACAATGTAAGATTGCATGCAGTGAAACAAAACGCAATCTTCGTTTGGTGAGTTCCACCACTCGTTGGTTAGACTTTGAAACGCACCTTTAAGTCCGTCAAGTTTGTAGCCGTCCGCAAATGTCACATAACTTGTTTACGATAATAAATAACCGTTAGAATACATATGATGAAAATTATAGGTTATGTTTTCTTAGAAGTCTTTTAGGGAGTGCAGTATTGAGTAATATTATTGGCACACGTAGACTAACCTTCAAAACGTATTCTTGCTGTGATTTCTTTGTGTATTGTCACTGTATTTGTAAATTATTTCGGTTGGTCGTTATGACAGGAAATTCATATTTTATTGCTTCACTGTTGCTTGAATGGTGTGGATAACAATTTTTCACTGAGTTTAACACTTCTCCTTTGGTAGTGAGTGATATTCTTGTATTTCTAGCCACTTCTATAGTTTTATTTAAGCAAATATTACAGAGCTGATGTTGACAAGCTGCAGCGTAATGAATGCTTATATCATATAGCCTTACTCAGCTATGCAGCTCAACTTACTTAGCAGCGCCATGGGACTCAATTCTATTTTTTGTAATTGTAAGTGGAAAGGTTTGTTGTAAATGGGTCCTATGGTTTATTATTGCTATTTTATATTTTTCTTATGCATATTATATTCAATAAAAGTGAAATTATCTTCTAAGCCATCTAAGAAGGTAATTAAGTGCATGTAATACTCCCTATCTAGAGTCTAGCTAAACCAATGAATCACTAATGATGATATAAAAATAAATACCTATAACGTAACGTGTTTGTGTTATAATACTGTTCAAAATGTTGGTACCTACGATTAGTAGTGAGGTAAGGTGAGGTTCTCCCATAGAATCGTAAGTCTCCATAATATCAGGCTATGTCGAAGGTTCGGACAGTGAAAAAGTGTCCAAACTTCTACCTCACAGCTCGAAATTTTTACAAATCCCGATAATAGAAGAAGGGGGAATAAAACCAAAAATTCCAATAGTCTTAACAGCTAGAATGTAGTGTTTATTCGTACCTACAAGAACTATACTCATTACTACAAAACTATTGTATAACAGAAAAGTAATGAAAATTAATGATTTTTTCGCATTACGCCCTCGTAACCGTAGCGAAACTGCCAAGCTACTCGTACATATTTTGACTAAGGTATAGAGTTTGTAAAGTTAGGGCTTGTAGAGTTAGGGCTTTTAGAGTTAGGGCTTGTAGAGTTAGGGCGTGTAGAGTTAGGGCTTGTAGAGTTAGGGCTTGTAGAGTTAGGGCTTGTAGATTTAGGGCTTGTAGAGTTAGGGCTTGTAGAGTTAGGGCTTGTAGAGTTAGGGCTTGTAGAGTTAGGGCTTGTAGAGTTAGGGCGTGTAGAATTAGGGCTTGTAGAGTTAGGGCGTGTAGAGTTAGGGCTTGTAGAGTTAGGGCTTGTAGAGTTAGGGCTTGTAGAGTTAGGGCTTGTAGAGTTAGGGCTTGTAGATTTAGGGCTTGTAGAGTTAGGGCTTGTAGAGTTATGGCTTGTAGAGTTAGGGCTTGTAGAGTTAGGGCTTGTAGTGTTAGGGCTTGTAGCGTTAGGGCTTGTAGAGTTAGGGCTTGCAGAGTTAGGGTTTGTAGAGTTAGAAGCTTGGCCTCTACATGAGATCTAATAACTTTTTGACAGTACGAGCCATATGGTCTCGTCTTGGCAACAGTTTAGATGAAAGTGGTTTTGGTGGGATAACACTTTGAATATTTGTAGTTTGTATTCAGGGTTCCGTACCCGCAGGGTGCCAAACGCGACCCTATTACTAAACCTCCGCTGTCCATCTGTCCGTCCGTCCGTCAGCGGCCTGTATGTCATGAACCGTAATCGGTAAAGAGTTAAAATTTTCACAGAATGTATATTTCTGAAATGTAAACTGTGTGAACAACACGAGATTTTATAAGTTAAAGAACTCAAAAAATTCAAAATTCAAAACATTTATCGCAAGTAGGCAAAGTAATGCACTATTACAAGTCAAACACTTACTTAAGTCTCATATACATGGAAAAAAATAAATCAAATATGATCAACTAAACTAATGAGTACATAACTGACTATGGTTTGAGTTTGAAAAAGAAAATTTCCACTTCAAGTGGTGATTCATGGCTGAATCTCGCACAGGCACAAGAAACTCTATTAACTCTACCAGTGCTTCGGAAATACGCCCGTCAGAGAAGATAGCACCAAGAAACTCTACGAGGACGTCATTTTTTAAATTTTCGTCATATATTTTTTTAATACACAATGTACGATATAAAAATTATCTAATCTAATGACAAAATATTACAACATCGTATCTATACAGGGGTCCCCATACAAGAGAAGTGTTTTAAAACCCCCCGCGATATAAGAAACCATATCATGACTGAAATACGATCGAAGATTTCGCGGCTCATCTCATGGTTGTGGTGGCGTAATTGGTTTGATGTCGGTTGGGCAATCTTTTAGTTTTGGATTCGAATCCACGTTCTGATATATAATAAATTTGTTTTTGTTATTTTAATTCAAGTGCTTAAGTTTTCTTGTACGATATTACGAAATCCTTCGTGTACGAGTCCGACCAGCAATGGTCATATTTTTTTTTATTTTACGGGTTTGGCAATTTTTATTACAGAAGCATCAGCTACGACTAGACAAGAAACAAATTGACCTACATTGCATGCAGTATGCAGCAGAGTAGGGCTCGATGCAATATCGCGGAAAGGCAATCAACTGCCTAGACAGTATTGCCATAGTGCGGGAAATTCGCGCCAAAAGCGAAAGTTAGATATATTTTGAACTTCCGTAATATATAATGGACTCAATGTTGTGAAAACAGGGCTGCTTATTTCATCGGAGAGATCTTTGAAGAGACGAGTTCTGATCTGTGGGATTTCTTATAAAAAATATATAATGTTAACAAAAAGGTTAACGAAAGTAACTTAATGACATAGTAACATTGCGGTTAAACCAGCTAAAGCATTTGTTTCAGTGTGTATCTATAGCTATTATTAGGTATCTCTTTAATTCTATATTTTAAAGTATTTATTTGATAGTTGTTGAAACTAAAAACAATTGTTACTTGTGGCTCCACACTATACTAGGGAAAGACTGCATTGTACACCACCACCACCACCACCACCACCACCACCACCACCACCACCACCACCACCACCACCACCAACGATACTAACACTAAACACTATAAAATATACTATACACTATAACATACATATAACCCAACATTTATTTATTATCCACATTGCCTTTTCCCCTGCATAGAGTTTTCATTGTAAATGACGTATTTTTTGACTGTACATGGCTAAACAGATTTAAGTTTTTCGTTGCTTAGTTTCAAGTTCTTAGTTTTATAAAATGGAGTGAGCTGAAAACCAGCGTTACGTTTAGCTGCTACACGTAACACATGCTGGGCTCAAGCAATTTTGTCATAAACTACATCGTAACATTATTATTATGTTTTAACTTTTTATTGTATGTTTATGTTTATGACAAATAAATTTATTTTCTTTCTTTCTTTCTTTCTTTCTTTCTCGTCTTGAAATTTTTAAAATTGACCGAGCGATCGAAGCGTCCAGTTTCGAGATTGGCCAAAAATAACTTTGTCCGTATGTCTGTTCTCGCCTACAGGTCGCATTTTCCAACCGATCTTGACGAAAATTGGCACACAAGTTACTTGATTTAATGAATAATTTGAGTCGTTCGCAATTTTTGATTGGGCGGGAAATAGTGGGCAAAAGGGGGAAGCTTGCTGTAGGGTTATTTATCGACGGGTTTCAATCAAATTTAAGAGGCACACGGTACACAAGATGCTGGAAAAAATAATCCAAAAGAAGAGATTGGAGGGGGGGAAAGGGAGGGAGTTTTCTGTAGCATTAAATATGGATGTTTTTTTTTTTTTATTAAAGCAAGGTCTACTGTTCTCACAGAGCCACTTATGTTACGTTTTAGCTCCGTGGTCTAATGGGTTTCACGCTTGCTTCTCACAAAGGAGATGAAGGTTCCATTCCTGACCGTGTACCAATAAGATAATTAATTTATCTTAAGCACATTACACGGACGTTCTCACGGCGATGGAAAACGTCGTGAGAAAACCTTCATTACTCCATGGCTGCGGCGATGGGCAAAGTGGGCACAGTTGTGCCTCTGCCACCCCGTAAGGGAAAATGCGTGACGCTACGTTATGTTATGTTACTTATGTTACAAACATGGTTAGCTTAGTTATACAAAAACGGGTGAATATGCGCATAAATTTTGGAATCGATTCTAAGATAAATCGGAAAAGTGTTCTGGCAACACCGAGCCAGTGGCTGGGTGCCAATTCGAATGCTCCCCGATGCCAATAGCCAATCACGTACACTTCGATTCCACAAACGCGTTTGTTTGATGAACATAGAAAGGACAGGATGGTTGCTATGCATTCAAAGCAGAATATCAAATATGTGCTGTTGATACAGAAATAAAACCATCAGGAGTCCCGAATAAATATCAAACGTAAAAAACATAAACATGTTCATACATTGATTCGGCTTATGTTTAAACGATTACCAAAAACTCACCTATTTTACTACCAATTAATTTGAAATGACTGCCAGAATGGATAAATGTCCACCAAATTGTGTTTGGATAAATGATCACCAAATTTCTTTTTATGTTTTGTGTACTTAAGTTTATGTTTAAGTATTTTTTGTTGTTCTTACAGGTTCAACCGCTAGCTACCGCAGTATTTTGCCCTGATATTTTTTGCAACTTTTGGTGTTCATTTATCCATTTTGGGTAGGAAAAAAATATTTTGGTGATCATTATATTTGTTGCCCATTGATTCTGTCCCCACACTAGGATAGGATACCCTGTGTCGTGGGAACCAGAAACGACGTCGTCACACACAAGTGTATAAACATCCACGAACTGGTGTTTTTTCCCCTTCTTTCTCCCCGGCCGGGATTCGAACCCGAGACCACTCGCTTAGGAGTCAGATCCTCGAGCCGCAACACCATAGAGGTCATCTTGTCATGAATTGCACATTAGTTGCAAGCTTTGCGAGTTCCATAGCAAATTCCTAGAGTGCCAGTCCAACGTTGGCATTAGCAGTCTAAGCTTGCTCAATGCCTTATCAGCGCACTAAAAACTCTAAATCTAAATTAGTTGCATTACAATAGCAGTTTAAATGCAAGGATTAGGTGAATCATGCGAACGATTTCAATAAATAAATAAGGCTGGTTTTCAATATAAAAATTATAATAATAATACCTTGGACACTGTTTACACACATTGATCTAGCCCCGAACAAGGATTCCCTGTATCTTGGGTACTAGACAACGATACACATACTTATATAGGTAAATATTATACTTAGATAGATAAACAACCATGACTAGGGTTTTGGTATGTTTTTGCATTATGACGTTAAGCAACAAGTGACAAATAATTGTTGTCCTAATAGTTCCTTTGAGGATATTATAAAAAAGATAGCTGTAGGGAAATTTGATGAACATACTACCATTGTTATTATGGTAGGAAACCACTCACACATTAGTTGGAGTGCATTAGATACCGGTATAGATGTACTGCTCAATTTATATAATAAGACGAAGTGCAAGTTTATTCTATGTAACTTTCCTTATTGTGCTAATTTATCGGGGAAACAAAATAAAAGTGTACATAGAATGAACATGCATCTATACAATATAACGTGTCATCATAGTGATACTATTTTATATTTCGAAATGAATAATTTAATTCATAACTTTACTTTGACTCAGGATACTATTGTACCTGTCTCATAAAACAAAAAAACGAGTAGCTACATTGTTAGCGTATAATATATGCGACGCAGTTGTAAATACTATAACGCAGTCGCCTTCAGTTTTAATTAGTATTAGTACTAATAGTAGTGTTTTAAACTACTTCGACAAAAGAGGACCCCTCAAAACATAAGAAAATTTTAAAGCAGGGGTTTTCTGGCAATCAAATGAAAAATACTAGGACAAAGGATAAGCCCCAATTAAATATTTCCCATCAAAACATCCAGGGGCTACCTGGCAAAGAACTTGTATTAGAATTATTTTTTAATTATTCAGACACCGATGTTCTTTGTATTACAGAACACTGGTTAAAAGAAAATATGATGTCTTTTAACATAAATAATTACAAAATTGTCAGTTGTTACAATAGAAAGACTGCTCAAATCAAATCAAATCAAAAATCATTTATTTCCATAGGATGTTGTTACATCACTTAGATCCGTCATCACATTTTTTTGGGTGAGTTCACTAACACAATGGCGGAATCTGTGGAGAAGAGCTCACCGAAGAAACTCCACAGTCGTCGCATCTTTTGCGTTTCCTTTTTTAAATAAAATATTGTCAAATTACAAAATGAATGCTAATTATATATCGAAACAGCCTGTTACTCAAACAATCTATTCCCATGGACATCTGTCCTCTAGGTAATCAGATATCCTATAGTAACCTTTTTTACACAATTTCTGTTTTATTATTATTTTAAACTTGTCTAAAGGTAAGTTTTTTATATCAGTAGGGACCATATTGTAATAGCGTATACAATTGCCTTCAAAATAATTACTAATTTAATGTAGTCGGCTTACATAAGCAACCAACTTGTCTTTATTTCTAGTATTAAAATTGTGTATATCACTGTACTTCTGAAAATTAGTTATATTTCTTTTTACATACACAAGATTGTCATAGATATATTGAGACACAAATGTCAGAATATTGATTTCTTTAAACTTTTCCCTCAGTGACACTCTAGGCCCTAATCTATAAATTGCACGAACAGCCCGTTTCTGCAGAATAAATATACTATTAGCATTCGCAGCGTGACCCCACAATAAAATACCATAGGTCATTAGACTATGAAAGTAACTAAAGTAGACTAGTCTAGCGGTGTCTACGTCGGTAAGAGCTCTAATTTTTTTAACTGCGAACGCTGCCGAACTCAGTCTGTTCGACAATTTATTTATATGAGGATCCCATTGTAGTTTGGCGTCTAAAGTAATGCCCAAAAAGACAGTCGACTGCACAAGGTCCAATCTCTGTCCTTTTATAAATATGTCTGTAGTTACCGGGTTCACATTGGGTAACACGAATTTAATACATTTAGTTTTCTTTTCATTAAGTAATAAATTGTTAACAGTAAACCAGTTCACTATACTAGAGATAGCATTGTTTACCTCGTCATAATTTGATTGCTGTCTTTTAACTTTAAATATCAAAGAAGTATCATCGGCAAACAATACTAAACCATGTTTTGCTTTAACAAGGTAAGGTAAATAATTAATATATACTAAAAACAAGAAAGGACCAAGAATTGAACCTTGCGGTACGCCCATACTTATTGAAGACCCAGGTGATCTTTTCCCATTAACATCGACCATCTGAACCCTATCTGTTAGATATGACTCCAGAAGGCCAAGTGCCTGATCTTTTACACCATAATGGCGTAACTTCCTGACAAGAGTGTCATGATGGACGCAATCAAAAGCCTTGGATAGATCGCAGAAGACACCTATTGCATCCATTGCGTCTTCCCAGGCATCAAAAATATTGTCGATTAGTTCAACACCAGCATCGGCTGTTGAACGACCCTTTGTGAAACCAAACTGAGCAATATGAATTAAATTATTGAGATAAAAATGACTTTGCAATTGATTAAGTATGAGTTTTTCAAATATTTTGCTAAGCGTTGGTAGTATCGATATGGGTCTTAAATTGGTGGGGTCTTATGTACTACCAGCTTTGAATAAAGGTATAACTTTACTTAGTTTCATCAAGTCAGGAAACACACCATTATCTATACATTGATTAAATATACAAAAAAGGTGAGGTGCAAAACAATCTACAATGAAACTAATAATTTTTACTGATAGACCATGGGCGTCAGCTGTCTTTTTCATTTCCAGGGATTTAAACGCTTTTACAATATCTTCATTATTTACGTGCCTAAATTTAAAATCTGTTTTACATTCCTCAAAGTTTTGTTTAAGTATAGATTCAGCAGCAGCGGGAGATGAATTTAAAGACTTGGTTGTTGAAACTGGAATGTCCGTAAAGAAATTTTCGAAAGCTTTTGCTACTTCTAGGTCTGTAATTAGCAATTGATTATCTATCTTAAGCTTGAAGTTATTATGTGTAGCTTTGGCCTTTCCAGTCTCTCTGTTTATAATTTGCCAAGTCGTTTTCATTACATTGCTACTAGATTCAATTTTGTTTTTAATGAAATTAGATTTAGCTACGGCACAAACGCGTTTAAACATTTTTGAATAACTACGAACATAATCTAGAAAGGCCGTATTTTTGTTATATGATTTCTCTTCATAGAGTTCATATAATCTTCGTCTGCTCCTATGAATTCCAACTGTCGCCCAATCACTAAACAAAGCTTTGTTATTAACTTTTATAGTTTTTGATTTAAATACCGTATCATATTCATTTTTGACAAGGTTAAATACTGAGTTGTACAACAAATTTGGATCGTCACTGTATGGTATTTCCCATAGTTTATCTAAAATATTATTCCTGTAGTGTTCAAGCCGAGTGTCACTAACGGGCACACATGTAATATCCTCTTTTTGGTCCTTTTTTATTTTAATATTGAATATACCTATCTGACCAGAGTGATCAGAGGTTAATTTATTGATGACCGATTTGAAAATGGGCGTAATGTTAGTAAATATATTGTCAATGCAGATAGCAGATGTTGCAGTAATTCTAGTAGGCCCAAAAAACAGATAGTTCATGTTGTGACATAAAAATAAAGATTTTAATCTAGTACAAATATTATTATCCTCTAACAGATTAACATTAAAATCACTACAAATTATATAAAATTTGTTTTTATCGCTGATTTTAATCAACACTTCATCCATTTTCTTTTCGAATAATTCATATGATGAATCTGGTGGTCTATATACGCTCATTACAATAAGTTGTTCAAGTTCAATACAGGCTATTTCCATGGTACGCTCAACAGACAGGCTCACTATGTCAACTCGTTCCTTATATTTAAAACTATTATTTACAAGTATTAAGGAGCCACCGCGATCAGCTGTTTTTTCTGTTGAACGAACTAGCAACGTGGTGGTTATTAAAGTTGAACATGAACTGATAACTCTTTAAAAAGTGCTCTGTTATACATAAAATATCAATATTATTACAGTTCATGAATAACTCAATTTCCAGCTCTTTACTTAACATGCCCTATATATTTTGATGAACCACGTTTAAAATATTCTTACTTTTACATTTTGCATTACTAGTAACTTGATTTAATGGGCAAGATGAAGGTATATTTATACAAATATTAATATTACTGCCAGAGTTACTCTCTGTTGTCCTATGGATTAATTTAAAGAGCTTGGAACAGATTCCAAGGAGTACATGTCATTATTAATACACTGCTCAATAGAAGCAGGCGTTTCATTAGTCAAAAACTTGACTGAGTTCAAAATAAAATAAGATAGTGACTGTGCTATCTGTTTTGTATAAAACCAAGATAGGTAATACCTATCCTTAGTCAAATAAAAATATTTTCATGACATGTCAATGTGTGTATAAATGTATTATAATCATGTCTTATATGATTTTCATGTTGTGACAAAGATTGGCTGAAGGGAAACGCAAACAAGATTATTCTATCTACATTTTGTAAAGAATTGCTGATAGAGGTGGTTCTTTAATCTTAGTAAAAAATAATATTAAGGTGAAACAACGGAAAGATATTCTTGCACTTACTGTAGAAAGACAACACAGGAGTGTTGAGTTGGATAGCCATATTATTGTTTGTGTCTACAGACCTCCGAGAGATGAAAACGGCCATGGCAATTTTGAAATTTTCGAGAAAATTATGGAGGATGCCCTCATTAAACTTTGTTATAGCAGAAAATAGTTAATTATTTGTGGAGATTTTAGTGAAGATTTTCTTGTAGATACAACATTGATGAAACAACGATTAATAACTCTGTTCAAATCATTTAATTTATGTCATATATTTCTAGAGCCGACTAGAATTACACTTACCAGCCAAACTTGCTTAGATAACGTATTTTGTGACTGTGCATTCACAAGTAAAAATGTAATTAACTGCTTACCCTCCGATCACAGTGGTCAAACAGTTTCATTCCCAATTGCCAGTAAAAATAGGACTGATCCATCATTTTATAGGCCTATTACAGAGACGTATATGAAAAAGTTAGATATAAATTTGCCAGTACCGGATTTTGATGAACAGAACCCAAACAAAATCTACTCAGACTTCTTTAACATTATTCAGACAGAATTCAATAAAGTTTTAAAATTAAAGAAAGTCAGTGACTACAACGGTAAATCTAAATTTAATGACTGGGCAACGTTTGGAATTCGTAAAAGTAGAGTTATCTTATATGAACTTTGTGAACAAAAAACCTATAACTTTGATCGAAAATTTCATGACTATGTTAAAAAATATTCCAAAACTTTCAAGTTGGTTTGTAGAACTGCAAAAACTTTACACATTAATAGAAAAATTCAAAATTCAAATAATAGAATGAAAACAGTTTGGCAAATAATATACCGCGAAACTGGCAAAGTTATACCAAGGGACAATGATTTCTGCCTAAAGATAGGTGAAGATGTTGTTAAATCCAGCGCTCATATTGCTCGAGCTTTTGAAACATTCTTCACCAATGTACCCGTACTCACAACAGACCGTCTAAATTCATCTCCATATGAAGCAGAGACTTTATTAAAAAAATAACACTAGCGTCAGTAATGTATATTTAAAATTTCATCATGTATATCCCCAGGACATTGTCAAAATGTTTAAATTACTTAACTTAAAAAATACGGAAGACCTGTGGGGTATATCAGTCAAAGTCATTGGTTCAGTAATTTTAGTTATAGCCCCACACTTAGCTTATATAGTCAATAAATGTGTTGACGATGGGGCTTTCCCAGATCTCATGAAACACAGTAAACTGATACCTCTGTTCAAGTCGGGAGTTATGGGTGATCCTTCAAATTTCAGACCAATATCTGTTCTTCCAACACTAAGTAACATATTTGAAAAGATTATACTCAATCAAATGCTCTCACACTTCAACCGTACAAAACAACTCCACGCCAAACAATACGGTTTCACTAGAGGTAAATCGACTACGGATGCAGGTATTACCCTTATATCTCATATTAATTCTGCATGGGAGGCCGCACAGGATGCTATCGGAGTTTTTTGCGACCTGTCGAAGGCGTTTGATTGTGATGATCATAATACGCTTATAATTAAATTAAATCATTACGGAGTTAGAAATAAAGCGTTGGATCTACTAAGATCATACCTAAGCAATAGAATTCAAAACGCAGTAGTAAACGGCGTTAAATCTGATGGGTCGGGTGTAAAAATTGGCGTACCATAAGGTTCTATATTAGGCCCTTTCTTATTCCTGGTATAAAGTAACGATCTGACTTTCATGGTGGAGAAATTTACTGACATAGTGTTGTCTGCTGATGATACTTCGATGGTCATCAAAATTGAAAGACAAAAAGGAGATTTTGATGATGTTAATGGTGTATTGTCTTTAACCTTGAATTGGTTCACAGTTAATAGTTTATTGTTAAACGCTAGTATAACCAAGTGTATCAAATTCTCACTTCCAAATGTCAGGCAAGTTGAGACCAGTTTAGTGTTAGACAACAGCACGTTAGAATTAGTAAATGATGCGAAGTTTCTTGGAATAACCATTGATAGCAAATTGCAGTGGGGACCCCACATAGATAAATTAGCTGGTAAATTAAGTTCTGCGGCTTACGCTGTTAGGAACATCAGACAAAGCACGGATGTGGCTACATCTAGACTAGTATATTTTAGTTACTTTCATAGTGTCATGTCCTATGGTATCTTGTTGTGGGGGAAAGCAGCGGATATTCAAACTATTTTTATTTTACAGAAAAGAGCTATTCGAGCAATTTATAATTTAAAACGAACAGACTCCTTAAGAGAGCTTTTTAAAGAAATTGACATGCTAATTGTAGCTAGTCAACTTATTTTCGAAAATATAATGTATGTACGCAAGAACCTTACAACATTTACCAAACTTAGCGATAGCTGCAATGTTAACCTAAGAAATAATCACAGACTCATATTTAGACTCGCGGAGGATAGCAATTCTTTCAAGGGTCAGTGCATTCTCTACTATAATAAGATACCTCTGGAGATTTCGAAATTGCCATTTGAGCAATTTAAAAAGCATGTTAAAGCGACTTTGTCGAAAAAGGGATATTACAATATTCGAGATTACTTAAATGACAGGACTGTATGGGGTTAATCTAGTTCAACACAGACCTCGCTGTTAATAATTTTTTGATTATTTATTATTAAATAAAAAAAAAACATAATTGTATTAGTTAAGCACAACCTATTTTTAAAAGAGATCTAAAAATCAATCTGTAGGTGTTTCTACGCCCTTCTGCTCCCACAGTGGTAAAATGTAGAGAAGAGGCAAAAAATGACGTTTGCTAAGCATTTGTAAATATCTAAAATAATAAAGACTTTGACTTTGTACAAACATCCGTTCTCATCAAACAAATATTTGACTCGAACCCGAGACCCTTCGCTTCGCTTCGTAGGCAGGGTTTTGGATGTTTTGTCAGTTCCAGCAACACTCACTTACCAACAGACCCTCGGAGATCTTTTTCATCTCGTAGATTCATCATATAATACACGGTGAAATGACGGAACGGTAACTTCCAAACAATAGCACTTTGAGAAGTGTTTCAAAAGACTCTCCGATTATGTTGTTGCCGCATTGCATCGCTCCGTAAACTTGATTTACCTGAAATGATTCACCTCCGTGAATTAAGTTTTTTTTAAGTTTCTTTTAGTAAACATTAAATATCTTATTTGAAAATGTGGACAGAAACATCATTGAAAATTTTAATGGTGTGATTGCCAAATTTGCGGGTGGAAAAACGGTAAACTATTCTCTATAACGCACCGTGATATAACGTGCCCTCGGGAAGAGGTCTATAGACCTGACCCCGAATCCCCACGCCCCAGAAGAGCTGCGTGAGAAGACCTGAATTATGGAGTGTATGTCGTTCTTTGCCTACCACGACTCGGCTGAGATGGACCGGCAACAGCGCGGTATGGTGCTAGTGACGGTCGGTGGGCCTCTGCAGCTTAAATTGATACCAGATGTATATGTCACCGGAAAATAATACGATCCGCAAGTTTATAAATTTCCTAATTTTTTTTCCGCAAGTTTATAAATATACTAACCTAACCTAACATAACCTAACCTAACCTAACCTAGCCTAATATAATCTAGAAGGAATTTTATTAAACTTGCGGATCGTATTATTTTCCGGTGACATATATACTTGCTGCAGGCGCCTGGATTATTTGCCCGTTCTTATAATGCCCCGAAACTTTTCGACTAGGTCACATACCTAATCAACAAACTGAAAACTATTTCTTTTTCTTTATTTGAAAGAATGTTCGAGAGATTTGTCTATCAATGGAAAGATCGGAACCCGACGGATTTCTGTTTCAGCGTTCAATTTCTCCATAACGTCGGATTTGACCACGTTCTTTTTCAGGGTTCCATACCCGAAGGGTGCCAAATGGGACCATATTACTAAGACCCCTCTCTCTGTCTGTCTGTCTGTCCGTCTGTTAGAAGGCTGAATCTCAAGAACCGTGATAGTTCGAGAGTTGAAATTTTCACAGATGATGTATTTCTATTGTCGCTATAACAACAAATACTAAAAAACAGAATGAAATAAATATTTAAGGGAGCTCCCATACAGAAATTATTTTAAAAACACATAAAAACTTATGAATGCAGCGGGCCTTTATAGGGTTCCGTACCCGAAGGGTTCCAAACGGGACCCTATTACTAAGACTCCGCTGTCCGTCCGTCCGTCTGTCACCAGGCTGTATCTCACGAACCGTGATAGTTAGACAGTTGAAATTTACACAGATGATGTATTTATGTTTCCGCTATAACAAAAAATACTAAAAAACAGGATAAAATAAATATTTAAGGGGGCTCCCATACAACAATTCTTTCAATACCACATACAAACTTATGGATACACCTGGTTACGTACATGGAGTGTGAAAGTAACCGCACCAATAACTTTGTAAACAATATTTTGCTGTGTAAAATCCAAACTATTCACTCCACACCATCGCTTCCATTGAACGGTGGTACGGAACCCTTCGTGCGCGAGTTAGACTCGCACTTGACCGGTTTTTTCCTATATTAGAACACTTTGCACCATTCTGGGAACAGGAAGTAACATAGTTTTATTATTTTATAGGTATTATTATTTCATTATTATGTCGATAAAATTGCTATTGCATCATTCCTCTATTGTAATTTGCTTTTGCATCAATTATTTATTTTTTGTTTTGTAACTCGTGTTTTTTCTATGGGTGTACACCCATAAACATAAAAAACTTGAAATTAAACGATTATTATTATTTTATATGTATGTGTTTATGATGATGCAGCAAATAAAATGATATTCTCTATTCTAACATTTATATGTACTTGTATTGATAAAAAGATCGACTTATCTCTAGATTCATCTATCTAGATAGATGAATAGAACATACGTACGTATAAATTGAGTATAAATATACTGTATATACCACTTATATCACAGGTATCATTCCACGAGGCGACTATTTTATCCGACAACTGTGAGGTAGTCCGCAATATCCATAGTCCAACCAATCCATTTCTATCGGTGTGTGTAAAGTTTTTGTTTCGACACTCTGACCCAACGTAGTGCTTACTTTCTCTGTGGTTTTTATTTCATCAGCTGTCATCTGTCACTTTGAAGCAAAGGCGTGCGGTTCGTGGTTTGTGTCTTTTCATTTTCGGATGTACGGACCGGACGGCCGCGGCCATTGGTTGCGTTTCGGTTCCATTCTTGGTCTTGTTTGTTTGTAAAATTAATATATATATATTTTGCCATGCTGTGTTCGTGATAAGTAGAAGTCAGAATCCAGAACTTATATGTGTGATTTAAATCTCTGTATTCGTCTATCTGTAGTAGTTATTGTTATTTGTTACTTGTGAGATGATATAACAAACAATCTCTTTCCTCAACCCTAGGGTGGGTCTGGGTCTAAGCATGAAGCTTATTGATTAGAAATTTTAGTAAGTTTACTTTTGATTTTAGAATATTTATAACTTAATAGGTATATATAATATTTTATATTGATAAGTATATTTATATATATGGATATTCTACCTGATCTTATTAATCAAAGTTTCCTTTCGTGTTCTTCTAGCGACGATGATTTTTTGAGTGCGGAAAGCAATGACTCCTCTATAGAGGAACCCCTATCTGTCAAAATTAAGACTGTCTTTGGTGGTGTGGAGGAAAATCTAAACATCGTACATATAAATGCACAAAGCATCCATTCCAGCTATCCGGACCTGCTCGATGCTTTTAGTGAACAATGCGTGCACGGCATTCTTGTCTCCGAGTCGTTCCTCAAGCCCTCGCTGCCATCCTCATTGTATTCCCTTCCAGGTTACAGGCTGTACAGGAACGACAGAGTCGGGAAGGCCGATGGGGGCGTCGCTATCTATCTACGTGCGGAAATTCCGTGCAAGGTGATCAGTGCGTCCCCTAGTCAATACTCCGAGTCTGCTGAACATCTCTTTCTCGAAATCATGCTTCACCACAACAAGGTCCTCCTCGATGTTCTTTATAGTCCCTCTCTTCGCATCGATTATTTCGATTCCTTTGAATCACTCCTCAATGAACTAACACCACTTTATAATGATTCCCTCATTCTTGGTGATTTCAACACCTGTCTCCTTAAACACAATCCACGGTCTGCCAGACTCAAGTCCATGGTTGACTCCTTTAATCTGCATATTCTGCCGCTTGATGCCACCCATTCCCAACCTCGTTGCTCTCCCTCGCTTCTCGACATTATGATCATTTCCAATTTGGACAAGGTCGCAATACACGGTCAGCTAAATTCTCCTTTCTCGTATATCGTATATCGTATCGTATATATTTATTGCACATAAAACAACATAAGATATAATAAACAGAAAGGACATCTACAAAGGCATGCTTATCTCTAAATAGAGATCTCTTCCAGCAAACCCAAGGTTGATAAGAATAATTTAATATACAGGATAGACCTATGTGCTCTGATAAGATACATACATATATTACGGAACTATTGAACTAACTGCTAGATACACTACATACACAAGTACATAAATATTATATAAAAATATAAATACACCTAAATAAACTAATATATACAAAGCTCAAATCTAGGATAGAGAAAGATAATGCTCCTTCCTTTCTCTTATCATGACCTCATTTATCTTTCTTATAAGATAAGGCCTCTCAAGAGCAGAGCGAAATTCCTTTATATCCGGAACTTTGAGGATATCAACCATGAGTCCCTTTTGTCTGATGCCATGTCGATTGACTGGTCCCCTATCACTACCAGTAAGACTGTTGATAATAAAATCGCCAATTTTAATTCTATAGTCCTGGGTCTCTATGACAAGCACGCACCTTCAAAAAAAGTGAGGGTTAAACACCACTCTGCCCCTTGGCTAACAGACACTATTAAGTGCCTAATGGCCAAGAGGAATAGAGCCAAGTGTAGATACCGCAAGAATCCGACAGATGATAATTTCCTCTCTTACAAATGTCTTCGCAACCGTTGCAACCGTCTCTGTCGCGATGCTAAACGTCGGCACATACACGAATGCATTGAGAACTACACTCCAGCTCAGGTGTGGAAATTCCTGAGAACGCTTGGTGTAGGTAAGGCCCGGGACCTACATGCTGGTAATGTAGATCTCAACGGTCTCAACCAGTTTCGTTCTGCCCCGCCTGTTGTGATGGATCCCACTGTCAAACAAGCCACGCTTCAGAGCCTGCGCTCTAAGTCCTTACCCAACACCACACCATTCAACTTGAGTAATGTTGGAATCGATGCGGTCAAGAAGGCGCTATTGGCAGTCAATTCGAAAGCTGTAGGCGATGACGAAATTTGCCTTAAAATGATACTGACAATCCTTGACGAACTATTACCAGCAATAACACACGTTATAAACTTTTCTTTAGCTAATGGTGTCTTCCCCACAGTGTGGAAGAAAGCACTAGTCATCCCACTACCCAAAACCTCCAGTCCCACCTCCTTTAAAGAGTACCGTCCCATTTCAATCCTGCCCATCCTCTCCAAAGTCCTTGAGACCATTGTCCATAACCAGCTTTCCTACTACCTCTCCTCAAACAATCTGCTAAACACGTTCCAGTCAGGATTCCGACCGGGTCATAGCACCGTCACGGCTCTGCTGAAAGTCACAGATGACATCCAGCTAGCCATGGATCGCAAACAGCTTTCCGTGTTGGCTTTACTTGATTTCAGTAGTGCCTTCAACAGCGTAAATTTCGACATTCTCGTTGAGCTTCTCAGATCCCTGAACGTCTCTTCCTTCTCTGCCAGCTGGTTCGACTCTTATTTGAGGGATCGGCAACAGCGAATCAGGACGGAAGAGACATCCACTGAATGGTGTGACCTCCTTTCAGGCGTCCCTCAAGGTGGTATTCTTTCTCCTCTTCTATTCTCGATTTTCATAAACTCCATCTCGGACATCCTGTCTTCTTCATATCATCTTTATGCTGATGATCTCCAGATTTATCGCCACTTCTCTCATAACGATGTAAACTCTGCTGTGGAGGCATTGAACGCTGATCTGGAGGGGGTGAGAAGATGGGCTTCATCCTTCGGATTCCTGGTTAACCCGAGCAAGTCCCAGGCCATGATTATAGGCACCAGACAATCTCTTAACTTGTTGCAGCAACAGCCCATTCCACCTGTCACTTTTAATGGTACCACAATCGTGTATAGCGATAAAGCTAAAAACCTGGGTCTTATCTTCGACAACCAGCTGTCCTGGTCATCGCATGTCAATGAGGTCAGTCGACGAGTATTTGCTACTTTTCACTCTCTCAGGAAACTTCAGTACTTTTTGCCTCGACAGACCAAAATCACTCTCGCTCAGTCTCTCCTTCTACCTCCCATCGATTATGCTGATGTCTGCTGGGTCAGTGCTAACGAAGAATTACTGAACAAACTCGAACGACTTCAAAATCTCGGGATTCGGTTTATCTTTGGGCTGCGCAAATACGACCATGTATCACAGCATCGCAAAGAGCTGAAGTGGCTGCCAATACGTCTTCGTCGGGATTCTCACATCCTCAACATCCTCTACAACATTTTAAGCAATCCACGCTATCCAACCTTCTTACGAGACCGTTTTCCATTTCTTTCTTCCAGCAGGTCTCGGAGAACTCACGCGCTTTCAATGCTCACAACCCCACAGCATAACACCGCGTTCTATGAGCATGGGTTTAGATTCCGGGCCATTCAATTGTGGAATGCACTCCCCTGCACTATCAGGGACAGTCCTTCTCTTAATATATTTAAAAGTCGCGTGAAGAAGCATTACCTTTCTCTTTAGAAATATAGGTAGTATGTATGTATTTATTAGTATATTTATTTAAAAATTATATATATTTATATAGTATTTATGTTTAGCATGTACGAGTATATTATATGATATTTATGTAAGCCCTCGTATATTAAGTTAATATTGTTTTATATTAGTTATTTAGATATAACATATATCTAACCATATGTTAGTTATTTAGATATGTACTAAATTATATTGTTGTACACATTGTCACCCCTGCTCAGCAATCGACCATTCCCATCCTAATTTGGTTTGCTGGAAGAGATCTCTTATTAGAGATAAGCTCGCCTTTGTACACTATTTTTATCTAAGTCTTGTTGTCCATATATTAGTTGTGTGCAATAAAGAAATTATGAAATTATGTATATCTACTTATTGTGCTGTACGCTGAAGAAATAACTACAGATTTTCTTTTTGCTTCCTTTTGCGGTTTTGAAAAGATTTTTCATCCGGAGACTGGCCGGTTACTCTTACAAAATATAAGTTTCATAAAAGCAGCTGACATTGTGAAATAGCCGGAAACAAGATGATTGAGCGTGCGGACAGAGCCGCGGGTAAAGGTCCATTTACATGCAGCGACGGCGTTGATACGGAACGCTTATAAGTTGCTTATAAGCTCGCCTTTGTGTATGTTTTTTTCTATCAAATGGTATGTGTATGTCTGTTTTGTGACTAAAATAAAGAAATACTTGAACATAACTCCTATTTTTTTTTTTTTTTTTTTATTTATTTAGGATCACCAACAGATAATAAATTTTCTTAATATTATACCTGGTATTACACTTTCTTAATGTTTACCCACTTACAGGTGACCACATCATGCAAAAGTTTGTTTACAGTGTTTAATTACAATTGCAAGTAAAAGGAAAAAGGATCTGAATAACACATGAAAATATAAGAGAATAGAAAAAAAATATATATATAAATTTACCCAAAATTAAGTTTCCTCTAAGATAAGTAAACATTTGCAGCTTAGACCTAAAAGAAGGCAGGTAATAAAAAATATAGTCGTCAACTTTAGTACCTACCTGAATACAGTGCTTTGTAGGAACGAAACATTCTAGTAAAAGGTGAATTTATGCCTAGGTTAGTTTTCCAAAGTCGGGTTCTGAAGAGTTTGTACGTGCCGGGTCGCAGAAGTCTGACTGGGACCACTATGCTGAAAGACCCACTTGAAGTCAAAGTCAAAGTCAAAGTACTTTATTACTGTAGATATTTACATATACTTAGCAAACGTCATTTTTTGCCGCTTCTCTACATTGGTCCACTGTGGAAGAAGAAGGGCGTAGAAACTCCCACAGATAGAAGACCATCTATATAGCCGTTGAGGACTTTGTGCATGAATGTCAAATCTTAATGTAGATCCTATTTAATGAAGATAACAGAAGGATCGTTACGAAATTTTTTGTTTAATTTTCTCTGATATTTTTTCCGTTTAGGGGTCGATTGCTCCATCCCCAGATAAACAGGCCGATAAATGTTATCTGAGGATGGAAAAATCGTGCACTCACTATGCTAACACAATATTTACTCAAAGTAAACTCGCTAGTAATTCGCATTACTGTTTATTTTCAGTAGCTCCTTGTGTGAGGGTCTTAATTCCGTATGCAGCCTTGCCTTTTGGCCAGTCTTATTATCATAGGTGTAAGGACCTTTATCCGGCGTCTCGCGTTGCTCCAATTCAAAATCCTCAGCTTGGTGCTTTTTCAGCGAACACTCATAATTGCACTGCACTTTCACAACCGTGAGTACGCTCTTATAACTGTATGCACGCTACCGCTCATGTTAAGTGCTACAACATATAATTTAATACTATGAAATACAATTTATTACTATATGCGTTAATCCAGCTATCCAACTTATATTATAAATGTGAAAATAGCGATGGTTAAATGTTAGGATGTTTTGATGTTTGTGTGTTTGTGGCTCAATAACGCTAAAACGGCCGAACGGATTTGAAGGTAATTTAGCACAGAGATAGTTTATAAGCTAGATTAACATATAGAATACTTTTTATCCGACTGCACCAGAAGCAGGGTAACGTTATCTTGGTAAATGATAATTCCTAGTAACACGTAGATGAAATTTCGGGAATCTGCTAGAACGGTATATATTAACTAAAATTTTCATAATACAACGGCAGAATGACCTTGATTGTTAGTCAAACTTTTTGTTGTGAGTTAGAAGTTGTGGAATGGAACCCGCTACCAATTGCAAGATCAAGTAAGTATTTCTAAGAATCTAAACAATCTAATTAAATTTATTTTACAAGGCATAAAAACTAACCAACTAACGAACTTGAAATACGATAACTCTTGTTCATAACTATAAATGAATAACTTAGGACAGCCCCGACCTATTAATTAAATCTAGCAGCTAAAAATATCTAAGAACCATTGCAATTAAGTCTACTACCAATTATAAAAAAACCGCATGACCGGCATCCCTTGGAAAGCTAATAACTATCGAACCACTAAACTGACATTAATAAAATATAACGTGTTATTTCATTTGTAAGATCGGTACTATGAAACGAACGATCAATTGTCATTCATTATGCCATCTATACCTAAAATATTGGTTCATGTCTCATGACATGTTTTAGGTATAGATAGTCCTCCATTTAATGAAGCTGTGGTAGGTTGGTCGCAACTCGGGCTTAGACAGAAATCAAACGTCCGAATGTTCCAACAATCACTTTTAATTTGCACGAACACGGTACAAAGATAGAAGGAGAAAGTTTATAATTTTGCTATAGAATACCCGAAAGCACAGAGGAGAAAGTCTCAAGCGGTACAAGCACAAAGCACAATAATTAAATGATAATATGAGCGCAAGCGTATAGCGGGAGCGAGTATGATAATTTGCATCGAGCGACGTGCGCACAGCGGCGAGGCGTTATGAGTACTGGCGCGGGCGCCGGGCCCGCCATCGGCCGCCGCCGTCGTCCTCGCAGATAACGGGATTCATAATTCATAATTCATAATAGTTTATTGCAAAGTCACAAAATTTCACAATGTGGTAAAATAAAAGTTAGTACATTGTGACGCCCTGCTAGGGCACAGCAACATGCGAAGGACAGCCAGTTGTCCATTTTACGAAAAATTGAAGAAAATTGAAAAATGATTACATTTATGTTCAAAATTGTATAGAGACAATTAACAAAATATTGTAGAGATTATTATTATTAACAATAAATAAATAAATTAAGAGTAAATTATATAAACATTAAATTAGTAATAACATGTAATGAACAAGTAATTAGCGACTAGAAATATTTACCTAATTTTATCATTGAAAAATTCTTTCACATCATAATAGCATTTTTCAATGAGGAACTTCTTTAAATAGGTAATGAATAGTGTTTCTTTCTCTATGTTTTTTAAGTAATTTGGTATGTGATTATATATTTTGATGGCCATATGATGGGGACTAGAAGACACGAGTTCTAACTTTGAAAATGGTTTCTTTAATTTATTTTGGTCTCGATTATTCCTTTTATTTTTATTTTCTAGAGGGGAGTATAAGTTACCATGTTTTCTTACAAATTTGCAAGATTCTAATATATATATAGAAGTTAAGGTAAGTATTTGGAGTTTTACAAAATAAGATCTACAAGATACCATTTGGTCAATATTTGTAAGTATTCTAATACATTTCTTTTGTAGAATAAAAATATCCTTTATTTCACAACAATTCCCCCATACTATAATACCATACGATAGTCTGGAATGTGCGTATGCATAGTAGGCTGTGAGCGCAGTTTTGACATCAGTTACCCTTTTTAGTTGATGGAGGGCATAAGTAAAAGATGATAGTTTGTTTTGCAATCTCTGTATGTAAGGTTTCCAGCTCAAGTTTGTGTCTAGATCGATCCCCAACAAGGTTGCTGTCTTTGTAGTCTCCAGTGGTATTTGTTTATAGCAATATGAAATTTGTAATGGGACTTTTTGTGAGGGTTTGAATTGAATTATATTAGTTTTTTTAAGGTTGAGTTCTAAATTTGATTCATCTAGCCAGTCGGTGATCTTATCTAGGGTCATATCTAAGCTTTGGTTTAATTCGGTGGTATTCGAGCAGGAAAATAATATGGAAATGTCATCTGCGAAAAGGGTGCAAGGGTCATCAATTAGATTAGGTAGATTATTTATATAAATAAGAAATAATAAACATCCCAAGACGCTACCTTGGGGAATAGATCCAGTAGAAAGGACTCTATCTGATCTAACGCATTCTACTTTACCTGTGATAAAATTGGTATTTTCAATCTCTACGTATTGGACACGGTTATGCAGGTACGACTTGAACCACCTGTATGCTAAGCCTCTAATCCCAGAGTCGTATAGTCTTTCTAATAGAGTTTCAAAGCATACTCTATCATACGCTTTGCTCATATCGAGCAGTAAACCCACAGCATACCGTTTATTGTCTATTGATTCAAAAATTTTTTGCACATAGTTATATATTGCCAATATAGTAGACCTATTTTTACGGAACCCGTATTGGTTATCATGTAGTATGTTATATTTTTCATAGAATTTATTCAGTCGTATGGCCATAGCAGTTTCAAAAATTTTTGCTGAAGTAGGCAGTAAAGCAATAGGTCGATAATTATGAATGTCAGTGGCGTTTCCTTTTTTATGTTTAGGTTTTATGAGAGATGTTTTTAAGGCTTCGGGAAATATTCCTTCTGTAAAAGATTGATTGATAAGTTTACAAAAGGGTACTGCCAAAATATCCGCGCAATGTTTTACCAGCAACGGAGGAATTTCATCTATACCAAAAGACTTCTTACTCTTAAGGCCTTTTATTATATTAAATGTTTCTTTTGGTTCAACAGGTGTGAGGAAAAAAGAATTTGTTATTTTACTTGCGGGAAGATTGTTTTTCTCTGATCTAGATTTATGTGACTTTCCTATAGATGCAAATAGATTATTGAATTCATTTGCAACTATTTTCGGGTTAGATAAAGTATTGTTTGAAAATTTGAGTCTTATATTTTGTATAATTTTATATTTATTTGTTACATTGTGTATTATTTTCCACATACATTGGGTTTTATTAACTGAACTATTAAATTTATATATGTTGATAAGTTTCTTAGATTTACAAACTATCCTTTTTAGAGATTTGCAGTACATTTTATAGTAGTTTCGTAGAACTTTATTATTAGTCTGTGATATTAGTAGTTTTAATTGTCTTTTATTGCGACATGATATTTTTATACCCTTAGTTAGGTAAGTATTTTTCTGGTTTGGCTTATATTTTATTAATATTTTAGGAATACATTTATTTAGGGCTGTATGTTTAATATTATCAAATGTATTAAGATTGTCATTCACATTTTTATCAGGTACTAATATACTTTCCCAGTCTACTGTTGAGATTTCGTTTTTAAATCTATTTATATTGAAATCGTTAAAATTACGCTTGATCAATGTAAAGTGGTTAGGGTTTTGAATATTAAGAGGAGTAGAGAACAAGACACTTCTATGGTCCGAAAGACCTAATTCTTGGACATCGACATGGTAGTCTTTTTTATTAAAGTTTGTAAAGATTAAGTCTATGCATTTTGAACTGGTAGGTGTAACTCTCGTCGGCTTTGTGACTTTTTGATGAAAATTATAACTTAACATGAAATTTGAAAGCCTAACTTTTTCGTGTTTATTTAAAAAATCTATATTCATATCACCAGCTATCATGATGTTTTTAGAATTTTCTTTGGTATAGATATATCTTAAAAGTTTTTCCAAAGAACTGTAAAATGTGTTAACTTCTCGACTACTACTAGGCCAATACAGATTTACAATTAATAAATTAATTATGGGAATTTCAATTGCACATATTTCGAAAACCATTTCTATTGACATAGATGAGATGTCTATACGTTCTAAATATTCAAATGTATTTTTTATTAATATACAAACACCCCCACCTGTATGTTGTTCACGACAGAATGTCGCGCCTAAATTATAGTTATGAATTTTTAGTAATTTCTTCTTTTCGCTACTTATCCAAGTTTCAGATATGCACAAGACATGTAGGTTAGGTTTTTCCTCGATGAGTGCATCAAGAAGATGTATTTTGTTAGAAATACTTTGAATATTTTGGAACAATACATTAAGGTTAGTTTCGCCATTGGGTATGGTGTTTGAGGATGGTATTGGATTTACATGGTTATCTAATAGTTGAGGGACGAAAAAATGACTGACTATTATTGTTTACATAATTATCAATGTCTGTATCAATGTCAGTCCTTAATTTCTACAATCTTTTTAAAGATGTCCTCAAACATAACACGCATGCCAAAGTTTTTAATAGTACCCCTACGTGGATGGAACGTCGTTTCATCGTATTTCAGATTGCGGTTTGAGTCAATCAAATATGCGTACTCGTATTTAATTACATCATCATTTAGTAGTTTATTAAAATTTTCCACTCTCCAGTTGAATACATTGGCATTGCTTGCACAGATGAATGTTGGTAGACAGATTAAAATGTTGGTACTTTGTATTCTTTGTAATGTTGTTCGGATCGATAAAACAAGTTCTCTGTAGTTGTTGGAGCTATTAAAATCGTCTTCACCCAGGAGTATAATACAGAAGTCATTTATTGTATAGTCCACTATCTTCAGCTCTATGTCTTTTAGTAGGTTTTTTATATCACGATTTGGCATTAGGTAGTGACAGAGATCATATTTTTCCTGTTCAAATGTATTTTCTGCAATATTTAGAATTTTGTTTCTTCTGTTTGTACTAATGACACATATTTTATTTCTGGTCTGAGAATTCACAGTGAGAGTTGGCTTCGGTAATGTAGAGTTGTTCGAGTTCTCAATCAGTTTTAATTCTAAATTATTCATTAGGTTTTTTAGCTCTATAATGTCCTTGTTGGCCTGTGATAGTTGTTCTTGTAAATCTAAAATCTGCTTCTCTAATTTAATTTTTTCTATTTCTAAGTTATAGTCTCGTGCAGACGCGGGATGTTGGGGCGTTTTGGATCTGTGACTAATATTAGAAATCCTGTTTTTTCTGGGTGTAGACGAGTTTTGGGCCATTAATGGAGGGCTTGTACATAGGGTTTTAAGGATTCCAACTTCCTGTGTAAGTTTGTCTACAGTTCTTTTTAACTCATTGTTCTCAATGATGGTGTTTTCTAACTCATTCTGGGTAGTCATCAATTCGGAGGTTAGTGTAGTAATCCGGTGTTGTAGATCCTGAGTGCTGCTAATACATGATCGTTCTTCCATACTGTTAGATAGTTGGCCAGGGGGGGAGCATTCATAGCGGGTATTGCCATCTGATAGTAAACTGGAGTCCAGAGAATATGAGTTACCTACGACAGTTTTAGAATGGGTAGAATCCATGTTACTTGGTGTTTCCGATGGAACAAAGCTTGTAGTCTTTTTAGGTGTCGTTTTTTTCTTCCTTATGGTTACATTCTGCTGTAAAGTTGCATTAAGTTGTGTTTTTGTTGATTCATTTATACTCTTCTGTGTAACACAAGTTCTACATTTCCAGTGTTTTTTCTTTTCGGCAGTCAATAACTGATATAGTTTTTCGGATAGCCCTGAGCAATCGAAATGAAGTCTATGAGTGCAGATAGAGCATTGTACGGTATCTCGGATTTCAGCAGGGATCTTACATATTATGCAATGTGTGGCCATGTTAGTTTAGTTTATGAGGCAATAAAAAGTGATAAAAAGTGATTCTTATGATACTCAGGAATCGAACCCGGATCGTTTGGGTCTGAAGCACTTGTACTGCACTTTACGCCATCCAAGCAATACAAATCATTGCGAAAAGATGGATTGTACGTTGTGTGCTCTGCACAGGCGACATCTGTGGGGAATTTGTGGTATCACTTAGCCAATCCTTTAGTGATGAGATTTATCCGCAGGATTGTTGCGTTGCGTAGTACTTTAGTTGGTTGCTTATTTTGATATTTCATAGATGTCGCTATGAGTAAGTGACCGTTAATTTACCGTTATCTTGATATTATGTTTATCTGATAATTGTTACTATTTTCAGTATTTATGCATTGCACTGGACATTTTGGTCACTTTTATCTTTTGCACAACATATTCGAATGTTTTAGTTGTAACACACATATGTTTTGTTGGATTTTATTGGCACTTTACAATCACTTATAAGAACTTTGTTGTAGTATTGTTTGTACTGTTTTATATCACTAGATAACACTTCCACGTCACAATTGGTGTATTATTTACCAAAAAATATTGTTTTAAAATGATTTTATGTAGATTTAGTTATTATAATGTTTTATTATTAAGGAGCTCAATGTTTACGACTACTAGCGCCATCTGTCAACTCCCGTCTGTCGTCTGTCGATTCTCGCATCGCCGCATCTAATATGAAAATAGGTTTGCTTGTCCGCTTGTACAAAATGTTAATTTAAATATTAAGTTTAGTTATTCAGCTAGTATTAATGTTATATATTTGAGTGCGCGTTGTAAATACCTAATTAAAGATTTGGTTATATAATAATATGTTTTTAGAATTAAGTTTAGTTTTATGTTTTATATTAAGTTAACAATAATTTTATATTTAATCAATAAAACTTATTTAATAATTATTATAGCTAAGAGTAGGTATTAAGTACACTACAAAGCCTTGTTCATTAACCGTCACTTTGGGCGGTCGCATCATAATTCTCAGCTTCTCAACTTCTCAGCTTAACCATGTTTAATAGGCAAATTCAGTCAACCAACGCAATACTAGCAGCTGAAGTGAAGTTATAGAACATCAGTCAACCAACGCAATACTAGCAGCTGAAGTGAAGTTATAGAACTTTGTGCGGGCTCCGACAATGTTGTCAGATCTGTCAAATTGAGAACTCATACTGGTGATCTAATCAGACCAGTCGCCTAACTGCTAGGCTAGATAGGCAATAGTAAATGTTGAATTTAAGTCATTTTCTATGTACGTATGTGTTTATCTTCTGTTCATTATTGTCACTATTGTTATGAATGAGACTGCATGTGTGCAGATCACCTTTTCCCCTGGCGGCGGAGGAATGTTAATCCAAATTAACATGATATTTCATTTGTAAGATCGGTACTATGGAACGGACGATCCATTGGTATTCATTTTGCTATCTATTCTAACATGCTGTTATTTTAATTTACTTTAGGTTGTAGTTATTGTAAATAGAACCTTTATAGTGATTGATACTGTACTGTTTATCGACTTTAATTTTTCGTATGTAACTATTTTAAATATTTTAGAATAAGATCTTCACGGCTCATTTTTTTGATCTTCAAAACCCCATTCTTCTCTTGATCTACGTACCTAGAGGACGTACTTGTTCGCACCTATTTTTATATTCAGACAGTTTTGTGTGAGCTATCCGTTCGATAATGTAACGAGTAACGAGTGCTATATTATGTGATTACCCCGTATTTAGGGTACATATCTGTTTAGTTCATAGTTATTCTTTGATGTCTGATAAATTTGTGTTCTTTCTCTCTCTACAGCTACTTTCTGATTGAAATGCCTACCCTAGATTTCTTCGCGGCTCCTTGATGTGTCTTCGAGCCGGGGCGTAGAAGATGGATGCATTGCAGTAACCTATTTATCCTTCGGTACTCAGACTATTGTTCTTACAGGGTTCATCCGGCTAACCTATCTGCTGCTGATTTATCCGGCTACCGACCCCGTTTTACTGCCGGCCAGAACTATCCACTGCACCCTACCACTACCTGCACCATGACCCGTTGAACCCGTCCCATCATCCCCATTTCTGCTTCTGAAGATGTTTCAGGGGAGTCGTACTCCAGACGCGTGGTGTCATTCTAAGAGTTCACAATCCACGCCTAGCCGCCCACAATAAATTCTGTACATAATGTATATTTACATAATGTAAATTTCTTTATTTTATTTGTTAGGCACTGCTAAAAATATAGCTCAACCGTTTCACTATCTCTAAAATGTTGGTTCATGTCTCAACCAGTCCTTCATTCAATGAATGATGAAGCCTTATTCATAAGCCGTCACTTTGAGCGTAATGTAACCTCTCAGCTTAACCTTGTTCAATACACACCGTCCAGTTTGTCAACGCATAGTGCGTAGTTTCATTTGTCCGGTTCCCTTGATTCAATTAAAAGTCGTATTGCATCAAAATAAAGTCAATCTTTCAATTCAACATAATGATCAACAACATCATCATAAGAGCGCAGTCCGCCAGTGCGGTGACCATGTTCCCACCTAGGCGTGGGTGGGGTGACCTATACCCTCGTCCAGATGCCGCCAGACTTCCAGCTGGGTGTTCAGGTCTGGTTGGTATTTGACATTCCTGTTGCAGTCGGCATTCGTCATTCAGAGTCGCGTGCGACAGCCAGTTTGGGGGTTCGGCCTTCGGGTGCCACGAGGTGATACTTACTCCTCGTCACATCATCATTTTAGGCTCGCGGGACCCACCGTTTGACCGCCATAACTTGTTAAGCTGATAACTTGAATGTGGAACTACTGAACCCATTTTAACAAAAAATATTTTACCTCTTCAATTCCAGCTGCGCCACTTTTCCGTTATAAATAGGTTTTGAATTTTATTACCGTGGCATAAGGTTCAAAATCGCGACCGGCCCAACTACCCTCGGTTTTTGAGAGGTTAAGAACCATCGCAGTAAATTCCTAGTCATCAATTACAAAAAACCGCATTAAAATACGTTCACCGCTAGATGCTACAAACAGATACAAATACACCCACACACACAGAGAGAGAGAGAGATACACACCCCTTATTCATCGTCGGAGGTTATAAATAAATCAAATGTAATGTAGAGCTGCCAGGGAAGTAACCTGATGATGCTTACCAAAATATTTATTCAGGAAGGGTTTGGCCATTCATTGTACGGAAAGTGTCAAACATTGCAAAAGAGGATCCCACATTGGATTCGATGTATTTCAACGAAACTTTTTGGTTAGGGTTCTCCCTGCGACGCACATAATACATATCTATATATGATCAAATTTTTTGATTGTCCTTGAAATTTCCGCTTTAGTTTAATTATTATAAAGTGAAATTACGAGTCTCGCTACAACTTGTAATTGATACGTTTTTGTCATTGGAAGTTCTGCCTTTTTTCATTGTCATAAAGTGAAATTACCGATCACATTATGCGGAAAAGATAAAAGCATGTTTACTCGAAACAACACGATTTCCCTCTTATGAGACCTAGTTAGACCAGAATTCAAAACATTTAGTTAGAAATGTTCCTCGTTTAACAGCCTCACACCTATAGTAAGTAATATGTATAGCTGCAGCGATGGGATATCCCCCAACAACACATAAGGCGTGATAATTAGTTTGTTCTGTGCACTTTTGCATTAGCTGGAGAACCATGACACCGCTAGCACCATGTCGGTAACCCGGAGCTAAAGAACTGAGTAGACCAGTCTGACTTATAAACAGATCAGTCAAATCAACTGAGTTAAGTCGCTGGTCATGAGGGCACTGAATCCTACAGGCTGGTTGTGGCTCTGTCTACCATGCGAGGGGTTCCGGGTTCGATCCCCGGCTGGGGATAAAGAAGAAAAGTCCTCAGGTCTTGGATGTTTATATGTGTGTGACGTTGCTGTTTCTGGTTCCCACGACACATGGTATCCTAGTGTGGGACTAGAAGCAATGCCTGTATGTAAATGGTTATATATAAATAGGCGTAAGAACAGTAACTGACTACTTTTAATATATTTTTCTCTTTTTCATAAGTGTTATTTTTTATAAAATTGTATTTCTCGTAAGTGTAAGTTTAATTGCTTTTGTTTTATAAAATTGTGTGCGAATTTAAACAAACTACCAATCAAATGGCAATTCTGCCTACAAGCGCCTACGAAACAGGCTGCGCCTAGTGTGGGAGCTACTGTACAATTGTGTTTTTGAATAATAAACATTTTGATTTGATTTGACAATGCCGGTCAAACATGCGGTTCCTGAACACATCAAAGAGAGCCTATGATATGTTTGTAGATAAACTAGTGTATGTAACTGTTCATAATTAGGCATTAAGTGATATTATTGTTACAAGCGTGGGGTTCGTATTTGATAGAAAAACACGAATTAATCCACTAAATAAAACACTCACTTTATTACCCAAATTACGCACTTACAATTCACACGAACTGTACTTAAAATCCACTAATAAAACACACACACTATTTCACTAATTATGCACTCACTATTCACACGAAGAGTCTTTCTCTCCGATTATCCTTGTACTAGTACTCGATCGCAGTTAAAATGTCACTAAACTCGCGCCGGCCGTCGGCGCCTTTTATATCCCGCGGAGCCGCTCTGGATACATTGTCCACACATATCGCGAATATTCTAGTCAGGACCAGCGTGCGGGCCGAGAACATTCGAGACCATATATGTCTCTCTCTAATGGTGCACTCTCTCTGTCACTCCCTTCTCGAATGTTCCGAGTATAGCTATCTCTTTCTAGTAGTGCTATCTCTGTCACACACTTCTCGAATGTTCCGAGTATAGCTATCTCTTTCTAGTAGTGCTATCTCTGTCACTCCTACCGGATATTTCGCCATATAACGATTTGTGCTTCAGAGGCCCATAAGGGGTCCTGAAAACGCCTGAAAACGGGTTTTCAGGTTATGGCGTCATCTGATAGAGGGTGCCCTGAAACGGACTGAAATGACTTTTCAGCCTGCTGAAAACGCCTTTAAAGCACTGAAATTGACGTTCAAAGTTTTTTGACCTAACCTACCGGCGTAACATTATTATGACACTCGCCTTCGGCTCGTTTTATAAACCCACTCTCGAGAATTAATGCCCTCCATTATGTAGCAGTCACATAAACTACTATGGCGCCACACCAAATATACTTTTGCTATATAAAGCAGTAGAACGGGGAGGTGGAGAAATTTATTATCTCTTTTACTGTTAATTTTCTTGAATAAATTCCGGTTTGTTTTTACAAACACAGCAGTTTCATAAATGTAGAGTGATGGCAATGTCAATATACCTAACATACTAAAGTGAGGTACGCAACTATCAGTAAGTTTCAATTTACAAATTGCCCTTATACACCGTTTACTACTAACTACCTACTTCGAATATTACGGCCTTCCAAGAAGTCTCGATAAGCTCTGTGTGACAGATTCGTCTGTCATTTTACACACAAAATTTATGATATATCTGTTCAATAGGCCTTATCGGGACTTCTTGAAACACGCCCTTACTATACTTATACCCCAATATTTACTAGTGTGCATGAAGCTGAATCCCATCTATATCATGCGTCATAAGGACTGAATGTATACGAGTAAATCTTGGCCATGTGTGGGTAGTTGTTAGAAACTTGAAGCTGATGTGACATTGTTCGTTGAAGATATGTTGAGGTGTTCAATATGAGAGAAGTTTCTAGAATACGGTATTTCACAAGGTACTCCAATTAATCTGGAAACGTATCTCAAGCTGAACCTATTTCATCAAAATCGTTTGACAACCTGAATGGCCGAGTCGGCAGTAACCCTGCCTACGAAGCCAAGGGTCCCGGGTTCGAGTCCCGGTGGGGGCAAATATTTGTTTGATGAGAACTGATGTTTGTATCGTAGTCATGGTTGTTTATCTATCTAAGTATAATATTTATCTATATAAGTGGGTGTATCGTTGTCTAGTACCCAAGATGCAGGGAATCCTAGACTAGGATTCCCTGCATCTTGATCTAGATCAATGTGTGTAAATTGTGTCCAAGGTATTATAACATTATTATTATTATTATTACAAAATCAGAATTGTTTATTTCCAGCAGTTGTATTGTATAAACTCAATTTTGTGTTAAAACGACAGCATTCGGCTAAGACGTCACATGTTAGTATTTCTTAAAACTCGAACAAAATTACCGTTTTGAAATTTCCTAAAAAGTATCCATTTTAACTTCCAGTCAAGTATTTCTTTATCTCCCCCAAAATACTTCTTGCATAGGTGCATAATTCGTTCACTCATAAGTGAAATCGGTCTAGTGCGGGTAAACAAAACTTAACCAAGCGTACAAGAAAACTTAACCACTAAAAATAATAAAACAAAAACGGAACAAAACTATTGTCCGAACGTGGATTCGAACCCAAAACCCTAAGATTGCGAAACCGATATCAAACCATAGGCGCCATCACAACCATGTAATAAGTTGCGAAATCTACGATCATATTTCAATGACCCCCTTTAATTATTTAAAAAAAAAACGCTCAAGTGCGAGTCGTACTGGCACTCGAAGGGTTCCGTACCACCGTATAATGGTAGGGGATGGTGTGGAGATGAATAGTTTGGACTTAACATAGCAAAATGTTGTTTACAAAGTTATTCTAAATATAGATTAAATAGAGTCTAAAATTAAAAAAAATACAGAATATAGAACTTAAGCCATCTTAGGCAATTTAATTCTTACAATAAAACCTACCCTGAATTGCCAAGGTTTTTTATTTATACGTAAACCACATACACACCTATAAATACACCTGGTTGCGTACATGGAGTATGAAAATCCAAACTATTCACTCCACACCAACCCCACCATTGTACGGTGGTACGGAGCCCTTCGTCGAGACCGAGACGTACTTAACCGGTGTTTTCATATAAGACTTGAGTTATGTTGCGGTTATCAGGATAAGTATTTTTGCAGAAGATTACAAGACTATCTCTAATAGTTCCTGAGAAAATTGCCTGCGACAGATGGATCGACCTGATGATCCTATAATGGTTCCTTTTTTATCTTTTGAGATACGGAACCCTAAAAATATGTTTAAGAGGAGTTCTTAATAAGTGTCTACAGATCTTGATTGACTAATTAGCCAATCATGACAGACAGAAGTGGAGGCTGTTTTTAAGGCCTTATGCTCCACAAGGAGTCAGAGAACCCGAGGATAAGTAAAAGGCATCATCCCTATCGCTCCAGGATTCATGGTACTGGTAACATGGACTTCTCTCGTCAAGTAGCTCTTAACTAACTTTCTCTCAAGATTGAGTTAGTTCAAACAACTTTGAAGGCTGCCTCTACGTTCTAACATATTCGTGGCATCTTCTCCGGACCAATGAGGTTGTAACTTTTGATGGAGAACTGATAGTAACTAAGAAAAATCAAGAGCGGGTCAAAGTCAAAGTCAAAGTCAAAGTACTTTATTACTGTAGATATTAACATATACTTAGCAAACGTCAATTTGGCCCTTCTCTACATTGGACCACTGTGGGAGAAGCAGGGCGTAGAAACTCCCACGGATTGATTTTTAGATCTCTTTTAAAAATAGGTTGTGCTTAACTATTACAAATATGAAAAATTTAATTATTATGATTAATAAGCAGGAATAAATAATTACAAAATTATTAACAGCAAGGTCTGTGTTGAGCTAGATTAACCTCCGCGAATCCGGGCCGCCCCGGCGCGAAACAGCTAGGATCCGCGGCATATTTTGAGCCCACCCGCGCGCGGACTTGACTGACGTATAAAGTGATTCTGTTGGAATGGTAACTCTTAGAACTATACGAATTGTAGATCTGAGTAGCTAATGAAACCCTCTCTTAGTTTATGCGAAAAAAATGTCACTGTGACCTTAGTTTATTTTTGTACCGACATGAGAATCACCGACTTCTATGAAAATGTTCCCTCTCGACACGAATCTAGCCGACATGAGAAAAACATCAACAAATATACATGTTGTTTGATACCTAGGTAATCTACACAAGATACCTAACCTTTTCAAAACAATAAAAACATTAGTGTGTTCTTATAGAAACAATTCACTATTCACCATAAAAGCTCAGAAAAGATCAGTCACAATTCGCGCGCGAGAAAAAGTGATTTTGTTTTTTCCAGTCTGAATATTTTTTTCAACGAAAGCACCACAGACAAATACATATGTTCATGGTAGAGTTTGACTAACGCCGCATTTACACTTGCCAAGCATTCCAACATTATGCACTAAAATTGTACCAAAATACCGGTTTGTAAACACAGCGTCACCCGCGCATCAATAGCTGCGCGTGGTAACCAACGGTATTTTTACTTTGCAGCTGCGTTCGGATACTGAGAGGTTTTAAAAATAGGTTGTTCTTAACTATTATAAATATGATTTTTTTTATTATTATGATTAATAAGCAGGAATAAATAATTACAAAATTATTAACAGCAAGGTCTGTGTTGAGCTAGATTAACCCCATACAGTCCTGTCATTTAAGTAATCTTGAACATTGTGATATCCCTTTTTTTTTCGGTCGGACCCGCGTATAAAAACGTTTATGTCCGAACTAGACCTACAGATCCTACCCTGCCGATTCGACGCGAAATTATCAATTATATTTTATTGACGATGTGTTTCGGCAGGGGCAGGGATATTGAAATGGATCTTTTGTATGGGGACACCCTTTTACTTATAACATCTCGTGTGGTTCAGTATTTGTTGCTATAGCAATACACATTATGTGAACATTTCAACTCTCTACGTGTTACGCATGATCAGATAAGAGCCCGTTAACGGACAGACAGGCAGACCGACACAGCGGAGGCTTAATAATGGCAACAAATATAATGACCACCAAAATATATTTTTTGTACCCAAAATGGCTAAATGACCACCAAAAGTTGCAGAAAATATCAGGGCAATATACTGCGGTAGCTTAGGTGAAGGGTAAAGGGGGTGAGCGAAGCGAAGCCCCTTTTATCCTTCGTGTTAGGTTGAACATGTAAGAACAACAAAAAATACTTAAAACATAAACTTAAGTACACAAAACATAAAAAGAAGTTTGGTGATCATTTATCCAAACACAATTTAGTGGACATCCATCCATTTTGGCAGTCGTTTCGAATTTATTGGTAGTAAATTTTCGAATTTTTTGGTAGTAATGGGGTACGGAATCATAAAAAGAAAAAAGAAAAAGACCAATTTCAATTGAATCCTATTTGATTAAGGCTAGTATTTAATCGCACATCAAAAATATTGATTTGCACAGCAAAACAGTATTTATGTTTTAAATATTTTATGTGCACTCAAGTTTATGTTTTAAGTATTTTTTGTTGTTCTTGCGTGTTGAACCTAACACGAAAGATAAAGGGGGCTTCACTTCGCTCACCCTCTTTACCCTTCACCTAAGCTACCGCAGCATTTTGCCCTGATATTTGCTGTACAAATCAGTATTTTTGATGGGCAGTTTAATATTTCCCTTTGATTAACAAACATGGTTCAGCAATCATAGCCCATTCCGTTCATTATCTACAATTTAGTACTTCCGTGGCCATCAGAGGTCTTCATCATCAGTTCAACTCCGCCAAGTCATGCTTCCCGAGAGCAAATGCACGAGTTACGATGAAAATACCCAATTCACTGTAGAAGGGCCTTTATTGAAGCAATGTTTATATTTTTTATTTCATGTGTAATGTAATAATAATAATAATACCTTGGACACAATTTACTCACATTGATCTAGCCCCAAACTAGGATTCCCTGTATCTTTGGTACTAGACAACGATACACATAGTTTTATAGATAAATATTATACTTAGATAGACAAACAACCATGACTAGGGTACAAACATCCGTTCTCATCAAAAAAATATTTGCCCCCACCGGGACTCGAACCCGGGACCCTTGGCTTCGTAGGCAAGGTCACTGCCGACTTGGCCATTTGGGTCGTCAAAACGTTTTTGAAGAATTCCCTATATTTCCATCATCAGATTCTGAGGAAGTTGGCAAACTGTTGAGGAACTCTCCTGGTTCTCAACTTTGACGACCTCTGTGGCGCAACGGTTGTGAATCTGCCTACCATGCGAGAGGTCCCGATCCCCGGCTGGGGTAAAGAAAAAAACCCCAGGTCTTGGATGTTTATATGTGTGTGACGTCGCTGTTCCTGGTCCCCACGACACAGGGTATCCTAGTGTGTGGCCAGAAGCAATGTAAGTGCCCGTTAACAAACAAAAAAACTTTACCATACGCATTATGACTGGCATGCAACCATAATAAAGGAATCGCATCGAAACCAAAAAGTGCTTCGTGGTCTACTGGTCACATACTCGCTTCTCACGCAGGAGATGCGGATTAGAATCCGGCACTGACCATTTACCAATGGGATAACTAATTTATCTTAAGGGATTAAATATGGCCAGAAATGCATCTTTAGCTTCAATTTTAGGCTAAACTAGACAACATAAAAATGTAGGATAAATATATGTTATAAAAGGTCTATTAGAGATAAGAATGAACTTTTAAAATAACCGGATATCTGTTATATTTAATACTTAAAAATATTTTTCGCAATGCATTATTATTCAACTAAATGAACAAGCGCTCGGAGACGAAATCAGTTTCCTATATGAAACTTACACGCAAAATAGGTAAAAAAAACGGTCAAGTGCGAGTCTAAATCGCGCACGAAGGGTTCCGTACCACCGTTCAATGGAAGCGATGGTGTGGAGTGAATAGTTTGGATTTTACAGCAAAATATTGTTTACAAAGTTATTGGTGCGGTTACTTTTACACTCCATGTACGTAACCAGGTGCATCCATAAGTTTGTATGTGGTATTGAAAGAATTGTTGTATGGGAGCCCCCTTAAATATTTCTTTTATTCTGTTTTTTAGTATTTGTTGTTATAGCGGCAACAGAAATACATAATCTGTGAAAATTTCAACTCTCTAGCTAGCTAGGTTCTTGAGATATAGCCTGGTGACAGACGGACGGACGGACGGACAGCGAAGTCTTAGTAATAGGGTCCCCTTTGGAACCCTTCGGGGACGGAACCCTAAAAAAAGGAAAAAATTTTGGTTGTTTTATTTTATTTTTAATGTTATTATTACAGGAGTTTAGTAATATTTTCTATAATTTTCTTGGTCTCGGAGCTCGGGCTGCCCCGCGGGGCTCTGCGCGGGAGCATGCGTCAGTCTGCTTCGACGCGATGCGACGGGTATTTGTTTTCTTTGTCTAATTCTCAATGCCATTGGCCTATGTTCAGCCCTTAAGTTTATGCGGACGTTCTAACGGTTATGGAAACTTTGTGAGAAAACATTAATTACTCCATATCTGCGGCGATGGGCTAGCTCCCTCGTAATTGAGTATTGATTAACTGGCTAAAAGTGGGCACAATTGTGCCTCTGCCACCCGGTACGGGAAAAGGCGTGACGCTTACAGGCGACATTTAATTAGCTAACTATATTTTGGGGAATGATAGTACCCATCAATAAGAACAACTTTCCCGAAGAAATATATGGTCGCAAATGAAAAAAAAACTTCGTTCCTCAGTCGTTGACCCGATCATCTGATTACAAATTACTATGGGAGACTCATTTTACGCACCTACGCACCTTCTACCAAAAACGCACCGTTTTTGGTAGAAGGTGCGTAGTCCTCCATTTTTGAGTGACAGGAGGACTTATGTCCGATTTCACAAACAGTTAAGGGACACTTAGCTCTTTTTCTTAGCTGTCTAGCGATTGTTTCGGTGGCTGGACTCTTTTATTTAAGGGGTCCCCAAGGAGCCTAGATGACACTAACACTTAGGGCAAATCGAAACAACCGCTAGGTGGCCCCTTGTAATGGTACACGAGAGTCAGTACATTTGATACTTCATTTTGCGTGACAGAGGGCTAGCCCATCGCCGCGCTGTTTTGAATACGAGATTCGGTTCATATAACGTTTGGGGTTTTGAGTAGCTCAGGGGTAAGTTAGCAAAAAACAATGAGCCGACGCGTGGGATGGTTCGAGGAAGGTTACAGGTCAGGGTTTTTGTCGCATTCCTGCGGAATGTGTAGGGATCAGAGCCGATTTGGCTGCGCGCTGAATAAATTATGAATAACTAAATAATGGAAGGTTATTATGGAACGATACGGAGAAAGCTATTATGTTGACTGCAAATATACAATTGCGTTTGTTTGGTATGAGATGGCGAGTTTGACATGACTAGTCTGAATATCATTCTAGTGATCTTTGTCTAGCGCGCTAGCGGTCGGGAAGGCTTAATTAATCGCAACAAGCTTTTATGGTCAGCGATCAACAGATTCTGTGTATCGGCAGTACCGAATGACTTGAGTGATAACCTACGGTTGATCATAGTGAATATGCGTACACACAATTTGTAGAACGGCGGATCTGCATGGCATGGTTGAAATTAGACCCTGTGTAGTTAGTGATAAGAAGCTTCGCTTGGGCAGAGCCTGTTCGCAAAGGACGCCATTTTTTTTTCAGACATGTGGGGACTATAAATACGATTGCGGGGGAAGGGAGTCCAGTCAACCAGCCGGAAGACGTTGACCGCCTGGCATCGCTGCTAACAACCCAGATCCGAGACGCGCTCGACCTATCATCGCACACCGTAGCTCGCGGGGGGAAGCCCAATCCTCTTCCTGCTGAGCTACGCGCACTCATCCGCGATAAGCGCGCTCTCCGGAAGCAGTGGCAGCAAACCCGCTGCCCAACGATGAAGACCAGGCTCAACGCCATGACGGCAGAGCTGAAGCGCCGACTTGATCTCCACGCCGAAGAATCTTGGGAACGCCACGTCGAGTCCATGGGCGACCACGTCCCCTCCGTGCATCGCCTATGCCGGGATTTGTCGACTACTCCAACTCCCGTCCGACCAATCCTGGGCAGCGACGGCCTACCAACATTTCGAGCCCAAGACCGTGCGGAGATCTTCGCCGAATGCCTCGAGAAGCAGTTCAAGCCGAACCCTACGGATGATGTGGAGCACGTCGCAGCAGTCGAGAGACACCTGCGAGAGTACTTCGCCTCGCCGATAGCTCCCGAAGAGGACCCCACCGTCGTCACGCCCGGCCAGATCATGCGTGCATTCAGACGTACCAAGCCCAGGAAAGCCCCGGGCGCAGACCTCATACCTAACATGGCGCTGCTACATTTGCCGCCACGTACTGTGGCGGCCGTTACGCGCCTGTTTAACGGTATCTTGCGCACGGGCCACTTCCCAACCCAATGGAAGGAGGGCTTGGTCATCATGTTGCCCAAGCCGGGCAAGGACTCCAAGCTGCCTGAGAGCTATCGGCCGATAACTCTACTGAGTACCATCTCAAAGGTGTTTGAGAAACTCCTGCTGGCGAAGCTACTGCCCCACATCCAGCCGCGCCCAGAACAGTTCGGCTTCAGGCCCGAGCATTCTACGACGCTTCAGCTCACCAGAGTACTGAATGACATGACGGTTTGTTTAAACAAGAAGGAATACACTGTCGCAGTACTCCTGGACATGGAGAAGGCGTTTGACAGAGTATGGCACGAGGGGTTGCTGTACAAATTGTCGACGTCTCCAGCTCCAAGAAGACTGGTCCAGATCATCGCCTCCTTCCTGAAGAATCGCCGTCTCCGAGGAACACCCCGTTGCAGCCGGCGTCCCTCAGGGGTCCTGCCTGTCTCCAGCCTGTTACTCCCAATATACGGACGACATCCCCGTCGGGCCGGGTGCCCAGCTGGCACTCTTCGCCGACGACGCTGCCTACTACGCGTCGTCGATCCAGGCAAGGCACGCTGCCATCAAACTGCAGCGCACCCTGGACATCTTGCCCGACTGGCTCGCCAAGTGGCGGTTGTCCGTCAACGTTGGGAAGACGCAGGCGCTCATCACAGGCCAGTCCCCCCTTCCACCACCACTCCAGCTCCAAGGACAGGACATCGCGTGGTCTCCGCAGGTGAAGTACCTGGGAATGACCATCGATCGCCGGCTCACCATGAAGCAACATGTCGACAACGTCGTCAACCAGGTCAAGGTGGCACGCGCCAAGCTGCGTCCACTTCTCGACTCCAGCCTCCCTCTGAGGGCGAAGCTCGGGATCTACAAGTGCTACGTGTGATCCCGCCTCACCTACGCGGCCCCGGCATGGTACGCCCTGTGCTCGGAGACGAACAAACGGAGACTCCGAGCCCAAGAGAACCTCTCTTTGCGTACCATCGTCGGCGCCCCCCGCTACGTGAGGAACGCGACAATCCAGAGGGACCTAAGATGGGAAACCGTGGACCAGTTTGTCCAGAGGCTGGCGAAGGGCATGTTCGCGCGTGCGGATACTTCACAACATCCGCATATCCGCAACATGGCACCGTACCACGCGCGCCCGCCCGACCGCCGCCGCCTGCCACGCGACCTGGTTGCCTAGCCGGCGATCATCCAAAGGAACACCCCAAGTGAGAAGATCTCCACCGCCCGCGAGGGCCCCCCGATGACCTGTCCATAGGAGTGGACAGAGGCGCTTCTTCAGGAAGAGATCCGATGATCTGACCCTGACTCCCCACGCCCCAGAATGGGTGCGTGAGAAGATTGCATGATGATGGGAGAGCATTCAGTCTCAGCGTCTAGCTACTGTGACAGTCGTCTTTCAAATTCTAAACAGTTTTGGTCTGCCGTCTTACGCGTCTGAACTAGACGAATTGTGATTGCGTGTTTCAGTGGTTTTTCGTGAGTGTCTGAAGCGCCGAGATATACCTCGGTTCCTATCCTTTATATCAACCTACCCCAAATTCCAAAACTATCCTTGGGTCGTTAGATAAGAACTTGTAGGTAACTGATCTGAGTCTGAGTCTGGGCTTGGAGCGACCCTAAATTCCTTTTTCCTTCACCATAGGGTTCCTGGATTGGCTCTTAGGATATTCGCGGGCTAATCCTCTCCTCATTCCTTTCGAGTAGCGAGTTTTGAAATTCCCACACACACAGTCATTAAACATACAAGCACATTCAAATCAAACTCAACCATTTTCGAGTGGTGTCGATAATGGACGTGGTATAACACTAGGTTTTTAGACTAGGCTAGACAGGAGTTTAGTTGCGGCTAAACCTAGGTTGGCAGGGCATAGGGAGACTGTTTGATCGATGAGGTTCCGCGGATGGAAATAACAAATTCAGAACAAAATTAAACCGGTGTCAATACAGATAACCTATCCTGTTGATATCAAATCACGCGACGACGCGCGAAGAGATCAAATTACAGTCTAAAGTTCATTGTTTAGAACCGGGTAGATTGTTTTGCCTTGCCTTGGGTCAGTTTGGATTCAAGTTGCATCTTTAAATTAAATGCAAATTTCGCTGGAGGTCTAATGTGTTGGCTGAGTCAAATATATATGATTAGGCTCAGTTGAGGACGTGCTGAGGTTAGTGGAATTCATAGTTCTGTATTTATCGAACTATGCACTTCGCTATGGTGAGGGTTAGATCTCCTAAAGCGCTAATGACAACGTTTCGATAACATCCAGCTCAAATTGCGTAGAGTTGAAGGTTTCAAAACGTTACGGACCTTTTGAGGTAACCGCTAGTTCAAACCCATTTCGGAAAATCAAATCGCAATTGTGTAAACCGGATCGTTATTGCCGTGAACTAATTATATAATTGGAACCACCACAAGTCGCTACTAGCGAGCACATGAAATATCATTGAGTATTCACGTCGTAAAACTACGACGGATATCTATACGATATCCCAAACAAATATTACAAATCGTGGTCGACCACTAAAAGAAGTTCCAAGCGCCCATATGTACAAAAAAATAAATGGTACCATCACACAAAATACAACAACGATCGATCTGGCGCAATACACCGCTAACTGATGCGAATTACCGGCTTGCGGACATATATGCTTTCTCTGTCTAACTTGAAACTCTAAATTCCTGAACCAATCTTCCGCTCGACTATTGTACGCCTAACGAACTTCTCAACGAACGAGAAATTCGGACTTATCATTCTTAACTTACAAATTTTACAGCTGAATCGGGACATCTCTTTTTGGGGTAGGTAGAATAGACGATCATAGCTACTGATAGCGGTGGCTCGACCTTAGCCGTTATGCCGTTACACCCTGAAAGAAATAAAGTGTCCCCTAAAAGATAGGGATCGTTGATAAAATCGGCCATAGCCTTTCACTGAAAATAACTAGGTGAAACCGTTTGAATGCCAAATTATAATGTCAAAAGTCTGTGTTTTTATACTTGAACTAAGCAGTAAGCAACATGGGAGGAACCTTTATGGCGGACGCTCTGATAATTGTATACAGGATATTATTTTGCCTAAAAAAAGGACAATAATATGAAGCATTTTTCAGTGGTAATTAATGCGTGAGTGTTTAAACTAGTGTCTTTAACTTATTTTGGTTCTAAGTTGCGTGATTCTCTCGGAATCACGCAACTTAGGATCTCGCATCTCACGGAATCACGAATGTCGCGTATCTTTTTGTTTATTACTAAGCTCAAGTGTAAAAAGCCAAGTTGTAGAAGGGCGCTTGCTTCATATTTGGTGGTGGTGGTGGCTTCAACAATAAATTTTGTTGATCTCAGTATTTGACACTTACTCGTTCTCAGTATGGATCCCGCGGATCTATCGTTTTGCCCGTCTTCATCTATGCTACTAACTTTGTAGATGAAAGCGTACTTGATATTCCATATATACCCTGTGACGACCTCTGTTGCGCAGCCGTTGCGGCTCTGCCTACCATGCGAGAGGTCCCGGGTTCGATCCCCGGCTGGGGGTGAAGAAAAACAAAAAAATAAGCCCAGGTCCTGTATGTTTATGTGTGTGATGTCGCTGCTTCTGGTTCCCACGTCACAGGGTATCCTAGTGTGGGGCCAGGAGCTATGTGTGTAAAAAAATACTAACACAGTTAAATCTAAGTGTCAGTATTGTAGACTGGTTGCATAATATAGTTACCAAACGAAACCATACCTCTACCTAAGTCTATATTTACAGACCTAGGGTGATAACTTCTACAGGTTGCCATTAGAATTTAGAAGTACAACTCAGAGTTACCACTATTCTCTTGATAACTTTGACAACTCCATACAATGTGATGGACTTGTCCAAAATTTATCCGAGGATAGTCCTTACTCCTTTCCATCTGTGCGGCCTCAGGAAATTAGTCTAACTCTTTCAAACATTTCAAGACTGTCAAATATGTAAAAATTATCGTTTTTGCTAATTACCCAGTTCAGATACTTGGCGCAAATAAGCCTATTTTATTACCAATAAATTCGAAATGACTGCCAGAATGGATAAATGTCCACCAAATTGTGTTTGGATAAATGATCACCATACTTCTTCTTATGTTTTGTGTACTTAAGTCTATGTTTTAAGTATTTTTTGTTGTTCTTACATGTTCAAACTAACACGAAGGATAAAAAGGGCTTCGCGTCGCTATTTTGCCCTGATATTTTTGCAACTTTTGGTGTTCATTTATCCATTTAGGGTAGGAAAAAAATATTTTGGTGATCATTATATTTGTTGTTAGGTTATCTTCTAAACATACTTTTAAAATGATTCTTCTTAATATTCGTGCCAAGCACAGCAGCCACGCATGTATCGTAGACTGCAGTGCAGAGTGCCAGTATTGTTGGCTAGCTAGACAATGCGCTTCTGGCAAACAGAACAAAGGGTTACATGAATAAATAAAAGTGTGCAGGTACACGTGTCGCAACAATGAGGATTGTTTGTTGCCGCCGCCAATTGATTTCAATGTTCAGGGTTCCTTGAAAAAATTTGAGATTTCGTATCATATTCTGATCAGACCCCTAGACAAGTGACATCGCTAAGGATAGCGAGTCGAAACGATAACTTTTTATGCAGGCCATATGACATTTGGAATCGCTACGGTGACGTCACCTAGCGAATCATAAAAAGTTATCGCTTCGACTCGCTATCCTTAGCGATGTCACTTGTCTACAGGCACGACACATATAGTAATTTAACTGCCTATGCTTAGCTGTGCACGAAGGTTTAACTGTTGTCGTTAGTCCTGTGACGTATGGAATGAACCAGCCAAAACCTGTCTATACCTACCTTTAAGGAGATCCCTATGTGACTTGGAAAGTCATTTGATCGATTTTCATTTCACCGAACACCATTGATCTATTGCTCAGTTGGACGTTGCCTGAATTAACCGATGTAACGTTTTATCGAAGAACTTCTTTCAAACAACCATCACTCTATGTCTTAATTTTGGTCATCGGGCCGCAAATGTCACCTCAATATAGTCAAAACCGAACGACCTATCGACAGATAGTAAACCAGACCGACAGGGTTTAGAATTTACGTTTCTTTTGTTCTTACATGTCAACCGAACACGAAGATTATTCGGGGGCTTCGCTGCGCTCGCCCCCTCTAGTGCGCAGCCCCTAGCCTTCACCTAGGCTACCGCAGTGTTTGCCCTGGTATTTCGTTTGCAATTCAAGTATAAACCAGTTTACTATTTAACAGTTTTAACCGTTAATTTATCAACTAACGCGTCATATAGTAAGCAGTACGCTGCAGTTTACTATCTGTCGATAGTTGACAAAAGAAACGATAGTTTCTCAAATAACGGTTTTGACCATCTTACGGTGACACATATATAGGTACATTGAAGTGCTGATTACCGCTGAGCAAACGGCCCGGAGCAACTAGTTAGAACTAGTTTGTGTGGCTGATGATGTTATGCTACCTAGCTCATCGTTAAGTTAAGATGAAACTTGACATCGGCAAGACTATTTTCGAAGAAACGTTACATCTTTTAAATGATAATTCGGAAGTGGTTTTTCGATAAATTGTTACGACGGTGTATTAAGAATAAGTAGAGACATGGCATCGTCTAACTGAGCAATCGATCAATGGTGTTCGATAAAATGAAGTTCGATCAAATGACTTTCCAAGTCACAAACTCTTGAGAAAGAGTCAGTGGTCATTTAGCCCAAATATCTTCGAATAAACCTATAATTTCGAAGGGCTTGTGTTAAAGCGATAACCAAAAAATACGAAAATTTACTACCAATATATTCGAAATGACTGCCAGAATTAGTAAATTGTGTTTGGATAAATGATCACGAAACTTCTTTTTATGTTTTGTGTACTTAAGTTTATGTTTTAAGTATTTTTTGTTGTTCTTACATGTTCAGCCTAACACGAAGGCTTTGCTCACCCCCTTTACCCTTCACCTAAGCTACCGTAGTATTTTGCCCTGATATTTTCTGCAACTTTTAGTGATACCCCATTCCATGACCCATTTTGGGTATGAAAAAAATATTTTGGTGATCATTATATTTGTTTCTATTTCGAAGTACCTATGATTGTCTTTATTATTTAAAGCGTGTGTGTCAGAATTCTCACTCCAACCTGGAAAAGGACCCAAATTTTATTAGCTTTATAAATGCAGTCAGCTAATGGCCTTCACCCTAAAACGAGTAAGATAAAGCCATATTCCACCACGCTGGCTCAGTGCGGATTGATGGAGGAGTTTTACGACCACTGCCACGTAGCGGTAGTAGCCGGGACCTACATTAACGTGTCATCCGAAACACTGACCGTCCGATTATGTACTTAACATAAATTAATTATCTCGTTGGCACATGGTCAGGATTCGAACCTGCATCTCCAGTGTGGGAAGCAAGCGTGAAACCCATTAGACCACGGGGCTCTTTGTTGTTGTTAATTTCCCATAATTCCACTTCCGCGTAAATGTCTGCAATTTGTAATACACACAGATACAAAAACAAAATGTCGGTGCTCTGAAACAAACCCCGCCATAATAAGCATCGATTCGTACTTAACCCTTTTCATAAGCTGGCTGTAAGGTTTTATAAGGCCGTGTTCTCAATAAGTTGATTACGCATTAAGACAGTGAAGTGAACTGTATACCTGACAAGATGGAGTGTTTATCGTGAGTTCCGAATAGTTGTGCTGAGTTGTGCTCATTTCACGGTTTGGCCGGGTTTTTGAATTTGGATCAAAAGCTTTTGATAGGAACTATTCCTTGTTACAAAACATATATATGTTTCGTCAATTTAAATCAAAATGTACAAAAATAACAATTGACCAAAAATAAAATAAAAACGCAAAAAAAAACATTTACGCGAATAAACTACCCAGAGACATTGCCGAGGCTAAGGTACCCATGACGCTGGCAGCATCTCCCCGCTGCACAGCCAGGGAGATCCTTTGCATCAGAAAAGCCCCAGAGCGGTAGTCCAAACCTCCTTGTTTATATATCGAGTACAAGTTATAGACAGGTTGGCCCATTTCGAAGTGTCAAATCGGAAACTATCAGAAATATAAGTGTTTGATGTTAGGAATGATATTTATAATCGATTTAAAAAAGCTATTCTCTCAGCCGGTATTTGCACCAGCAGGTTTTGAAAAAACTTAGTTCACCTGAATTCCTTCACTATTATATCACCTTCACTAGTCGAATATGTTCTTTAATTAATATTGATTTTACTTTTATCTATCTCTAATCAACTATGTGTGTAATGTGTAATGTGTTGACATTTTTACTTCATTTAATTTATGACTTTATATGTATGCATTTGTTATTTTTATTTCTGTTTGTAGGCCTAATGGCTGGACGTAAGAACGTTACCCATGTAAAATGTAAGAACACTTATTTGCTATGAGATTACTTGATAGAAAAAGATCTATAAACTACGAAATAGTGTATAAATGCTCGCTGATTTATTTTAAAACCTGCGGGTGCGATTCCTGGCTAGGAAAATCGTTTGTTTTTAAATCGAATGATGCAGTTTTATGATTCATCAAAATCGATACCATGGTTCCTAAAAAAAACTCTTATAGTTTCTGGGCCTTCATGATGGGTCACCTATATTGATTGGTGTTGAACGGAAAGTTTGCAATTGGCTTGTGTTTAAACGATTACCAAAAAATTCGAATATTTACTACCAATAAATTCGAAATGACTGCCAAAATGGATGGATGTCCACCAAATTGTGTTTGGATAAATGATCACCAAACTTTTTTTTTTATGTTTTGTGTACTGTTTATGTTTTAAGTATTTTTTGTTGTTCTTACATGTTCAAACTAACACGAAGGATAAAGGGGGCTTCGCTTCGCTCACCCCCTTTACCCTTCACCTAAGCTACCGCAGTATTTTGCCCTGATATTTTCTGCAACTTTTGGTGGTCTTTTAGCCATTTTGGGTAGGAAAAAAATATTTTGGTGGTCATTATATTTGTTGCCTTTGCAATGTTACATAGGATTTTGGCCAATCGGAAAAAATATTGCCGGAGTCATACGGCCTTGCTAATAAAAGTTATTCACGGTTTATGTTATGCAGTGTTTTGCCCTTTTCATACGTCGAGTAAATGTCAAATGTCAACAGACAAATTACTGTATAAGTTATTAAGGCCGATAATGTTTAACTTTAATGTCGCCAAAAACTCTATATTTTTTACTTAAGCTTTATCCACTCAATTGTGGGGGCCATTAACGGGGGCAAATCAAATCAAATCAAAAATCATTTATTTCCATAGGATGTTGTTACATCACTTAGATCCGTCATTACATTTTTTTGGGTGAGTTCACTAACACAATGGCGGAATCTGTGGAGAAGAGCTCACCGAAGAAACTCCATAGTCGTCGCATCTTTTGCGTTTCCTTTTTTAAATAAAATATTGTCAAATTCCAAAAAGAATGCTAATTATATATCGAAACAGCCTGTTACTCAAACAATCTATTCCCATGGACATCTGTCCTCTAAGTAATCAGATATCCCATAGTAACCTTTTTTATACAATTTCTGTTTTATTATTATTTTAAACTTGTCTAAAGGTAAGTTTTTAATATCCAAAGGGTAAAGTGGGAACCCTATTACTAAGTGCCACTAGCTATAAAGTGGATTAAAACTATTCGCCGATTAACTTTGTCAACTCCATATAAATTTGTATGGAGTTGTCGAAGTTAATCGGAGAATTGTGCTGATCCGCTTTATAGCTAGTGGGCCTATGACTCCGTTGGCTGTCCGTCCGTCCGTCCGTCTGTCACCAGGCTGTATCTCATGAACCGTGATAGTTAGACAGTTGAAATTTTCACAGATGATGTATTTCTGTTGCCGCTATAACAATAAATACTAAAAAACAGAATAAAATAAATATTTACGGCGGCTCCCATACAACAAACGTTTTTTTTTCTCGTATTTGCTCGATATTGATGACGGCAACAGGTGAATGTGAACAGGCTTGAAATAGTCACAGAATATTTAGTTATGTATTCACAAACTTTCAACTGTCTTACTATCACGGTTCATGAGTGGTGACAGACGGACAGACAGACAGACAGCGGTGTCGTAGTTAGCGGGTCCCGTTTTTACCCTTTGGGTACGGAACCCCAAAAATCAACGATGGAAGAGCTAGAGCAGATGGCCCAAGATAGCACCAAATGTAAATCTGTACTGGGACCCTTGTACCCTATAGCCCTTGCTTTACTTTTACCCCTAGCTTAAGGACTAAGGAAATGAAGAAGGTACAAATGCTAGAAGCAATCACCGACGACGCAACTAATAGACAGCGCCCCTTAGCACATGGCCTTAAGTGCCCGAAATGGGTCTTGATTTTCAACCATATTGCTTGTTCATAAAGTTAAAAACCTCATCAAAACAGGCGTCTGTTGGATGAACGGGGAAAAGGGGGAACAACACTGCTAAATGTCCCAGACGTCTCATAAGTAGAGATCGGCTAATCGGATGCATATTTACCTAAAGTGTTGGCTGTTATGGAATACACCTTTTATTGAAAAAATCCCGCGATGCCGGGGTCGCCATATTTAGTGTTCTGATTATAGAATCGGATGTATACACAAAAAAAAGATGACGTTTTGGTTTGAAGTTCTCTTCAGCATAAGTTTTGATGATGACTTTTCTTGTATAAAGACGATAGTCGAACCCCCACCGGGGAGAAGAGATAGGGCTTGAACTTGATCCATTTTTTAAGATTTTTAATTGCTGAATTATTTAAATTAAGTATATAGAAGAGAGCTCCGTGGTCTAACGGGTTTCACGCTTGCTTCTCACACAGGAGATGCAGGTTCGTATCCTGACCATGTACCAATGAGGTAATGAATTTATCTTAAGTACATGATCGGACGTTCAGTGTTTCGGATGACACGTTAAGCTGTAGGTCCCGGCTACTATCGCTACGTTGGTAGTGGTCGTCAAACCCCACCACCAACCCGCACTGAGCCAGCGTGGTGGAGTGTGGCTTAATATTACTCGTATCTGGGTAAAGGCCTGTGCCCCTCGGTGGGGACATTAATGGGCTATATTTATTTATATCGAAGTATAGTATAGGACTGAACACCCACCAATATTCAGCGGTCTTCACATCTATATATCTAGGGAGTCAGAGGTCTAATTCAACTGTCGGATTATTAATGGATGTTTTAAAAAATACATTTTCAGGCTAGTGAAAATCCTGCTCTGCCTATTACCGGCCTGTCTGGGATCGGTGGCAAAACGACACGGCACTCTCGGCACTATGGTGGACTTTTCGGACCCTAAGGTTGGTTACACTTATTTACAGACAAACACATTGCTTCTGGCCTCAGACTAGGAAACCCTATGTCAAAGCAAACCCGCCCATGTTATAAATATCTCCAACCCTGCTGCATACTGCCTTGGTACGTTCTCGGCTCATACGCCAGCCAAATTTGGAACTTCTGCTACCAAGTATCCTCAGACCGTCTAGAAAGAGCGCATCCTTCACCAGGTTTCTTGCTACTAGGCTTTTAGGGTACCAGGGCAGACTCAATTCAAGATGAGCAATTTGAGCCATAGGAGAAAAAGGTTTAAGGTTTAATGAAGTTTACTATCACTCAAGACACAGGTCAATTCCGTGATAACATAGTTAAAAATACATTTTAATGTCCGTCGTCGACATAATTGTAATAAGTACAATACGTGGTGACAGCCAGAAAAGTTCGGGTAGGTACGTCAAATAAGTTATCGAAGTGCTATAGGTATGAAATAGGTAAGTTTAAGCTAATTAATGGATGTATGGTTACATTCCAACCTGTCCCTTCGGGAAAAGATCAATCGAAAACTAATTCATGATAATTATATGAAATTCTGGTAAAAATTACGGTAAAAATTGAAAATTTCAACTACCTAGATGAAGCATTCCTGCACCAACTTGTAAAAAACTGCTTGTCAGAACCGTTATTGTTAGAAAAGCTTAACTTTTAATTCCTTATACTTAACACCGGTGCATCTAGAGACGTACCCACTTTTCGACTCCCTTATATTAGGAGCGACCTCGGTGAGTGAGATTGCTCCATTAAACCGACTACGAAAAAACTACATTCTGTGCGAGAGATCCCTGAAAATTTATATTATTAATGATGCGCCCGCAATCAATGCGCATTTAATAAGCATCAATAATAATAATTATAAATAATAATAATAATATTACCTTGGACACCATTTACACACATTGATCTAGCCCCAAACTAGGATTTCCTGTATTCTTTTCCTTTAATTTTTCCTTTTCCTTTCATTTCTGAAATTTCGTTTTGTTCATTATCGGAAATAATAAACTCATCGTCATATTCAATAAATCTTTGCGCCTTAGCATCGTTGAGTCCATGTTGAGTCACTTTATTTTTTATAACATCTGCAGAGGCAGAAATTGTTCTGTCTCTGCAGATGTCATAAACTTACTTACTATAATAATAATACCTTGGACACCATTTACGCACATTGATCTAGCCCCAAACTAGGATTTCATGTATCTTGGGTACTAGACAACGATACACATACTTATATAGATAAATACATAGTCAGGTCATAAGTTCTGTCACATGTGCAATATGAAATAATTTAGACATGTTTATTATTTACGTAAACATTTATATAGCAAAATAAACTTAATAAAACATAGATTCTTATGGTAATAAAGTTTAATCAAAATCACCCCCGCGATTTTGAATACAGGCCTTTATTCTGCGCGGCCAGTCGTCTATCGCAGCACGAACGAGGTCCATGTCAATATCGGCGGCTGCCTTAATCAAGGATGCCTTGAGTGACTCCAAATCAGGATGAGGCTTTGAGCAGGCCTTTTCCTGCAAGTGTTGCCATATCTTGTAATCTAACGGATTCAAATCTGGACTGGAGGAGGGCCAGTCTTCGTGCCGTATGAAGTCGATTTCACGCGCCGCCAGCCAGTCCTTTGTGCTTTTCGCTCTATGAGCTGGCGCAGAATCTTGTTGGAATACCCAGTGCCTGTTATTAAACATGGTATGAGAAACAGGTTCCACAAGGTTCTTGAGGACTGTATTTTGATACACAACTGCATTCGTTTTTACGCCTTTCTCACAAAAATGTACCTCAGTTAAGCCCCAACAAGAGACTCCCAACCAAACCATGAGCGAGGATGGAAGATGACCTCGTTGGACACGCGAAATACGGTTGCTCGCTTCTTTACTGCTGTGTGTGTACACCCTATCATTTTGTTTGTTGTTGCTCTCTTCCACGGTGAAAATTTTTTCATCCGAAAAAAGAATTTCCTGATGCTTTTTTCCCGCGTACCGCTTCAACAAAGCGCGGCATCTCTTCAGTCTCAGGTCCATTAAACGAGCGTCCAAACGATGTCCTGTTTTTCTTCGATATGCCCTAAGCCCTAAGTCTTCATTTAACACCCTTTTCACCGTGGTCCTGCTTAACCCCATCTGAAGGGCCAACAGTTTCTGCTTACGTATGGGATTTCTTTGAATTCGCGCCTTCACAGCTTTTATCACTGCTGGAGTCCTAACAGAGCGAGGGCGACCACTTCTTGACCTGTCATCTACACTAGAGTCTTCATTGTATCGTTTTATGGTACGATAAACGAATCTTTTGGTTATATTCAAATTTTTCAGTAAGTCGAAAATTTGAATTGGCGCGTAACCGCAACGATGCAACGCAATAACTGCGACACGGTCTTCTTTAAGTGTCCACTCCATATTTAAAAATGAGGAAAATTCTAAAAAGTACACATTCTTATTTTCATGAAAAATTCGAAATTCGAATTCAATAAACTTTTTTGTCGCCAGCGTTCTAAATTCTAAAGTTTTTATTGTGTGACAGAACTTATGACCTGACTATGTATTATAATTAGATAGATAAACAACCATGACTAGGGTAATGAAATGAAATGAAATAATTTTTGTTTGCCAGAAAACAGTAATAAGATGATCTTAAATTTAAAGTATGTGCAGTGTTTTCAGCTTATGTATAAGCATGCAAAATAGTTATAGCTATAATTTATGAAATAGCGCAATATTATAGTAAATCGTTTTAATTTAATTCTGATTTAGTTATATAATTCAAATTTAAAATGTCAGTTTATAAAATCTTATATTTATAAATGTTTAGTTTCTATATTCTAAATATTCTTTAATGCTATAAAAACAGTGTTGTTGTAGCCATTTAGTAAGATTATTTTTTAAGGACTTGCTAGCCAGTATTTTAAAGTCATCAGGCAGCTTGTTAAACAAAATAATACACATATTGTATATATTCTTCCTATAAATGTCCTTAAATCCAGGAGGTTGATATAGTAGGTTCGTGTATTTTGCTCTTATTTGTCTCTGTTGTCCTTCATTTCTGGATCTCCAGTTTTCTCGATGAGAGACAACAAAAACACAAACATCTCTAATGTAGGCACATGGTAGAGGTAAAATATTAAGTTTATTAAAAAGTGGTTTACATGTTTGATCGAATTTAACCTCTTGATTGAAGATTGCTCTTATGCACTTTTTTTTAATTTTGAAAGCCCTTTCCACCTCCACCGAATTTCCCCACAGGATCAGACCATAGCTGAGTACAGAGGAGACGTAACCGTGGTAGGCCATTAGAGCGGCTTCGATAGAGACAGTTTGCCTCAGTTGGTACAAAGCGTACACAAAGCGATTTATTTTGTTACATACCGATTCTACGTGTTTTTTTCAATTTAGATTTTTGTCGATTGTGATGCCGATTGTGATGTGAATGTGATACAAACATCCGTTCTCATCAAACAAATATTTGCCCCCACCGGGACTCGAACCCTCTTTACTGCGTACACAAACCGCACGTTACGATCAGCATAATGTTAAACTACTTGGTAAAGACTCATTTCTTATCTGAAAAATTACACATTATGACCATAATGTGTAATTTTTCTACATATTATGACATTCAAATTTCGAACGCTGTCGCCCGCCTGCGTGCTCCCCCTAGTTTGTCTGTGAAGTTGGTACTGACATTCAAATTTCGAACACCGACGCCCGCCTGCGTGGTGCATGGTACTACAGAACAAGCTAAACAACTGCAGAGCCACAATGCCGGTCAAACATGCGGTTCTGTACACATCAAAGAGAGCTTATGATATGTGTGTAGATAAACTAGTGTATGTAACTGTACATAATTAGGCATTAAAACTCTCGAGTATTAATGCCCTCCATTATGTAGCAGTCACATAAACTACTATTATCTACACACGTATCATAAACCCTCTTTACTGCGTTCAAAAACCGCACGTTACGATCAGCATTATGTTAAACTACTTTGTAAAAACTCGTTTCCTATCTGGAAAACTACACATAATGGTCATTATGTGCAGTTTTTCTACATATAATGACATTCAAATTTCGAACGCCGACGCCCACCCGCGTGCCGTCCCTAGTTTGTCTGTGAGCTTATGATATGTGTGTAGATAAACTAGTGTATGTAACTGTACATAATTAGGCATTAAAACTCTCGAGTGATATTATTATGAAACTCGCCTTCGGCTCGTTTCATAAACCCACTCTCGAGTTTTAATGCCCTCCATTATGCAGCAGTCACATAAACTACTATTAAATAAAACACATCCCTCCCACACCGCTTCTACCGCAGACCGCAGGAACCTACTCTGTTAACCACGAGATAATAGCTCAGCAATAATCAACTTTAGGGTGTTCCAGTTCCAAGGGCACTTGAGGGATCTATTATTATCTGCATAATACAACTGAGAAACAACTATCACGCCAGTGCTTTATTGCGAGCCGTTACTTTCACGAGTACAAATTCCAAATTCCAAATGTCTTTATTACTGTAGATATTTACATATAATTAGCAATCATAAATTTTTGCCACTTCTCTACATAGGACCACTGTGGGAGAAGTAGGGCGTAGAAACTTCCAGAGATTGATTTTTAGATCTCTTTTTACACATTTTTGATCTCCTATGCTTGCTTGATAAATTTAGTGGCTTATGTATGCTAGAGATTTCCTCTATTGTCTTATGAACTAATTTAAATTACTTGGAATGTCTTCCAATATCCCTTCTCTGTGCTCAATAGAAGCAGTCAAGTTAGCCAAATTATTGGCTGTGATGCTAAAAAATTAGATAGCGACACAGCTACCTGTTGTTTGTAAAAATCTGAAAGGTATTAACTAGCTTTGGTCAAATAAACATTATCACTAACATAATTGTTAGAGTCAATCTGTTAAAATCCACGCCTTAACCGAATGGGGTGGAATCTTGGTAGGGTTGTTTTTTATTGGAATGTCACAAAGCAGTACTGACCTTGACGCCGTGGACCGGCATTCGAAAGCTCAATTCGAGGCGGGAGTACGGGATGAGGAACACAAGGGTTGGGGGTGATGGGAGTCGAATCTTACTCTCGTCGCAGCCCGCTGCTGTCGTGATGCTGCCGACTACATGGGTCGCTATCCGAACGCGACGAATTGGTAACCAAACCACTTCAACCTTTCACAGCACGAAGCACTCACTCCGATAACGTGAAATCTACTTATTTCCCGACGATTGTTCCGTGATTATTACAATTAACATTCCGACCAGGCCCCGATACCTGTGGCCGACATTTTACCATGTGCAAAAGTGACAGCTAGCTAGTCATTTTTTTTCTATGCAAGTGACAGCTAGCTAGTGATGTACCGATCACTCGCGGTCGATCCGCGCTACAAAAACCGGTGCGTTCCGAAGCATAAATATTAAACAGTCACCTGCCCGGACAGGCCCGAACCTGTCCCTAATCAATAGGAAGGCGAGAAAGTGTTGCGACCGCTCTCTTGAGGACCGAGTCCCCCACCTTGACTTCTGCTGATCGAGGCGTGCCATCCCGACCCGTGTACAATTTGACGATCCGTCCTCGTCTCCATCTCAATGATGGCAGGTTCGCATCCTTAATCAGCACCAAATCACCGACTTGAGGGGGGCTCGTCCGGTCAGTCCACTTAAGGCGCTGCTGCAAGATGTGCAAGTACTCAAGGGACCACCGTTTCCAAAAATCTTGAGCCATCTGCTGCAACATCTGCCGCCTAGTTAACCGACTTAACTTAACATCACCGAATGGGTATTCTGGCAGGGCTTTAAGGGGCTGACCTATCAGGAAGTGACCCGGCGTTAACGCTTCCAAATCATTTGGATCCGAATTGAGCATGCACAACGGACGCGAGTTCAGTGTCATTTCAATTTTACAGAACAGCGTCGCAAGCTCTTCAAAGCGTAGAGAGGTCTCACCGATGATCCTCGTCAGGTGCGACTTAGCCGATTTAACCGCAGCCTCAAAAATTCCTCCCCAATGAGGACATCCCGGCGGACTGAAAAACCCATTCAATCCCTCATCGGGAGCAAGCCGTACCGATGGCGTCCTGGTTACCGTTCAGGAATTGAGTGACCTCCTGCAGATATCGCCTGGCTCCGACAAAATTTGTGCCGTTGTCCGAACGGATTAATGACGGGAGGCCCCTTCGTGAGACGAACCGATCCAGACATGCGATAAATGCCACCGTAGTGAGGTCACTGACCACCTCCAAGTGGACTGCCTTCGTGGCCAAGCACACGAAGACGCACAAGTATGCCTTCACTAATCTGGCGTTCCGTAGCTGTGAGGACTTGACCATGAATGGTCCCGCGAAATCCTTTCCGACACCCGCAAATGGCCGGATATCGTTAACCCTATCCGAGGGCAAATCGCCCATCTGGGGCTGCATCGTAGCCGCCTTGGCCCGATAACAAGGCAGGCACCGAAATACGACGCTACGCACTAAGCGTCTTCCCGATAGAATCCAGAACTCGCGCTGGAGAAACGCCATCAAGGCGTGGCATCTGACACGCCCATTCCGAATGTGTCGATCCTGTATCAACAGTTCGACCAAATTCCCTTTCCTAGGGAGTAACAACGGGTGGCAAACCGCATAAGGCAGGTTAGCATTCCGCAGCCGACCTCCTACCCTCAGCAATCCTTGCGGGTCAATAAACGGGTTGAGCCGAGCCACAGCTCCCTTCAGTTGGACGCGTCCGCGTCTCAGAATGTCCAGTTCGGACTTAAAGTGCACCGTCTGCACGTTCCATACCAATGCGAACAACGCATGGTTCCGTTCCCGTGGTGTTAGGATCTGTGTCCGCACCCGTTGCGCCTCAGAATTGCGACAATTTCGCGCAAATCGGAAGATCCAGGCGGTCACATTGACCAGCTTGTCGAGCGAGCTGTACCGTTCCAGCAGGCTGAACTCCTCTTCCGGCTCTGGTTGCGTCGTACAGACACCGACTGTCAAGGCGCCGTTCGCCGTGGTAACGCGTGGACTCATTGGCCAATCCGATTCGGCTTGAGTCAACCATTTTGGACCCCACCACAAGGGATGTCCAACTAACTCCGAAGCGTGACACCCACGAGACGCAAAGTCTGCTGGGTTCATTTCCCCTGGAACATGTCTCCAGATTAAGGGAACCTCCGAATTCAAAATCTGCGAAACCCGATTCACCACAAAAATCTCCAGCTTATGAACTGAAGCCTTCAGCCAGCATTACACGATCTGGCTGTCCGTCCAAGCGTAGACCGTATCTTCTAACGCTATTGACCCACGAAGAACCGTCATCGTGTGGTTGAGCAGACGAGTCAGGAGAGCCGCTCCTGAAAGCTCTAATTTATGAATGGTCAGGCGAGTGCGCAACGGCGCAACCTTGCTCTTGGCCATGACCAACCGCACATCAACCTCCCCCGAGGAGTCAACCGTACGCAGATACACCGCAGCTCCGTAGCCCTTCTCCGAGGCATCGCAAAACCCATGCAGGGTGGCGGTGTATCGTTTGGTGGGGACCAACCTCCGTGGCAGTGAAATCCGATTGATGCCAGGGAGGGTCGAAAAGAACGATTTCCACTCTGAGCTCAATGACCCGCCGATCGGGTCGTCCCATTTCAGCTCAGCAGACCACAATTTCTGCATAAAACACTTGAGCTGAAATGTTACCGGGGTGATCCACCCGTTTGGATCAAATGTCCTAGCCACCGTTGAAAGGACGTTCCGTTTCGTCCAGACCTTCGGGGAGTCCTGCTCGACCCGATACGAAAACATGTCTGACAACGGCTGGTACTGGACGCCTAATACCGACAACATATTCGGATTTTCCAGATTTTCGAAAATGTGGGGATCCTGCTGGTAGTCATCCGGAAGACCAGACAGTAACTCTGGAGAGTTCGACATCCATTCCGGAGCTCGTAACCTCCACCCCGTAAGAGCTCAACTAGCCCGTCCCGTCGAGCGAGCGCCTCCTCTTATCCATATCTATATCCATATCGTCCACGTAGAGATCCTGCTCCAGGATCGCTGCTCCTCTAGGGAAATTTAACCGTTCTCGATTCGCTAACGCCCGCAGAGTGCGAATCGCCAAATAAGGACTAGACCATAGCCCGTACGTGTTGGTGTTCAGCTCGTACACCTTAATGGGCTGATCTGGGCTCTCTCGCCACAGTATCAGCTGATACCTTCTGTCGTCAGGGTGAATGACCGTCTGCCTAAACATCATCCGGATGTCAGCTACAAACACAACATTGTGTCGACGGAACCTAACATCCGCGATGTCATGGTTCAACTTCGGCCCTGAATGCAAACACTGGTTCAGGTTCATGCCGTTAGATGTTGATGCCGATCCATCGAACACTACCCGTATTTTGCCCTCCGGGGTCCTCAAGACCGCGTGATGAGGCAGGAAGCAGTGGTCTTCACGCTTCCAGTCGATACCCGAAACAGACATGTGGCCGAGCGACTCGTATTCCCGCATGAAGTCGACGTACTTCTGCCGGAAAATCCCGTCACGCTTCATGCGTCGTTCCATCGACAGAAGCCGCGTCTCGGCTGCATGGTGTGAACTGCCCAGCGGTGGGCGATCACTCCGGAATGGAAGACGTGTGAGAAATCAACCTGACCAAAGGCGACCAGTATTGTTCCGATAAAACTGTTCACACTCTTCTTCAACCGGGTCCAACCGGCGGACCGTAGGTGGTTCCTCCACCTCCCAAAACTTCTTTATTACCTCCGAGAGTACAGAACCGAATAAGGGACTACTAGTCGCTAGGCGTGGGGCAGCCGGCATGACCGGACCCATTACCGCATGGCCCAGTCTGGTGTTGACCGAAACCAGACCAGTCGCCTGCAACACGTGGACACCTGGCACTAGCAGGTATGCCAAGGCATCAACACCCAATAAAATGTCTACTGGGCCCGGAATATCAAACTCCGGGTCAGCCAGTGACAACCCAGCGACCAACTGTCGCACCGAGGGCGACAACCGTACGTGAGGGTGTGAGCCCATCACATTAGGTATGACTAATGCCGTGACCGTCAGATTCACCGATGAATCCATGACGAGAGAGTAATCCGACATACTCCCTTAACGGAACCTACTTCCGTGTTCCCAATTCCCCGAATGGAATGTAGATACTCCCTTACCTTAATGCCCAACCGTCTTACAAGGTTGCACGAGACTAAGCACCCCTGGGCCCCCGAGTCCAATAGTGCTCGTGCCACATATGACTTGCCGTCCGAACTCCACGCTATCACAGAGGCGGTGGGGAGCATGACCGTCTGTGGAGTGGCGGCACCCTGTAAGTGGGCGGCGTGTCCCTAGCGGGAACCTCCGCGGGATCCGAACCCGCTCAGACCTCCGTCGGCCTTGGAGTAACTCGGCTGCTGATATGCAACCGGCATATCAGACCGTATGTGCATCAAGGAGTCCCAACCCGTATAGTAGGCCCCTCGCTGTCCCGGTATCCGATCATACCGGACGGAGTACGGTGTGCCCGGTGCGCACCGTGGATGAATGAAGGAGAGCGGATCCAACCTGGAGCGCTCTAGGAATGGGGGCGACATCCGACTGTTTGCCTCCCAGAGCGACGGGCAGGGTGGCGCAGAAGGTGGTGGGCTCCCAGCCTTCGCGCTACTCATAGGTGCCATCTGACACCCGCCCGTAACACGCGGTGAGCCAGCGGCCCGAAGTCCTCGCTGACCGTGGACAGCGGCGACCGAACCCCGGCTATCCCGCATGTTACCCCCCGCGCTGCCCCCTTCCCCTCGGGGGGGGTCCCGTCCGCGGGTACCCCAGTCACCCCGTTGGTGACTCCCGTTGCCCGGAGGGGGACTGGGTCCGGCCCTGGTTGGGCCCTGTGGCCGACCAACCTGAGTCTGGCCCTGGTGACCGTCCGAAGGGCCTGACCGATTCAGGCACAACACTATGTGGTGCTTGCCACCACAGCACTCACAGGGGAATGCGCGCGAGCACTCGCTCAGCGTGTGCGGCCCCAAACAACCGAAATACAATCGATGACGGAAGACCATCTTCCTGCGGGCAGCTACCCCGAGCGCCTTAAATTTGGCGCAACTGGTCACGTCATGACCGGCACTGTCACAGTGCACACAGCCATCACCCGACGGCGCGGCATTCAAAGCGCCAAATTGTTTCGACCTCCCTCCCCCCCGTGGGGGCGGGGGGCGCGGCCCCTCCCGCATCCGCGCGGGTTGGCGCTGCACACTGGCCTCCGTGTCCAGTGTGTCACATCGCCTACATTCACCTTCCAAAAAATCTGTCAATTGGACGAGTGTGGGCAGTTCCGTGCTACTGCCCCCATGCAGCCTTTCAAACCGACTATGAACAGCTGCAGGCAACCGTGACAAAACCATATATAAAACAATGTATGACCATTGGTCTACCGGAAGACCAAGATTCTGAAGGGCCTTAGTAGCCACCAGCACAGGGTTGAGCACCTGTACTCGGATGTCAACATCCCGGGTTACTCTAGGGATGCTAAACAGCTTCCCCAGCTGCGCATCAACCAACCGCCGTTTGTGTTGGTAGCGGTCAAACAATATGGACCTTGCTATCTCATAATTGCCCGCCGTGACCGTTAGGTGACCGACTTACTCCTTCGGTTCACCCCGCAGAGCCATCAATAGCTGGGCCAACCTGCAGGCGCTGTCCAGGTCGTCCCGACCGTGGACCAAATCAAATAAATTGATGAAGGCCGGCCACTCATCAATTGCCCCACTGAAGGCCGGAATCTCCAGGTGTGGCAGCCGTCCAACAACAGCCTTCGGGGGTGGGTCTCCGTTACCCTCCCCACGGTCATTCTTTCGCGACCGCTTAATTTTCTCCGCGCGACGCTCGATGTCACCCAAGCATTCCATCGCTTGGTCAGCATCCGCGCAGAGCTGTTTCACTGTAGCCACCGAAGCTTCATCAGTAAGCTCGAGAGCTTCAGCCTCCGCAGCCAGCCGACACACCTTCCCGACGCGCGTCATTGTGTCCCCCACACGCTTGAGCAGGACACCATCTCATTTCCTCCCGGACACCATGCCGCAGTACCGTCAAGGGTGAAGGTGCCATGTTGACCGATTTACTAGATTCTGGTCCTATACTTCACTACCGAACTAAGTATAGCCAGAGACCAGCACTTGCCCGTCAGCGCTGGGCACAGAAATTAAAACTAAGTTATCAAAACTAAGGCAACCACTAAAACAATTAAATCCCAAAAATATTTAATATGGCGCCCTGTGGATATACACCTTTATAACTATACACTCTAAATCAATTAGAGAAAGCCACCATAAAGCACAATAAAAAATAACACACAAAAATTTATTATAAGAAAAAAAGCTATTTTTAATATAATGTAGGTAGCCGTGAACCTTCTAGAAGTAGCCTTTCCGATATGACCTGCACTTCTACTGAGGTCAGCAAAATCAGCTCAATACCCCTTAAATAGCCTGACCCTGCTCTGTAAACCGAAATAACACTGCAATACTATAGAACCCGACGTTCTACCACAAGTGATACAATATAAGTAGTTACTTCGCGGAATGACCGTTCAATCCTTTATGCGCACAAACAGTAGTTTCCGACTACAAATTTATAATAATCATTAACTAAATCGTCAATTATACGTTCACTAACCGAAAATGAACCTAAATTGTGGTATACCGACCACAAGACTCACTCACAAAATGATTGCCGACCAATCTGAGGTACCCTTTCCCACTACAACGCGACACAAAAAACAACCCTACAACCGTCCGTGAATCGATTTCCTACTAGGAAACCGCGCCTCTGCTACCAAAATGTTAAAATCCACGCCTTAACCGAATGGGGTGGAATCTTGGTAGGGTTGTTTTTCATTGGAATGTCACAAAGCAGTACTTACCTTGACGCCATGGACCGGCATTCGAAAGCTCAATTCGAGGCGGAAGTACGGGATGAGGAACACAAGGGTTGGGGGTGATGGGAGTCGAATCTTACTCTCGTCGCAGCCCGCTGCTGTCGTGATGCTGCCGACTACATGGGTCGCTATCCGAACGCGACGAATTGGTGACCGAACCACTTCAACCTTTCACAGCACGAAGCACTCACTCCGATGACGTGAAATCTACTTATTTCCCGACGATTGTTCCGTGATTATTACAATTAACATTCCGAACAGGCCCCGATACCTGTGGCCGACATTTTACCATGTGCAAAAGTGACAGCTAGCTATTCATTTTTTTTCTATGCAAGTGACAGCTAGCTAGTGATGTACCGATCACTCGCGGTCGATCCGCGCAACAAAAACCGGTGCGTTCCGAAGCATAAATATTAAACACAATCAAAAGAATCAAACTATTATTACACGACATTGTGTGTAATGTCATATTAAGCTTATACTTATCTAAGATCATTTTCAGCTTGTGGCAAGCTTTTACTGTATGGGAATGTAAACATAACAATTTTATTAACATTCAGTGAGCAAAGTTTTTTTTAAATGTTTAATTAGGTCTCATTTGTTTACCTCACCCCTATTTTCAAACATGAGTATTAAGTTTGATTCAGGTGTCAGATCAAGTGTCTTTGTTATTTTTTGCATAACATCATGAAAACTGGGGTTTGGTAAACAGTTATTTATGACTGAGTTGACTAAGTTTCTTCCAATTTCATCACAAAACATAACAGTTTTGCTTGTGTTGTTTTTATGCGAACCTGAAATCTTGGGTCGTATAGTTATTTCAAGGCTCGTAGTTGAAGCTGGTCTCGCGGGTCCGGCTGTTACAAGGAACGTTGGCAGTCACACAAATGATTGGCCACCAAAGAGTCATAGCGTTCCTGATTACTATGAGATTTTTAGGCAGCTCATCCATGGCCAGGGAGTACTCCTTAATGGCCTTTTGAGATTTTTCATAGCGGGAAGTAATAGATCTCAAGCAGCCTTTTTTTTTTTTTTTTTTTATTATTGAAAAGATAAGAAATTTATTGCAAGTTCAGACTCAAGATTTTGCTGGTCTTTCTTAAATTTTGTTTTATTAATTTCTAACTCTGCCATACACATTTAAAAAAAAATACTCTTATTATAAAACTTCTATTGATAATTTTATGAGATTTTAATTTTTTTGATGTTTTAGTGATGTGGTTTTTAATTTTAACATATCCTTTTGACGCGTTTTTGCTGCATGTTGAACCAGTGCCCATCACTGAGTCTTCATGAGTCAAATCAATCACTGCACTCGACACACCTCTACATGCAACAGAAGCTTGGCCGGCCAAATTATCCGCTAACATCAATTCCTCAAATAAATTTTGGGATTTTAGTGCTGCTGAACCATGAGGCTCTTCTTTTAATTGTGTGATTTGGTTGTGGGCATCAGACAGCTAATCATAGTAACTTCAGTTTACACACGCAATTGTTTATTTTTCAAAGATCTTTATTTACTTGCGACATAAAATGATACAACCCAGTGTAGATTTAATCCTAGGTTACAGCTAGTATTAACAGATGTTTAGCAGGCTAAAAATAACCTCTTAAAACTTATATCATAAATGTAATCAAGACATAATTTTAAAAAGGTGTAAGTATTTCAATGTAACAGAGTTATTTTGTAAACTTCGTTGTAAATAAATAATAAGTAAATTCTTTATTCACAAAAAGGTTAGTACGCAATACAAATTGGTTCCCTGTCTCCCTAACTAGTAAAATACTGTATTTAGGTAGACAGTTCTTCCCTATTAAGTGTTACATTAATAACATTTAGTTAAAATGTGGCCCTACACTGTACTGTAAAAAATTAAAGTGAATAGTAATTTATGTGACTGATACATATAATGGAGGGCATTAAAACTCGAGAGTGGGTTTGTGAAACGAGACAAAGCCGAGTTTCATAATAATATCACTCGAGAGTTTTAATGCCTAATTATGTACAGTTACATACACTTGTTTATCTACACACATATCTTAAGCTCTCTTTGATGCGTTCAGGAACCGCATGTTTGACCAGCATTGCATTGTTTGGCTCTGCAGTGTTTAGCGTGTTCTGTAGTACCAACTTTACAGACAAACTAGGGGCGGCACGCAGGCGGGCGTCGGCGTTCGAAATTTGAATGTATGTAGAAAAATAATATGTAGAAAAATTACACATTATGGTCATAATGTGAAATTATTCAGATAAGAAATGAGTTTTTGCCACGTAGTTTAACATTATGCTGATCGTAACGTGCGGTTTTTGTACGCAGTAAAGAGGGTTTATGATAGGTGTGTAGATAAAATATAATAATTGACAGTTTGAAATCAATAGAAAAAATTATAATAATAACAATTCAATATCATCAGTACGTGATGTTATGAGTGTAGGTGAAATTGTTAAGTGTTAGTGTAAGTGTTGTGGTAGGATGGGTGAATGTTTGTATGAAGTGTGTGGTAGTGATTTGGGGTGTGGTGAGTGTTAGTGTAAATATATTATGCACATTATTTAAGTGTTTGTGTATTGTAGCTAAAAATCTTTGTCATCGATAGTAAAATATTACTTATAAAGAGAATACCTGAGGGTAGAAAACACAAATCATTGAGAAGGAATTTGTTATAGTAAAGTGTTGTTACTTACTCTCTTAACATGATACATTGGGTGCATTTACGGAATGCATAATAAACTTAACATATTTTCCTAAAATGTAACTTATTGGAGACGCGGGGAACAAACATGCGTATAACCATAATCAGATGCGAGCACACACACACGCAATTAATGCACGATTCGGAAGTAGGAATGATGAACCCTTGCAAAGTCGCGGTCTGTAAGTAACTTGTTTGGGTTACCACATAGTGCCCGAACCGAATTAAAACCACATCCAAGTACTCCCAAGTACCACCAAGTAAATGCAGAGTATCCAAAACTGAGTAGATGGTGTGACCAGATTAAAATTGGACAATGGACTTTATGAATATCCAGAATGTAACAAATGTGATGGAGGGTGGATGGAGGTTAAAATGATAACTTCCTAAAATGACATACGATGGGTATTAGAGTTAATCTCGCCAATGTTATTAAGTAAGTATAGATAAAGTTGCCATACTCTCGTGCGACGCTGAATGCCTCGCTCACTCGGGTTGCTAGAGTTGCTTTGTTTCGCTCATAAGTTGTCTAGTACTCTCTTTGTTTAAGGCCCAAGATCACACGAAACCACTGATGAGCGCTTTGGCAAAAAAAAAAAAAAACAGTAAAGTCATAGGTCTCAAAACATATATATTAATCACAATGAAATAATCTAGTTTAAATACTGTGTCGTGACGCGATTCGATTAATTTGCCTCGATCCTAAAAAATCCTCAACATAGTGTATATTAAAAAGGATATACAATAATTTTAATATAAAATTAGTGATTTTTCTCATAAATTTTATACCTAAATTTTCCTCTTTTAGAGCTAATAATAAAATAAGTAAATAATCAAGCGTATCAATACTTAAATTTCATCAGTTGGCTTATTTCCGTATTTCAGTTAATTTGAAAAAACACCTAGTTTTTTAACGTCACCGGGCGGCTCGATGCTATTCCGCGCCGCCCGCTACCCCGCCGCCAGTTCCGCTACCCCGCCAGAAGACGACGGGCGAATGCGGCGCCCCTCACCTCAACAGCTAGAACTGGGCATTAATCAAAAAAATTAACAGTGCGAGACTGACTCGCGCAACGAGCACACAACGCATTTTTTGTGAAGGAACTACAAATTTACAGTTTTCGGATTTTATCGTTTGCTTGTGCAAAAATGAATAATCATTAAATTTGGCACAATACAAGGTCTTATAGCACATAAGACCTTGTTTTGTGCCAAATTTAATGATTTTTCATTTTGGTTCCCTCGCGAGTATATGAGGGTTATTTTTTATTTTATGTTACGTAACCCTAAAAATAACATAACGTCACGCTTACACACACGTGTTTGCAGAGGTACAACTGTGCCCAAATTTAGCTAATTATTAACAAATCTATTGGTTCAGCTGTTACATAACAGCTTTTACTAACATCTACTTCAGTTTCAGTATTTTACCTACCAAGAGCAAGTCTAAAATCTACCAAAATAGTTGACAACTACACATGGTCACACTGAGATGAAAGGCCTCGAACAACTTCTTCTGCCTTCTCCTGTCAGTAAGTTGGTATTATAATTTACCAAATATTCAAATTAGGATCCAATCCTCCATTTAAGAGGAGGTTCATAAAGTTTGTCAAGGACTGGGATTCTTTGGGCGTAAATTTCTACTAAATGAATGGGAAAAACTAAACAAAATTAACAAAGTCTGGTCTGAGAGCGCTTAAAATTAGTATCCATGTTTTAATTACTTAGAATATGCAACTTCAAGAAGTTTTGTTAAAAAAAAACATTTCATATAAAAATTGAAATGAAAGTGTACGTTAAGATGCTAGTTTATTTTCATAAACATTAGCTAATTGTTAGCGAGTAATTTACCGTTTATCCTAGGAATTCTCAGGTTGCTAAATACCTCACTAAGTTTGCTATTTCGTCTTGCATAGTTTAGCTTGACGTCGCATCTTGCGGTTTACGAACTAATGACGTCATAGAACTCAGGAATCCCAGGAATGGCATATCCATGACTAGAGATGGGCACTATGAGTAAATATCAAAATTATCAATACTTGGTAAATACCCGTATGGATAAATACTGAGTATTTGCCGAGTATTTACACGAAAGCAGTAGTAAATACGGACTCGGACGAACCGAGTAAATTAAAAAAAAAAGGTGCAAACATTCATACGGAGTTGAAATATAGTTAAATATGTAACGATGCTGCAAAATAAATTCAGAATAGTAAGTAGTTTTGCAAAAAAGAAATAGAAGTAAATACTCTCACTTTTGGATATTTATTGAGTAGAAACGAGTGTGAGTATTCATCCTTCGACGAGTACTCGAGTAGCAACACATCTATTGGAAACACCATGTATTGACAGTTAAACTCGCATAGTTTCCATGAGGCGCTATCCTAGTTGACATCGGTCGTATTTCCATTACTCGTAAAGTCGGGTAGTTTTAAATGTACAAACAAATGGGTGAGCCGAAAGTGACCCCTTAGAGTTTCTTGGTGCTTGCTTCTCTGACGGGCGTATTTCCGAAGCACTGGTAGTGCTAATGGAGTTTTTTTCCTCTGCGAGATTCAGTCATGAGTCACCACTTAACCTCTTCGTTACCACCGGCGTTAGCTAACGCCACTTTTCCGTTATGGGTTTTAAATTTTATTACAACAGGGTTAAAATCGCTATCCGTCCCAACTACCCTCGGTTTTTGAGTAGTTAAAAGGGAAATTTCCTTTTTCAAACTCTAACCATAATCAGTAAGTTACCCATTAGTTTAGTTGATCATATTCGATTTATTTCTGATTTTTCTCCATGTATTACAACAAATTATTTGAGTTTTGAGTTTTGAGCGTTAATTTTATAAGTCCTTTCGAAGCCGCCATATAGAATTTAGTGTATGATCACACAGTATGTCATTCGGAGAGTAAAAAAATATCGTGAACATCTCATTCATGAAATTTCGAATGAGGGTTATATTTATAAAAATAAAAAAATTACGCGTGACATCACTTCCGGCTCATCCCGTTCTCTGTACATCTATAACTTTACCCGATTTTACTTCTATGGTCGTACAACCCAGGTCATTAGGTAGTAAATTTGGGAAATAAGTTCCAAGTAGAGGCCACTAAAAAATTGTAGATAATAAACACAGAGTAAGTAAGCAAAGAGTCTCGTTCATCTGAGGTTACTTACGAATAAATCCTATCTGTACCTTTATTTTAACCGTGCAATAAAGAATATGAATATGAAAATCTAATTCAAAAATCTTCTAAAGCCAGTATCAAAGTCTTTACTTAATTTTTTCTTTCGTTAAATTAGGGATTTAATAGGTATGTTGTATTGTTTGTTTATAGTACGTATTTTATATACGGTATTAATGTTCTTCTATGTGTAGATTTAGTAGTTTAGTAAAAACACTTATTTATATTATTTATATATATTTCTGCAGGATTACCCGTCACTGCCATCAAATTTATCCTTTTCATCTTGGGTTTGCTGGAAGAAATCTCTTGTTAGAGATAAGCTTGCCTTTGTAAATTTATTTTCTATAAGATTGTAATCAAAATTTTCATGTGCAATAAAAATATACGAAAGATACAAACTAACTAAAAGTAACTAAAAACCACAATTTGGAAAAATAAAGCGGAGCTCATATCCTAGACAATGATTGGGAATAGGTAATAAGTGTATAGAATCAAAGTAAGAAAGAAGAAAGAACGAAAGAAAGAACGAAACATTTATTATAAGGACAGCGTACACAATACAATTACAACAGTTGTATAAACAGGCCAGAAAAAACATTGTTGGCTTGTTGTTATGGTTCTGTCAGATGTCAACAGATGGCGCTTCATGCGTGTCAGTTTTTACCGACAAAGCCTGCGTTATGCCGTCGCGTCGGTAAAAGTGTTCCTGATTAGTGCTGTCAATTGCGGTCGATGGTGGACCAAAGAGTTTCGTTCATCTGAGAACGGACTCCGCCAGGCGGAGTTCCAAACATAATTTATCCAACAACAAAAAACCGTATAGTTAATTTTATGTCCTCGCAGTAGTCATGAAAAGCATTATTAAACACGGCCAAAAGTGCAATAGACGGACTCGTCTCTTAGCTGGCCCCGCCTGAGGCTTTTGCTCAATTTTCAGACTCTACAACAATGTAGTGTTCTATCCCATTCTTTCTATCACTCCCTTTATATTTCACAGTAGTGACCAGCTTAGTGACCATGGCAACAGTATTTCTGTCCACACAAGTAGCCCTTGAAAGGACTGTGTTTGGAGTTTGGATCTACTTAATCCTCTTTATGGATTGTATATGAAAAAAAAGGAAAGATAGCTTATCTCTGTTATCCCTGAGTAGCCTTTTACACTGAAGATTGTACTCGTAGGTTTCTATATCACTTAAGTCCAGGGTTCCCAGATATTATGTAGTGTTATATATCACTTGATATTTATGTGGATACATATATCTATTGATATAACTGTTTTCCAGGTTTCCGTAACTTAAAAGGAAAAAAATAGACCTTATAGGATCACGTTGTTTTCCGGCTGTCCGTCTGTCAGAACATTTTTCTCAGGAATGCGTGCAGGTATCAAATTGAAATTGATATCAATTACTCACGCCTGTGGACCCTTCGAGCTATGAAAAATTCTAACTTCTAGGTCCACGCGATCAAATAACTTGCAAAATTTGCATCATAATCGCAAGGGAATCAAAACCTATAGGGTACTTCCGGTTGACCTAGGATCATGAAAAAGCAAGGTATTACAGCACACGTAAAGGGAAAAATTCGAAAACTGTAAATTTCTGTCTGAATGCCTGTCTGTCTGCTTAAACTTATGTCGAGACCCTTTTTCTCAGGATCGCGTGGAAGTATGAAGTTGAAACTGAATTAATTCCTCAAGTCTGTATTATTTTGAAGTAGTGAAAAATTAAACACATAAGTCAAGGTGATCATAAAATACCGCCGTTTGTGTCACAATTTTGCTAAATTAGCTTGATATTCGCAATGGAATCAATACCTATTGGGTACTTCCCGTTGACCTAGAATCATGATTTTTTTCAAAGAGCAAGGTCGTAGCACAAATAAAGGATAAAATCTGAAAGCTGTTAATTTGAACTTTGAAAACAAAAAAAGGTTTTTGTGAAAATACATATCTACTTATAGACCCTATCGTAAACGTATCTAAGGGCTTCCGTGGTCTAGTGATTATACTCTCACCTGTCACACAGGAGATGCAGCTTCAACTCCCGGTGCTGACCACGTATCTATGCCTCTGCCACCTCTTGTGGGAAAAGGGGACGCTCTATGCATTTTACTGTACAATTACCCAACTCTTATATTAATTCGTATTTAATTTATACTAGCTGCCCCTGGGCTCGGCTTCGCGTACGTCACGACTGCGTAGGTTTTAAATTTCTCTAATAGCTCTTTTTTGTAGAACAAAAATTGAGTCAATATCAGCAGCTAGGCCCCACAGCAAAATTCCATCGGACATAATGCTGTGAAAAAAACTAAATTAAACAAGTCCCGCCGTAGCTACATCCGTTAGCTGTCTGATCTGTCTATCAGCATATGCAAGTAAACTTAGTCTTCCCGATAAAGATGTAATGTGAGGGCTACATTGTAGTTTCGAGTCAAGTGTTATCCCCAGGAAACCTGTACTATCAGTAGACCCCGACTTATAATTATTTAGTATAACATATTTTTTTTAGGGAATTAATAGTAGGCAAAATGAATTTTATACATTTCGTTTTTTTTTTCGCAATAAGCACTAGATTGTAAAAAATAAAAAAAATATTAAGTTGTCCAAGAGCGTTATTTATTTCGTCATAGTTCTGTACATGTCGATCAACTTTAAAATAAGAGATATATCATCAGCAAATAACACAATATTTGACAAATTCTTTACCATGCAGGGAAAATCATCAATATAGAGCATATATAATATGGAAAATATGGATCCTTGAGGCACGCCAATTTTCACGCGAGATCCTAATGATTTGGTTCTGTTAATCTGAATCTTCTGAATTCTATTATCCAAATAAAAACTCAAAAGTTCTAGAACTTTATTTTTAATAACGTAGTGTTCCAGTTTTAACAGTAAATTTTCAAGATATACGCAATCAAATGTTTTGGAATGGTTAGAGAAGACACCCATGGTATCTTTTGAATCTTCCCATGCACTAAAAATATGTTTGAATAGTTTAACAGCAGTATCTGTGGTACAAAGTCCTTTTTTAATGCCGAATTTCTGGTAACGTAATAAATTATTGTGATTAAAATGGGAAAGCATTTGATTGAGCTTGATATTTTCAAACACTTTACTAAATACCGGTAAAACTAATACAGGTCTATACTTATTGGGATCTTTTTGTCACCAGCTTTATTTATTTTGTAAAATTGTTATTTTGAGACATCTTATTGGCACTTATGGATACAACGTTATAATATTATCATTAGATTGGATAATTTTTATATCCTACATTGTGTAAAAAAAAATGACGAAAATTTAAAAAATTACATCCCCGTAAAGTTTCTTGGTGCTATCTTCTCTGACGGGCGTATTTCCGAATCACTGGTTCTGGAGTTTATTTTTTCTGTGCGAGAATCAGCCATGAATCACCACTTTAAGGGGGAATTTCCTTTTTCAAACTCAAACCATAATCAGTTATGGACTCATTAGTTTAGTTGAAATATTTTTTTTCCATTTATATGAGACTTAAGCAAGTGTTTGACTTGTAAAAGGGCATTATTTTGCCTTCTTGCAATAAATGATTTGAGTTTTGAGTTTCGAGTTTTTAACACTTTGACCTCAATGACCTGATTGAAGCGGGTTACTAATACTTTTTTCTATAAGGTCACTATCTCAGAACAATCAAGATAGGTAGCAGTAGTTGTCGTATCTCGTGTTGGTTCGAAAAATACATTATTTCAATTAAATTATTTACAAAGCCCTAATATCTTATTGCTTAATAAATTCAAAAATGTCTTCATTAAAGTCTCCAACGACTACAATCTTTTTAACTAATTTTAGAACATCTTCCATCACTAATTCAAAAGAAGAATAGTTTTGAGAATTGGTTGGTCCATATACATGTCACCGTAAGATCGTGAAAACCGTTAGTTTATAATCGAACGTTTTTTTCTCGTTAGTTTACCGATAAATTGAATACTGAACCGTACTGCTTACGATATGATGCGTTAGTTTATGTATAATAAAACCGTTTAATTGTGAACTGGTTTAAACTTGAATTGCAAACGAAATACCAGGGCAAACACTGCGCTAGCTTAGGTGATGACTAGAGGGGGCGAGTGCAGCGAAACTAACTACCGGAAAACCTAGGCAGGACAGGAAAAATTGTGCAACAGGAGCGTCCCAGTGCGCAATAAAACTATAATCCTCTAATTATTTATGAAACTGAAACATAATTATATAATAAATTATGTATAAACCATATAAAATACAAAAGCATAAAAATCAAATTTATTTGAAACATATACTTAACTATATACACATAAAAGGTACCTATCACGAAAGAGAAAAATGCTCTTTCAATCTTTTCTTAAAAGTGAAAATTGAGGGACTATCTCTAATAGTGCAGGGAAGTGCGTTCCACAGTCGGATTGCCTGTAACCTAAACGAGTGTTCGTAAGCGGCAGATGTTAGTCCGAAGAGTCAAGTCAAAGTCAAATTTCTTTATTACTGTAGATATTTACATATATTTAGCAAACATCATTTTTTTCCTCTTCTCTTCATTGTACTACTGTGGGAGAAGGAGGGCGTAGAAACTCCCACAGATTGTTTTTTTGTTTTATTTGAAAGGAGAAACATCGTGTGTGAACTCCGGTCTAGTTCCTATAGTCGAATAATGGTACTAGGAGGGACTGAGCAAGGGTGATTTTAGTCTGCCGCGGCAGGAAGGACTGCAATCTCCGTAGGGAGTGAAATGACGCAAAGACTCGTCTGCTGACCTCACAAACAGGGGGCGAACAGGACAACAATTTATCAAATACTACTTTGTATAAGTCACTTGACCAGCGAGTCGCGAACTCGTTAGTCACGTGACTTTTCCATACAAAACTGGCATGTTGCGGCGACGCGATAGTAAAGTCAATTTTATTAAAAACTCACACCGGAATAGAATATTTTGCAATAATGCGGGGGAGGATGGAATTTAATATTGTATAAAAATAAGGGCTTCGATGTGATCACGCCGACGTTTTAATAATTCAATGTTGTGCCGTTTTGCAGATAATGTATAAACTCAGAGTAAATATTACCAGTCCTATAATCGAGGGCCTAAACAAACTTTCTTTGAAGCCTTTGTATTATGTCAGTATCAAAGACTGTACAACCGAATTCCACACGGCTACGAACATAGAATAGTTTATATGTAGATTTTTGTATGGCTTAGCAACACGTAATACAAAGCTCATTGTGCTTATATGCCTTATGAAGCAGTTTATCAGTGTGTGGTGCTAAGCTCAGTTTGGAATCCATGATAACTTTATTGCATAATTTATAATTATAGATAATTAAGTTTTTCTTTCTGGTGAAAGTAATAAGGAAACTTTATCGGGATTTAAAAATAGATTTGTAAAGCTTTCATATAAGTTTAGGTAATTTTGTAATAAGTCAGCAGATACACGTACTATTCTAAAAAAAAATGGTGTCATCAGCGTAAAACATGTATGTTTTGTTATGTCATTAATATACTTAATAAATAATAAAGGGAACAAATGAGAGCCTTGTGAAATTCTTGAACTTATTTACTTGAGCTTTGAGAAAAAGCCACGTAAAACAACTGCCTGACTTCTATTTTTAGCACGCTTTTATTTCACGGTGTTTCATATTGGTTTACCTGTAAGGATGTAAGTAATAAAGTTACTATGTACACAAATCTTAGAAATTTTATTTTAAATATAATAATAGTTATTATGTTACTTGTGCATACATTTTAAAATACTATGTACAAAACTTAAATATGCAAAAACACACACACACACACACACACACACACACACACAAACACACTAAGAAAATAAAGCGCCCCGGACCATATCAGATGCAAAGGTCCCCATCACGCTGGCGGCGTTTCCGCGCTGCACTGCGAGGGAGTTCCTCTGCATAAGATAGGACCCGGAGCGGCGGTCATAGTCCCTCAGGCGTTAAATCACACACAAATCTTGCAAGTTAAATTTGACCCACATCCCGGTTTCTGATTGGAATCATTGTGTAAGTTCGGTGACAATGCAATATTATGATATCATCGAGATGATCTGATACTTTGATGAGGGATACTATGATGTCCAACATTATGTTAATGATAAAATCGCATGGAGTTAACACTGAACTCAATGTTAAGATTATACTGATACCTTTAAAGTTATCTCGTAAGTCAATCTGTGAGAGTTTCTTGCCCTTCTTTCCTCACAGTGGCCCAATGTAAAGAAGTGGCAAATATGACGTGTACTAAGAATATTGTTAATATCTACAGTAATAAAGAACTTTGAACTTGAACTTGAACTTGAACTTGATGGAGCCAGATGGTGGTCAAATGAGCTCTGTAATCGAGCTGATCTGATGATGGGACCCGAAGGTGGATAGTGGAACTCTGCAACGACTGCAAGTAAACCCCTCGAGCTTAGACTCGTTTGATTTGTTTTAACGTGACAAATACATGCGTGTTTTTTAGTTTTTTTAACAACCTATTCTTTATGGCTTGTGTTTAAACGATTACCAAAAACGCACCTATTTTACTACCAATAAATTCGAAATGTTTTGGTTAAATTGTGTTTGGTTAAATGATCACCAAACTTCTTTTTATGTTTTGTATACTTAAGTTTATGTTTTAAATATTTTTTGTTGTTCTTACACACTTAATATTAAGTGTAATTGTTATAGCATTTTTCTCAATATCTCAAACCTTTCGAAATCTAAAGGGTTTTCATAATTTTTCCAAAATTTATGGTATTTACGTTTTTCGTTCAACACTCTTCTAAGCGCTTTGGTATGCCAAACAGGCATCGAACTAGAGGAGCTTTCGTCACACATCCGGGAACGAACCTGAGAATCAAGTCTTTCAAGATTTGCTAAAATGTACTAACTCACTCCTCCAAATCTAATGGAGAAAATAATTTGTACCAGGGAATTTTAGAAAATTCGCAGCTAATTTCGCCAGCCCTAAAATTATAAACGTAAGTGCCGGCTGCCTTCAGTGGCGGTATACATTATAGTTCTAGATAAATGTAAAGTGCTCTCTGATGAAGATCCTTAGGCGTGAGTGGATTATCGCTGCCTGTGGCGAGACTCGGAGTTACAGAGTATTAGATCAAGTATTCGATTGTTAATATTTTGTACGTTACTGTATTGAGTTGGGTGAGTTAATGCTAGAGATTCTGATGATATACACACAGCATAGGCCCTACCACTCAGCCTCAAACGCAATTGGGAAGAGATTGGTTCGATCTAGTCCGCTTCCGGAACATTAAAATTGCCAGTTAAGGCGCTACCTCCTCCGTGCAAAGGTCCCCGTTACTCCCGGCGGAAAGACCCGCAGTGTGAGAGGGACGGAATCAGAAAAATTGTTTAAAAATAAACTACGCTATTTTGTTAAAAAGTTTTTAAGGAGATTTTGCAAATACACAATATCTACAGTTCCACAATGAAATTAAGGATTAAGGATTTCAGAATTACAGGAAAAAAATAAACTTTTTAGAGGTGTTATCGTAATTCTATTATATCAAGAAAATTTCATCCAATCGCGTTTCCCTTTAGTGAAAATCTTAATCAAATACTCAATAAACATTAACCCAAAAATCAAATCTGTAGATGAGTTCATGGTGGAGTAAATAGATTCGAAAAAACCCCATTTTTTTTTTCAGTCTCACCTTAATAGGAAAAGGTCGTTGGGCTTTTCAGTTATTATTTAACGGGTAGTATTTAATCGCACATCAAATATGTCCTATTTGCACAGCAAAAATGTTCAACAACTTTTTTATGTTTTAAATATTTTATGTACATAAATTTTATGTTTATTTTGCCCTTACATGTCAACCTAACACGAAGGTTCGCTTCGCCTATCCTGACCCACCACTTCGCTATGATATTTGATGTGCAAATCAGTATTTTTGGTGGGCTGTTTATATTTTATATTATTTATTATATGAGTTTATATTTCCCTTATTTTACCAGCTATATCGAAAAAGGAAGCCAAGGCATCACTATACAGTGGGCCCTGCGGAATATAAACACAGGTGATATTTAAAACCGGTCAAGTGCGAGACGGACTCGCGAACGAAGGGTTCCCTAGGACAGTACAATGGTAGGGAAGGTGTGGAGTGAATAATTTGGCTTTTACAGAGCAAAATGTTTCTTACAAAGTTATTGGTGCGGCCACTTTTATACTCCATATACGTAACTATGTGCATTTATACTTACAAACTTTTGTATGTGGTTTACAGATAAATTAAAAACCTCGGCAATCACGGATAGGTTTAAAAAAAACATTTTTTTTGCATTAATGTCGTTTAATACAAAGCAAATAAGATTACGTTATAAAGCTACAAAATACCATTTAAGAGGTATATATGTCGTTACCATATTCAGAATTTACCATATCATGAAATGGCCAACCATGCTTGAATTAGAACTTTCATTGAACGAAGAAATCTTTTAGGGAAAGACACTGCGGTATCGTAGGTGAAGACAGATATATATATCACAAAAAAACATTAGGTAGTACTGAATAAAAATGCTTTTAAAAAGACATGTTTCATTAAATTCAACCCTTAATAACCATTTTATGAAATGGTCGGCCAGATAATGAAATGGTTGGCTATTTCATGAAATGATCAATTCTATGATATTTCTACGCCATCTATATGTCGCAGTTGGTTAGTTAAATCAGACACTTAACTAACATCCTAGACCGTTAATTAATGGCCGACGTTTAACCAACTCGCTAAAATTCCGTCAGACAAGTGTGTGAACGAAACGTTTGACGAGTTGTCTTAACGTTCCTAGGCAACGAGACATATACAATATAAATACACATAAAAATATTTTATGTGTACTTAAGTTTATATTTTAATGTTCATACATGTTCAACCAATAAATAAAGGATAAAGGAGGCTTTGCTTCGCTCTCCCCTTTTACCTAAGCTACCGCAATGTTTTGCCCTGATATAAATGTCCTGTGCAAATCAGCTGTTGTCGTGACGCCATCTTGTTTTACATTATTTAACCAACACGCCCGCTTTCGGTAAGACAGATTATTAAACGTTTTTGACGATGCTTTATTTAAATCAAAATGCTAGTGACTTGGTTAAACGTCGGTCTTTAATTAATGGTCTAGGGGGTTAGTTAAGTGTTTGATTTAACCAATTAACTGCGACATATATATCACAATCTTAGCTTAAAATTACGCGTGTGCTTATCTGTGCGCTAAACTTGGGCACGACTGTGCTCTGCCACCCCGTATGATAAAGGACGTGACGCTGTGTTTGTTGGTTATGTAAATGTTTATTCTATATGACTGACGACCCGAAAGGCATAGTGACCTTGCCTACGAAGCCAAGGGTCCCGGGTTCGAGTCCCGGTGGGGGCAAATATTTGTTTGATGAGAACGGTTGTTTGTACCCTAGTCATGGTTGTTTATCTAACTAAGTATAATATTTACCTATATAAGTATGTGTATCGTTGTCTAGTACCCAAGATACAGGGAATCCTAGTTTGGGGCTAGATCAATGTGTGTCAATAGTGTCCAAGGTATTATTATTTTTATTATATTTCACAGGTCCTAGGCCACTTGGACGCGCTAGTCCGTATGGCTCAATCCTGCGTGATCAAAGTGCGTGCAACTCCTAAAGACGTGCGCGCCTACTTCACGAACTCGTCGCCGACTACGCGCTCGGGGCAGTGCTTCGCGGCGTGCATGCTGGAGCAGAGCGATGTCATCAACCATGGGAAGGTGACTTATAACTCACTGCACTTACTCATTAGCGGACTGCATCTGTTATGAAAAACGCATAGCGATGGCATATCGATTGCTATCCAGGGCGCAAAAAGCCGTATTTGGCTTGTAGGCCGTGGCGCCTATTTTGTTTTTGCCCGATACGGCATTTTGCGTCCTTCGGAGTGACCGATATGCTACCGATATGCTATCGTTATGCGTTTTCCATTAGAGAATTGGGCCCCAGGATTGCACAGAATAGATAAATAAGACCCCTGTCTGAAAAACTGGAGTATAAATGAATAATGTCAATAAATAAGAGCATAAAACACAGCCAAAGAGAGACGCTGTAACCCTAATATACAAGCTTTACTAAGTGTAGGGGACAGAGCTTCCCTGAGGTACGCAAAATTAACAACACTGTGATAATTAAATGCTATACTTATTTTACCTATCATATCATATCATATTTTTATATATATCATATCATATTTCATATCATATCATATCATAATTTTCCAGCATGAAAAAATACATTTTGAAATTTTTGAATTTTTTTTAAACTAGTGGTACTAAGGCTCATTTGTGCCACTGCTGCCTTACATGGGAAGAATCCACTGTTACGTAAATTGTATCAGAAAGCAATTTCAATCATTGTAATTTCACCAACCTTTTCCATCCAAGTCCCCAACACATTACAGTATTCAGTGCAGCTAAGCACTAGAGTCTGATTTGCACGCGCCCCCGTGGCGATAGAGAGAGTCCAGAAGGCGCTACCAGCTTAGGCAGTTTTTTTATACATATTCCAGGTGAACCGCGACCTGCTCATCCACCTCACGAGTCTGGTCAACGGGAAGAACTCGCGCGTGGTCAGGAAACTGAACAGCGTGTCCCGCCAATGCCTCGACGCTATCGAGGGAATTTCGGACAGGTGAAACCGCATGTTCATTCATCAATCAATCAATCAGCCAACACTTATCCACGGCTGGGAAAAAGCACCTCCGCCCAGAAGTACAGAGAAGTTTCGGTCAATATTTATCATATTTAAGAATACTTTGAGGTCTAAAAACATAAAATATTGTATTGTTTTTATATGAATTGAAAGTATCGTCAAATAGAGCTTGTTTTAAAAGGCTGGTATTTAATCGAACATCGAAAATACTGATTTGCGCAGCAAAAAATGATCAGCATAAAACACTTTTTATGTTTTAAATATTTAATTAATACTTAAGTTTATGTTTTAAGTATTTGTTGTTGTTCTTACATGGTGAACCTAACACAAAGGATGAAGAGGGCTTCTCACCCCCTTTACCCTTCACCTAAGCTACCGCAGCAAATATAAGGGATATTTGCTGAGAGCCAATCTTGGAAAAAATATATGGCTTGGCCGTTGCACACACTCAAATACATATCTATCTTTAAGGTGCCACCTGGCGTCGACTTACAACGACTGCCTCAATGAGAACATGGCGGAGTTCGCATTCCCGCTCGACATCGCTGAGGAGGCGGTCAGGAAGATGCCGTTCCATCTGATACAGCCCAAGTAAGTCAACAAACAAACAAACAAACAAACACACAAACACAAACAACAATAGAATTTTGTAGCCACATCCAAGCTTATCAAAGATACAGACAGATTTTTCCGACCTCTTAATTCTGAAGGTGTCACAACTGACTCCTTATAATATTGAATAATCAATGTAGCCCATTTACATGTTCCGCAGGGTAGTATCCTTTCTCCTCTCCTCTTCTCAGTATCCATAAACTCCATCTCTGACGTTCTTAGTTTTTCTTATCATCTCTACGCAGATGACCTCCAAATATGGCACTTCTCTCGTGTGATCTAAATCTGACTGTAGAGGCGTTGAATGCTGACCTCGATTACATCAGGAAATAGGCTATTTCATAGGTGCTGCTAGTCAACCCGGGAAAATCTCAAGCCATAATTATGGGTACACGGCACTCGCTTAACTTATTACAGAATTTGCCCGCCGATCCTGTATTGTATCATGGTACCATAATTACTTACAGTGTGTAAGCTCAGAATGTTGGGTTTATATTTGATAACTTCAGCAGACGTGTCTTAGCGTCACTTCACTCCCTCCGGAGATTGCAGTACTTCCTGCCATGGCAGACTTGCACAGTGCCGTCTACTACCTTTAATAGACTACGCGGATGTTTGTTGGATCACTACGAACGACAAACAACTGAAACGACTCGAACGACTTAAAAACCTCGACATTCGGTTTGTCTACGGGTTGCGCAAGTATGACCAAGTCTCCCAGTATCGCAAGGAGCTGCCGGGGTGGCTCCCGATCCGTCTTCGCCGTGTCATGGACATTCTCTCCTATCTGTTCAATATTTTGCGAAATCCCCGCTACCCCACATATCTTCGAGAACGTTTTGAGTTTTTTTTCCCCAGGGATAGTAATCGGAGATCCCACATGGTGTCTCTCCTTTCAACTCCTCGGCATAATACTGCCGCTTACGAACACTCGTTTAGTTTAAGAGCAATCCGGCTGTGGAACACACTTCTCTGTGCTATTAGGAATAGTCCTTCAATTTTCACTTTTAAGAAGAGATTGAAAGTGCATTTCCTTTCTCTTCCGTAAAAGGTATTCTATCATTTTCATATCTATGAAGGTATATATATATATGATATATTATAGTTTATACGTGTGAATGCTACCTATTGTATTTATTTAGTTGAGGTATATATATTTTTATTACGTATATTTTATTTATATTTATATTTTCGTACTTATTATGTAAACAGTTTTTGCGCTCTAGGCCTTTTCATAAACTCTCCTGAGATAAGCTCGCCTATTCTTATTAACAATTCTTGTAACTGTCTGTTCCTTTATATTATCTGTGCAATATTATTCATATTCATTAGAATATGAATATAAATAATCTCCCCGCCGAGGGGCAGAGCCATTTCCCGGATACGATTACAATTGAGCCATATTCCAGACTGTCAGAGGTTTTCAAGATGCCCTATAAATAAAGGCCTCCGACACAGCTTTACGACTATTACTACCATACCAGGTAGACAGCGATAGTAAACTACGTATTAACGATCTAAAATAAGTAAAATGATCCTATAACAAAACAGAATTACTGCTTGGAAATATTGGCTGAATGTTTGTGGTATAAATGCATAAGATAATGATTTAAATGCTATTTACATATATTTATAAATATATGTAAATAGCATATATATATATATATATATATATATATATATATATATATACATATATATGTATATAGTATTCAACTATATGTATATTTCTGAACTGTATGTGTATTTATATTTATAAAATGAACTGTTTATATTTTTCCGTGGCGCGTGACGTACCACGCATTATGTAAATCACGTAATTAGACTCCCACGACACAGGCTTGCCTAGTGTGGGGGTCACCGACTACTGTACCATGTTTTTCATAGTGATAAATATATTTTCTAAATTATCTTTTTTTTTTTTTATAGCTTGCAACCGAATTAAGAACTTCATACATACAAATAGGCCTACCTGTCACTACTGTTTAATATATCCTTTCCATCTTGGGTTATCTATTATTATATTATTCTTTCTAAATTTATTTTCTACAGGCTCGTAATTTGAATTACTATCTTATATTCTTACATAAGAAATATACGAAACACGTACGCCTAAAATAAACGTTTTCATTTAATTTCAAGAGCAGGATAACACTGCTGTCAGCTTCTCACGATCCCTATTAACTATAGGTACCTAGTCTTGAAGGCGCCACGCCATCCATCCATCATGCACCCCCGCCGCCCATTACCCGGTAGTTACGGTCCGCTGGTAAACAGTGGAAAATCCATTACTCTGATCTGCATTTAATACGCCATCTCCTTAGAAGCACGTCGGCGAAGCGTCTATTCAATGGATGCTTACATACTTATTCTGCTTCCGCGACGATTTCGGAAGATGTCCTTCTACGAGAATACTCTTTGCAGGGTTTTGTAGAAAAGAGGTAACTTCAAGAAAGCCCTATTGCACAACCAACAACTCAAAGGTCGAAGGACACTCCAAGTCATGCTGTCACTATCTTTTGCTTGGGAAATGAGGGCGCCAGGGGGGTCACCACAATCTTTTTCCTATTCAAATTAGGTTAAAACAAGAACATCACCATGAAAACCATTTCCATTCCATTTCGCATAATGGGCTTTATTTACCTAATACTTGTTTTAAGACGGTCACGGTAATTTTGCGGATCAAATTAGGTTCCTAATCTAAATCGGTATAAGACGTTGTGGTAACCCCTAGTATGACACTTTAAAACAGTACCAGGGGGGTTACCACAATCTTTTTCCGATTCAAATTAGGTTCAAAACAAGAACACCACCATGGCAACCATTTCCATTCCAATTTATTTACCTAAAACTGGCTTTATTTACCTAATGCCAAGACTGGTTTTAAGACGGTCACGGTAATTTTGCGGATCAAATTAGGTTCGTAATCTGAATCGGCATAAGTCGTTGTGGTAATCCTTCCAGTCTATGTATTCGGACATTAAACAAGTTGAAAGTTTAAAGTTCAAAATTTCTTTATTTTCTTTAAATATCAACATATGTTTCAATGTTCAAGATTACTTAAATGATGGGTCTGTATGGGGTTAATCTGGCTCAACACAGACCTTGCTGTTAATATTTTTGTAATTATTTATTCCTGCTTATTAATTATGATAATGACTAAATATTATATTTTGTATTAGTTAAGCATAAGCAATTTTTAAAAAGAGATCTAAAAATCAATCTGTGGGAGTTTCTACGCCCTCCTTCTCCTTCTACAGTGGTCTAATGTAGAGAAGTGGCAAAAAATGACGATTGCTAAGTATATGTAAATATCTACAGTAATAAAGACATTTGGAATTTGGAATTTGGAGTTTTCGAAAACGTAATTTTTTGCCTCTTCTCTACATCGGACCACTCGGGTAGATAGGCGAAGAAACGCCTTTTGCACCTGCAATTGCGTCGCTTTTATAGTCTTTACGGGTTAACATAGCAATAGCGGTAATTGACCCGACAGCTAGTACGAAGAATCATGCATGGTATACCTCGCGCCACATGTTATGAGCGGTGGCCTTGAATACGCAATAGTCACTTTTCAATACCTGTACATATGCGCAGTGATTCCCGCCAACGTCGCCCAGCGCTCTTAATTCGTGGCGCGAGGTATATAAGTCGCGTCGAGTAGCGGTCGGTAAACTGGATGACAGTCAGCAATCGCTACCATGACACGCTAAACGACGGTAATTTCAGACGTTGCACGCAATAAGTAAGTATCGCTAAACCAATTACGAGCGTACACTGGTGGACTGGAGTCGATGACCGCTATTGCCATGCTGACCCGAAGATACTATAGCGTACTCAAGGATACCCTGTGTCGTGGAAACCAAACAAGACAGCCACATCACATACATATAAACATAGGTGTACTAATAATTTATCTTGTTTATTTATTTTTATTTTCAGTTTGCCACAGGAATTCCGGGCCACCTTCTAATCCAAGACCTGTGAATGACAATATGTATTTTTTTAACTTTTCTATTATTTGTCTACAGTTTAATTATTAATAAACGTTTGTTTTAAACACAAGAATCTTATGTATTTTTATTATCTAAATTAGAAATAACGAAAACTTACCCAAAAGTAATTTAATTAGTTTGTTATTTTGCTTTAGAATTCAAAGCTAATTAATAAGATGCGTGTAGTTTACTGTGTATCGCAGCAATGAACATTAATTAATTTTAATTTACTTACTCAAGAAGTTCTTGTGGGTTCTGTTGGGTTAGTTAAAAATGAAATGTCTCACGATCTACCAATTTCTTTATTGGACCAGTTTACTTTATTCAAAAAAATATTATGGATCATCAATGATGTCTCCAGTGGGTAATTACAATGAGTAGATATGTTAGCCTACCTAACTACAACGAACTTAATATACGCGTGTGTACGCCAAACAATTTGAAACAATATTAAAGATAAAGTATAAAGTATAATAATAATAATAATATTTATTTATTTAACAGAAACACGGTCAGAAAAAGTTACATTATTAGGTACTTAGCTAAAATTGGAATACATAACAATTGGAGCATCTGAGCCTGAGCTAGGTATAAAACTGTATTTCAGGCTTATTAAAAATTTCCAGATCCAAGTTGTTTGGCGTACCTACTACATCTACAAGTATTTTGGAAGATTTATTCGACAAACAAAATAGCAATGTAAATAAACAATATACAAACGCATTATCATGTAACCATTACAAATAAATATCTTAAAACTTAACGGATATAATACAAATATACACTGGCCTGCAAAACAAAGTACTACACTTTTAATATTTCATTTTTTTATAAACAATAGAAGTTAGAGATTGAAAATAAAAAACGTTTTATGGCAAATTTTTTCAGCGTTCCTTGAAATGATAGTACAAAATTATACTCTTTTTCGAATCCTTTTTATTTTGAAATCTTATCTTGTGTAAAAAAAAGTTATTGCAATTTTAAAAGTGTGATGCTTAATTTTGCAGGCACTATAATAAATAATTGAAAACACAACCTTAGTTTTTATAGCCTATTCAAAATTATTTAAGTAATTAACAACGTTTTCATAACAATGTGTGACGAAATATGTAGCCGGCCAGGGATGATTCTAAATAAAAGTTGCTTAGCAATTAATACACTTTGTAACATAGTGAAGGGAAAATCTCTAAATAGTAATCAGTTTATCAGTTCCCTGATTAGATTAAGTGAATGAGAGAGAGATTAAATGCACTTTCTTTATAGGCAGCATATGCGATTATAAGTAGAGTTGATATGGAGAAATCAAGATTCATTTCGCTCTCCTGTCGAATCGTGAAACCGGAAAACTCGTGCACTTGCAAGTTATAAGCGCACATTCCCTCAGTGTTTAAGGCGATGCAATAGGCTAAAATAGTTTTTTGTAAATCTCAAGTTACGCAAAATAGGAGTATTAAAGCAGTTGTTTCTTTATACTAGCTTATTGACCTTGCGTGTTAGCAGGGACTCGTGAACGTTTCAACGTAATTTGACTATTTTCGATCAACCAAATCTGTTTTTCAAAATTAATAAAATTACAATTTCGCACCAGGTTTGAGTTTATGTATTTGATTATAATTTAAAAATTGTAAAAAATATTGAGTTAAGTTGCTCTGTTAGTCCTCTTTAGATAGGTGGAGAGCCTTTTTTAGCATTTGAATCCTGTTCCTCTAAAAGTAAGCTTACCCCTCTCGCTTACCCCCACATTCTGCATTCCATTGACAGAAATTTCTGGAAATACAGACCTGGAAATTGTCACTGTTGAAGGTTTAAATAGGTTGTACATGTATATGTCACGAGAAGATAGTCAAAACCGTCAGTTGATAAACTAAAGCGGAATTTGAGCAACTATCGACAGATAGTAAGCCAGACCGACGGGGTTTAGAATTTACGTTTCTTTTGTTCTGACATGTCAACCTAACACGAAGACTATTCGGGGGCTTCGCTGCGCTTGCCCCCTCTAGCCTTAACCTAAGCTCTCGCAGTATTTGCCCTGGTATTTCGTTTGCAATTCAAGTTTAAACCAGTTTACTATTTAACGGTTTTAACCGTTAGTTGATCAACTACCGCGTCATATAGTAAGCAGTACGCTACAGTTTACTATCTGTCGATAGTTGGTCTACTTAAGGGAAAAGTAAAAATAAAAACTAACGGTTTTGACTATCTTACGGTGACATACATATATATCCCATAATAGCTAGTAAACAAGTATTTGCAAATATTAAAATAAACTTTGCTGCAGACACTATTTTATTTTATTTGTGGAAAAATTGGTTGTATGCAGACTCTGCTTATGAGTCTCAAAGAGTAGTGAAATTCTAAGTTCCTCGGCTGCCCATCAATCAGCCTTAGGAGATCTTGCACCTGGGCTTGTCGCGGTACCTCGTCTTGAAGTCCTGGAGCAGCCGGTAGTAGCGCAGCGCGTTCACCCGCTCCGCCTTGTAGCGCTTCGGCGAGTCGCGCCGGGGGGCCGCCGCGTGGCAGAGGAAGCCGCCGTCCAGCACCACCATGCGGTACTCCTGCAGGCACAGCTCTAGCATCTGGTGGGGAGAAGAGAGAACATTTACACATTGGGGCCGACCGTGTCTGAGATGACCATCCATCCGAGAAGAAGAAGAATTTAGCCTGTGCCCGCAACTTTGTCTGCGTGCACCTAGGAATTATCATAAACCCAGAAAACATTACCCTTCTTCTGATGCAGTTAAATTTCATTCAAATCCGTTCAGCCATCTTAGCGTGATTGAGGCGCAAACACACAAAGATCCGTTTGGAACTTATATTAGAATTATATTATTATTATATAAGTTGGATAAAAATAAATATTTACATACAGGCACACACATTGCTTCTGACCCCAAACTAGGATACCCTGTGTTGTAGGAACCAGAAACCGCGATGTCACATATATATAAATATCAAAGACCTGGGGATTTTTTTCTGTATGCAGCCGAGAATCGAACCCGGGACCTCTCGCATGTTAGGCAGAGCCACAACCGCAGCGCCACAGAGGTCGTCAATACAAACGTCATATACAAACACATACATTTCTTCTGGCCCCACACTAGGATACCATCGTGCATACAGAAACAGCGACCTCACACGCGTATAAACGTCTAAATCCTAGGGTTTTTTATTAGTCTCCGTCGGGATTCCAACCCGGGACCTCTCGGCAGGGCCTCGAGCCGCAAGGTCACAAAGGTTCATGTAAGATTTTACCTACACACGTATCAAAAACCCTCATTACTGCGTCCAAAAACCGCACGTTACGGCCAGCATAATGTTATACTACTTGTTAAAAACTAATTTCATATCTGAATATTGGTATCGACAGGCATTCAAATTTTGAACATCGACGCCCGCCTGCGTGCCGCTCCTAGTTTGTCTGTGAAGTTGGTACTACTGAACAAGATAAACAACTGCAGAGCAATTATCAATGCCACCATGCCGGTCGAACTTGCATTTCATGAACACATCAAAGAGATTCGAACTTATGATATGTTTGTAGATAAACTAGTGTATGTAACTGTACATAATTAGGCATTATGTATCAGTCACATAAACTATTATTATGAATACATGTTGTTCCTAGCTCGATTGTGTGTCTCTGAGATCAATCTCTGTCAAAATGACTTTTTGAACTTCAATTGACATTTAAAGAGATTTTGACCGTGCTTTTGACTGTTCTGTGAAGGTTTTAAATTGACTAAATGCTAGTTTGACATTGACAATTCAAAATTGCAATCACGCACCGAATTTCAATACCTGTCAGAGATACAAAATGCTATGATACAGGGGCGGTTTCAAGTCAGGGGGGTTCATAAACTCAAAGTCTAGTCTGGACAGGCTTCAATCCGTCTAAAGCTGCAAGGTTACAAACGCCCTTTTGCAACCTTTTCCACATGGCCAGCACGTCGATCAAAGATAAGTGACATGATCTGTTATGAAGGGCAGTGCAAGCCACATGGCATGCCACAAGTCGAATAATAAGTACCTCAAAAGTAAGTACACAAGCAAAAGAATGGTGACTTAGAAAAACATGTATTTTGGAGTCGGAGGTAGTGGTGTTTCCATTCTAAAACCTCCTCGCTCGTAACTAACAAATCTCTTATCTCTTAATTCCTTTGCCCACGTTACTCTATCGGTTATCTTAGACTAGCTCTAGTTAAGACTATTCGCGTAGTTGTTTCTTTTAGTGTTTCTATTTTATTTTTAATTCATATATTTTGGTTACTTTCATTGTTAATAAAAAATAAAATTGGTTTTTGAGGTTTGCATGGACATAATCTCAGAAGTTAATACATCGATACTCTAAATACTATTTGAGCGACTACAATATTAAACTGAACAAAGTGAAGTTAAGACTTAACTTCAATGACATCGTAAACGCTGTGTGTCTTCATCGATGCCATCAAGTTAAAACTAGGATTTAAGTACAATGTTGGAGTTAGTTCAACTGAGTCTCTTTGGTCCTATGCACACGGAGCCACAGAGAAGAAACTAACCAGTATGTAACACAAGTTCCTATTTCCTATTGGATCACAATCAAGTCTTCGAACCAGCCGTGCCCATTGGATTACACAGGAAGAGACTCAAAGTAATAATAAATTAAGCACATTAATGTCACCACCGAGGTGCACAGGCCTTAACCCGGATACGAGTAAGAATGAGCCATATGCCACCACTCTGGCGCAGTCCGGGTTGTTGGAGGGGTATCAACTAAAAATCATATGTTTTCACGGTTCATTTGTCATGTTTTTTTAAACCCCGATGAAAAAGAGAGGTTTTATAAGTTGGAAGCGTCTGTGTGTCTGACCGTGGCACTCTAGCGTTCTAATTGGTGGATGGATTTTAATGCGATTTTTCAATTGATTACTATCAAATATGTCTACTACAATTATTTTATCAGAATCGGTTCAGCGGTTCAAAAATCAGCCTAAATAGGAAACCAGTAAACCAATGTTTTTTTTTTAATTGACGACCTCTGTGGCGCTGCGGTTGGGGTTCTGCCTGCCATGCGAGAGGTCCCGGGTTCGATCCCCGCCTGGGGATAAAGAAAAAAACCCAGGACTTGGACGTTTGTATGTGTGTGATGTCGCTGTTTCTGGGGGAACCAGAAACGGTAGTGTTGGGCCAGAAGCAATGTATGTGCTTGTATATTAATGTTGAATGTTTGTTTAATTTATAGTTATATTTAACAATAGCAGTCACAATATTAGCAGTAGTCTGTTGTGTGCAGTTTAAACTAGAATTCATTTTTGAATCAAAATTCGTCATCAAATTATTGGCTTCAAGTCTAACAATCAGAATGTAAATAGTATCCAATTAGAAATGAGATTATTAATTTTCAGCTGCTGGTAGATCAATGATCACACTTCACACTATTCTAGCCGAATTGACTCTACAGTACTTGTTCAAATTCAATTCAAAATTCTTTATCTTCTGTTAAACAGAATTTAATAATTAAACAGAATCGTTGATGGAATGAAACAAACATCCCAATCAAACTACCGTGCAAACAACTATGGCGTACCACAAGGCAGCGTTTTAGGCCCATTATTATTCCTGTTATATATAAATGATTTACCTAATGTATTGAAGAATGACTGCGTCCTTTTTGCGGACGACACTACACTCCTTATTAAATGTAATAACAGAAATGTATTGGAATCTGAGATAAGTGAAGCCCTTAATGATATGGTGACATGGCTGGAAAACAACAACTTGAAAGTGAATAGCGAAAAAACCAAAATAATACAATTTCAGACTTCCTACTGTCACTCCCCACCAGAGATATGTATAAACTTTAAAGGAACTAATATTGAAGTAGTCGACTCTTACCTCATTTCTAGGAATAGTAATAGACAAACCTTGTAATTGGAAAGCCCACATAGACAGAGTGTATCTAAAACTAGATAGGTTTGTTTATGTGTTACGACGTACGAGAGATGTGGCAACGAACGATGCAACTCTATCGGCATACCACGGATATGTTTCGTCAGTACTACGGTATGGTTTAGTTATGTAGTTATAACTCCGTAGACTTTGACAGGGCGTTTAAAATCCAAAAAAAATGTATTCGAGCAATATGTGGTGCGGTGTGATGTGGATATCTAGATAGCTGTAAACCTTTATTTAAAAGAACACAGATACTTCCCCTGCCGTGCCTATATATATACGAAATGTGCATTTTTGTTCAAAAATACCCAGATATGTTTAAGAAAAACTCCGAAATGTTCAATGCTAGAGGCAGGCACAAAGATAATTTATATGTTCCACCACAAAGGTTGCAATTATTTTCCAATAGTGCCATGGCAATAAAAAATTATAACAAAATCCCCAATGACATAAAATACCTGACATTTAACATGTTTAAAAATAAATTATTTTATTATCTAATGGACAAATTGTATTATAAGGTTAATGACATGTTTAATAATAATCAATTTGAATAATTTAATTTAATTATAAATGTTGCGCTAGACATTTAAGTTTATAATATTTGCACACCAACTCCTAGATGGTGAATATGTTGATCCTCGCGCTTTACTGCTTATTTAAGATCATATGTACACATATTTATAGCAAATAAACTATTTGATTGATTGATTGATTGATTGATTAATATAATATTAACATATGTTGAGAAAGTCTATTTTTCTGCCTCTTACCTATATTGGGCCACGTGGTAGAAGCAGGGCGACGAAACTACCACAGATTGATTTTTATCTCTCATCTAAATATAGGTTTTGTTTTAACTAGTGCAAATATTACAGATTATAAATAATAAGCAGGAATAAATAATTACAAAAAATATTAAGCGAGTTCTGTGTTGAGTTAGATTAACATCATAAATAAGAGCTATTGCGCAAACCATCGACTAACATCGATAATGCTAACTCTAAGGATATTGAGGCTCATAATTCAGAATTCATAATTTCTTTATTGCATACAAATCATAAAAAAAATTGGTCAAGTGAGGGTCGGACTCGCAAACGAAGGGTTCCGTACCATCGTGATAAAAGCAAAACAAAAAGAAGAAGAAAAACACTAAATCCTAAATAATAAAACCAAAACAAAAAGTAAAAAAATATATGTTCTCTCGGAATAGAACCCGGAACTTCAAGATTGCGAAACCGATACGAAACCGACTGAGCCATCTCAAAGTTATTGAGAGCAGCGAAATTTATGGTGATATTGAATCATGATGTTATGAGGTATTTCGCAAGGGCAGGGATTTAAAATACAGTCGCTTGTATGGGGACCCGCTTTAATTTTCAAAATTACGTGGAGTTCATTGTTTGTTACTGTTGCGGCAACAGAAATGCACATTCTGTGAAAATTTCAGCTCTCTACCTATTTCGGTTGATCCGATAGAGCCCGGTCCCATCTCATAAGTAAATCAGGTGGGCCTGGATAGTCCTTACGCGAGTAGATGTAAATTTTTGAATCTAGTATGGGGTTGGCGATGCATCAAGTCTCCTTACCAACATTCTTCAGTTAGTTTATGTAAGTTTGAAGCGCCTGTCTGAATTTTGATAGAGTAGAAATAATAAGGTGTTATATTCCAAGAATTTATTTTGGTAAGTCGTATTTCCAGGTAACATTATATTAGGGTGACATTTATTTAGCTGGCCATATTTTGGGGAGACATAGTTCCCATCGTTATGAACAACTTTACCAAAGAAATATATTGTAACAAATTTTTGTTTGCGACCAAATGTGTCCTTGGTAAAGTTGTTCATAACGTTGGTTACTATCATTCCCCAACATATGGTCTGCTAACTAAATGTCACCTTGTAAGTTAAAGTTTTGGCTGAGGCACCGAAGCCCACGTGACTCTCCAGTAAGTGACGACAACATTTTATTTGTCCATGTGTATGTTCCGAGGACGGCATCTCGCTGAAGCATAAACAAAGCGACACACGCAACCATCATCTTTCCCAAGACCCGGGCGAAATTGAGATAAAAGCTTTCTACCTAATTTACCAACCCTTGGCGATGTTGAAGTAGAACGAAACTACAGTATGCATAGCAGAAAGGTATTACAGCAGATATTTACATGAGTATTGTGGCGTCACCTATCAGGTGATCAACATACTAACATACAAGACGGATTTCAAGCAAATAAACGCAAATTGACAGAAGTTGTCAACAGATGTCATCACGTATCGCAGAAACAATTGACAATCGATCCTGCATCGCGCAAGAGAAGTAAGGCATTAAAAAATGGCAATACCTTAAAACTTGTGATTTTGATTACAAAATGCTATTATTATATCGGTAACATACTATACCATGCAGGTGGTTCCTTAGATTTATTTAGTTACCAGAACTATGCCTTTGTCGCATAACGCTACGGAGTGGTACCTACAGGTCCGATAGATAGAACGTGAGTTAGCAATCGAGTTAACCTGATGAGTTCAGTGTAGGAAGCAGGAATAACTGCGCATCGAAAAAGTATGCGAATCGAACTATCAGTGACTATTATGTACAATGACATAAGGTTCACTTTTTCTGAACTCGAACACTTTTTCACTCTGGTATTAATTCCTGCTAGAGCCACAGATAAGATTCACGCACTAATAGAGCGTATTTTCTTGACTTCTTGGTTTACTAAATACTTGGTCTCTACAGCCCTTTACGTCCTCCCGGGTAGTGATATGAAGCAACAACAAATTATTTATTAAACCTTAATGTCCAGGTTCCCAATAGAGAACCTGACCAAATTGTGATCTTTCAAATACCCTTAACACTGGCAAAATTTTAAAATAAGAAGAATAAGGAGACATATCAAGTAGATCGGATGGCCGATGGGGCAAAAAGGTCCTTGAATGGAGACCACGTACTGGCAAGCGCAGTGTGGGTCGGCCACCTACGAGATGGACCGACGACCTGGTGAGGATCGCTGGATCTCGTTGGATGCAGGTGGCTACGGACCGGTCACGCTGGAGTGCGATTGGAGAGGCCTATGTTCAGCAGTGGACATTAACAGGCTGAAATGATGATCAAGTAGCCAGACTAGTTAAAACTCGTGTAAGTTCTAAATTAGTAGTCCCATACATAGAAGGGCACTTTGCATGTTGCAGAAAGCCTAATAAGGGTTAGTGGTTAAACGTACGATAGTAAATCCAGTTTTTGCTTGGCAAAAGTTCTGGTTTCGGCTGATTGAATCACTGAATAGCGACAAAAAATTAGCTCGACTAGAATTCTAAAAACAATAATTTGAAAACCTTAATTCGAGTAACAGACAATACAAAAGGTGTGTAGGATTTTGTTGTTATTACATGTTCGACCTAACACGAAAGATAAAGGGGGTGAGCGAAGCGAATCCTTTGCCTACTCTGACCCACCACTTCCCCTAGACAGTCTTTATTTAGCCAATAAGCGGTGGCAGAACCATTCAGTAATTTAGTCGCGCAAATCAGCAATTGCTCATTTCAGGAAATTCCGCTGTTCGTGGTCATTCGCTCAATAGTGTTTTATTCGGTCATTTTATTATTCCCCCTTAATACATATCATAATGTATAATGAAGTCCATTAATATCCCCACCGAGGGGCACGGGCCTTTATCCGGATACGAGTAAGATTGAGCCATACTCCACCACGCTGGCTCAGTGCGGGTCGATGGAGCGGTGTCGGGCTGGTGGCCAACCCGGCTGAGTGAAGTTATCAAGCTGCCCTATTAGGGCCTCCGACCAGCTTTACGACTACCACCACCGAGCAGCGGTAGTAGCCGGGGCCTACAGCTTAACGTGTCGTCAGAAACACGGAAGCGCCCGAGACAAAATCCGAATAAAAACGGACACCCATCCAGTATCCGTCTCAGCCAGATGTAGCTACCCGCACGATCGTTCCCAATGTGCGAGTACCGCTAGGCCACCGATGCTTAATAAGTACCTATTATTTATATTTAGATAACTGAGCACGAAGTTCAATCGTGCTTCGGATAGGTTTGCCTCGACTCGACACGAGTAACGTAACTTCATTCGCGAACTCAAACAAACAAACATTTGTGGACCAAGGATCGATGAACTGCCCCATCAAGCGACGTTGAACGATTACACCATAAATCAAAGATAAAAGCTGAAACACGTCGTGAGGGAACCTTCATATCACTATAGCTGCGGCGATGGGCTTAGCCCCCTGTCACCCAAAACATTGTATCGATTCACTAGCTAAACGTGGGCACAACTGTGCTTCTGCCAGACTGACATCCCGTATACGAAGATACGTGATGCTATGCTATGCAAAAACTATTTTCCTCCCGGTATAAGTATAAGCGGAAACGGAAGAGCCGCATTTTTATGTTCGCAGATAAAACTTTATTTTGCGTGGCATGTGGGCAGGAAACTCTCAACATCCCGTCGACATATTAACAAAGCTAATGTTGGTTATACATATGTACAAGGAAAACATGAATGCTTGTAAATTCCGTGACGTCTTTGGCATGACGATTTTGTCTTAAATATGTTTCAGTATTACACGATATAACCTTAAATAGGCATGCAAATGATTTATTTACGCTAATGAATTTATTGTTATGTATTTACACGTTTAGATAAGAAGTTAGTTCTTAACTGTCATATATCGAGGGCTGCGTGGTAAAACCCGCTAACTCAAGTTTTTTCACAAATCAAGTTAACAATGAGGTCCTTACCCATATATCATGATCTTTCATGTGGTAAAATAATATTCTGTGATTTTCAGCTTTTTAGCTCAAAAATTGGTGCAAAGAACCCTTTAAGTCATCAAATTTCGCTTAAAATGACCCAAAAAACCAATAAATCGCTTTACGTTTTACGATTCTCATATTTTGATTCCGGAAAAACCATACAATCTCTGTTATATGATTTTACATACAAATATTTCATTCGTAAATGAGAATAACTTTTGCAATAAATCCAGATAACTATAATTACACGTTTTTACCAAACAACAAGTTAATGGTAACATTGAGAACTCATTGGAGCTGAAACCATTTAACGATACTTGCAGGCTTTTAGAATCAAAGTATTTGTATCAATTCCAGGATAAGCTTAGTTATCTTGTTTCATCGAACAAAACATTCCACAGTAACAACAGTAATTAGTGGTAAAACCCTATAAATAGAGATATCGTGTTTCACTGACCTGTTTTTGTCAGTCTTGATCGAACTCCGGCGCAAGACTTTACGATTTTCATTTTAATTTATTAAAGGTGATACCTACTACATAGTTGAAGAAGTTTTCATGTGTTCAAACCATGGGGGACAGAGCAAGAAAGTTAGTGCAACTGGCATGCAAGTTAAAAGACGATTCCGGTGAGTTAATTTGTTATCATAACCTCAAAATATCGTGGTAATAGTTGTCTATTTTGCGATGTTAGTAGAATTACTAATTCTGAAGTACATAATATTATATGAGTAAGATGATCATCATAATTACATGTCATACAAGTAAAACAATGCTCTAAGTATGTTGATTGTATTAAAGATCAACATTTACCGGGTTATTCCTCAATGATTACCCGCTTTTAATGTTCGTGTTACTTTGAAAATATTAAGGGAGAACCCTGTGTTTTATAGGGTTAGGTAAGGTGCTTTTTTAAACTAAAAGTTAAAGCCACATTCGCAGTTTAATGTGAAGGCTGGTATAATTGTCTCATTTTAGGTGCGCGTACTGTGCTACGGAGAATTCACCTACCCTATTTTTATATATTTCAGACGCGACGACCGATGATGAAAATGATTCATCTGATTTGGACGCCGATCAAATGATGATTGCTGACCAAATGGAGGACTTCATCAGTGATCAAGATGGTTCTCCTGACAGTTTGATTGCGGAAGCTCATTTAAGTTGGGCCCCCGGGCATGACCAACTTAGCGCCACTCCGTTCATGTCATCCTTGCCTGCTGCCGCCGGGCACAACCAACTTACCGTCACTCCGTTCATGTCACCCTTTCCTGCTGCCACCGGGCACGACCAACTTACCGCCACTCCGTTCATGTCACCCTTGCCTGCTGCCACCGGGCACGACCAACTTACCGCCACTCCATTCATGTCAAGTTCGCCTGCTGCCGCCGGTCACGACCAGCTTACTGCCACTCCACTCATGTCGCCCTTGCCTGCTGCCGCCAGGCACGACCACCTTACCGTCACTCCGCTCATGTCGCCATTGCCTGCTGCCGCCGGGTACGACCAACTTACCGTCACTCCGTTCATGTCACCCTTGCCTGCTGCCACCGGGCACGACCAACTCACCGCCACTCCATTCATGTCAAGTTCGCCTGCTGCCGCCGGTCACGACCAGCTTACTGCCACTCCACTCATGTCGCCCTTGCCTGCTGCCGCCAGGCACGACCACCTTACCGTCACTCCGCTCATATCACCCCAGCCTGTAGTCAACTGCCGCCGCCGACTTGCCGCTGACCATCAAGTTGCTGGCCCATCTAGCAGAATCCCAACCCCTCCACATACAGAAGAAGAAGAAGATCCTTTCGCCAGCGACTTTTCAGACTTAGACCCACCATACTTTCCAGAAACAGATCTAGAATCTAGTGACATGGATATTGTACATAAAAATGGAGCTGTTTTAATCCCAGAAAGTCCTGAACGAGACGACAACTACTCAGAGGAAATTGCTGTGCTTGTACTTGAAGATCTACTGCAAAAAGTTTGGATATCTGTACGACCTGTTAAAAGACGTAAAAGAGCTAAACCCTCTGAATGGAAAATAAATATATCACAGAGAAGAAAGGCTGATGGACTCCCTTTTATTACAAAAGGTAAAATGCGTTCTGCAAAGGTACCTAAGCCTATACAAGGAGTGTGTTGCAAACACAAATGCACTGACCACTTTTCTGAAGAAGATAGAGAAAGATTATGCAGAAATTATTGGAACATGGACTTTAAATCCAAGAAAAACTTCATTTTGTCATGCATGAAGATAGAACCTGTGAAAACACGTAAAGTACTGCAAAATCCCAACAAAAAAGGACGTACCTATAGTAAAAAATGCTTCTTCCAAAAGGATGGTCGTGAAGAGCAAGTTTGCCAAAAGTATTTCATTTTGACGCTATGCATATCAGCTGACGTTATCACTGATGCAATAGCAAAAAAAAATGATTTGGGATTCTACGATAATGAAGACCAGCGTGGAAAAAAAGAGCCCCCGAACAAAACAAGTCTAATTGACGTTCAATTTGTCAAAGAACACATTGAGTCATTCCCGGTAATGGAGTCGCATTACTGTCGCAAAGATAGCAAGAGGAAGTATTTGGCGCCTGATGTGAAATCGGTGTCTAAAATGTACGATCTGTACACAGAGAAATGCGTTAAGGCTGACCGAATTCCAGTTCATGAATCGAAGTACCGTGATATTTTCAATGAACACTATAATCTCAGTTTCTTCAAGCCAAAAAAGGATCAATGTGCTTTATGCAGCAAATACAACAGAGCTGTTGGTGAAGAAAAAACTGCGATGGAAGAAAATTATCATGAACACGTGTACAGAAAGACAATAAGCGCAAACGCTAAAGAGGCGGATAAAGATAGATCAAACTGTGATCCAAGTTTTATGTCAATAACCATTGATCTACAAGCAATACTGCAAATTCCTACAGGAGGAGAGGGTGTGCTATACTATCTCAGAAAGCTTGTACTTTATAATTTCACAATATATGAAGCACGCTGGCCAAATAATGCCTATTGTCTGTACTGGAGTGAAATAAACGGGAAGAAAGGCAGTTCAGAGATCGGTACTTGTTTGTTCTACTATTTGTCAAACTTGGTGCCGGAACAGGTGAAACATTTGACAATGTTCTCTGATACCTGCAGCGGTCAAAACCGCAATCAATACATTGCAGCGCTTCTACTCTGGACCGTACAAAATGTGAATCATTTAGAGATAATTGAGCAAAAATTCCTTGAAAGTGGTCACACATACATGGAAGTAGACTCAATGCATGCTAGTATTGAAAATGCTGCAATGTTTCATTCCATCAATTGTGTATCAGATTGGAAAAATGTATTTAAAGCAGCTAGGAAGAAGAGAGAAAAGAAAACTGCTGAGGGCACCAAATACTGCGTTGAACCGTACAGAGTAAAGGAATTCAAATATAATGAGATGTTTGATTTGAAGAAATTGGCAGGAACTTTGATAAAGAACAGACAGAAGGATAACTTTGGAGAGAAAGTTAATTGGATGAAAATTAAGAGGATAAAATTCGTGAAAGGAGATAAATACAAAATGTATTTCAATTATGATCTCTCTGATGATCTTCAATACTTGGATGTGTCTTTCAGTGAAAAAACTTCCAAAACTCCCAAGACAAGGTTCAGAAAAAATACTGATCTTGCATCAGTTGAAGAATTGGTGTATCCCGAGAGATTAGAATTATTGTATGAGCACCCATTACCTATAAGTGAAGCAAAAAAGAAAGATCTGCTAACGATTTGCGCTAAAGGGATAATTCCTGAAGAACTACATCCTTGGATACACAGTCTGAAGGTAGTCAAAAATATTGTCGTTGATGACGATGATGATTTGATTGAAAATTAAACTCTATAAGTACATGATTTGATTAAAAATTAAACTCTGTAAGTGTATTATTAGTATGAATAAGTTGAAAACTAAACTCTGTAAGTGTATATTAGTAGTTTGTTTATTGGCGTAAAATCCTTTAAGTAGCTCCCATATTTTGAAAATTATAAAATTAATCAATCTAGAAGTATAATTTTATTTGCTTTATTTATGTATTTCAAATGTCAATTAAATTTGTAATGAATATTTCTCATAATTTTAGGTCGTATGAATAACTAATAAAAAACTACAGACATCTAAAACTTCAAAGTCGATTATCTCAGTTTAATGTTTTACCTACTTAACGGGTTTTACCACGCAGCCCTCGATATATTTAATATTGTAAGTGAATTATTTCAATTTTAGCTTGATTGTATTTATTTTTTTGACTACGCAATTTTGTAGGTAACCTATTTTCAGGAATACAAAAATGTTCAAGTAAGCGGTTCGGCCGGCCTCACAAAGCTGGAATTCTTTTCACAATGCCTTTCTGAATTCATAATCTGCATCCATAATCGATATTCCGGTACATCACATCACACTTGTCTTAAAAAATCTGATTGATGAGCACCATATAAAATCTGTCACATCGATCTGAGAAATTAATAAACTTAAAAAATCTGAAATGTTCACAGGAATAGTGTTTTGAGTGACTTGAATGGTTTGAGTGACAGGAGACGACACACTTAGTACGAAATGGTTTTCGTATCTTTTTTTTTTCAAGAGAAGAGAGGTTCGATTGAGCAGCAAAGAAAAAGTCTGTTCAAACTGACAGATTTTTCCTTGTACGAGAGATAAAGTGGCTTCAGCCTGTTCCACATCTTCATCAGGAGGAAGAACTGAGGTTACTATTTCAGAGGCAGGATTGTCTCTAATTAGAGATTCAATTTGCTTTTTAGGGTTCCGTACCCAACGGGTAAGATTGGAATCCTATTACTAAGACTTCGCTGTCCGTCCGTCTGTCACCAGGCTGTATCTCAAGAACCTAGCTAGCTAGAGAGTTAAAATTTTTACAGATTGTGTATTTCTGTTGCCGCTATAACAACAAATACTAAAAAACAGGATAAAAGAAATATTTAAGGGGGCTCCCATACAATAATTCTTTCAATACCACATACAAACTAATGGATGCACCTGGTTACGTACATGGAGTGTGAAAGTAACCGCACCAATAACTTTGTAAACAATATTTTGCTGTGTAAAATCCAAACTATTCACTCCACACCATCGCTTCCATTGAACGGTGGTACGGAACCCTTCGTGCGCGATTTAGACTCGCACTTGACCGGTTTTTGAGGTTTAATAGGGAACTGACAGAAGTTTCCAAACGTATTCGCACCTCATATTCAAGTTCCGCTTTGCTATAGAATGATAATGGACGAGCCATTGCACTGAAGTAAGGTATCTACCTATGAATTAATATCTACCTATGCGGTAATACCTACTTAATCTAGGATTTTTAATTTGAGGCCAGAAATGTAAACCAACAGTCATTTTCTAGAACAAAACCGTTGACTTTGACATTCATATTACACTTTTTGTACTGGAAAATGACAGTTCTTTGTTTACATTTCTGGCCTCAAATTAAAAATCATAGTATAAGTACATAGTAGTCAAGAAAGAGAAAAATGAAATCTAGGTCAAAAGAGTTAGCCAAAGAGATTCGATTTAGTCAATAATGTAGGGTTTTCACTAAAATCACCAAATTCGTTTTATCGGTCGTGAACCTTGAACTCTTGTATTGTTGTCTGATAACTAGTACAACCTTGCGATTTACTCATGTCATGGACTTGATTTCCAGCTTTGTTCGTAAGAATAACTCAACTATGAAAATTGCTTCTGTTTACATCTTTGACACATTTGTTTTTGACAACTTGCTATTTGATCTTTTTATTCGCTTCATTTATTTTCACATATTTATCTATGGCTCTCACTGGCGCTCTGGGTTGAGTTATGTCAAAATTAGAGAACGTGGTCTTTCATCTTTAAACCTCAAAATTAAGAGGAACTAAGAAGCCAGTTACCCGGGCTCAACTTACCCGGGTAACGCTAAAAAATGAAGAAGTACTCTCCCTCTCAAAACGCTGTGATTCCACGTGAACTGCTCATCCTCTCATTATTATACTGTGGTACATGTGAAGTGCTCTGCCCCTCGAAACCTGGACCCAGATATCCGCATTACCACACAGCCTGGACCCGAATATCCGCATTTCTCAAAACCTGGACCCAATCATCCGAATTACCAGACAGCCTGAACCGGATAACCGCTTTTCTATAAAACCTGGATCCGAATTATACTTCGACGCCAACTTCGCCGAACGACACCCAGGGTCAGTCATTAGATTTTCTTGTAAATAGGTAGGTAGGATAACTATATACAAGAAGCAAAGTGTGTAAATAAATCGGACACAGAGTGTTTATATTTATTTTGAAAAGGATTAAAATTTTACCCATTCTTGAATTTGCATTTCAGTTCTTTCTAAATTAATAATACGTATTCAGATTAGAAAGGCTTTCCGGCTGTGTGAGGCCAGCCTTAGATTAGTTAAAATGTAATTTAATGTTACCAACTAGTTTAGTTCCTTCAGCATATTGGCAGTCATACATATAAAGACATAATTACCCTTAAGTGCCTTTGTATGTGGCCATTTTGCTTCGTCCGTGCCATATCGTCAATTTATTTTCAAACTGTATAACCATACTCATATTGACCACCAACTTAAGTACAAGCTATTATGCTGAAACTATAACAAAATAGTGTCCGTTAAAGTAAATGCCCATAAATAATAATAAACGTTCAAGGGCGAGTTAGACTTGCACACGAATGGTTCCGCACCACTACACAATGCAATATGTTGTTTACAAAGAATTGATGCGGCTACTTACATACTCCGTGTTTAATAAAAGTGCGTAGCGACTACTTTCGAAGAAAATAGTATGTGAATACTATTTTCTTCAGATGCTTCTTTGGTCAAGTACTATAATCTTCAAACCCTTTTTTCGTCAAAAACTACTATCGGTTACGGAATTCGTCTAGGCGGCTTTTGTACAGTTACCTTCAGTTCTAGATGATCCTGCTACGTACCTAACCTACATACTAAAATTTACGAGCCCTTATAAGCTTATAAGAGTAAGTTGTGTAGATATAATGTTTATGCTTTTATTTACACATATAAATGAAACTAACATTGATAAAAAATAACAAATTGACAGGAATCCACTGTTTTGTTGTGACTGTCGCCGAAGCCATTGCGGCGGATAACTTCCAATCTCATCTTGCACATTTTATAATGTGTTAATAAAGAGCAGATTTTATGTAACTCCATATTTTACAGCCTAGCTTAATTGCATTAGGCATTTTTGAACTTTTATGGTTCTTCTAATCAAATTTTCAATAATTTTCTCAATTTTTGCACCTCTTATTACTTCTATCGATTTCTGTTCTTTATTAATGTTCCAACAGTTGTTTTTATTTTTTTATAAAAATTACCTTTTTCCTTTTTCCAAAAACATAACATATGTTTTTGAATGTATTGAATTATGTTTATGCCACTAATCAACTTGCTTTTAAATGTGCGATGCCATCTTTCATTGAACTGTTCTTATCTTATGACAAATGCTGCTTTTAACAAAAAGAGGGCTTGACTGTTAAAATACTCGACCAAAGAAGCATTTGACAAAAATAGAATTTCACGAAAAATTTCGCTACCGAAATAAGTTATGCACCCTATTGAAACCATATATTTTTTATTATTTTTCCTGTAATATTCCGAGGTTTTATTTTTATTTTAGGATTAGTATTTACGGATATAAAATATTTAGCTACATAATGTATTAGTATTAGTATATTTGTAAGATATTTATTGATATGCTGTATTTATGTAACTGTGTATGTAGTCTATATTTCTTAGCAATAGGGTTTTATGTATGTGTAATATGTATTATATTAGAATATAGTCTTAATTGTACGCGCAATTCTTTCCCTTACCTATCATCTCCGTCTCCTATCCAACATGGTTTGCTGGAAGAAATCTCTTTTTAGAGATAAGCTCGCCTTTGTACATGTTTTTTCTATCATAAGTTATCTGTATATCTGTTTTGTTTAGTACAATAAAGAAATTACGAATTACGAAAGATAAGTCGTGTGGGTGGGGGGATAATAAACCTTCACATTGGACAGGTCACTTTTTTACAACCAAATTTCAACTTAATCCATTCAGAATTGGTCGCTTAATATTACTTTCGAACATCTAGGATAGACGCACAAGTGATCGTAGAATATCGTTTTTCCTTTTTAAGGTACGGAACCCTAATAATAAAACAAACAAACATGATACTCGCGTCTTTTTCTCAAAGGGGTAGATAGTGGAACGACTAACGATCTCCACATACCACAATATGGCATACACAGTTCATGTCCTCATAAAAATTTATGAGTTAGGTACAACATACAAAATTTAATAAAGTAAGCAAATGCTTCGTGGGTTGGCTAGAGGTCGTGTAAAATACAGGCTGCGCCAAGTTTCTTTGGCCCTGGGCGAGCTGTGACCTCTCTTTCTCGCATGGGGATAGGTGGGGTACGAAAGAGCTCTATAATAAAACTGTATAAGTACTTCGAGTAATATATACCTACCACAAAAAATTGATTTTGATAACCCTAATTGCTAAAAATAGATTGCATACACAATTTTACAAAAGGTTAAAATATGAGGAAGGCCGTGAAAGCATTTGATTAGGCAGAAAAGGATAAGAAATTCAAAACAGATCACCTAAATCTCGCTGGCCCTACACAGCTTGTTTACATTTCCGAAATGCTGACCAATAAGGCAAGGCTCCCTCGAATCCTAGCAAATAATTTTGCCAACAGTCACAATTACAAGTTCTGCTGGTCTTCACATGGCAGGATCTGAGAGAAAAAGATAAAAGATGGAGCACCTACATTTCTTATAAAAGACAAGCAGGCCTTGCTGAGTTAAAAACCCAAAGCAAGTGACTAGTGTTTGTTTACCTTTTGATGAGATGTTATTACCTGATTAACACGTTACACAAAAACTGCCACACAACTCTCTTCTCACACTTTCCCATACTTAATTACCTATTTACTAAACTACAATACGTTTTTCCCACTTTAAAATTACCACACAAACAGACAATATGCCACTCATGAGCAAATAATCCAATACGAACTTGACACTCTTTCTATATCGAAGTTAATAATTAAAGATTCTTAAACAAAAATTAAAGCAGCGTTAATTATAACTTTAATAGCTTCTTGATAAACTTGCAAAGTGATATTTTGGTTTTCAAGTATTCATATTCATATTAATTTTATTTGCAAACATGTAAAAAAAAAAAAAAAAGAGTTGTAGTAAACGGCTTCCAGTCAGACATGATCAAAGTCACCTCTGGTGTCCCGCAGGGTTCCATACTAGGTCCCCTACTATTTATTATTTTTATTAATGACATTAAGCACTGTTTCCTAAATTCAAAGTTCTTACTATATGCAGATGACTTAAAAGTTTACCGCAGAATTAAAACCACTGATGACAGTGAACTCCTTCAAGATGATTTGAATAGATTCTCAAAATACTGCAACGATAACAAACTACAACTTCATATTGACAAATGTAACCATATCACTTTCACTAAAAACACTAATATTTTACTTTCTCGTTACACACTAAATGGGAAAAATCTTGCAAAGGTGGACTCCCTGCGGGATCTAGGGGTACTACTAGACTCTAAATTACACTTAGACCTACATATTGAGAAAATAGTTAATAAAGCATTTCAAATGTACGGATTCGTTATGAGAGCAACCAAGGACTTTAGGCGCCCTTCTACTTATCTTTACCTTTACAAAACTCTAATACGATCACAATTAGAATATGCCGTCCCCATTTGGAATCCTTATTATGACAAATACACCGTAATTATTGAAAACGTACAAAGGAAGTTCCTTCGAGCGTTGCACTATAAATTTCATCGCCCACGCTCCAAACTCTCATATCCTAAGCTACTTAAGTTATACAACCTACCTACGCTTGAATCTAGGCGTACAATCCTGGAAGCAACGATATTATATAATCTATGTAACAACAATTTCGACTGCAGAGATCTCACTTGTAAATTGTGCTATTTGGTGCCTCGATCATTTCATATGCGTGCTGTGCGTGACCGAAAACTATTCGCGACCACGCAGTGTAAAACAAATGCAGGACTACGCGTACCTCTGCGAAAACTGGTAGATACTTTCAACACACACTTCGAGACTGTAGACATATTTAGTACACCAATACACAAATTCAAACAGCAGGTTTCGGAGATAACATCTGAATATCAGGACCTTAAGTTTTGTCAGGATCGGGATCAGCTGTAGTTTCAGTTTTCGAATTACTGAATTGTAAAAAAAAAAATAATTACAATATATTTTTGCAGCGCGTTGGACTAAATTTTTTAATTTTTATCTATGTTTTAGATTCCTGTTTTTTTCTTTTTCTTTTGTAAACACATATTTTTTACAAACTTGAGATACATATATATATATCTATATAAAATGTAAAAACACTTACATTTTCCTAAATCATGATTATTTTGTTAACAGCAGCCCCAACTAAAACGTACCTGTGGATGATGCTGTGGGCTTCACAATAAAACATTTTTGTTTTTGTAATAGTTAGTTACATCTATGTATTGTGTAGTTGTTTTTCATCCCAAATAAATAAAATATAAAATAAAATAAAAATAAAGTACACGGGGGTTGGTTACAGGTGGGGGTGTATGTAAGTATAGAGTAAAAGTACATGCACCCTGAAAGGGTATCACAATTGTTCGCTTAATATCTAGATAAAACATTTCACAAGTAGTTAACATTTCAATTAAAATATACAAAATATCTTGTTTTAATATTCTTACTTATTGTAACGCTGAGATCCACTTATTTAGAATCAGTCATAAATTCGTCTATAGTGTAGTAGCTTTTTGAAATTAGCAGATTTTTTAGTTTTATGCTGAACGAACTAACGGTTTGTTCGTTTTTTATATTGTTTGGTAGGTTATTGTATATTAAGATTGACATATAGTATGGGCTTTTTTTCTAAATTTCTAGTTTAGATTCTGGTAAAACTAAATAATTTCTCCGTCTAGCGTTTGTGTAGTGGTGATATTGTTCGGGGTGTTTTTTTACGTAGGTGGCTATTTCTAATATGTACAGCGATGGTAGAGTCAAAATCTTGTCTTTTTGGAAGTGGGGTTTGCAGCTGTCTATATGCTGAATATTAACTAAGATCCTGATACATTTCTTTTGCATAATAAACAAGTCGTTGGCATCGACGCTATTACCCCAGAGCATTATCCCGTAACTTAACCACGAATGTGCGTAAGCGTAATAAGCTGACAGAGCACATTCTTTACTGGTGTTTCTTTTGAGGATAGAGAGGGCATATATTCATTGTGACATTTTGGATTTTATTGAAGAGATGTGTGATTTCCAGTTTAAGTTAGAGTCTATTGTCAGGCCTAATAATTTGACGTCTGTAACTTCTTCTATGCCTAATTGCTTTTTAACATCAGAGAGGTTTAGGGGTTGTTTTTGGTAGGGTTTGATTTGTATAATTTTTGTCTTTTTCGTGTTTATCTCTAAGTTATGTTCGTATAGCCAAATTTGGATAGTTTCGAAAGAATCTTGTATGTAGGGGTTAATGTTATAATCTTTGGGACATTTGAACAATAGTGATATATCATCAGCAAACATAATACATTTAGGTTTTAAAATTTTGGGGAGGTCGTTGATGTAGGCTAGAAATAAAATACAGCCTAGTACACTAACTTGTGGTATGGAACAGTTAGTAGTTATTGTTTGGGATGCTATAGTTTTGTGTTCCAATGTATCATTATTAAATTGGTTAATTTGCACGTATTGTTTTCTGTTAAGGAGATATGATCTTAGCCATTCGCGAGCATTGCCTCGAATACCTAGGTCATGCAATTTTTGTAATAGAATTTTATGTGATACTCGGTCATATGCTTTCGACATATCTAAAAGTAATCCAATGGCATGGTTTTTATTTCGTATATATTCTAGGGCTTTTTGTACATATGCGAAAACTGCAAGTGTCGTGGAGCGATGTTTTCGGAAGCCATATTGGTTGGTGTCAATAAAGTTGAATTTTTCTAAAAAATTATATATTCGGTTAGCCATTGCTTTTTCTAAAATCTTTGAAAAGGTTGGTAGAGTAGCTATAGGACGGTACTGCGATGGGTCTGTTTGTTTGCTGCCCTTTTTTAGGACTGGTGTTATTTTTGCTATTTTAAGACTGTCCGGGAAACAACATTCTTGAAAAGATTGATTTAAAAGGTCGGTTAATGGGACTGTTAGTTCATTGATACAGTATTTTAATAGTTTTGGTGGAAAGTCATCAAATCCTGCGCTAGTTTTATTTGGAAGATTCCGAATTAGTTGTGACACTTCGTTTATGGATACTGGTGATAGGAATATGGTGTTTGTTGAGTTTGCTGGTGGAGGCTGCTCAGGAGGCTTATTGGCTTTTACCGCTTTGTTATAGGTCTGTGGCGCGGGTAGTTGCGTTATACCGACCGAGGCAAAAAAGTCATTAAACATATTTGCTATCTTAATTGGACATTTTTCAATTATATTTGTATCTGTACTTGTTAGTAGTATATTTTTGGTTAATTTATTTTGAGTAGGTTTGGTTGTCTGTTTAATTATATGCCACATTGTTTTTATTTTGTTATTTGACTTATTCATGTCCCCTATGAAATTAAGTTTTTTCGATCTTTTTATGCATTTTTTTAATATTTGTGTGTAGAATTTGTAATGAGTTTTCAAAATATTGTTTTTAGATTGGTTAGTTAATATTTTAAGTTGTCTTTTATTTTACATGAAACTTTAAGGCCTTTGGTGATCCATGTCTTTTTACAATTTAATTTTAATTTAAGCCGCTTTTTTGGTATATGTATGTTCAATAATTCTTGTATTTTTTTATCGAATACAATATAGTTTTCATCAATGGTATTTCCAACTTTAATTATATCGTTCCAATGAGTTTTTTGTAATACTTGTTTAAATAGGGTCATATTTTGGAGTGTAAAGCATCTTTTTTCTATGTATGTTGTTTTAATGATTTGTAAGTCTTTGATTAGAGGTGATTTATACATTACACTTTTGTGGTCGGAAATTCCTAATTCATCTACACTTACTTCATTATCTCTGTTATTGGTGAAGAGTAGATCTATACATGTGGAGCTAGAGTTAGTAACTCTAGTCGGCTCTTTTATTAGTTGAAGGAGATTAATTTCTTTAAGTTTGTTGGTTAGCTTTTCATAGTCTTTAGATTTTTGAAGCATATCTATATTAAAGTCTCCTGTTATTATGATGTGTTTCTGTGGTTTATTTTTAAGTTTATCAACTTATTTGTCTAGAAACTCAAAGAAAGTGTCTATTTGATGGTCTTTCCTATATATTGAGATTAGCGTTATATTAGGTTTAATATCGACGACACAGCATTCTATTACGAATTCTACTGACAGATTTGTGATGTCTGTTAGTTCCTTATATTCAATACCATTACGAAGGAGTATTGCAACACCTCCTCCCTCTCTTACACGACGATAGAAAGCGGCAGCAAATACATATCCATTTATATGTATGATATATTTTTGGTGATCACCGATCCACGTTTCTGAGAGACAGATTGCAGTAAATTGTGGTGATTGTTCTTGGAGGATGCTTTCTACTAGTTCTGGCTTATTTTTTAGGCTTTGCACGTTTTGTGCTAATATCCTAAAAAAACATTCTGTGAATTTTTTTGTCTAGGTGTTTCATTTGTGGGTTGAAAATGTGTGTGGCTTCTTTGATAGGTTTGGTGTTTCTGGTTTCTGATAGTGTCTTCAGTAGCCTTTGCGTGGGATTTTCTTATTATTGTATTTAAGTAGTTCTGTATTTGTGGTTGTTGTTGCTTGTGATGTTGTAGGTTTATTTGTTGTTCATTATCTTGTGAAGGAATTAGTTGTTCAGATCGCACTTGTTGTTTAAAATGTCCGTTGTAAAGGTTACTGTAAAAAGGGGGTACAGTGGATTGCTTCCCGTATTGTATTCTCGTATTCTTCTTCGATATTGTACTGGCCTGCAATATGTTGCTGGTTAAATTGACTACTTCGTTGCTGATAGTTCCTGTATTCATTTTGATATCGATGTTTTCCGTAATATTTCTGTTTGTTTCGTTGTTCGTCTTTCATGTTGTGATATCTCTGTTCTTTTGTTATGAGTTTATTATTTCTTATCACTGCATATTTACCGGCTTTCCTTGCTTCCTTCAAATCTTCTATTAGTATGTTTCTCATTTTTATGGCGTTTTTGTCTAAATGCTCGGTAATGGAAATATGGGAGTGTTGCAGATTTTGGCTTAAGTTCAGAATTCGTTGAGTAATTTTCTTGCTTGCGAGTTAAACAAGAATGGGTCGTTTGTGGCCTTTTGTTCCGATTCGGTAGATATTTTCTACGTAGCCTTGTAGATTTATGATTAGCAGTTCCTGACATATTTGCAATGTTAGTTCATGGGTGAGATTTTCCGTTTCTCTATAGATCTCATCTACTCCGTATTTAACAATTTTAGTATCGTTATCATTCATTGTTGATTCGGGTTTGGAAAGTTTCATAGTTTCAAGTTTTGTCTGTAATTGTTTTATTTCTTGTTTCATCTTCTTCTGATAGTTGGCCTACATTTAAATTAATTTGACTTATCTCCGTTTTCCTTTTTGAATTTTCAGTTGTCAAATTATTTATTTCCTTCTTGGTCTCTTCTTTTAATATTACTATGGCCTTATTAATTTCAGTCTGGATAGTACTCTGGAGTTCAGCTATTAGGTCTTGTTGTTATCTTTTAGTTGCGCATTAATCATTTGTGTTAAGGTTCCAAGTGTTATTTCTGTGTTCTTAATGATAGAGGTATCCGGTGAGTTATGGTACATCGTATCGCCCAATAAAGTTGATTCGTTGGTGTTGTCGAGTGGACATTTGTGGACGATGGTGCTTTTTTCCTTATTGTTATATTATTATTATCAGGGCAGTGCGTTTCTTGGTTTGGACGTATGACATTTTTAGATACGCTTGAGCCGCTAATAGTCATTGGCGAGTTAGCGCTTTGGACTGGAGTGTTTTCAGTTCTAGTGAGTCGGTCCTTTCCTGTGCATTTGGGACATAGCCAAGAATAATCGTAATCTTGTTGATGGGTTTGGAAGTACTCCTTCCCTATATTTAAGCACTGGTAATGGAAGCGACTTTTGCAAGAGCAGCATGATATTCTCTCAGAAATATTTACAGTATTCGTACAAGCTGAGCAACTCATTCTGAAGTTCGAGTAAGAGCAACGTATTCAGATACGTTGGCATACAGTTATATTAGGTTGTTAAACTATAAGCGCCCTCTGCAATGGTTGCTTGGTGCTGCCCCTATATTAATACCGGTGGCGCCTCTGGTGGTGAGTAGCATGTACTTCTTGTTAAGGATAGGTCACGCCCTCTATTGGTAAGTAGGTGGAACACATCTGTATTTTACTAGCGAGATCTATTGGTGAGGGATGTAGCTTTAGTTGCCGCGGTGGCGCCCCTATTGAGGTATTAGCGAAGTTTTGAGTGACGCTAAAATTATAAATTAAAGATTGTAACGGGGTATTTTGGCACGTTTTGGAACTTTAGTAAGATTTGGATATCTTTTACACTTTAGTTTTAACTTGTCACTGTACCATTTCTTGTTTCATATGTTTATTTAGATTTGAGCACTGGTTTGTTGTATTTTATGTGTTTTGTCCAATTCGCCGTCGGAAATTATCTTGCTTGGTTTAGTGTTTTCCACTTATTTACTGAGTTGCTATTTTGCACTGTTCTGGCGGCTTTTGAGACCGCCAAGAGTTGTATTTTTTATGATTTTGACACTGCACTTTTCTAACGGTATTGTTGTCCGAATTAGTTGGTAATTTTTCTTCTTGTACTGTTTATTTCACTTGTTAAGTACATTTTTAAGTCAGAACATTAGTTAGGGTCACTTTATAAACACTTGTTGTGCTAAGGAAAGCACTTTTACTAATTATTTCTCGAATATTTGTTAGGGGCTCACTTTTGTTTATGTTTTCGCGACGGGCGCGAAATAGTGTTGGCTGTCATCAAATCATATGGTTAATCAAATGGTTTATTATTAGTTATTTTTTTGGTATACGGTAGGTTAATCAGAGAAGATAATTCGTTTGCGTCCATATTTTTCTTGGGGAAACTTGTTTATAATTATGGTTACTATCATTCCCTGAAACATGGTCAGATGATTAAATGAGAATCTGCTACTAATTGAGATTTGCATACATATCTGCGTCAAGTCGATGGGATCTAAAACGGATTTGATTGAAATTTAGCACAGAGATAGTTTACGAGCTAGATTAACATAAAGGATACTTTTTTCCGACTGCACCAAAAGGAGGGTAACGTTATCTCGGTAAATGATAATTCCTAGGAACACGCAGATAAAGTTGCTGGCAACAGCTAGTATAAACATAAATCTATTGGTATGTATTATCTAGCTGGAATGGGAGAGATAGTGCTTCTTTAGCCGGTTTTTTAAGAGAATCGTGTGGGCGCGAGCTTCCATACAATAAGCGGTAACCTTTTTCACCCCTTAAACCTTGTCCGATTTTCACAATTTTTTCACATGTTTGAGATACTATGAAAAACTATGCTCGTGCGTTTTGTTTTTTTTGAAATATTTTGTATTTTAGTAAATATAAGTACCTAAACATTCACTTTTTTGACCAAAAAAAACCCTCCAGCATTTTATTTATTTTTAACCAATCAAGCCAGATTTTCAAAAAAAGGAAAAACTACAAGCATTGTTTATGATGTGTGGAAACGAATGAGACCAAATTTGTCTTATTCCATAAAGGTTTAGGGGTAGAAAAACGTTACCGCCCAAAAGCATAATTCGGCCGAAAATGTAGGTAATTGCGCTCTTATAGCTCTGAGATAGCTTGTATTTTGGTAAATACCTACTAGCGCCGAGTTCTGTCACCATTCGCTCGTCTTAATATATTTAGTTATGGACTTTCCCTGTTAGTGCATGGAAGCACATTCCACAGTCGTCTGGCAGGGACTCTGAACCCGTGCTGGGAGGTTGCAGTGGATCGTTCTCATACACCTGTAGCCTTCTCGTGTATCAATAACATCTAGAATCGACCAATCAGTCGCCTTATTTAACCTCTCAAAAACCGAGGGTGGTTGGGACGGGCCGCGATTTTGAACCTTTTCAACGGTAATCAAAATTTTAAGACGTATTCAAGAGGTTAATTCTGCAATCTAGGAACTTCAATCGCATTCGAAAAATTTACCAATGGCAAAATTAACGATTATTTGACACGAGTTGTTTTTATTGCGAGTTTTCTTGTTTATGTATGGGTAATCTGGCTCGACACAGACCCACCCTGCTACTAATATTTTTGTATCTATGATACCGATATTATAATATTTGTATTAGTTAAGCACAAACAATTTTTAAAAGAGATCTAAAATTCAATCTGCGAGTTTCTACGCCCTCCTTCTCCCACAGTGGTCCAATGTAGAGAAGTGACAAAAATTGAGGATTGCTAAGTATATGTAAATATTTACAGTAATAAAGACATTTGGAATTTGGAATTTGAAATTATGCGATGTTCTGAATGGTCAATTTTTCAGAGGCGTTTGAAATTCCTAGATTGCTAGAATTCCTAGATAGAATTAGAATTACATGACGCCGACAAGCGAAGTCGCAATAAAAGACAGCTCGTGTCAAATATTCGTGTTCTTATTGGTCGATTTTTCAGTTACAATACATATTGACGACCCGAATCGCCGACCCTGCCTACGAAGCCAAGAGTTCCGGGTTCGAGTCCCGGTGGGGGCAAATATTTGTTTGATGAGAACGGATGATTAGTCATGGTTGTTTATCTATATAAGTATAGATAATATTTATCTTTATAAGTATGTGTATCGTTGTCTAGTACCCAAGATACAGGGAATCCTAGTTTGGAGATAGATCAATGTGTGTAAATAGTGTATTCGATGTCCAAGGTATTATTATTATAAGGTATTATTATTCTTCTATACTTGTATAAATGAATCGCTCTACGTTAGTTGCTGTACGGTAGTGTAGTCTTACTAAATCTCTAGAATGGCCTGATCGGTTTGTACGATTCCTATTCGGTTTTATTGTGCTCAGTCCAGAGGAGGTTAATATAAAAATAAAATTGCGAAATATATAATAAGGCTGCTGGGTCATCATATCCTGCTTCCCTTGCCAGGACAGCAGCTTGTTCCTCGCACATTTTCTATTACTATTTTTGAACGATTTGAATGAACTAAATCGCAAGTCTGGCATTTAACATATCAAAATTGCAATCAAATTACAATTTGCAATACCTATCAGATAGAGAATCAAGCTACATTCCACACTCAAGCTTCATACTACAAGCTCCGGTCAAAGGCTTCATCATTCACCACAGAGCATGAGACCTCCTAACCAGATGTACGGTGTAGGAAGTACTCTTGTATAAAGATGACAGAGATGATTAAAAGAATAAGTTTCGATAAATTTAGAAATGTATTGAACTTGAAAAACTTGATGGTTAATGGGGATGAGTAACACCGAACGCCTTGGTTGCTAAATGAATACTGAATGCTCTACGAGTATGTAGAATTTAGGTTAAACGTAAAGTGTCGCGTAAGGAGAATGTACGGTGACGCGTACGCGGACTCGACCGCCGCCGGACTCGCTGTCGCCCGTGGTCGGTTGCTACATGCTAGCGCTGTCCCGACGATAGCGATTACTCCCAGTATCGTATAACCTCAAGCGTAATGATGTATATCGTGATAAGCAATGCTTGTATTTAGTACATCACTATCCTTCAGGCGCTTGATCTTTCCATCTATCCTTGCTAGAACCTCCGTGCGCTTCACGTGGTCTGATTCATACGACGAGAGCATATCATTCTTTGGAATGGAGATATTTATCACATGATTGATCGCTATCCTTGGTACAAATAAATCTGCTCCAGTTTGCATAACAATATGCTCTTGCCTGTGCGCGTATGCAGTGAATTCACTTGTTTTCATCAAGCAGCCATAACCTAGGCTAATGATTCCTGAATGAGTCAGTTGCAGTGCGGTAACATGATCCTCGCACATGACGCGCAGCTGACAATGGTTGCAACAAAAGTAGAAATAACTGTTCATGATATTTATTTCTGTCCATTTGTCTGTGCATTCCTTGGTGGATGTTTTGCATGTTGTTGATGATTCATTCAGTTCGCAAAAACTCTGATCACCTTTCATTTGATAAATTGGTTTCCGCAGGTAACAGATTTGCCTGGCATTGTCTTGATTGAAACGTGATCCCAGTTCATGTTCCGTCAATGATAAATAAGAATCTTTTCGTAAGTTTACGGCTATTGCTTCTGTTATTGGACCTATAATAGTCATCATGTTTCCGTTCTGAATAGGTATTGGAATGAGTTTGAATAATTCGAAAGGTTCTCTTGCAACAAGCGGGATGCGTAATTCGAAGATCATATTCTGTTGCATCATTCTTGCTATAAATGACGGCACTGTATGCCTTTGTTGAGGCATCGCAAAATTCATGCATTTCGATCTCATCTTGATAATTCTTTGTTCCCAGCCGTCTGTTAACTTGATATTCCTTGATATTTTCAATGTCTGACTTAATTTTCAGCCATTGCGCTTGAATTTGGGATGGAAGCTCGCAATCCCATTTCAGCTCCGGAACTAACCATACCTGTTGAAAGATTAGTTTCAGTTTTGTAGTGAAGGGTGCTAGCCACCCTAGCGGATCGAATATTTTTGATATATCGGATAAATAAAATTGGTAGGTTTTCTTGTTGACATCTCGATTTTCGACTGAAACGTGAACACGTCTTGTAGTGTATTCCATCTCAGACCGAGCGTTTTAGTCGACTCAGCTTGCTTGAAGTCAAAATTTTCTTGATTATATTCGTCCTTGTTGACGTCTTGTAGAAGCTCCGACTTGTTTGACTTCCACTTACGAAGCTCAAAACCACCCGATTCCAATAATTTAATCAGGTCATTCTGCAATTCTTGGGCTGATCGCAACGAATGTGACCCGTAAAGAAGGTCGTCCATGTAAAATGATTCTTGAATAACATTTATAGCGTCACTGCCCTTAAAATTCTCTCTCTCATCGCTTGCTAACTGCCGGAGAGTCATCATGGATAAATATGGCGCAGCTTTTATACCGTATGTCACCGTCAATAGTTTGTAGTCTCGGAGGGGTTTGTTGGGCTGGTCTCTCTACACTATCTTCTGGAGTGTTTGGTTCATGAACCCAAATTTGCCTGAAAAATTTCTTGATGTCAGCTGTAAAGGCATATTCATACTGTCTCCATTTCATGATAAGAGACTGCAGATCTTGTTGTAGATTGGGCCCTCTCTCCATTAGATCATTGAGACTAAAACCTGACGAAGTTTTGGCTGACGCGTTTTAACGACGACGCGGAGTGACGTACTTGTAGATTCCGGTCTTTCGACACCGTGATGCGGCAAATACAAGTCACGTCTCGTGTTTCCGACGACACATGCCTTCATATGACCTAGATCTCGATATTCGTCGATAAATAATTTATATTGTTTCGCTAAATTTTCTTGCTTATTGAATTTCCGTTCTAGCTGCATGAATTGCGCAACTGCCATTGGTTTTGAAGCACCTAACTTATCTTAATAATCTTGTTTAAGGGGAAGCCTCACTTAATATTTCCCATCAGGCAGCCGTTTCGTGGTAGACTTGTAGAGAAGTATGCATTTATCATCTTGTTCTGAAAATGTGGACTCCTCTATAATATCTTAAGAGGTTGCCTCGTAGTCTTGATGCTCTTGTCCATCCAGCTCGTTGACGATATCCCAATGAAGGGTATCGATCCCTGTCCAACGAGTTTGAAGGGTTTTTAAGACATCCTCGAACTCCCACCTTTCACAAATCATATCCAGTTTTATTGTTGATACGGTACGATTGAATGCTTGGAAATTAACGGCTTGTTTCCGTAACATTTCATCCAACTTGCGAAAATTCCCGCGAGAATCTACCCTGCGGCCCGACGATGACGTCTCAGCTGTCTCTTGTTGCTCAGACGTTCCTTGACGCGGCGAAGAAACTTGACCAAGGTTCCCCGGTTGTCCTTGGAGACATTTTGATTCTTGATCACCCTGTTGTTTTGGCATTAACTTGCTAGATTCTTGCTCGATGTACCACTTGATAGACTTGTACAGCTTTTCCGCTTGATTATAATCTTTACGAGCAAAGTATGGGCGCTCGGGATCACTTATTTCGAGAAGTCTTACATGATTCGCTTCGTAGTCGTCCCAATAACGCACTAATATTTCCCATTTCCTCTTGAAATAGTCTGGCGAAGACTTTCTTTCCGCTCCATCTTTTTTAAGATTTTTGAAGAAAGTCTCCATAGCTACAAATATTGACTTGGCTTTCGTAAATAGCCTCCATCTTGATAGTTGTTAATAGACGCTAAGAAATGGAAAGATCTTACTTGATAGCTTGATACTTGTGACTTGATCCTTGCTAGTCCTTGATCTGCGTGGCAGTCTCTGCAGTTGCCTGCCCGCTGTTACTTGATCAGGCGACGGTGGCTCCCGGTTCGCTTTCCGCCGCTGGTGTATCCTTGTTAGGCAGGTCCTTGCTGGGCGGCCGTAGATATGACAGGTCCTTGGTGCCCGAACTCTTGATAGTTCCTTGTCTTTGTTAGCTAAGTACACTTGAGACACTTGATGCTTGATAGTTCACGTGAATAATACTGGATAAGTTACTTGATAGTTCCTTGATAGTCACTTGATAAATCCCCACTAAATCTCACTTGGTAGAGTTTCCTTGATAGTTCACTTGTACGAGTGCTTGTGCAGTCGATGAACTCTCGCTAATCACCCACAGTTCTAATCGAGTGCGACGTCTCACAACCGACGACGAAAAGACGAGAACACACGCGAGGTCCAGTTTAGACGGTTTCAAAGGACCATAAAGATGTACGGTGTAGGACGTACTCTTGTATAAAGATGACAGAGATGATTAAAGGAATAAGTTTCGATAAATTTAGAAATGTATTGAACTTGATAAACTTGATGGTTAATGGGGATGAATAACACCGAACGCCTTGGTTGCTAAATGAATACTGAATACTCTACGAGTATGTAGAATTTAGGTTAAATGTAAAGTGCCGCGTGAGGAGAATGTACGGTGACACGTAGGGACCGTACACAAGATCTCGTCTGTCGATATTTGCTTTCCACATACCTGCGTCATTTTATCCTGCTTCCCCTCCCAGGACAGCAGCTCACTGTACCAGGGCTCCTTCTGGGTACCGAAGTAGAGAGGCTCCCAGCGATGGTAGGGGTACTCGCGGCGGCCTATCAGCATCGGCTGTAGTAACAGATTTCTTGATAATAAAGTTTTTTTGTGCTACAGGATATAACAGAAAGGTGAAGTCATTTAGGGGGTTGTTATCGGCATTATTCTGATGAGTTTTCACTATGATAACTATTTTATCAGAGCAACTTTAGTTTTTACTTCTCATAACAAACCAGCTGATCAGCCGGCCTAAACTGTTTGGAGAAGTGAAAATTAAAGTTGCTCAGATCAAATCGATGTCATAATGAAAGTTGTTCAGAATTACGTCCCTAACAACCCCCTTACTAAAATATGACTACACCTTTTTGTTATACCCTGTATAGAATCCTGTAGAGCTAGTTGTTACGATAATGCAGTAATCAGAAAATGGCAAAAAAGGCTTATATTTAATCGCACATCAAAAATACTGATTTTCACACCAAAAAAGGATCATCAAAAATACTTTTTATGTTTTATGTATTTTTGTTGTTCTTACATGTTCGACCTAATACGAAGGAAACGGGGGCCTATCCAGTACAGAGTACCTTCGGGTTAAAATAATTTAGAATTAAAATTCTAGTCGGGCCACTAAAGTAAAAGTCACTACTCGCTCAAAAGACTTTGGCTCAGTTAGTAAGACCTGGGGGCCGATCACACTATTTTGTATAGTCAACGAACGTCAAAGGTATGGTTCTGGTTCAGTTCCAGTTGTAATTCAACTTTGGTTCGGTTCAATGAAATTCGGTATCGCGCTAAAGTTTTAGTTGAGACCGAAGCTGAACCTTAACCGAACCATTGTCGTAATCAAAACATTAGAGATGTAGCATCGATTGTGTATAATCGACCGTCGATTTCGCCTTTTTGTTGTTAACTACTCTATTTTTGACCACACTTGGGTGGGAATTCGTGGAATTTGATGTGTTTACTAGGTGAACGAAAAATTACAGATAAAAGATTCAAGTGGATAGAAATGTAGCTTTATAAATAAGTGTATTCCAGCCTCCCTCTGAGGGCGAAGCTCGGGATCTACAAGTCCTACGCGAGATCCCGCCTCCCCTACGCGACCCCAGCATGGTACGCCCTGTGCTCGGAGACGAACAAACGGAGATTCCGAGCCCAAGAGAACCTCTCTCTGCGTTCCATCGTCGGCGCCCCCCGCTACGTTACGCGACAATCCAGAGGGACCTGAGATGGGAAACCGTGGACCAGTTTGTCCAGAGGCTGGCGAAGGGCATGTTCGCGCGTGCGGATTTGTCATAACACCCGCACATCGCCGAACTGGCGCCGTACCACGCGCGCCCGCCCGACCGCCGTCGCCTGCCACGCGACCTGGTTGCCTAGCCGGCGATCACCCACTGCATACCAGCGCCACATGAAGACCACCGCCCGCAAGGGCCATCCCATGACCAGGGTTGGAGTCTTATCGACACTCTGACCATGACCTGTCCACAGGTGTGGACTGAGGCGATTCTTCGGGAAGAGGTTCGTTGACCTGACCCGTGGGGGGAGTGCGCAGACATCCACAACCCCTTTAGAGCAGTTAGGACTGCAAAGGAATGAATCAAGGTATGTAGGTAGTTTTCTTTATCTTAAACTTTGTCCCTATCAGAATATAATGCTTTTGTAAGAAGGTGTACAAAGTTTAGATAAATAAGAATAACAATGTTAATTGTTTTCATATCCTAAAGGAAAATGTACAGCAAATTGTTTTATTAATATTCCAGCCAGCATAAGCATGTTGGACGTATCAAGGCTGATGGGATTGAAAGTTGAACATCTTAGGGCAAAGGCTGCACAGACTTCCCAGGCTGCTCTGCAAAATGCTCAGACCCCTATAGTATCAATACTATAGCAGTCCTTCAAATGAATTTGTGAAATAATAGATTGACGAAGCAGGTAATATCAGTTTGAGTAGGATATAGTTATGTAGGAAATATGCCCTGAATCATTACTTAATATAAATTTTAATTTTAAAAGTGCCCTTAGTATAATTTTAATGACATTTTCCCCACGAGTTTTCTAAACCATGTTTACTTTTCCTGTAAATATGCTGTAGAAAATATTTGCTATAATTTATTAATTCATGCAATCATGTAAGTATAATATCCCAAAGATAGTGTCTAATGAGGATAAAGCGGCGCTCTCCAACATCGCCGAGAAAATTGGCACAACATTGGGCTTAAGTTTCGGTAAATCCGATGTCAGAGATATTTACCGTGGCTTTGCAAAAGCAGACAAAATCAAACCAATTGTTGTCGAGTTTACGTCAATAATTACAAAAGATACTCTTATGAGGGGACTGAGAAATTTCAATGACAAGAAGTCAAATAATAACAAATTTAATACTAGTCACCTCGGTTATGATGGACCGGCTTCTCCAGTTTACATCTCGGAGTGTCTTACTCATAAGGCTAAACGGCTGCACTTCCTCGCTCGCGATTTCGCTAAGGTCCATGGCTATACTTTTTGCTGGATATCGTACGGCAAAATATACCTGAGGAAAGCAGTGGGCCTTCCCTTCATTCGTGTTGACGATGAAAAGGTCCTGAAAAATTTGAAGGAGAACTCTACTCTGTCAAAGTGACTAGTTTTAATATGTGATAAGCATCTAATTGTAACAAACTTTTTGTCACCACTATCAATCTCTCTCATACACAATTACACTAACACTCTTTCATACCACACTATACAACGAACCTATGTCAGACCTTACATGAACCTCATCAGATCCAATAACTATTTACACATTTATATACAAATTATTACCTGCCCTCCTAAGTTACCATATTCGCCCCTCCCAATTGCCATCCTGTTTTGCTCTATTTGTCCACTCTACGAGAACTATCACTGTGCCCTTTGTTTTACCTACTCGCACGGAGCTTGATAATATTGTTACAGAAGAACTAGATGACATTGCTGTATCTGAGTCAAGGAACTGTGAGGTAGAGCACTGTAAACAATATTTGCCAAACCCAACTACCTGCCTCACTTTGCTCACTCAGAACATTCGCAGCATCACGTGTAACATGAATGAATTTTTGATACTACAAAAGAGACTAAATGTGGAACTAGATGTTATAATTCTAACTGAATGTCGTCTATCCCGTACAACTGTTATCCCCCAACTCCCGAATTTTTTACATTATGCAACGGTGAACAACCACCTTCAAAATGATGGCGTTGTCGTTTACATAAATAATAGTCTAAAAATGTCAGTAGAGGAACCACCATGCATGGGTGCAAACTGTTTGCTAATAAAAATTGGAATGGAAACAGCTATTGTTGCCATATATCGCTCCCCATCCGAAAACAACGTAGAACCATTTCTTGAATCATTAAATACCATCTTGGGGACATTAAAACCTTATAGTAACATTTCAATTATAGGAGACATAAACATCAACATTAAACCTGATGTTACAAATTCTAGAGCCTATGAATATCTGAATCTATGCGCTTATCATGGTCTTCTTCCGGCTCATACATTACCGACCAGATTAGACAGATCATGTCTTGATCACGTAATCTTAAAAACTAAAAAGCCTGCTATTACTCTTGTTGCCAACTCTAGTCTTACCGATCACAACCTTGTACTAGTCTCTATCGGTCACAAACACCAGAGAGTTCTTAGTCAAACAACAACTACCAGGATCAATCATGAAGGTTTAAGTATTGCCATGACGAATATTGATTTGCAGCCAGTCTATAATTCATCTGACCCAAACACTGCTTTAGAATATCTTATATCTTCAGTCCATCATGCTATCAATACTAACTCCTCCACTAAAAGTCTCCCGCGTCGCTTTAAGGTTATTAAACCATGGATCACTCCCGGTCTAATTAAATGCATGCGAAATAGAGACAGACTGCATAAAAAGACAACTGCAGCCCCGGACAACCTCATCCTTCAAACGACTTACAAAAGATATCGAAATTTTTGCAACAATCTCCTCAAAAAACTCAAAAGAAACCATGAAAAGAATGAACTCTCAAAGGCTGGCAACAACTCTAAGGAGTTATGGAAATCAATAAAAGCTATCACAAACACCACCAAGACAAAAAGCTCTGCGACTGAGTTATTAGGTTCAGCGGGAAATTCTAATTCTAATTCTAATAATACTAATAATGTGAACCATTTCTTTGCAAATGTGGGTAAGAATCTTGCTGAAAGAATAAACACACCGTTGGGTCCCAGACAAACTGACAGCAAACCTCCACTACCACCAAGCAGATCTATTACTTCATTTGCCTTACTGGAGACCGATAAGGGTGAAGTTGAGAGACTTATAGTTGGTCTGAGGAGCGTGTGCGCTGTTGGTTGGGACAACATCTCGAACCGTATTCTTAGGCTCTTCAAAGATTTCTTTGTTCCACCCCTTACTTATATTTTCAACATGTGTCTTGCTGATGGAGTTTTCCCTAATCCCCTCAAGCGATCTATGGTGATCCCTATTCACAAGGCTGGCGACAGAGACCGTGTCAATAACTATAGGCCCATCTCTATCTTGCCTTCAATCTCTAAGTTACTGGAACGAATTGTTAACCGTCAACTAATAAGATACCTAGAATCATACAACCTTTTATCTGATTGCCAATTCGGATTCCGAAATAATATCTCGACTAGTGACGCAGTCCATGAACTCACTGACTACGTGGTGAAAAATCTTGATGCCGGGCGAAAGGTTTTAGGTATTTTTCTTGATCTTGCCAAGGCGTTTGACACGGTCTCTGTCCCCCTCCTATTGGACAAACTCGATAGGTTGGGTATACGGGGGGTGCAGTTGAGGTTTTTTGAGGAGTATCTCACTGGTCGCTCTCAATTTGTAAAAATCGGTGAGCACTGCAGCGATGACTTACCAATCACGTACGGCGTTCCTCAGGGCAGCATATTGGGGCCTACACTCTTTCTCGTTTACATAAATGATCTGTGTGACCTGAATCCTGATAATGGCAAAGTAATAACCTATGCAGATGATACCGCCCTGATATTCTCGACAAACACCTGGCAAGAGACATACGAAGTTGCCCAGAGAGGTTTCAACAATGCCACCAAATGGCTTCAAAATAACCTGCTGACTTTAAACTCTGATAAAACAGTTTACGTTACCTTTTCAATCAGAAACACAAAGTTTACCGATGAAGGTGCGATATTTGCGCACAACTGCATAGATCCAAATAGTGGAACATGCTCCTGTCCAGCCCTGCACAAAAGTACAACCATTAAATACCTTGGTGTCCTCATCGATAATAATCTCACCTTTCGACCTCATATTCACCTGGTCACTGGCAGAATCCGCAAACTAATCTATGTTTTCAAAATGCTTCGCCATGTTGCTGATGCCGGATTGATAAAACGAGTTTATATGGCACTCTGTGCTCACCTACTGCATCACCTCGTGGGGAGGTGCACCGAAAACATCTATCTTGCCTCTCGAACTTGCTCAAAGAGCTGTACTCAAGGTCTCTACTTTCCGTCCCCTCCTCTTCCCTACCTGTTTCCTTTATAATTCCTGCAACGTCCTAACGGTGAGGCAACTATTTGTGTATCACATTATATTAAAACAACACTCATCTTTAATATATAGCCCTTCTTTACTGACCAGACGGCGTAAAGATAGGGTTTGTTTAGACAATATATTGTTTCGAACCTCTTTTGCTCATAAATTTCCCTGCTTCCTTGGTCCCTTCCTATACAATAGAATAAATAGAACAGCTGAAATTTATACTCTCTCAACATTTGATTTAAAAAAAACGGTATATAAAATATTACACTCACTCGACTATGACAAAACTGAGGAATTACTCAAAATTACTAGCTAACCAAATAATATTTCTAAGTACTTACAAAAATATTTACTTTTTTAATAATTATAAATAAGTCTGACATATGTGTTAATCTCACACACCCTCTCACACACACTCATTCACAATCACTCCACACACAGAGAGGATCACAAACAAACTCACAAACAAACTCACTAACCCACTCTCTTATTATTATTTTTTCATGTTAATTGTATAAGTATAACTACTAATTTAGGTACAACAAGTTTTTAATTTTAAATGTTACTATTTTTGTTGTTGGTTTCTTTCTGTGTACCATAAACTAGCTTTACATATTTTAAGGGAAGAGCGCTGTAGCCTGAAATACAGGTTTAGACCTAGCCCAGGCTCAGATGTTCACATTATCTTTGTATCAATCTATTTAGCTAAGTACCTTTAATTGTAACTTTTTACTGTTCAAGTTTTTGATGAATAAATATTTTTTATTATTATTATTATTATATACTTATATAGTTTTATGTAAAATATTTCTACTAACTTGTACATTATTTCTTTTTTCAGTGTTGTACCCAACAAAGAGAAGATGTGTGAAAAATATTTAATTATTATTACTAACATATAATATCCCATTTCTGGGCAAAGGTCTCTAATGTGAGAATAATTAAAGTGAGATAACTTAAGTACCAAGACATGAATAAAACAAATTTACCTAGTTAAATATCATTTATTTTAGTCTTTAATCTATCAACAATTGCGCTCCCCGCAATAGACTTACTATCATATCATTCATAGAATGTCACCCTTTTTTGTTATAGTATCTCTCCTCATGTTCATTAGGGGTAACTATAGACATATGAGTACCATCTCCACAAGCCAGAACCCCTGGCAATCTGTACTTTTTGAAAAATCTGAAAATAATAAACATTTACATACAGGCACATACAGTGCTCCTGGCCCCACACTAGGGTACCCTGGGTTGTGGGAACCAGAAACAACGATGACAAGACTGGGTTTTGTTTTCTTTATCCCCAGCCGGGGATTGAACCCAGGACCTCTCTCATGGTAGGCAGGGCAACAACCGTACATGGTAGCAGCACCACAGTTGTCCTATACCTATATTATAATTAGTACAACTTCAAATCAAATCAGAGACAGTCCGTCAACTTACATTTTTTTAAATTGTTTGTTTGAAAGAACACCATCTTTCTCATCAATGCTAAGTATAAGCATGTATTAGTATGTATTTGATATATTAGTATATGATATATATTTTAGTATTATGTAGATATTGGTAAGTAGTAGTATTTAATGTTGTGCACATATGTAGCTCTACCTGTAGTTTCTTTTTTACCCCTCCAATCAAGGTTTGCTGGGAGAAATTTCCTGTTAGAGATAAGCTCGCCTTTGTACATGTTTTTACCTTTATATATTTTTTTGTATTCTCTGTTTTGTGCAGTAAAGTATATATTTAAACTTATAAGCCACACAATCTTGGTATGCTTTTTTTTGTTTATTACCAAACCAAAAGTAATAATCTAAAATAAATTGTGATAGGCAAACTAATAAATAGGAATTGTATGATGTATGTGGCAGATAGGCAGACCACCGGATAGATGGACGCTGAGACGCTGGCTGGCAAGCAGTAGCTGCGGGAGGCTCAGGACCAGAGTAGATAGTGTGGTAAAGAGGAGGCCTCTACCCAGCCGTAGGTAAATGTAATCTGATTTGAATTTAATGGAATGATGTTAACATATAGTTACTTACTTCCTTTTAATTTGCTCCCTATCACGAAGTTGAAAGGGAAATTTAAAATTTCTGGCTTGTTGAATGCTAAGGTGACTTGTTTTACAATTTTGGAGACACTTGACTGGTAAACACAGTGTTTCCGGCTTTCTCATCCAATCGTCTGGTAGGAGCCTGTGGCAAAATGCTAAACAACCAGTACCTGAAACAAAATGAAAGCACTGTTACTAAGCTCACTTAGTTCTGTTTTTGGGAAACAGGGAACAAAAATTGATCATGTCCAAAGAAAAGTAAATGTGCTGTGATACATTCTAGTACTTTGTATAGTGTTACTAACCTTCGTGTCCACATCCAAAGCACTGGTTGGTGGCAAATTCAGGGTCAACTGAGTAATTAACGTGTCCACAAGCTAACTCCTTCGACCGTCAATATCGCTTGATAAAATCCGATTCTCTGTTTTAGATTGGGCTCGCGCTATAGCTATATCACACTCGTATGCCATGTCCAAAGTCCAGACACATCAATTTCACGATTTTGACCTACTTTTCATCTCAACAATTCTAAACCAGTCCTGAAAAAGTAGCTCCACAATAACTTTAACACAACCGTTCTTAAAGTTGTGTTTCGGTTATGGTTCAGCTATGGTTCGGTTGATATTTTTTACCGCGATCGCCCCCCAGAAAAAGCGACATCAAAATATACATCCAAGACCTGAACCTTATACTGGCCAAACCTGCTTTGATTTGGCTGTTTATACCAATAAGAGCCAGCATTATTGAATGCCAATTCAGTAATTCCACTGTTCCGTCAGTTGGGATTCCTCCTTGGCCAGGATTCGACCCGGGACCTGGCTTAAGAGGCAGAGCTTCACCTACTGGACCACAGAGGCAGCGTCAGTGAGGCACTTAAATCAATGGGATTAAAATCTCTAAATTGCGGCTGAACGGGTTAAGTCTACTGGAACGAGGGTTCGAGGGCTTGGACGGTTTATCGATAGTATTAATAGGTTTTTAGGCGTACACAGGGTGTATCAAAAAACTGTTCCTGACTTATTTATTTTATTTAGTTTATTCGGGAAACAAACGGTTTACCATATAACTGGCAAATCCTAAATAAAGTAAAAGGTAAACTTGCTTTTGTGAAACAAAATAATAAAAAAGAAAAAAAAAAAAAAAGAGAGAAATTTACAAATAATCTGATAAAAAGATGGAAACTGATCTTACCTAAAGTTTAAAGAACCACATGATCGATCCAGGATTTGGATAAAAGTGGTCTAAAAGTAATGATATTCGAATTAAATAAATCCAAACTAGGATTTATGGTGAAATTGGGGACATTATTTTGAACTACACCTTTATAGATGCTCTCTTTTTATAGAGTTTAGTATCGATTTTATACATATATACATGTATATATGTATACATGTATATATGTGACGCTATGTCTATGTGTGGATGTGCATGCACATCCACACATAGACATAGCGTCACGCCTTTTCAAAGACGGGTGGCAGAGGCAAAATTGTGCCCACTTTGAGCCAGTTATTCTATACTCCATTTTGCGTGACAGGGGGCTAGCCCATCGCCGCAGCTACGGAGTAATGAAGGTTTCCTTACGATGTTTTCCAACACCTTTAGAACGTCCGTATAATGTGCTTAAGATAAATTAATTATCTCATTGGTACACGATCAGGAATCGAACCTGCATCTCCTGTGTGAGAAGCAGGCGTGGAACCCATTAGATCACGGAGCTCATTATACATACGTTTTATACATATATTTTTGAGAACAACCATGGTAAGGTTGATGAGTAAAGCTGCAGTCCGCTAGGCTTAGTAGAAACAGGAGTTGACTGTCACAATCAGTAATTGGTATCGTACATAAATTACTGGCTGCTGGATTCCCAAAAGAGGTAAAGCCGGTGCTGTAGAATTACAAAGGCCTACAGCAACGTACGCAACAAAGATATTATTGTGAAGTTAGAACAAATGTAGTTAGATCAGTCTATATACTAAATAATAATGCAACCTTGCCCAGCCATCGTGAGTATAGTAATTTCTATGTCCTGATTTGTGTTTTGTCGCACCTGAATTAATGATTATCTATCTATATTTCCTATTACTGGGGGGAGTTCACAAGAACCGTGCACTTTCTGCCAAGTCTTTGAAATTTGGTATGCTCTTAGGTATGGTCTTAAGGATTAAGAAGCCACCCCAAGCATCAACTTTCCTTCCCTATCTGGGTTTGCTGGTTACTCTCACAATCCACTTTCCTTTCCTGTCTGGGTTTGCTGGTAGAAATATCTTTTATAGAGATAAGCGCGCCTCTTGTACATATATTTTTCTTTGTTTTGTCTCTGTATGTTTTTTTTTGTGTAATAAAGTATTCATTCATTTATTCCGTCATTCATTCATTCATTCAAGCAACTTGTGCGTGACCTCTGGTGGCCTGTATGCTATAAATCAAAAATGGCCCCTATATGTCTGGGTATTTTATATAGATATAGTATAGATAGGCTTCAATTAGACACAAAGTACGTTTTAGGATGCGAGGAATTTATTTCTAATATCTAATTTGTATTTCAAAATTAATTTCAAGTTAAAAAAATATATATATTACCTAAAGCAGTCTTACTACTCGATTGATTTTAATTTCTGACATATCGGAGAACGGCTATTCCTTTGTGTTGTGGTTGATTGGTGATCTTTATGGCACAGAACATCATGTCTGATATATCGTTATATGGCATCTTGGTTGGAAGTTAACCGAATTCGGCTCCAAAAGCTAGCGGCCTAAGTTTTTATTACTACTCCACAGATTTTAATTTATGACAGATTATTCTCGAAGAACGGCTGTTCTTTAACATATCGCGGTTGATTAATGATTTTTATGACATCGAGCGTCATGTCTGATATGTCATTATCTAGCATCTTGGTTGAAAATTGGCTGAATTTGGCTCCCAAGCCCAGCGAACGAAAATATTCTTACTATTTTCATTCTGTCATAAGTAACGAATATTTCAGAAATTAAAAATTGGCGAGTAGTAAGAAAAATTAAAGTTATATAAAAAAGTTGGCTTTGAAATTTATTTTGAAACACAATTATACCTTAGAAATTTATTCATCGCATCCTAAAACCTATAAAATGTGGTATTTGTTGGGATTGTATGTCTAATAAAAGCCCATCTATTAATATTGCATTGTCATCCGATTTATATATGCATGCAAAATTTCAGCTCAATCGGAAACCGGGAAGTAGATCAAATTTAACTTACAAGATTTGATTACAGCCAGACAGACAACGGGACGGGTGAAACTAAATAAAAGCTTGTAAAAATACCCAAACAGATGGCAGCCATATTGTATTTATAGCAAACAGGCCACCAGAGGTCACGCACACAGCGCTTGCGGTGATTTACTAAATTCTTAAGACCATATCAAATTTCAAAGATGCACAAAGTGCAACCTCTCATAATTTTTTTATAATTCCTTCACAGCTCTACAGAGTGGATTGCATCAATTGTGATTTCATGCTGTGAAAAAAGGCAGATAAATCGTATACAATGCAACCCAGCCTTTCTCTCACCTGATCTTAAGTTTTAATGCAATATTCCATTCGCCTTCGTAAATAACCTCGTCTGTATTCAACTCTTCAAGTGGCAATTAGGTTTCAGTCGTGAAAGTGGCGCAGTGGGTGTTACGCCACCTGGTACTAGGATTACCATAAAGTCATAAATATTATATATAATTTACTATGTAAATAAACAAATGTGACAAATATAGGCTGTTAGTGTCCCTACCGAGGAGCACAGATCTTCACTCTGTGGCGCAGCGGTTGTGGCTCTGCCATGCGAGAGGTCCCGGGTTCAATCCCTGGTTGGGGGAAAAGAAAAAAACCCTGGGTCTTGGATGTTTATATTTGTGTAACGTCGCTGTTTCTGGTACCCACGACACAGGCTTTCATAGTGTGGGGCCAGAAACAATGTATGTGCCCGTATGTAAATGTGTCTAATTCGAATAAGATTGACACTCCACCACATTACAGATAACGTTACTTATTTGAAATAATAACACCCAGCTATGAAAAAAAAATTATTGAAATAACTGAACCGATTTTTACTAAACTATTTAAGAACAACCGAGGAGCAAGGACATCAGCTTTCGATTAAATAAACCGCATTCAAACCAGTTCATTTGTTTAAAAGCTACGATGCCACAGACAGACACATAGACAGATCTGAGCACCTCGCTTCTAAAATGTAGGTATCTATAGACCTATACAAACCTTAACAAAGGTTATTATAGGACGTCGTCGTCATCGAGCGTCGTTATGACGTCACGAATCCGTGCTCAGATATTGTGACCGAGTAATAAGTCGAGAGTTATTATTTTTTTTAATTATTATATATTTCTAACATTTTAAGAATAAACAGTCATTGTGGTTGCCCTACTGGCAGATAATTGCTGAGCTAATTAATGGGAGAGAGTCTCCTTAAATAGTTTAATTCGTTTATCTAAGAGAGAGAGAGTTGCGGAAATTACAGCCTTCTGTGCAAAAAGTTAAACTTTAAACTTTTGGGAGATAGATTTGGCGGATTAAAGTGTTAAGTTGCATTCTTTGACAACTCCATACAAAATTATATGGAAATAATTGACAGTAATTGTGTAACAGTGTTGTAATTATAAAGCGTTGAAGAATATTGACAGAGTTTGTCTACCACTTCTAGCTTTCTCCCCGAGGTGCATAACTTGCTACGTCCTAACACTCTAAATTGCTTCGCCGAGACACGTATCTTGCTACGCCGACACCCATAGTTTGCAAAGCTGCCGAGATGCATAGCTTGCTAAGCCGAGACGCGTAGCTTGCTATGCCGAGACCCATCGTTTGCAACGCTGCCGCGATGCGTAGCTTGCTTCGCCGAGACGCGTAGCTTGCTATGCCGAGACCCATCGTTTGCAACGCTGCCGCGATGCGTAGCTTGCTTCGCCGAGACGCGTAGCTTGCTATGCCGAGACACATAGTTTGCAACGCTGCCGCGATGCGTAGCTTGCTTCGCCGAGACGCGTAGCTTGCTATGCCGAGACCCATAGTTTGCGACGCTGCCGCGATGCGTAGCTTGCTTCGCCGAGACGCGTAGCTTGCTATGCCGATACCCATAGTTTGCAACGCTGCCGCGATGCGTAGCTTGCTTCGCCGAGACCCATAGTTTGCAACGCTGCCGAGATGCGTAGCTTGCTTCGCCGAGACGCGTAGCTTGCTATGCCGAGACCCATAGTTTACAACGCTGCCGCGATGCGTAGCTTGCTTCGCCGAGACCCATAGTTTGCAACGCTGCCGAGATGCGTAGCTTGCTTCGCCGAGACGCGTAGCTTGCTATGCCGAGACACATAGTTTGCAACGCTGCCGCGATGCGTAGCTTGCTTCGCCGAGACGCGTAGCTTGCTATGCCGAGACCCATAGTTTGCGACGCTGCCGCGATGCGTAGCTTGCTTCGCCGAGACGCGTAGCTTGCTATGCCGATACCCATAGTTTGCAACGCTGCCGCGATGCGTAGCTTGCTTCGCCGAGACCCATAGTTTGCAACGCTGCCGAGATGCGTAGCTTGCTTCGCCGAGACGCGTAGCTTGCTATGCCGAGACCCATAGTTTACAACGCTGCCGCGATGCGTAGCTTGCTTCGCCGAGACCCATAGTTTGCAACGCTGCCGAGATGCGTAGCTTGCTTCGCCGAGACGCGTAGCTTGCAATGCCGAGACCCATAATTTGCAACGCTGCCGAGATGCTTAGCTTGCTTCGCCGAGACGCGTAGCTTGCTATGCCGATACCCATAGTTTGCAACGCTGCCGCGATGCGTAGCTTGCTTCGGCGAGACCCATAGTTTGCAACGCTGCTGAGATGCGTAGCTTGCTTCGCCGAGACGCGTAGCTTGCTATGCCGAGACCCATAGTTTGCAACGCTGCCGCGATGCGTAGCTTGCTTTGCCGAGACGCGTAGCTTGCTATGCCAAGACCCATAGTTTGCAACGCTGCCGTGATGCGTAGCTTGCTTCGCCGAGACCCATAGTTTGCAACGCTGTCGAGATGCGTAGCTTGCTTCGCCGAGACGCGTAGCTTGCTATGCCGAGACCCATAGTTTGTAACGCTGCCGAAATTAGTATATTGCTAAGCCGAGACGCGTATCTTGCTACGCCGGGACCCAGCGTTTGCATCCCTGCCGAGATGCGTAGCTTGCTAAGCCGAGACGAGTAACTTGCTACGCCGAGACCCATTATTTGCAACGCCGCTGAGACTCTCAGCTTGCTACGCGGAGACGCGTAGCTTGCTATGCCGAGACCCATAGTTTGCAACGCTGCCGCGATGCGTAGCTTGCCTCGCCGAGACGCGTAGCTTGCTATGCCGAGACCCATAGTTTGCAACGCTGCCGCGATGCGTAGCTTGCTTCGCCGAGACCCATAGTTTGCAACGCCGCCGAGACTCTCAGCGTGCTACGCCGAGACGCGTAGCTTGCTATGCTGAGACCCATAGTTTGCAACGCTGCCGAGATGCGTAGCTTGCTACGCCGAGACCCATTGTTTGCAACGCCGCCGAGACTCTCAGCTTGCTACGCCGAGACGCGTAGCTTGCTATGCCGAGACCCATAGTTTGCAACGCTGCCGAGATGCGTAGCTTGCTTCGCCGAGACCCATTGTTTGCAACGCCGCCGAGACTCTCAGCTTGCTTCGCCGAGACGCGTAGCTTGCTATGCCGAGACCCATAATTTTCAACGCTGCCGAGATGTGTAGCTTGCTACGCCGAGACCCATTGTTTGCAACGCTGCCGAGATGTGTAGCTTGCTACGCCGAGACCCATTGTTTGCAACGCCGCCGAGACTCTCAGATTGCTACGCCGAGACGCGTAGCTTGCTATGCCGAGACCCATAGTTTGCAACGCTGCCGCGATGCGTAGCTTGCTTCGCCGGGACCCATTGTTTGCAACGCCGCCGAGGCTCTCAGCTTGCTTCGCCGAGACGCATAGCTTGCTATGCCGAGACCCATAATTTTCAACGCTGCCGAGATGCGTAGCTTGCTATGCCGAGACTCATTGTTTGCAACGCCGCCGAGAATCTCAGCTTGCTACGCCGAGACGCGTAGCTTGCTATGCCGAGACCCATAGTTTACAACGCTGCCGAGATGCGTAGCTTGCTATACCGAGACCCATAGTTTGCAACGCTGCCGAGATGCGTATAGCTTGCTACGCCGAGACGCGTATGTTGCTACGCCGAGAGCAATAGTTGAAACTCCGCCGAGACACGTAGATTGCTAATCCGAACCGCGTACAGTATTTCTCAGAAAATAAACCAATAACCATCATCAAATAAAAATGAACTAAAAAGTAATAAATAAAGCCCCTTTATAATTCTTAACCGTTAAACTATGATAAAGCTCCTTGTTTTTTTTTTATCATCGAATATCTTCTAATTAATAATTAAGTAATTTGGTTAAATTTTAAAAACGGGGCCCACTGTAGTCGTGACTAGCAAACGATGTTAAAACAAAGTAGTTACCTCAACACTATTTGGTGCCGGCCTGGTGAGCCAGGTCTGCAATCCGGGGAACCGCTGGCAGTGCGAGCAGATCTTCTGGTGGAAGTATGTCGCTCTGTTGGCGGCTACCAGGCGGACCAACCTAGACGATGACGAGGCAGAATTAAATACCAAGAAATATATTGTTTACCAATATAGGTTTTGACTATAAAATTTACTAAATGTTCACCAAATTTAGTGATCCCATGTAGTTTCACAGAGCAGTTTTGGTTGTTAAAGGTCACTTTCTGTCCGAATACTTAAGTGAGGTTTACACAATCTTAATTAGCTCACAACGATATAATACAACCTGGATACAACGAAGCGAAGCGGAGCGGAGTGAGGTGACTCCATGTAGTTTAGTATAATACAGGCTATACAATTTTGATGAAAATTCAGTGAATTTGGGAGAAAAATGTTTGGTCTGGATGTAACGTTTTAGCAATTTGATAAACATAAGCTGAATTAAATAAATATTTCTCAATTATATGTACCATTTGTGATAATCACTTAATTTATTCTTAGTACACTATACGCACGTTCTAATGGTGCTTGATGGAAAACATCGTGAGGAAACCTTGATAGCTTAAACATAAACATTTACATACATGCACATATATAAGTTACTCTGTGAAATGGATACCAGAAACAGTGACATCACAGACATATAAACATCCAAGACCTGGGGATTTTTTGTTTCTGAGTCCCCAGCCGGGGATCGAACCCGGGATCAACCATGGTAGGCAGATCCACTACCGCAGCGCCACAGATATGAGCGCCGTCATAGTTGCGGCGATAGACTAGCCCCTTGTCACGCAAAATGGCGTATTGAATAACTGTCTAAACGTATCCGAAAAGACGTGACCCTATATTATATTACTTATTTTCAACTTTTCTTATTTACTAGATAAAGGTAAGATAAATAGATAAATAAACATAAATGCTCAATATGACACCAATTTGAATTCCACGATATACAAATTTACACAATTTAAATAAAGATAAATAGTTCAGACACGGTACTAGGAAAGTATTTTTTTTATTCGGTTTTCAAATTATTATGGGTGATTTTATCTTTTAGCTGATTTAAATTGAAGCAAACTGAAGCAAATTTAAATTAAATTCAATATTGTCAGATAATGTCACGGTATGTCAGATCATGTCAAGGTAGGGATTCAAATCTGAGATGTCAAAATATTTGAAATGTCAATATCAAAATAATCCACAGACAATTCTTTCATACGTTCATCTCGCAGAACCTGCCACATTCTCGCACAATATGCCTCCATGCATCACCAAAGTCAAAAGTCAAAGACAAAGTACTTTATTACTGTAGATATTTACATATACTTAGCAAACGTCATTTTGTGCCTCTTCTCTACATTGGACCACTGTGGGAGAAGTAGGGCGTAGAAACTCCCACAGATTGATTTATAGATCTCTTTTAAGAATAGGTTCTGCACCAAACAGATCAGTCAATGGTGCTGCAGCCAACAGAGCGTTGAGACTGTCCCGCGCTCTCACCAGCGAAGACCGCTGGCGTGCCACCTTAATTATGAGCTTTTCCAATTAAAGCCAATTAAGAACCTTATCAAACTAACCTTTTACTGAAAGGGATACTATGATATGATATGATATGAATAAATAAATAAATATCAAATATTATATGAATGACAAGAGCGCATAGAGTTAATCTGACTCAACACATGACGCGCTTCTAAGTTAGTATTTACTCCTGCATATATATTAGTATGAGTAAATTTTGTACCATTTCGGCACATTTTTTTTAAAGAGATTCAAAAGTCAATCTGTTGTCTTTTCTACACCCTTCTTCTCCAACAGTAGTATAATGTAGATAAGAGGCTTAAAATTTGTCAATGTCTAATAATAGTAGTTTATGTGACTGCTGCATAATGGAGGGCATTAAAACTCGAGAGTGGGCTCGTTTCATAATAATATCACTCGAGAGTTTTAATGCCTAAATATGTACAGTTACATACACTAGTTTATCTACACACATATCATAAGCTCTCTTTGATGTGTTCAGGAACCGCATGTTTGACCGGCATTGTGGTTCTGCAATTGTCTAGCTTGTTCTGTAGTACCAACTTCACGCAGGCGGGCGTCGGCGTTCGAAATTTGAATGTCAATACCAACTTCACAGACAAACTAGGGACGGCACGCGGGTGGGCGTCGGCGTTCGAAATTTGAATGTCATGAAAAACTACACATAATGACCATTATGTGTAGTTTTCCAGATACGAAATGAGTTTTTACCAAGTAGTTTAACATAATTCTGATCGTAACGTGCGGTTATCGAACGCAGTAAAGACAATTACACATTATGGTCATAATGTGTAATTTTTCAGATAAGAAATAAGTTTTTAGCAAGTAGTTTAACATTATGCTGATCGTAACGTGCGGTTTTTGTACGCAGTAAAGAGGGTTTATGATACGTGTGTAGATAATAGTAGTTTATGTGACTGCTGCATAATGGAGGGCATTAAAATTATTTTTGTTACTATTGCATGTTCAACCTAACACGAAGGATAAACCTTTACCCTTCACCTAAGCTACCGCAGCATTTTGCCCTGATATTTGCTGTGCAAATCAGTATTTTTGATGTGCAATTTAATATTTCCCTTACAAAAATACAACAAGAAAGCGGACGAGACAGAATAAATTAGGATAGTTAAATTAAGTAACCAAAAACACCCTTTTGTAATAAAAAGGGTTTTTTAAGACAAATCTAATGAAAACAAGCCCTAAAACAATGTTTTCTCTAATAGGCAACCCACTACATTAGGCTTGCGTCACCCACCTGCCAGTTCTATCATCAGACCCTTTTTGTCAAGTGAAATAAAATAAAAACTCTCTGAAACTACGTATAGTATTTTATCCTCTGTAGGAATTATGTACAAAGTGGGGAGCATTTTTCTCCCCGAGAGAGACCTGTCGGGAAATATAAAGGATGCTTAAAGTGTGTTATGCACTTGAGCTGCATTAAAGCAGCATAGCGTGTTCCAGATGCTTTATTCAGGATGTCTTTATACAGAATGTTGTGAATGAAAGCCCTTTGTGAACCACCTGTACAGGCAGACCACCTTAAGAAATTTATATACTACCTAACAATAGCTTAGGTCCCATGCTATTGTTAAGTAGTTTGTAATTTGGTTAAATTTTAAATTTAGAATGAAACAGAAATATATCACGAAAAACTGCTTAAGCAGAGGTCTTCCTGCTCAGTAATCAACCTTTCCCATCTTAACCTGGTTTGCTTAAAAAAGCTCTTATTAGAGATAAGCTCGCCTTTGTGCACTATTTTCATGGAACTCTTGTTTTGTTATATAATTTGTGTGCAATAAAGGGATTATGAAATTTTGAACAGAGTTCAAAAATCTGTGATAGTTTTTGCAGCCGCGGACGCTACTATTTAATCTAATATCTATCTAATAAACGTTTGGCAACGAACGCAACGCAACGACCTCGCCAAAGCCGCCGTGTGTAATAAATCTTTTTGCGCGTCACGTCTTTTCCCATACGGGGTGGCAGAGGCACGGTTGTGCCCGCTTTTAGCACACTATTCAATGCTACATTTTGCGTGACAGCGTTTAATGTACTTCTCTCATTGGTACATGGTCAGCACCGGATTCGAACTCGCATATCCTGCGTGAGAAGCGAGCGTGATACCACTAGACTACAGAGATATTCCATCTATTTTTCTCTTGCACCAAGAATGCAACCCTTATGCCACCGTAGCTTTATCGTTTTCACTCTGACTGAAGCCTCATTAGCAACTTTACTTGCCGGCCCCAGCAGGTTTGCCGATGATTATCTACACGTCATCGGCAATCCTTCTGCGGGCCGTCGTATAACGTAGACAAAAGCCGGATCCGTACACAAAACCTCTCCGATCGCGACGCACAAAGTGCACTAGCATAAGACGGATAAGACAGTCACTTGTCATTCATTACTCACGTGTCTTTGTCCCGCGGTATATCCTCTCCGCGCTCCACTTCAAACAACGGCACTACAAAGACGGTCTTAGCGAAGATACACCCCTCCTCCCGCTTCTTGTCGCCCATCAGTCTTCGCACCATTGTGAGGAACTGCGGCGCTAATCCCACACTAGGCACCATCTCTATATCCGACACGAGGAAGTAGTTCGTCCTTGACGCGTTCCGTGCTACGTTTCTTCCCACGTTTATGGGATAAATTAGGTTGTGTTCAGCCCGGTAAGTTGGTATGCTAACGTCGCGTGAGCCCATGCAGTCTAGAAACTTCAAAATGGGTGCTTCTTTTCGCTTTGTGTATATTCTCATCATCATCTTTTTCGCTTTGTTCGCTCTTGCTCTTTGTATGAACTCTGCTCGTGTCTTGTTGTTCATGTTTCTGTAATTCTCTAACTTCTTCTGAAGTATCTGTTCAATTGATATATTCGTTGTGGTTGTAGGTATTTCTGTTGTAACGTCCAGTATCTGCTCTTTAGTTCTTATTTTAGGGGGATTCCGTTTTGGGTAGAATAAGTGAAGCGATACCTTTCCCATACCTTCATAACACCTACATAGATGTTCCATTGTCTGGATGACAATCTCCAAATCGTAATCTGGTACAAATACCGCAACACTTACAGGGCCCTCCCAGTGTCTAGCTATCTCAATGATATGGTAGAAAAATTCAGGTGTCGCTTGTGTGACGTAAGTGACCGCGTCATACTTCGTAGTGTTGGTAAATATTGTGCCGGTAACTGCATTGTAGATAACTCTATAATGACTTCGTTCTCCCAAATCTGGAGTAACACTTACTTGCACTTCATCCCATTTGAATGCGTCAGGCAAGCCGTAATGGAAGGCACAAAAGGATCTGTTTTCATTCGGCTGTCGACCTCTGAGGAATGTTCCAGGCCTGTAGTCAAAGTCACCGACAATTGATTGGTTGTGGGGGAAGTCTTGATGCCTGTATGCGTACATTTGAAATATTATGGTCAGTGTGACGATAAAGAATCCAATGAGGAGAACGGTTGAATGTCTTCTGCTCAACCTGTATGAGTAGGCCCCACATATCCGCAGGCATCTCGTCATGGTGGTATCTCATCTTATTGCCTCAAAATTCTACGAAACATTTCCTTTGATCTCGCAAAATAAAACAACAAAACACACAAAACTTACTGGTTTTAGATAGGTAATATTTGACCTCCATTTATTAACTTGTTTCCCACAAACACTGCAAATAAAACTGTGTAAGCAAACTAAAAAATACCTTAAAATCACGGGCCAGTAGTTATTTTGTACTCGTATTATTTCTTTTGTTTATATTTGCCAGTAATTTGTGTTTATCTAGTTTTCTGTTATTTCCGCGAGTTATTTTGACAGTAACTGCGCGCGCCGCTTGGGTAAGCCCTCTGCCGTAGTAGGGAAATCAATATTCCGTAACGCTCTCTGCGCATTTAGTTGAGAGGTAGGTATGAGGTTCCAAGCATGGTTTGAAGAGATCTTTTGCTAGACATATTCGCATTTGTACAATAATGTAGGGTTTTTAGGTTACAGGACGTTTTACATATACACTGTACCTATATTTCTTAAAGAAACAGTATAGTCATATAGGATTATTAGGCATATCATATTTTTATCTTTTACTAATAAGTTTCGCAACCTACTTGGCTACATCCCGTCTCGACACTTCGTTACTATATTATGGTGAACATGACTATAACATCGATAATTATTTAGGTAATCCTGGAGCTTGTGGTTTATATCCCTCATGTTGATAAGGTTGTGAATGATGCATAAATGTATGTACAATTTAAGTCGGAATTAATGACCAATAATAATACTCAGCAACTGTATACTGTCATAATAATCTGTAAGGGATATCGATCATGACTCCATTTAAGTCAAAGCGCCAGCCAGTGGTACATAGTTTTGAGCTGCAAGAGATTAAAGGTATTCTAGGATCATCTCAGATACTCGATATGAGTACCTATTATTTATTTATTCTACTTACCTGACGAAGTATCGTTTAGCGTATTATCTCACACACCCTTAAAACCATACCCATGCTGCACAAAGAGAGGCCTCCTTCTCAATTTACTTCTTTTAATTTAAGATTTAGTTTTGTTTTTAGGGTTCAGTAGAGAAACAAGGAACCCTTATAGTTTCGTCAAGACTGTCTGTCCGTCCGTCCGTCCGTCCGTATGTCACAGCAACTTTATGCAAAAACTATTAGGACTATGCTGTTGAAATGAAACGTACTGGTATGTAGATGTATTCTGTGAACCGCTAGTTACGATTTTTATACAAAAATTAAAAAAAAAAACATCAAACCTATATGTGTGGGATGTCTATACATAGGTCTTAAAAATGACGTGGAGGTTCCTGAAACCATTTTACCTTTTTCCATTTTCATTCCAAAGTGGAAAAATGTGTGCCCCCATCTAATAAAAAATACATGTTGTGTAAATTAGTTTGAACAAAATAAAATAAGCAGTTATTAAGATGTTAATTGATCTCTAGTTTTTTGATTGTTAAGACGACATACATTAAAATTGCAAGATCGTAACAAAAAAATATATTCAGAGTATAGTTATTTGTTTTATTTTATCCATTTATATATGATAACACAGTTTTTACATACTCTGGCTACCACACTTAATTTCTATGATTTATACTAGATACCGCAGTGGGCCTCTCAGTCCCCTCGTCACCAGTTACGTTACACAAAAAACATGTCACCAGTCAAAGGTTAAAGAGCATTAATTAAAAACCGCAAAGATAACTTTGTCATTCATACAAACACTATGAAAAACAAAGTTACAACACAACATCCAGACATTCAGTCACATAATTACTTGCTACAACGGAACCCTTCATGGGCAAGTCCGACTCGAACTTGGCCACTTTTTCTAGATTAATTTCGTAGATATTTTTTGCTTCAGTTGCTGCTATAGACATGTGGAATTTTTATTAGCAATAAATTATTTTTAAGGGAAAAGCACTGGACGTTTTCACCCAGCTCAAGCTTAGACATTCCAGTTATTTACGTGTCAGATCTTAGCTAAACACCTAAAATCATGTGTTTTCTGAGGTTATAACCTAAACATACGATTATTATTGTTATTAGCTCTGTAACGTTTTGAAGATATTCTCGTTCCAATGCTCGACCACTATACTACTAATACACGATAAACACGAATAACTAATATGGCTCGAGGTGCATTCTGTACCGCCTGGTAGGTACTGTACATCGAAGACGGTTTGAGTTACCACTTCCGATCCTTCCGCAGTTTTCTACTCCAAAGCGGAAGCTTAAAGCTGCACACGCGAACAAACTTTTCCGGAAAAGCATCAGTAGCTTTTCGCTGTTCCCACAAAAAAGACGTTCTAAAATGAAGACCAACTTCAAAGATAAGTTCAACAATAGCGTTAATTTCGTAAAGCCGTTGTATAAGAAAGTCAGCTTGAGAAAAAACAAGGTTTATAAGAAAAAGTGTTTGGCCATTCATGTTGGCAGCACTGTAAGTCTAGTAGGCGATGGCGCGAAAATCACAAAAGTCATTGACAAAGATTGTGCAAGTAACGTCAATTTACCGGGACTATGCAGTAATGAAAGTGATTATTTTAAAGATTCGATCAGTACGATGATAGCTTTAGGTACAAGCTACGTGGGTGCTAGTGCCGGCAATAATAATGAGTTGGTAGATACACTTCATCGTGATAAAACCGCGCAAGTTAACAATGTGTGTGATTTAGACCATAAAAATAAGGTGAGTGTGATTTGTGGTTTTGCTAAATAGGCCTTAATGTTTAAATAGCATCAATGATCACTTCAACTGTGAGAATATATCTCGCTCACACACCGATGATCTTTGTTTGTTTTGAAGGGAGTCGCGCAGATCAATTGGCCAACTTATGCCGTCTTCTTTACATTTAAGATAGGTAAATTTCTACATTATTCGAAATTTGGTGGCTTATGTTCTTTGGGTAGTAAGATTAAGTAACGACCGGTAAGGAGACAAGGTTGTCGTGAAAATGTTGTGAATATAGCCGGAAGCACGAATATTTGGCAGACCTAAAAAGTTTTCGAGTTTAGATGAAAAACTTTATGTCATTTTGCAGTGTATTTATGGTTAGAATTTAGTTGGGTCTTTATTGCTATAAAGACCCAACTAAATTCTAATCATCTAACCTGCTGGTTAGATTATTAATATAAATAAGCCTTACCTCATTGCAATACCGGGTTGGGTTTTGATCACGGAACTTAATTACTAGGGTTATTTCGGAGGATAGTTGACTATATTCTTGAACATTTTATCCTAGTCTTAATTATCGGAAAACTGTTTTAGATTTGTAACACCTAAAACAAAATATTATATTGTATTACTGAAATGGAACGCAATTTTTACTCTTTCCATATGAATTTCATGATAGATGTCAAAAACGTATTGTTAAGTTGGGTTAAATGGAACGTGGAACGTGGTTGTTTTATTTGACTGATCTTGAAATCTGAGTCAGGGCACCCCACTTACTAGGGAGTCTTGTGGCTACTGTTACACTCAGAGAAAAATCGGCTAACAAAGCGACAATAAAAGCTTTGTTAGAATTTTATTGTTACACCACGTAAGTGCATCGTCGCTGCAGCTATAGGCCCATAGTGGCTGTGACAACTTTTTTATTGTTGAAATTATTTTTGTTATTTTAGCTAGACACGTAGATACGGTAACTATGTTAAAAATATTTAAACGGGATAACAACGGCACGTTGTCAAATTATCAACGTTATGAAGTGATATTGTAGCAAAGTTTAATCTATCAAAATACGCGTTGTTACTATGGCTATGGCTAAATGGTGTTGTTGACACGGCAACGTTATGAAGTGATGTTACAGCAAAGTTTAATCCATCAAAATAACAGTTGTTACTACGGCTAAATGATGTTGTTGATACGGCAACGTTATAAACTAACAAAATACGAAGTAGATGTTTGGACAAAGTATTCTTAGATAAAATTACAAAGTGACGTCTTATACTTGTTCTCGCAAGCGCAAACTGTTTATCCTATTCTGCCAGTTTCAACGTGGATGTCGTGCAGAGAAGTAGTGTTTGTGCTCAAGAGTGATATGAAATATGGCATTGGAGACTTTTTTTAACAGAAAATAAACTGCGGCATCTGCTGCAGTCTATGCTCGGTAAGTAACAGTGCCTTAATACAATTATGAGGTTCATGTCGTTGTTTTGCGATATTGGCTGTAACCTGTCCTTTGTTTCCCATCACAATTCAAACAAATATCTTCGAAATGTTTTCGGACCTTTGACTGCAGCTGTTGGCCGGGCGAATTTCCTTTCTGCCAGGATTTTAGGTTAGGTAGCTGGCTCCATTCATTTTTGCAGGATAAAAGTATCCTTTTTTTTTCAGGGTTACTTACTTTCATTGCAATAATATCAGTAGGTATACCTCACCTCACGAGTTATGAGCGCTGAGAAAAAACTGGCGCCTTGGGGCGGGGGTCACTGCGTATTTGCTAATATAATCAGCGCCCAGTAAACCGGCCGCTCAAAAAGTAGCCAGATTAGTAAATTTGACCACCTAAAGTAACTAAATGTAGGGAAGTTCAGTCCTCAAAAAGTACCCAAATGAATTAAACTTCCAAAAATTTTAGTACTTAACTAAATGACCCCATGAAGTTGCTAGATCTAGCTACAAAGTAGTTAATATGGCAACACCAGCCGTTCGTTGGCCTTCGTTGGCCCGGTGGACACTCAGCATTTGGTTTTAAAAGCCACTAAAATAACCTAACCTAACATATGGCCAAATTATCAAGTCTCAGATAGCTTAGGCATAAAATAACAACGTTCTTCTTTTTCAGATCAAGAACTGACGTTAGAATTACTAATGAAATCTGGAACGCACACTAACTGAACACATAGAAGAATTAAGAAATTTATTTCGAAATTTGGCGACTAACACCTAGTTCATGCAAAACAGAGGTCAGATGCTTCCATCTTCTCAATCAACTAGCCAAACGCGAGCTTAAAGTGGTACTCGGAGGTACCATACTAAACCAGAACTTTGACGACCCGAATGGCCGAGTCGGCAGTGACGCTGCCTACGAAACCAAGGGTCCCGGGTTCGAGTCCCGGTGGGGGCAAATGTTTGTTTGATGAGAACGGATGTTTGTACCCTAGTCATGGTTGTTTATCTATCTAAGTATAACATTTCTCTATATATGTATATATATCGTTGTCTAGTACCCAAGATACAGGGAATCCTAGTTTGGGGCTAGATCAATGTGTGTAAAAGGTGTCCAAGGTATTATAGTTATTATTATTATTATTATTATTATTACTCCTAAGTACCTTCGCGTCACCCTGGACCGCTCTCTCACTTTTAAAAAACATCGAGCTGGTACTGCACGCAAGCTCCAGTCTCGCAACAATATAGTACAATAGCTTACGGATACCTCCTGGGGCGCGAACGCCGACGTGCTTTGCACCTCTTCCTTATCGCTGGTGTACTTGACGGCAGAATACTGCGCACCGGTTTGGTTGGGCAACTCCCACACCAACAGGATAGACGTGGAACTCAACAAGGACATGCGATTCATCTCCGGTACCTTGATCTCCACCCCATGTCACTGGCTACTAGTGCTCTGCAGCATTCCTCCCCCTGACTTGAGAATAAAGCACGCTCTCCTAAGAGAGCCCCGCAAGATTCGTGACCACCAATGCCTTCTCATACGCCCAGAGTTTATGGATACCACTATGCACCGTCTTGAATCCAGAAACCCACCAAACAAATTCGCAATAAATCTGCTGCAAGAAGACTCCAACCTCATGCAACAATAGTCGCAACAATGTAACTCAACAATGGCCGGCAAATTGGGCTCAGATCTTGTTCCAGGCTCCAAAATAAAGGGGTCCCAGCTGCCGAGGCGCGACTGGTGTAACGTCAACAGACTACGCATGGACGCTGTGCCCAATATAAACATCGCTGCGGCTTGATAGTCTCCCCTGCTTGTACCTGCGGAATTGAAGTACAAGACATCCAACATATTATCTCTGAATGCCCAGAAACGCGATATACCGGGGGACCTCCCGAGGACCTGATCAAGTTTACTGACGAAGCCACCGAGTGGCTTAAATCCCTTAATATTAACTTGTAATTTGGTATGAACTGTTTACTAATGCCATAGGAATAAATAAGTAAAGTAGAGATTATTACATACTTTTGATATAAATATTTTCTTATTTTCTTTTAGGATTCTCAAATACCCCTATCCTCTTATCGTATCTTGTGCTACCCAAGCAATCAATGTACTACATTGTAGATTTCAATGCCTTCACTTTGTAAATGGTACACTGAAAAAAATCTATATTCCTCGAAGCTTCTGCCTATATATTGTTACGGGAATACGTACCTTGACCGGAGTGCTCTGTGTATGTACCATACAGATGTATGGTGTACAATAAACATAGTTCAGGGTACGCATACTCCTGGAATAATAGTCAGAAACTTCGGGGAGTATAAAATAGTTTTTCATGGTGTATCATTAACAAAGTGCAGGGATAAGATCAGCCATGTTACTTTGCTAGAGCAGCAAAATATATACGAGAAAAGTAACTTTGTCGGAGAAGCAACGGTGAATTGATAAAAGCACAAAGGAAGATAGCTAATTCAACAAAACAAAGTTAGATCCACGGACAGTAAACCTTTGGCTTTTTAGCAAAACCCCTTGTCATCGGGACAATATACCTTTGATATGATAGCTAAAGGCATTTTTCATGGGAACAATAGGACAAGTAATCATATAGTGACACGAACAATTTTAGCATTGTAATTTCAACAATGTTTTATTGCTATTACATCAAAATTGGTAAATTTACTTAGTTACAATAAAAACGTTGCCCTCATAACTATGCACCTTTGACGGCTGTCCAGCGTCAAAGTTTTTTTGTTGCAATGGCAATATTTTTTTGAGAGTGTAGGTTAGTTTTGGCAAACCGATATCTGGGCAGTCATTCCTGGGCAGTCTTGTGGCTACTCCCTAGACTCTAAGGAAAACATCATAAAAAACACTCTAGGGCCTAGAGTGTTTTTTATGAGCCAGAGGCACGGAGGGGCGAAGGCGACCGCGTACTGCCGCGCACCGAGCGAGACGGAGCGGCCGAGGCTGGTCGGCGAAGCCGAGACTGCGGAGGCAAGCGTGGGTGAGCTGCAGAGCGGGGGCACCTTTTTGCCAGAGGCAATTATAAGGAGAGCGACATCTTCGGGAGTAAAGTAAAAGGCTTGAGATGCGCGCAAATACCAGACTATACTAGACTAATTTTATTATAGGAAATCCTGGCTTATATACTAGATTGACACATGTTATTAATGACGTACATAAGACATAGTACGTGATGAGATATTTCCGCATATCTGTGGCGGGCGTACGTGCCGGCACAACCTTAACCGGAGTTATGAAATACTACAAACAATGACTTTTTGTAAAAATGCTATAGTAAAAAATAACCTCAAAATGTGATTTTTGAAAATTCATAACATAAAGACCCCTGGTTTCCGACAATTGAGACTTAGGGGGGAGGTCCCCTCGCCCCCTCCCCCCCCCCCCCCTCTCACCATCCCCTCCCCCAAATTCAGGTATCCGTGATGAAAACCTTTACCGAATCATTTACTGAATGTTGACGTGGTTTTCTTAGGCTCTTTTACGAAGAGTTAGGTCCTGCCCTGATAAACTACATGACAGCTCGCTTTCTTACTCGTTGCGTTACCCCCCAGGTGCCCGAGGAGTGGCTGCGACTGCTGCCCGCCCCCCGGCTCCCGGGGGAAGGTACTGCCTCTATCTACTTCCGCTTCCTGTTCTGTCAGGTCGGCCTGATCATATTCCTGGTGCTCTGGACTGGGCTGTGGGTCTTCGTGATTTTCAAAGCTGAAGGTACTAAGGATTATTACAGTCATTAAAAATTCCTTGTTTTAAAATCTAAACTACAGGTCAACTCAGATATTGTATACATATACAATATTTATCTTGTGAACTTTTCTTATTTTATTGCCTAAATAAAAGATTATCATTTTTAGGGTTCCGTTCACAAAGGGTGCGAAACGGGACCCTATTACTAAGTGTCCGCTCTCCGTCCGTCCGTCCGTCTGTCACCAGGCTGTATCTCATGAACCGTGACAGTTACACAGTTGAAATTGTAACATAGTTAGACAGTTGAAATTTTGACAGATGATGTATTTCTGTTGCCGCTATAACAACTAATACTTAAAAACAGAATAAAATAAATATTTAAGGGGGCTCCCATACAACATTTTTTTCAATTCCACCTACAAACTTATGACTGCACCTGGTTACGTAGATGGAGTGTGAAAGTAGCCGCACCAATAACTTTGTAAACAACATTTCGCTATGTAAAATCCTAACTATTCACTCCACACCTTCCCTACCATTGTACGGTGGTAAGGAACCCTTCGTATGCGAGATTGACTCGCACTTGACCGATTTCTTAATATCTAGCTTCGTAGTAGACAATGCAACCTACCAATTCCAGGTGTAAGTGAAGAATGTTGAATCTTTGGTTTCATTTTCTTGGATGTTTCATAATTCATAATGTCTTTATTGCACACAAACGATATATAGAAAGGGTAATCATATATAAATAGTGAACAAAGGCGAGCTCTCTAACAAGAGATCTCTTCTAGTAAAAAAAGTTAGGATATTCAATGTCGTTGCACTTGTATTTTCAGTGAACTATGAAGAAAATCTATCGCAAGAGTTTCAGGACCAGCAAAACCAGATCATCATCAGCTTAGCCACAGAACTGCGTCAGGTATGTCACTCTATCAACGTCTACTTACTTAGTCAAAACCGTTAGTTTAGTTTAGTTTCTCGTTAGTTGGTCAACTGTACGTAAGTACGTAACCGTTAAATAGTAAACTGGTTTAAACTTGAATTGCAAACGAAATACCAGGGCTAACACTGCGAGAGCTTAGGTTAAGGCTAGAGGGGGCGAGCGCAGCGAAGCCCCCGAATAGTCTTCGTGTTAGGTTGACATGTCAGAACAAAAGAAACGTAAATTCTAAGCCCCGTCGGTCTGGTTTACTATCTGTCGATAGTTGATCAAATTCCGCTTTAGTTTATCAACTGACGGTTTTGACTATCTTCTCGTGACATATACATGTACAACCTATTTAAACGTGTTAGGTTGGCATTTAAGAACAAAATAAACGCAATTTCTAAACCCTGTCGGTATGATTAACTATCTGTCGATAGTTTATCGGCTAACGCGTTCATTTATCAACTAACGGTTTTGAATATCATACGGTGACATATATAAACCAAAGTAACTACTACTACCGAAACTAAGGCCGATTTTTACCACAATTTTAGACAGCCACTAAATTCACTTCATTTACAGAAAAATACGGACACTGTACGTAACACAGTCACTTTCAGAATATTCATAAATTTCATAAGAATGAATAATAATGTACAAACACTACGTATTTCTGTAATATCCTGTAGTATCCACATATGCGGCGGCTTAGCTGAAAATAATATGCAACGTTGAAATTATCATATAGATTAACTTATGTACAACTAACTCGCACGAATAGTTTAACATTAGGTATGCACAGTTATGTAATGTGCAATTGCTAATTAAAATATTATAATTGGTTAGTTTGGGTGTAAAGAAGATGGGTATTGTGTAATACCCATATTTGAAGCGTTATTAAAAAATTCAAATGGTCAGTAGGGTATACTCTGAAACTATGAGTGTTAATGGATTGGTTTTTAGGAACTATAGAAATAAAGTTTGAAATTATAGAAATAAACAGTGGTTTTGAAAAAATAGATAATAGTAGTTTATGTGACTGCTACATAATGGAGGGCATTAATACTCGAGAGTGGGTTTATGAAACGAGCCTAATTATATTATACAGTTACATTCACTAGTTTATCTACACACATATCACAAGCTCTCTTTGATGTGTTCAGGAACCGCATGTTTGACCGGCATTGTGGCATTGAGTTGTTTAGCTTGTTCTGTAGTACCAACTTCACAGACAAAGTAGGGGCGGCACGCAGGCGGGCGTCGGCGTTCGAAATTTGAATGTCATAATATGTAGAAAATTTACACATTATGGTCATAATGTTCAATATTCAGATAAGAAATTAGTTTTTACAAAGTAGTTTAACATTATGCTGATAGTAACGTGCGGTTTTTGGACGCAGTAAAGAGGGTTTATGATACGTGTCAGCCATGTTGGAGTGTAAATTGTTGTTATTAACTTTATTTTAATATGGTTGTGTCGAAAATACGCTATTTGACTCCTAGTCAAAATATATACTTTTTAGGAACCGTCAAAACGGTAATTTTGTTCTCGAGTTCTATGTAATACTAGCATGTGACGTTATAGTCAAATGAGGTCGCTAATAAACAAAATTGCGTTTCTAAAATCCAACTGCTAGAAATATACAATTCTTCTGATATTTTCAAACCTTTTTGTACAAATAGTTTCAACTACCACGTTTCTAGATTTATTGGACTACCTACTACGCCGATACACGAGGCTTCGTGAAAAGGGTTTTTTTGCACGGAGTGGCACGGAGTGGCACGGTGTGGCACGGTGCCTCTAGTGGATAATTCAATGACGCTTACTGAGTATGTGAATATCTACAGTAAGAGAAGAAAAAAAATGATTTTGAATTTGACTCTATTTCGCGTGAGCGATGGCAAGTATGAGTTGCTCATAACATCATTATGTATCAGTTGCCCATATTGAGAATTATATTATGGTACCTACTGTATGGTACGTTTTGTGAGGATCATCTGAGCCGTCCCCTGAGGTTAGCAAATAGGAAATTCAAAGTAACTGGCCAAAAGTTGTTGAGGCCGCTTATGACAGACAGAACTGGAAGGCTGATTTTAAGCCCCTATGCTCCACAAGGAATTAGAGGACCCAAGAAGCAAAAATCTAAATGTGGCAACTCCGTCCAGACACATCCCTTCCAAATAATGCTACCAGCCAGGCTAGAGAAAATTACGTTAACATGGCGAGAAAATGACAATACAAATCTCGGAACGAAGTTAATTTCCTACTGTAGGCGAGTGCCAAGTTATCGTCGTATATATGTCGCAGTTGGTTGGTTAAATCAGACACTTAACTAGCTCTCTGGACTAGATTTAAATAAAGCATCGTCGAAAACGTTTAACAATTTGTCTTACCGAAAACCGGCGTGTTGGAAAACAAGATGGCGTCACGACAACAGCTGATTTTCACAGCGTATATCAGGTCAAAACATCGCGGTAGCTTAGGTGAAGGTTAGTCGTGTTAGGTTTAACATGTAAGAACAACAAAAATACTTAAAACATAAACTTAAGTACACATAGAAACATATTTATATTGTATGTCTTGTTGCTTCGGAACGTTTAGACAACTCGTTAAACGGAAACGGAATTTTAGTGACTTGGTTAAACGTCGGTATTTAATTAATGGTCTAGCTAGAGAGTAAGTTAAGTGTCTGATTTTACCAACTAACTGCGTCATATACTCTACTACCACTCATATTTGCCGGAGGTTCAATACGCAAAACAAAAGTAAGTAATCCGATTTTCACAATCCCAATTTTCGTCTGTTAGGGAAATATATTTGAATATTCAGCTGAGGGAATTCAGGTGCGCCTCAACATCTCAAGGGAGATGTGCTAGTCGAAAATATTTATAAAGTAAGTAATAATACCGAGCCTTCGGTGTGCCGACGTCATGTTGGGCTAAAAGGTAAAAGTATGTAGTTTTTGTGAGGGACAGCAAAGGGCAGCTTTTATGTACAACTAGATTTATATCGGTGCCTATACCCAGGCGTGTTTGCGTCAGTTTTGAAGATTCTTAGCATATCTGTCTCGAAAAAATATAAAAGGATTTTTCCTTTGATTTAAAACACAAACGTTTATAAACATGCACGTACATAGATTATGGCCCTTCACTAGGATTCCCTGTCATGGGAACCAGAAACATCGACGTCATAATAGTAGATTATAGAACCCTTTATAGGGGTGTAATGTACTGTTTTATGTCACGGGCGTGTTATTGAATCCTGAACGTAACGAAGGACCCCAGACTTAACTCCCGAGCGTAGTGAGGGTGTTATAATTAAGACTCACTTCCTAAGGCAGTGGCGGGTTCAAGCACGCCCAAGTCAAAAACAGCTTTATCCCCGAGGAATACACTCCACTTTCCTTGACGACCCGAATGCCTGCCTACAAAGCCAAGGGTCCCGGGTTCGAGTCCCGGTGGGGGCAAATATTTGTTTGAAGAGAACGGATGTTTGTACCCTAGTCATGGTTGTTTGTCAATCTAAGTATAATATTTATCTATATAAGTATGTGTATCGTTGTCTGGTACCCAAGATATAGAGAATCCTAGTTTGGGGCTAGGTCAATACGTGTAAATATTGTCCCGGGTATTATTATTATTATTATTCTTACCATTTGGGAGATCTTAAAAATCAAGGAATTAAAAGTTTTTTTTTTAAGATATTCGAGAATTTAGTTGCGTATCATAGTTTACATTTATTTGGTCTCAATATTGTTGTCAGTTTCTCACGATGTACTCCTAAATAGGTATGCAAATTATTTATTTACGTAACTTAATTACTAGTTTTTGAAGTGAGTACTTAATTATACAATATATTTTATACAATTAATGACTTATTTTAGTTTTACCTTGATTATATTTATTTTATTTTTTTAAGAAATTTAGTAGGTAATCTATTTAAAGGAATATTACTATGTTTCGTAAGCCGGGCTTTAAGTATAAGGATAATTGGCAAACTCTGTGGTGCAGAGTTTGTGGCTCTGCCTACCCTGCCATTGATTTCCGGCTGGGGGTAAGGACATGTTCAATAACACGATTTTCAAATAAGTTCGGTTTTTAAATAAGTTCGGCGCCTCGCTGATCCCACTCCCGAGAAGCTGGGCTGTACATATGTCGTGCGTATTTCACGAAATTAGACATTAATGACATGACAATAAGAACTATGAGAAGTGAAAAACACAACACTACGCCCGTTAAGTATGGTGTACCACAGGGCAGAATCTTGGGGCCTTTGCTATTCTTAGTCTATAGACTTTAGATTCGCGAAGGTTAGCAATTCTTTCAAGGTTCAATGCAATCTCTACTACAACAAGATACCTCTGGAGATCTTGAAATTGCCATTTGAGCAATTTAAAAACCACGTTAAAGCGACTTTGTCGAAAAAGGGATATTACAATGTTCAAGATTACTTAAATGACGGAACTGTATGGGGTTAATCTGGCCCAACACAGACCTTGCTGTTAATAGTTTTTTAATTATTTATTCCTACTTATTAATTATTATATAATGATATTACAAAATTTGTATTAGTTAAGCCCAAGCAATTTTTAAAAGAGATCTAAAAATCAATCTGTGGCAGTTTCTACGCCCTTCTTCTCCCACAGTGGTCCAATGGAGAGAAGTGACAAAAAATGACGATTGCTAAGTATATGTAAATATCTACAGTAATGAAGACATTTGGAATTTGGAATTTATAAATGATCTACCAGAAAGTGTCCCACATCTAACGGTATCGTTTGCGTATGATTGCTTGGTTGTCATAAAAATCACGGAGATACTTAACTTTCAATCAGAGATAACTAATACATTGAGTGTGCTAATAAAATGGATACTAACCAATAATCTAATATTTACCCACAAAAAACTAAAATTATGTAATATCTACTACTTCACAAATAAACTAAAATATTGAAAACATAGAAAAAGTAAATACAATAAAATTCTTCGGACTACAATTAGATTAAAATTGTGGAGGGAAGCTTCACATACAGAAACTAAGCTGTAAAATAAATAGCTTTGTAAACCCACCAAGGAGACTAACAGAAATTGCGTCCACAGAGGCGGCTATCAAAGCATACTTTCATGTGCACTCTATTCTAAGCTACGGTCTTATTTTCTTTGGCAATTATACTGATAGTGATAAAGTTTTCTAACAGCAGAAAAAATACATTAGGGCTATTGATGTCATTTTGAAATTTTTGATGATCTCAATAATTCAGAAGAACTTCAGAAGTCCAAACTCAAGGTTTGCCAGCGAGCAATGGAGCGCAGCATCCTAAGTGTTCGTAGGACGTACCGCATAAGGAACACCACACTGCGCTCCTTAACTGGCATCGCTGATGTGGGTGCACAGACCGCTAAGCTAAAGTGGAACTGGGCCGGCCACGTAAGTCGCATGCACCCAGATAGATGGGCGAAAATCGCCACTAACTGGGTGCCACAGGATGGATACCGGCGTAGAGGCAGGCCTAAACGGAGATGGCGGGACGACCTCGACAAGTTTTTGCCGGGGTGGCCGGAGGTGGCACAGACCAGGGAAGTGTGGAAGAAAGAGGGGGAGGCCTTTGCCCAGCAGTGGGACACCTTAATGGCTAAATAAAAAAATAAAAAATATATGTTTGAATTGGTTCACAGTTAATAATTTATTGTTAAACGCTGATAAAACCAAGTGTATCAAAATTCTTACCTTCAACAATCAGGCAAGTTGGGATCAGGTTATTGTTAGCGTTAGAAACAGTAAATGACGCGAAGTTTCTTGGAATAACCATTGATAGCAAATTTCATTGCGGACCCCACATAGATAAATTAGCTGGTAGATTAAGTTCTGAGGCTTACGCTCTTAGAATCATCAGATAAACCACGGATGTGGCTACAGCAAGACTAGTCAATTTTAGTTTCATAGTGGGGCTAATTATGAAGGGTACACTCACTAAAATTAATAAAGGAATGAAAATTCGATTATTTTCCGTGATAGCAACCCTTACCTGAATTGTGACAACTACAATAGTTACACTGACTTTATCTCAAATACAAACCCATACACTTAGGTCAGATGATGATGACCATTGAAACAATGCACTTCATATGACCCACCAACCGTACTCACCCAAAAATAGAATATACATATTCAATTTCATTACTTTTCTATTTCATATTAAAGACACTGGAAGGTCAAAAGTCAGAATAGCTTGCAAATATTTGGTTAAAGTAAGAAACGTAATTGTTAAACACAAATGTAAGTTCTGCCGGATAATAGAGAAGAGAAAGCCTAAAAAAATTCTCCGAATCATACATGAGCGCATATTGGTCCGACTTTTGAGATGTAAGTACGGCTTGTCAGTTATCTCTAATTCAGCGCATCATCATCTAACCGATGCATTGGAGTGATTCGCTACAAGTAAAATAATATGTAGGCCAAGTACAAGATTTTATTAGCTTTAATTTACAGTATTTTTTATTTAGTTGCATACCTTATTAATAGAGTATTATCCTGGGGTTTTTATATACCTCATGGTCATAGGATATCACACTTTTACACTTTACGGCCATGACTTGGTATTCCACGTAGCACAATTCAAAACAGACTGAGCCCTATTTTATTTTTGTTGGAGGGGAGATTTTTTTTATTATCAATGCCCAGGAGTCAGACCTCCCTTCTGTAGTCCTAGCACCCTATGGGAGTCCTGTATGTCCGGCAAATCAAGACGGCGCCCGTAAAAATGGCACTCATGCCTTTTATAGGCAAAAGCACCTTTGCTTGCTACATAGTTTAATGGCGTCAATTTCTTAAAAGTATATTATTTGGTTTTTCATGCAAAATAATATTACAATAATAATTCCATAATTTTAGATGATTCATAATTGCCATTTAAGAATTATAATACCATTATAAACTTGGTGTCTCCATCATGACCAAAAATATTCATTTGGCGCCAACTCCCGAATTATAACTGAATCGTGCTTGTAATCATACAAAATTCAGATGACCAATAATAGTAGATTTATTAACATTTAATAAGTGTTGCTAACACATACAATAAATGAAATAAATGACACAGACATCTCTGTAATAAAAATCGTTATATATCAAACGAAAGGTAACAAAATATAGATTTAAATGACATTTTAACTATTCCCCTATTTTCAATACAAGCCTTTAATCTGCGCAGCCAGTCATCGATAGAAGCACGCACGACATCCATGTCAATATTGGCCACTGTCAGGGATGCTTTGAGAGACTCCAAATGGCAATGAGGTTTAGCGCAGACCTTCTCCTCTAAGTACTGCCATATTTTATATTCCAATGGGCTCACGTCTGGACTCGCGGAGGGCCAGTCTTCGTGTCTGATAAAGTCGATTCCACGGGAGGGGAGCCGATTTTAAGTGCTTTTTGCCTTATAAGCTGGTGCAGAGTCCTGCTGGAATACCCAGTGTCTGTGAACATTGTCTGTGAAAGAGATTCCACGAGGTTTATTAGGATTGTGTTTTTGCACACGAGTGCACTTGTTTTAACTCCTTTTTCACAAAAATACAACTCAGTTGGGCCCAAATAGGAAACCTTATGCCAAACCATGAATGAAGAAGAATGGTGATCATGCTGAACACGTGGGATACGTCTGCCCGCTTCTTGATAGGCTTTGAAAATGGAAATTATGGGTAAAATGTAGCGAAAAAAATATAATTTGATGAAAAAATGTTATAAAGATGATTGTTTCATCATAATATTATACTTTATGCTAAAATATTCACAAAAATATGTATTGTTTGTAGGCATAAAAACTCGCACCTGAGATTGCAAAAAATAATGCAAAGTAAAAAGCAAAGGCACGATATGCCTTGCTACAAAGAACCAGTTTACGAGCAGGTGTGTTGAAAAAAATATTGGTCGCTGAGAAACCTCTTCAAGTATATGCTCAGTGGCTCACGCGCGCTTGCGGTGGCAGGAAGTTCGATATCGGTCCCTTTCTCTTCGCGTGGTTAGCTGTTATTTTGATAATTGCTATGCGCTTCATACCTACTGGCTATGGCTATAGATAGCGTTGTTGCACAGTTGTCGGGCGACGTTCGAGATAGTGAAGTAAACAACTCATTAGAAGTGGCAATGGAGACTAACATATGAAGTACGATAGCATATAAACGGTGTGAGATGCAGTCGAATGAAGAATTGTACAATAGTGAGGGTAGGAAAAGAAGTAGACCCGTGGATGATGAAGAAATATGGAATGAGATAGGGAGGAAAGGAAAAGCTTTGGTGCGAAGTATTACACACAGTGGGTCTGAGAGAATACCGGAGGAGAAAATTGAAGTAAGCATCATATCCAGAAAGGAAAAATTTCCTAAGCAGATTGGGCTGGCTCGCATTTTGAAAAACAAAAACATTGTAGATGTCCTGCAAATTAAATATGTGAATGCTTACAAAATATTGTTCAAGTTTCATGAAGAGGAAAGTGCGGATAGATTAATCAGGTGTAAGTTTTTCATCGAAAAGGAATCTAGATGTCAAAAGACATTCGAGGTTGGAGTTTCCTATGGAATCATAAAAGACATAGACCTGGAACTGAATTAGGAGAACCTCCGACAAGATTTGAAGAGCGAGACCCCATCATAGGCACTAAGCGACTACAAAAGCGCAAAAAAGACTTCGAAGGCTTTGAGGAGAGTGAAAGCGTCAGACTTTGCTTCAAGGGACCAACCCTTCCTTCCTACGTTTACACTTATGAAACCCGGGTAAAAATAGAACCTTACGTCTTCTCTGTCATGCTCAAACTGTTGAGATACGGACATAATCACAAAACATGTTCGAACAAAACAACCTGTCCGAAATGTGGTAAATCTCATCCCAATTTTGAAAACACGATTTATAAATGTGTAAACTGCTCTGGCGAACATATGGCACTGGCGAAACAATGCCCTGTCTATGTAAAAGAAAGGAAGGTCCGAAAGGTGATGGCTATAAATAATTGCAACTATAAAAAGGCACTAACTTTGTACGTTCCGCCTGTGTCGCAACATATGAGACCATTGAATAAACCGGCTGAAATAAATCCAATTGTTCATGAATTTATTGAAAAATCAGACTGCAGCGAACCTTTAGACAGAGCAAGTACCAACGCAGCTGCCGTACAAAATGAGCACACGACCTCCCCAAAGTCTACTATTCTGGCGCCTAGACCTGCTAAGAAGAACCGAAAAAGAAGGAAAATTATACGATTAGTGGGAGAAAGTTCATCTGAATGTGATAGCGACAAACTTCACGAACAGAAAAATACAGAGGATATGCATAAAAATGGAGAATTTAAGAAGTTTGATGTGGCACAATTAATACAGAAAGTTAAGGATGTTGTGTTTATGAAGAAAAAATTAAATCATGTGGGAAGTTGCTGTTCGACTGGTTTATTAGTTCTATTGTGGATTGTCTATCTGACTGGCCTGTTTTGAAATCTTTCATTCAAAATGCATTGAATATCATACAATGGAATTGCCAAAGTGTCCGGCCTAAGCTAATTGAACTGGAACAATTAATGTCTCAGGAAAAGGTGCACATAGCTATTTTGAGTGAAACTTGGCTTGAACCAGAATGTGCAATAAGGGTAAGTGGTTATAATGTGCTGCGACAGGATCGTGATGACGGATACGGCGGGGTAACTATTATTCTCCACGCTACCATTAAGTTTCAAATGTCACAGTTCAGTATTTCCAATGCTGGTATTCAGATCCTACATGTTAAAATTCTGAATTGCTCAAACATAGAAAACATTATATCAGTGTACTGTCCTTCATCCGTCCATACATCACCTAATGACTGGGATGCGATTTTTGACTTGTGCCAGAACAAAGCTCTGATAGCTGGCGATTTTAACGAACACCATTCCAACTGGTCCTACAAGACTGACTCTAGAGGTAATCAGCTCTTTGAGGCGATCCTAGATAAAAATTATGTTACCCTAAATGACGGCTCTCCTACTAGAATAAAGTTGGTTAATGGCAGACTACAGAAATCATCGCCTGATATCACTTTAGTTACAAACGATGTAGCACTGAAATTTGTATGGAAAGTAACCAACGAAAACCTGGGAAGCGACCATCTTTTCAATAAGATAACTACGGACACTATCCCATCGCCAATCGTCACCAGGAGAAGAAACTTTAAAAGAGCAGATTGGAAGGAGTACACCAATACACTTCATGATGGATTCTCTGACATGTATCTGACATACAATATGTTCATTGACACTATGAACTCAGACTGCAGACTCTCATATCCCAATTATCAAGGTCTGCCAGGATCCTTTACATTTGCGGAAGTTTACTCCTAAACCGTATTGGAATGTGGATATCTCTCGTGCAGTTGCGGAACGAAGACTGGCTTTATTTATGTTCAGAAAAACGCCGCATAATCTTAGCGTATTGCAAGGAAAAGTTTCAGCTGCTCAAAGAACTATGAGACAAGCCAAACAAAAAGCCTGGCGTGAATTCTGCAGCAATGAAACTACATCAGCAAGCGAAATGTGGTGTCGTATGAGATGGATGAAAGGTTACCGTCAATCAAGAACATATATCAATGAAGAGACAGCTAAGAAACTGCTACGTAACTTGACACCAGATTTTGTTTCTCCAAGTAACCCGATGTTTACATCCAATAATCCATGTCTCATGCAAGGTATTTCTGTATATGAATTAGATCGTGCCATTAAAACGAAAGATACGGCCCCAGGAGATGATGGCATCTCATTTTCCATACTAAAACATCTTCCTGCTGTTGGTAAGCGTTTTTTAGTTGACATCTATAATAGGTTCCTGGCTGATTTGTAACTTCTCAGTGGAGAAAAACTAAAATTGTTCCCATACCTAAAGCAAGCTGTGATACCCAATCTTCTTCTGAAGTAAGACCTATAGCTTTAATGTCGTGCCCATGCAAAGTTTTCCATACTATACTTAAACATACATTGGAATGGTTTTTAGAAAAGAACAACTTTTTTTCAGAAAATACTGTAGGTTTTAGAAAGTCTCGATCATGGATGGATAGTTTAACTCAACTGGTGTCACACATTCAATTGGGATATGGTAGCAATTTGATAACCTTAGGCTGTTTCGTAGATATAAGTAACGCATACAATAATGTTGATATAACTGTTTTGTTAAACACTTTGGATGATATTGGAGCAGGAGATAAGATCTGTAATCATCTTTGGCAATTCTTAAACTGTAGAGAACTTAATGTGAAATATTCAGACGCTTTCACCCTAGTCAGAACAAAGGTTCGGGGCCTCGCACAGGGTGATCCGCTTTCTCCAATATAATTTAACGTCGCAACTATGCATATTTGTCGTGATATAGCTAACGTTTATATTTCGCAATATGCCGATGATTTTGTCCTTTACGGTTCATACAAATCGATAAATGAGGGAGATTTGGATTTGCAGTCGGCATTGGACATGTTCTGCAGATTTGTTGAGATGCTTGGGTTGGAGGTTTCTGAGAGAAAAACTAAAGTATGCTTGTTTAGAAGGGAATGCAACAGACATGACGTTAATATCCATCTCAAAGGCACTCGATTGCAATTGGTAGACTGTGTGAAATATTTAGGTATGTGGTTCGACAGGTCCTTAAAATGGGAAAAGCACATTAATGAAATCACCCAGAAAACGCTTAAATTTTTAAATTTGCTTAAAGTATTGGCTGATTCTGATTGGGGTTTGCATCCCAAACATTTACGAAGACTGTACATTTCGGTTATACGAAGTCGATTGTACTATGGAAGCTTCCTTTATGACAATAGTGTTAAAAGCCATTTGTACAAAGTCGAAAAAGTTCAAAACCAAGCTATGCGCGTTGTTGGTGGTTTCATTAAAAGTACTCCAATCCATGTGATGGAAAATGAATTGTGTTTACATCCACTCCACTGCGCAGACGGTATCTAGGGGGAAAGTTCTGGCTAAGAAGTAGGGCTCTAGAACATAACAGCAATGTAGTACTACTTGATCAACTTACTCATCAATGTAATAGACCGGGTTATTGGAGTCGCAAAAAGAAGCCACTACTTACAGGAATACATGAAATGTTAAAAACATGACAAACTCAACTGAAACTCTAGAAATGTTTTCCTTAGATACATGGGTCCAAAATATAAATATTACAAAAAAATTGTTGTGTTTCATAGAGGGAGTTACGAAAGCTAAAAGTGTATTAGGTGCCAATCATTTAAAGGAAAAATGCCATCAGATACTTAATAACCAATATTGTGACTTTTATAAAATATATACAAATGTATCTAATGAAAAGAGCGCCATCGGTGCGGCATTGTTTGACCCCCAGACACAAATTAAAATCAAATTTAAAATTGAGGCTGATGTTTCGATTATGTTCACTGAGTTATTTGCTCTATCTGAAGCCCTTTCGTACATAGCGACCATTAATTGTCAAAACTTTGTGATATTGACGGATTCCAGAAGTGCACTTCAGCATGTGGCTCGTTGCACCTCGAGCTTTCGAGGAGTACCGATAGCTTACACTATTCTGGAATCCATTCGCCAACTAGAAATATTAAATAAAAATGTTATTATGCAATGGATACCATCTCACGTGGGGCTGCGCGGTAACGAGGAGGCGGATCGCTTGGCGAGGGAAGCCGTGTCGGACGGAATTCCTCAAAGTGTGCTGCCATTTTATACAGATGTGATACCAACTTTAAAACAGAACATCTTCACAAGTTGGACTGAATACTTCAACCTCCTTACATAAAGGGATTTGGTATAAACTATTCAATCAGAGCCTTCTCATTACCCGTGGTTTGAGTCTTTAAATTTAGATAGAGGTTCACTTGTGACTGCATTTAGAATTCGATCCGGTCACATTCCACTTAATAAATTCGCGTTTTTGATGAAAAAAGTGGTATCTCCAAAATGCGCAGAATGTGGGATAATTGAAGACATATATCATATTTTGGTGGAATGTGTTCGAAACGAAGCCGCAAGAAGTGCAATTTATGATAAACATATTTTTAGTTCCGTAGGAGGCTGTAATTCTATTTTAGCATTTCCTTACTCAAACGAGGCCAAAGCTTTGTATAAATTAGTTAAGGTTGGCTTAAAAGCTAGGCTATGATTAGTATTAAGATGTATTAAGATTAGTATTGTAGCATTACAGGACTTTATGGTCGCTTCATTTTGTGTAACAAGTCCTTTAAATAAAGATAAAAAAATATATATATATATGCTCAGAACGATGATAAAAAGAAACGTTTTCAATACTTGCAACATCCCATGCATGACACATGGCGCGCAATCGTAGGAAATAATACACAAACATAGAAAGAAGTTCAAAACTGATCAACATGCCATTCAAAGGTGCTAGATAGGCATCCGGAGGAAGCACAAACGGAGAAAAGACAAAATAAGAGGTATCGCCAAAATAAACGATATAATAATATCCACCATAAAAACTATAGCATGAACTGTATTTAATAAATTATACCATGAAATGTAACAGCAAATTATAGCATGAAATGTAAAGCAATATCCAATAAACGGCTGATCTAATATAATCTGATCGATCACCTGTCATTGGAAGGAAACACTTCATTTTTGACGCTCGCTCTTATGAAATTTCCTTCAAATATTAGACGCAAAAGGTTTCTTTTCTTTAATCATACGGCTCATTAACTCTTGCGCACAGAACCGTGCAATTAAGCTATCCCTCTATTGCTCTCGCTCACAGACACATTTTACAGTTTGCCAATAGTTGAGAGATGTTGTGGTTGACAAATGTTATTTCCATAAGATCGAAGGGACTATATATTTAGTGGAAATATTAAATGTTGCGTGAGTGAAGAGGCTTAAACTTTACCAATAACGGTTTATGTAGGTACTATTATATTTATTATTATTCCGAGTATAATGTAGGTACCCCCAGTATCATAGAATCTATCAATTCGTTTACATCATAAAGTTACTGTACTTAATATAAGCAGGTACGCGAAGCATTAGGGATCCGAAAGATGAAAATGCTTCTATTCCGTTAATTTATCAGGAGAAATGTTGAGGTCCGAAATCTAGTGGCGTCGGACTTAATTAGTTTTGTATATCACATTAAATTTCTGAAAAAATACCTAACGTAGAATTCGCTGAACACTACCTTTTAATAATAAGAGGACCGACCGATTTCGGTCACGGCGACCGCTTCATGAGCTTTGAACTGGCTCGTGTGCTCGCATGTGGCTAGCTCGGCGCGCCGGTACATTTCAAAACTACGGTCTTTGGTCTTAACCAAAGCCCTACTCAGGTCTGAGGGCGGCGTGGTTCTTCCACTGGGAAGTCTCTATGTTGCACCTATTCATGTGCCGCTTTAGCACATCTTTGTACCTGAGGAATTTTCCGCCATGCTTGCGTTTGACCACGAAATTAAGGACACGGTTACTACCATCGCAATTGGTTGGGGCGAGCAATTTTGGAGCACCTTTTCTAGCCCCCTCCAAGGCCGAGTAAGGAGAGCAGGGCTGCTCTGTCACCCCAGGTGCTGCCAAACCCACTCTGTCCCCCCAGTTCAGAGCGGAAGCGACCATGGTGATCTGAGTCCACCCCCGGAGCCACCGGTGTGCTGGCCTCAGACAAAGCCTGATCTGCATCAAACAGAACCTCTCTACTTTAGCCCATCGCCACAGAACTTTACGTATCTTTGGAGTCCAATTTGTGAAGCAGTCATCTGCGCAAGAGTCTTTTTTGTGCATAAGCGGTCGCGCAGTCACAGATGCCCAAACCCACTCTGTCCCCCCAGTTCAGAGCGGAAGCGACCATGGTGATCTGAGTCCACCCCCGGAGCCACCGGTGTGCTGGCCTCAGACAAAGCCTGATCTGCATCAAACAGAACCTCTCTACTTTAGCCCATCGCCACAGAACTTTACGTATCTTTGGAGTCCAATTTGTGAAGCAGTCATCTGCGCAAGAGTCTTTTTTGTGCATAAGCGGTCGCGCAGTCACAGATGCCCCTCTCGTCCTAATTCCCCGTAACCCAGTGGAGCGGAAACCGCTACGACTGCCGGTGGGTTCGGATGCAGTCTCTGACCAGCAGTCACTTCTGACCTCAACTGCCGCCCTAGGCCATCGACATTGCTTTGCCAGGACTCGGTGCTTATCAGTTTGAGCTGCCTTCATCGCCGAGTTAGACTTGTGCACATGTTATTACTCAAAGCTGAAATGAGCTGCTATCTATGGTTTTATAGCTACTGATATTTTTCCTCACATACATTATGTTTTCCTAGATATATTGACTTGCAACTGTTAGGATGTTGGTTTCTTTGAAGGAATCTTACAGAGACTCTCTATTACATAGCTCATAAATAAATCGGATCGCTCTCTTCTGCATAATTAAGATAGTCTCAATGTTAGCAGCCCGTCCTCATAATAGTATGCCTTAGGACATAATGCTATGGAAATAACTAAAATATACAAGCCTATTAGTTGCAACGTCAGTCAATTCCCTGATTTTTTTAAGTGCATATGCTGCTGAGATAAGTCTATGTGCTAATTTTACAATATCGGGACCCCACTGTAGTTTGGCATCAATAGTGATGCTGAGAAATACAGTTTTATCTACTAGTTTTAGTTTGTCTTTCCCCAATACAATGTTACTCTCAACTTGCCTTAAATTAGGTAAAGTGAATTTTATGCACTTTGTCTCTTTTTAATTCAAAAGCAAGTTATTGGCAGTAAACCAGTCTAGTACTCGCAAGAGAGCATTATTTGTTAACTGTAAGTCATTTTCCTGTCTCCTAATTTAAAAAATTAGTGACTTGTCATCTGCAAATAATACTATCTCTGACATGTTTTGTACCATGAATGGCAAATCATTTACATACACGAGGAAAAGGAACGGACCCAGAATAGATCCCTGTGGGACTCCCGTCTTCACCTGGAAACCCGACGATTTTGTCCTATTAATGTCAGCTTTTTGAACCCTCCCTACGAAATACGATCTCATAAGCTTAGAACTATTGCCTTTTATCCCGTAGTGTTTTAGCTTCAAGAGCAATGTTTCGTGGTCTACACAGTCAAATGCCTGTAATATGCATATAATGCATATAATTTGAGAAAGAAGAAAGTCGTACTATAAAATGAAAAGAGAAAAGTACTTTAATGATTTTTGTATTTATTTATCTTTGTAAGCTTACAAAGAAGACTAATAAAATGGTAGGTTAGTGCGGTATTTGAAATGAAACATTTTGTATTGCTTTCTCCAGCAGTCTTATAAATCAACCAAGAAATATGGTAAGAACACAGAGGTTAGAAATAAAAACCAAACATTGAGGCTAAACAGAATGATTATTACAAAAAAACTTAATAAATTATAAAAAAAAAATACTCTTACTTAGTGGATATAGATCTTAAACAACAATGAATATAAATTTAATTGATTACACTTAAGGTGTATTATTTATAAATTTCACTCAAAATATAGAAAAAATATAACTTTTCTCACATTTTTGTCTTAATTTCTCAGTTTCGTGTCATCTTACTTTCGTGTCCTTCGTATAAGTAACTGCAGAAATTTCAGGTGCGCCTTTAACTGATTCATGTTTTTATTTAAGTATTTTTTCTACATATCTAACATATGATGAAATGCCCTAAAAAACAAGGACTAGTATCCCTGAACCCATGAATACCTGACAATTTGAACGTGTTATTATTCTGTCCTTGTATAGTTACAAGGACATACTTATAACGCGTTCAGGATGGTGATGGGGCTGTTCCGGCACTGCAGCGCCTCAGGCATGATTGCGGAAGCAAGGATTGATGGATTCCTCGCAATCATTAGGAAACGCTGCGCCTCGTTTAAGGCCCGCATCCGCGGTAGTACCAACAACATCCTGAGTACCTTTGCTGACAAATGGGACTCACCGCTGCTGGTGCACTGGGAACTTCGCACTGCACACGAGCACATGATTAGGGAATAGGAACAGTTACCTATTTTAGTAGGCACGGCAAAAGAGAATAAAATAAATTTCTGAACGTTGCTGTAGGATTGCTTATGTGATCCTGCAGCTCTGGCTACCCCTTCATGGGAATATAGACATGAATATATTCATATGCAAATGACTATTCTGTGAGCCTTTATTGTGAAATATCAAATGTGAGTATTTTTAATTTAATTTAATAATATATTTAATTAATTCTAATGTTTTTTTTTTCTTTTCCTTTAATTGTAATTTCCTTATCCTTCAAACAGTCACGCGACGTTGAACCAATGCCTTTTATATACTTTTGGCCATAAACAAAATATCGCGCGACCGCTTGAAGGTTAATTAAATGTTTTTCTTTGTTTCAACATACCCCACGTTTACTTAACAATATATTTGTCTTTAAATGTTTATTTAATTTATATTTTACAGAATACAATGTCTAGACGTAAAAGAGGAGGAGATCTTGCCAGTTCTGCAGCGAAACGGTGGAAACAAAAAGAATATCGAAGAAATGAAACGGAAGAAGAGCACGAAGCATGTTTACAAAATCAACTAATCAGAATGAGCACCCTGAGAAGCAGAAAAAGCGAAGTAAGAAAAGAAAATAAAAGTATAGAAGAATCGAGAATTTTAAAAGATAATCTAACAAAGGAACCATTCCACTACGAACCGACGAAAAAATATAACAATCATAAATATGTTGTAATCGTAAAAATGAATAACATTTGCCAATTTTGCCACGCGAAAAAATTCAGTAAAGAAACACCTCTGTTGCATGGAAAAATTCGATTACCACCACTGGAAGCACCTCCGCAGGAATTTCTATATTACATGACCGGAAACACTAGAACCAAAACACTTTCTTCAAAATATAAGATCATACAACTCCTGCTTTCAAATGACTTCTTTCGATGTTACTTCGACTAACACTAATAGAAATGAATTTTAATATGTATTTTCAATTCAAGGGCAAATTTATCACAAAATAGGATCGTTACTACGAATGCCTAACAAAGACTATTAATTTCTGCAAGTATATTTAATCGGAAATGAAGAACAAGAAATTGATCAACGATGCACAAATTTTAATGGATTGAGACGCGAAATAATCCATGATGTACAGAGGATCTTACACAAATACGAAGAAAGCACTCGTTATCCCACTGCCAAAAAAATCCAATCCCTCCTCCTTCAAAGATTATAGGCCCATATCTATCCTACCCATTCTCTCCAAAGTCCTTGAATCCATAGTCCACTCCCAACTCTCCTCCTACCTTTCATCAAACAAACTTTTCAATCCTTTCCAATCTGGGTTCAGACCAGGCCATAGTACTACCACAGCACTCTTAAAACTCAGCGATGACATACAGCTAGCCATGGATCAGAAGTTGGTCACGGTCCTAGCCCTGCTTGACTTCAGCAATGCCTTTAACTGTGTCGATTTTGACATTCTGGTCGCTATATTGAGCTCTCTGAATGTCTCCGTCCATGCTGCTAACTGGTTCCACTCATACCTGAGAGGTCGTCAGCAAAGCATTAAATCTGAAGAGACCGAAACTCAATGGTGTGATCTTTCCTCAGGAGTGCCTCAAGGTGGTATTCTCTCTCCTCTTCTATTTTCAGTTTTCATCAACTCTATCTCCGACGTTATCTCTTCTTCGAATCATCTTTACGCAGATGATCTCCAAATTTATCGCCACTTTTGCCCCTGCGATGTAGCTTCAACCGTGGAGGCACTGAATGCTGACCTCGAGAATGTGACTGGGCCTTATCATACGGGCTGTTGGTAAACCCGACCAAATCACAAGCCATGCTTTTAGGAACCAGGCACATGCTTTCCTTGATACAAAAACTTATTGTTCCCGTGTCATACAATGGCATCACAAGCATCACAATAGAGTATACAGATCAGACGAAAAACCTTGGGGTTATTTTTGACAACCTGCTGTCTTGGTCTCCACATGTCAGCGAGGTCAGCAGACGGGTCTTTGCGTCTTTTCACTCCCTCAGGCGTTTGCATTACTTCTTGCCACGGCAGACCAAAATCACCCTTGCTCAGTCCCTTCTCCTGCCACTAATCGACTACGCCGATGTCTGTTGGGCGAGCGCGAACGAAGATTTACTGAACAAACTCGAACGACTTCAGAATCTTGGGATTCGGTTTATCTTCGGGTTGCGCAAATTCGACCATGTTTCTCAATATCGCAAAGAGTTGGGTTGGCTTCCAATTCGTCGTCGCCGAGACACTCACATTCTCTCTTATCTTTTCAATATATTGAAAAATCCGCGCTACCGCAGTTACCTTCGAGACCGCTTTGAGTATCTCTTTTCAGGAGATCGGCACCGGAGATCCCACACGGTCTCACTCTTAGCCACTCCAAGGCATAGCACCTCGGCATATGAGCATTCATTCAGGCTGCAGGCGGTTCTTCTGTGGAACGCACTACCTAGCACTATAAGAGACTGTCCCTCTCTTGTCTCTTTCAAAAACCGGGTAAAAGAGCACTTCCTTTCTCTTTCGTGAGAGTTATATATAGTATGTATATCATTATAATATATAAACTATATTTGCAGGTATATGTATGTATTGCATTTAGTAGTCTGGTATGTAAGTATTTTATTTTCCGTATATTATATATGTATTTTAGTATAGATTAGATATTAAATATTGTACACTGCCTACCCTTTCATGATACATTTCCCTTTCATGCCTTGGTTTGCTGGAAGAAATCTCTTTTTAGAGATAAGCTCGCCTTTGTACATATGATTTCTCTTAATGTAACCTTTTAAATTTAATATGTGTGTGTGCAATAAAGAATTATGAATTATGAAAATACAATCAACTGATTTACATATTCAAAACAACATTAGACCGCATGCTTTCTGATGACCATAAAATTGTAGTTCGAGCCGATAAAAGACCAAGTGGAGAACACGAACGTAGATTTAATGCACCTCAGATAGATGAAGTCACCATCGTAATTGTGGAAAATGAAAATACAAGACGAAGAAAAAAAGGACTACAACGCATTGCAGAGACACACCGTTCATATGATGCTCTTCAGTATCCGTTAATATTTCTGCACGGAGAGGACGGAAATCAATTCACTATAAAACAAATTCATCCTGAAACAGGCATAGAAACAAACAAAAAAAGTCACTTCCAAGGAGTTCTATGCTTACCGTTTAATCATCAGAGACAATTAAATATACAATCACATACTCAACACTCGCCGTTTATTCCAACAATTTCTGGTGGATATGTACGCAAAAATAGAAGCAGAACCAATGCTTTACATAAGACTGAATCAGAAGAAACTACGCACAGAAAAATACATCCACCTTCGAGACGCGATCATAAATGACGACAATATTGACGATATTGGAACAATGGTAATCTTATCCTCATCATACATAGGAAGTCCAAGACATATGCACGAATATACTCAAGATGCCATGACCTGCGTAAGAAAATATGGACGACCTGATCTCTTCATAACATTTACATGCAACTCATCCTGGCCAGACATCAAAGAACAACTAAAATACGGAAAAACTCCATGGATCGACACGACATAATAGCCCGAGATTTTCGACAAAAACAAATAAGATTTATTGAAGTCATCACAAAATACCACATCTTTGGAACCGTTAGATGCTGGATGTATACAATCGAGTGGCAAAAACGAGGATTACCTCACTCACACAATCTCATATGGCTACACGATAAAATGTATCCCACGGATATCGACAAAATCATCCAAGCTGAATTTCCCAATCCACAAAAAGATCCGGAACTATACAACATAGTAGTGAAAAACATGATTCACGGACCATGTGGACCATTAAACTTCAATGCGCCATGCATGAGTGATGGAAAATGTACAAAAAAATATCCAAACCATACTTGGACGATACAAAAACTGAAGATGACGGCAATCCCAAATATAGAAGACGATCACCGAAAAACGGTGGCTTCACAGCAAAAATACGAATACAAGGCAGAGACGAACTGGAAGTAGATAATCAATGGGTAGTACCATATAACCCACTACTTTCCAAAATGTTCCAAGGATACATAAACGTTGAATAATGCAATTCAGTAAAATCTATTACATATGGCAGTATTTCAAATAATCCAAAATAGGGAACAAAATAACAGAAATGATGCCTCATGTACCAAATGGGAAGATACATCAACAGTAACGAAGCAGCGTGGAGGATTTTTAGTTTTCCCATACACGAACGCGAACCAACTGTGCAACATCTAGCAGTACATTTAGAGAATGTACAGAGAGTTTACTTTACAAAAGAATCGGCTAGAAAAATTGCAAGCGAACCACCTCAGAACACAACATTAACAGCTTTTTTCCAACTGTGCCAAACGGATCCATTCGCAAAGACATTACTGTATGTCGACGTCCCTATTTATTATACGTGGGTCAAAACAAGGAAAAATTTTCAACGACGAAAACTAGGAATGCCAGAGGAGAGTCATCTAGAAATCATGAAAACTAACGCAATAGGTCGAGTATACACTGTACATTCAAAAAATGCCGAATGTTTCTATCTCCGGATGTTGTTACACGAAATACGGGGACCAACAAGTTTCACAAATCTCAGGACCATTGACTGCTACCTATGCCAGACGTACATAGAAGCATGTCAACGCTTAGGATTATTGGAAAACAATAACCACTGGAAATTAACACTACAAGAAGCCACACTCGAAGCTTCAGCTGAACAAATTCGAGAGTTATTCGCCATAATTCTAACAACATGTAACCCATCAAACCCAAAACAGATATGGGACTATTTCAAAAGGAGTATGAGTGTTGATATATTGTACCAAATCCGACAAACTAATCCAGAACCGACTATAGAATTCAATGACGACATCTTCAATGAAACACTCATTCGCTTAGAAGATAAATGTTTAGCAATAAATAACCAGGCCTTAGTAGAACTTGGAATGCCAGCACCACAAAGAAATACTTTCAGTGTGCTAAACTACGAAATTACAAAGGAAAAAAGCTACAACATCAATGAACTACTTGAATACATTGCTCACAACAAACCACTCCTCAATGACAATCAAAAAAAAGTTTAGAACGTTATAATGAACCGGATAAGTAACAACACTGGTGGAATTATTTATTTGGACTCACCAGGAGGCACCGGTATAACGTTTCTAATAAATCTAATATTGGTGAAAATTCCTGCTAAAACACACATCACACTGGCACTAGCATCATCCGGAATTGCAGCCACACTTATGGAAGGAGGACGAACTGCCCATTCTGCCTTACAACTACCGTTGAATATAGCCGAACAACAATTCCCGGTATGTAAAATTTCAGGAAAATCTGGACGGGGTCAACTTCTGAAACAAGCTAAAATTATCTTCTGGGATGAATGCACCATGGCCCATAAAAAATCACTAGAAGCCATGGACAGAACATTACAAGAATTGCGAAAAAACTCTGAAATAATGGGAGGAGCTCTACTCATACTCTCAGGAGATTTTCGACAAACACTTCCAGTTATTCCCAAGTCAACACGAGCAGACGAGATCAATGCATGCTTAAAAAAGTCACATCTCTGGCCACAAGTACAAATACTGCAATTAACAAAAAACATGAGAGTTGAATTATCAAAAGATGAAACAACAGCACATTTTGCTAAAATACTTTTACAAATAGGCGAAGGTACATATCTTACTGACCAAACGACCGGCCTCATTGAACTCAATAGTGATTTCTGCAACATAGCCACTACTGAAAACGAATTAATCGACAAAATTTATCCAAATATTATTCAGAACTATACCAATGTAGAGTGGTTATTTCAAAAAGCAATTTTGGCCACTAAAAATAATATTGTTGACGATATCAATTTTAATATTCTAAAGAAAATACCTGGTGAAGAGAAAATATATAAATCCATCGACACGATGGTATCCATTGAAGAAAGTGTCAATTTCCCTACTGAATTTCTAACCTCTTTACAAGTACCAGGAATACCATTACACTGCCTTCGTCTGAAAATTGGATCTCCAATCATACTACTCAGAAATCTCAACTCCCCAAAACTATGTAATGGAACGAGGATGATTGTAAAACAGCTATCGAATAACATCATTGAAGCTGAACTTATTTCTGGAAAGAACAAAGGACACACAGTATTTATACCTAGAATACCACTGATCTCTTCTGAATTGCCATTTCAATTTAAAAGATTGCAGTTTCCAATTAAATTAGCCTTTAGTTTTACAATTAACAAAGCGCAAGGGCAAACTTTAAAATATTGTGGCATCAACCTCAAAGAATCCTGATTCTCTCACGGTCAGCTATATGTAGCTTGCTCAAGAGTAGGAAATTCGAAAATTTTATATATATATATATATATACCCCGGACAATAAAATGAAAAATGTTGTTTAAAAACAAGTAGTGTAAATAATGAGAAAATGTTTTCAATATTTTTTTTTACTTTTTACGTCATAGTCTATTTTTTTATTTCAACTACCACGTAATCTCATATCAACTCCCGAGCGAAGCCGGGTATCATAGCTATTGTATCAATAATTCGACATATTATGACATTCACATTTCGAACGCGGACGCCCGCCTGCGTGCCGCCCCTAATTCGTCTGTGAAGTTGGTACTAGTGAACAAGCTAAACAAGTGCAGAGCAATGATCAATGCGAAAATGCCGGTCGAACATGCGGTTCCTGAATACATCAAAGAGAGCTTATGATATGTGTGTAGATAAACTAGTGTGTGTAACTGTACAGAATTAGGCATTATGTATCAGTCACATAAACTACTATTCTTTTCCTCGTATTGTTCATACAAGCAGTACAGTAAAGAAGCATTGTAGGTACAATTCCAAAACGTACACTTCTTAACACTTTAATAAATATTTGCTATTTATTGCACTTGAAACAATTCGTAATGAGAGGTGATGAGATGAAACAAAGAATACGTGATTTATGCAGTGCAGGCCTCCGTTTGTCATCATCCCGGACGAGCGTAAACCGGTTTTATCCGGTGGCGGCGCGTACGCGATGCAGGGGCTGAAGATACACACACACACACACGCCGCATGCTTGTAGTAGGTTACCAACGACGGCGTGGTTCATGAATGAATCATTGTCTCTGTTCAGCTTGTTTACTCATGTGACACGAGTAGAACTTCGAGCTAGGCCTTGTGCTAGCAGCGTGGCCATTCCCTATCCTAAATTAATAAATAAAATTTATCAATTGATATTAATAATATGTATACTAATTTTAAGTTTAACTGTAATCAGTATTTTTTTTTATTTTGATGTTGGTTCTGGTTCTGGTTCTGGTTCCAGTTCCGGTTCCGGTTCCTGTTCCGGTTTAGGTTCCGGTTCCGGTTCAGGTTCCAGTTCTGGTTCCGGTTTCAGTTCCGGTTCCGGTTCCGATTCCGATTCTGATTCTATTTCCGTTTACTGCTCAGGTTCAGGTTCAGGTTCAGGTTCAGGTTCCGGTTTCGGTTCCCGTTCATGTTCCGGTTCAGGTTCTGGTTCTGGTTCTGGTGCTGGTGCTGGTTCCAGTTCCGGTTTCGGTTCCGTTTCCGGTTCCGGTTCCTGTTCCGGTTCCGGTTCAGATTCCGGTTCTGGTTCTGATTCTGGTTTCAGTTCCGGTTCTGGTTCCGATTCCGATTCTGATTCCATTTCCTTTTCCTGTTCAGGTTCAGGTTCAGGTTCAGGTTCAGGTTCAGGTTCAGGTTCAGGTTCAGGTTCAGGTTCAGGTTCAGGTTCAGGTTCAGGTTCAGGTTCAGGTTCAGGTTCAGGTTCAGGTTCAGGTTCAGGTTCAGGTTCAGGTTCAGGTTCAGGTGCTGGTTCTGGTTCCGGTTCCGGTTCCAGTTCAGGTTCAGGTTCCGTAGCCTAATTCATTGGTAAAGGAGGGGACACGAACAGCGCCTTTATCAGCCATAATAGTCGCCGTGACCAAACCCATCCCCTTATTCAGTAGAGCCACTCAAGCCAGTCAATTAGCCGTTTTGTGTTTGGAAAGACTGTTACATTTCCACAATTTCGGTCGATTTGATTTCTGTAGGTAAACAATTCTTTCAAGGGTTAGTTCATTCTTTACTACAATACAATGTTCAATATTACTTAAATGATGGTACTGTAAGGGTTTAATCTAGCTCAACACATTCCCTGCTGTTAATAATTTTGTAATTATTTATTCATGCTTATTAATTATAATAATTAAATTTGTAATATTTGTATAAGTCAAGCACAAATTTTAAAAAAAGATGAAAAAATCAATCTAAGTAAGTATATGTAAATATCAACAGTAATAAAGAGAATCAATCGTCAATCAATCAATCAAATCTCTTGCAAAAAAATAAATAAATAAGGGCTCCGCCACTGTTCAGAAAGAATTATCATCACCATCAATACTTACTGTACAGAACACGACCCATTACATTCGCTTATTAAATTATAATAGGAGGCAGGTGTTCGTGCACGTTTGGACCTCTTCTCAATTAATAAGTCTTCTTGCAGCAAAACAACTCATGGTACTTCCCCGCCAAAGACGAAGTTTTCGATTTGGCATTGTACTGATTTGTTTCTCCTCTCCGAAGGTTCAACATATACCGAGTTAATTAAAAGTTGGATACTCGATGAGGGATCCCGAAGCGGAAATTAATCAGAAAAGGAATATCAATGAAAATGTTATATGAGATGTCGAGGCTCAATTCGATCTGGAATATTCGACACTAACAAATCGAAGGTCTATGGGTGATATTTTCCGAATGCTTCGTTCGGTATTAACAGTTAATGAATGACCCCCACGAATAATAATTAAGTTATTTATGTTATTTCCCCAACGGATAATAAAAAAGTTCGGTAGTTATCTTCTGTGACAGTGTGTAATGTGCCAACATCTAGGTGTGTGTGTCAACACTATTGTTATCACATTTAATTAACGACGAATTTGTATTCCAAGTCTACCTTCTACGTAATTGGGTGCCATGAACTAACCAGGAAAATCTAACAGAATAATATCATACACTCACCAAGCCTTCGAAATACAATGAGGAATTCCCAGAATGAACACCATTCTTACTGTTGAATCTATAAAAAACTGTTTATAAATAAACAGTTTTTGGTTTGTGATTAACGTCATTTGATGATAATTCTCAGTGAGAGCTGCTCAATTCGGTTGCCGCTTAAAATTTAATTTCCCCAGCGACACACTGACAACAATGTTATGCAATGTTAACAACAAATATGGCTTATTATGAATGCATTAAGGAAATGTCATAATCGCTTCCTAAAAACGGCCGAAGTGTAGTGTTCGACAAACTAAAAGGCCTTGTTTGTGCAATGTGGATCCAGGCCTTAGAGTTGATCATGTGTCACATTATTTACAGGAAAATCAGGACTTTAGAGGTGAAACCGGTTAGAGAAACTTCTCAAATAAGGAGCTTGTCATATAAAGAGAGCAATATCGACATAGAGCGTGTACCCGCGATCCGATATCAATGGTTTCAGGAATCAATACGTCCAATCAACGAGGGGAGGGTGTATTGGAATACACAAACAAATTATACAAATACAGATAAAAGATATCTTTAACTGTATCCAATAAGACCACGCATAGCGAGTGCGTGGTAAGGTAATTAATTGATTTGGTCTTTGATATGTGGTGGTGGTGTGGTTACGTGGTTGTCGTAAAAAAGTAAATAGGTAGATCTACGTATTCCAATGACTGATTTTATAATCACAACAGTCATTAATTCCTTTAAAGTCAGTCGATGTACCTACGACTATCCCATGATCTTTTTATTCAGGTTATTTGTACCTCTCAGCAGCTGTCATACTGAATCGGATTACATTACGGAGTACATTTTGGTTCCACCTAGTGCTATCACTTTCATTTACTCTCTTTCCAAAGCTCAAATCGACGCTCAGTGAAGCCGAAATTCTCAAAGTACCCTCTTATTCCTCTAGAGAATTGTGATGATAAGAATATTCCTCTCAGAACACACTCAGGGCAAACTTGGAATATTTCAGTTGAAGAGACGTTTCATAAACGAGTAGTACTACCTCGAATGTTATTTGTTTTTATCAGCACTATCTGTCAAACGAACTTTGGGATCATTGCGCTAAATTTATGGGAAGTTTAATAGTGAATTATTCTCCTTATGCTGCACAAAGTGAAAAATTCCACTACATAATTTTATAACACCATAATATGTTACCTCACCTGTCTGGTACTGTTTATTATAGAATGCCAAGTGTGCATAGTTATAATATAGTCTGCAAAACAGAACAACAACTTTTTCTCTTTTAGTAGTATCCTAAGACTAAACTACTCATAGAAGTGCACACTCCTATACATTATTGGCCAAATGCACACTATACTGCTCAAATAGTTCCGCCCCTGACCGTTAGTCTGTCGTTGACGTAGATCTGCGTCGAGTATTTTCAATATAGCTTGATATAGAGTACAAAACCGAAGAATGTTTTTTTTGGTTCGCCGCCCGAGCGTTAATTGACGTACTCTCGCTGTCAGTTCCCAAAAGACTGGCAGTGACTTTCCACAGTGTCCTGTTAACAATGAATAACCCTAAAGTTATTGATAGGCCTATTAATTATGAAAAACTTTCACTATGATGAAACTGATTTGATCGGAGCAACTTTATATTTGACATCTCCATACATGTTGGGCCGGGCGTGGTCAGCTAATTTGTAGGTGGGAGTAAAAAATAAAGTTGCTCTGATCAAATCGGTTTCATTGTAAAGTGGTTCAGAATTATGAGACATATCAATGGCTCTCGGGTTATCCATTGTTTACGGGACACTCTGTATTACATGACTTTGAGTTTTTATATACCTTTGTCTTGTCATTTGTGCGTCTGTTTTCTGAGTCTGGACATGGATAGGATAGGATAGGATATCTGGCGACATGGCCTTAATTTCATAAAAATGGTAGACAAAGAATTAAAAACATAAATTACTTCTACAAAGGCGAGGTATCTTCTATGCGTTGTTCTAAGAGCGATACATAGGCAATTTCACGTTATAATGTGGACACACTGGCACCATTTTTTTTCAGGTACTAGTTAGGTACATACTTTAAGTTTTTCAAAGGTACAAACTCCTCTGTCGGTCATCTTGAATTTCATGGCGGCCATTTTGAATTATAATTAAGTATAACATTAATATCTCCAGTTCTAAATCACTTAGAATTGTAACCTTGGTACTTGGTCGTAAAACGTATTTGGGGTAACGAAATTCAACTAGATATTTTTAGGGCCGAGTTCCCAAAGAATACTATAGATAAGCCTCCGCTTTCCGTCCTTCTGTCTGAGTGTAAGTAATAGCTAGGATTTTTTTAATTTTCCCAGAGATTATTGCTGCTATAATAAAAATAAAATATTAAAAATTAAGCAGTGCTCCCGTATATGACAGAAATAGAAATAGAAATCATTTATTTGCGTTGATGTGGTAAAGTCATAGGTCTTATACGTAAGTATTAATTATGCGGGGCGGTATAGTACAAAAGTAAACCTATTGTCTTTTTTTGCGTTCTCTTGTTATACCCAGAAAACTATTTCATTTGATTCAGTCATAGGTTGATTTTTATATGTTAAGGATAAATTTCATTCCGGTTTGATGTCATTATAAAATTGCGTAAAGGATGTTTTGTCGACATTCACACATTATTCATTACTAATAATATGTTCAATTGTATTATTTATATCATTGTTATATTCATTGTTATCTGAACTTTTTATCATGATAGAAATATAATCCGTGAATAGGGTGCAACGGTGTTCAGTAGCTTCCGGTATTTAATGTATAACAGAAACAACAATGGACCTTGTGGGACTCCAAATCAATTTTGAGGTTTTGTTAAGCTTTTTTGCCACAACGTATTGTCTACGATTGCTCAGGTAGCTTTTAATCCAATTGTGTGCTGGTCCGTGGTTTCCGTATCTTTCAAATTTCCCTATCAGGATATTTTGACTGACGTAGTCAAAGGCCTTTGAAGTATCAAAAAATATTGTTACTGTGGGAGTTTTCTTATCAATAGACTCGGCCAATATTTTTATTAAATTGAAGCATGCCAAAGATTTTCCCTTTTGAAATCCGTTTTGTTCTTGTTTTATTACAATGATTTTTGATAAAAATTATGTGATTCTACTGTGCATATTTTTTTCTTTTTTTTATCGTATAGGAACTAGAGTAACTGGCCTGTACTGGCTTATATCGTTTCTGTCTCTTTTTTTTGGTAGAAGGGCTTTACCATAGAGATTACATTACATAACAGTAGGCCTACCTCTGGAGCTATACCCTTGAAATTTACGCAGATTATGTATTATACAAGTAATAAAAGTAAAATAAAGTTAATAATCGTTTTTTCACATAACTTTAACCAACTTTAAGAACAAAGATGGCTAAGGTGATTTTGATACCACTAGACCTCTGTCATCCAACAATCAATATTTTTATTAGGGGTCCGTACCTTAAAATGAAAAAAAGGAACCCTTATAGCAGCCATGCTCAAAGTGTGCTCTGCGGAACCCTAGAGTTCCGTGAAACCCCTGTGGGGGCTCCGCGATAATTTAGAAAAATATAATATTAAAAACACCTCTCTCTCGCTGGTCGACCGTTCCACTATAAGTACACTCGGATGACTGTTTGACGCGCTGCATCGCGCGAGGCACCGCCAAACTTTAGTCGCCAACTCGCCACCACAGTACAATTTTGTAGGTACTATGCCGCCCGCCGCTGATAGGTAACTAAAGTCGATGCATTTCGTTCGATTGCGCTACCCTTTGATTTCGCCGCCTTGCCACCTGGGCGAAAGAACTTGTGTGCACGCAGTCCCTTTGATAAAAGTACTACCGGCTGTAACTCCAAAACATAGAGTCGAGAATTGTTTGCACTATCAATTTATATTTCTATTTTATTTCGGTTTATTTATTTATCAAAGGCGCCGACTCGACTATCGTTGAGAATGGTCGAGGCTAAGATTATAAAAGCGACGATCGTGCCTGGACACTCATCGGGCCCAAGAAAACCTCTCCTTGCGTACCATCGTCGGCGCGCCTCGCTACGTTAAGAACGCAACGATCGCGAGGGACCTAGGATTGGAGACATTGGACAAGTTCATCCAGAGGCTGGCGACGAACATGTTTTCACGGGCGGACGGCTCTCAACACCCGCTCGTGCGAGACCTGGTGCCATACCACGCGCGCCCACCTGACCGTCACCGCCTACCCCAAGACCTGGTTGCCGAGCCGGAAGCACCCCTGGATTGAGGCCACATACCCAACCTGAAGAAGACCTCAGTCACCCAAAGACCTGGCCGTGGTCACGGCCAGCGGAAGACTCCGCGGAGGGGGGCCATTGCCCCGGGACCGCAACCCCCGCACCCTGGAAGGGGTGTTAGAAGACTACCAAGACACTCAATCAGTCAACCGTTAGCGTTCGGAGCGATAAGTACTTACTAGCTAGTGAATTGCGAACTTTAAACGAAGTGTTCAGTGTTCTACTGCTGTATTCAGATTGTACATAGGGCGCACTGTAAGTTTCCGGAACTGGCCACTTACATAAACAATATTTAAAAATTTATTGCAACATTTGAAAATAGAACTCTTTGGCTGTAGAATGCAGTTTCTTTCATCTGACTGCCTTTTGTTTTTACCTTGTGGCGCCATTTAAAAAATTGTGTGTCTGCATCAACATGGATTTAACTCGGGAAAATTTTCGTAGTATGATTTTCTACGATTTTAAGTGTAATTTGACAGCTCAACAGAGCATCGCTCGGCTTGAAACAGCTTTTGGCAATGAAGCACCATGCAAGACAACTGTTTATAGCTGGTTTGCAGAATTCAAGCGTGGTCGTATCAATCTCAGTGACGAATCTCGCGATGGTCGGCCGTCCACCGCTGTGACCAACATAAACATCGATGCTGTGCGCCGTATGATTGAAACAGACAGGCATGTGACCTACCATGAAATTCGCGCATCCTTAGAAATAGGCATGAGTCAAATACAATTAATCCTACACAAACATTTGGGTGTGAGAAAGCTGTGCTCGCGGTGGATCCCACACAACTTGACCGAGGCTCAAAAAACGGACCGCGTCACTTGGTGCAGTGCCATGCTTACCAGATTCAACGAAGGTGCGTCAAATTTGGTGTGGGACATAGTAACAGGTGACGAAACATGGATTTATTGCTACGATCCCAAAACAAAGCAGCAATCGAGCGTATGGGTCTTTCAAGATGAGCCGAAACCAAACAAAGTGGCGCGCGTGAAAAGGGCATCTAAGCGGATGATTGCTTCTTTTTTTAATAAAACTGGACACGTGGCTACTGTTGCTTTAGAGAATCGTCGTACAGTGAATAGTGACTGGTACACGACCATTTGTTTGCCGGAAGTTATTGACGAACTCCGTAAAAATAACCGTAAACGCCGTATCATCCTGCACCACGACAATGCTAGTTCTCACACGGCCAGACAGACAAACGACTTTTTGAAGGCGAAAAATGTAGAACTCATGAGTCATCCTGCATACAGTCCCGACCTGGCACCTTGTGACTTTTTTCTGTTCCCAAAAATCAGGTTTTTACGGTAGAACTTTTTTTATTATTTGTAAGTGATTTCCACTCCACCTCACTACTTAGGTTGTCTAGTAGTAGCCTTTTGTGTCTGTATTGTACATTTCTTCTTTGAATAAACTCTTCCACGCATTATTTTAACCTCACTATCCTGACACGTAACATTATTAATAAAGAAGAATGGAACGTTGGCTTAAAGGCGTTAAGCCTGTTGCAACAAAATCTTCTGACGGAGGCGAATGTTTAAAAGCAGTTCGCGCGGAGTATTCAGCAATTCCCGATCAAGCAGGTGATGCAAAGACATCAGTTTCGGATTTGTTGATTCCAACGGCTCACCTCTCTGCATGTTATATAGTAAATTGCTTCCTAATAGTTAAATGGTACCTGCCAAGTTGCGCCGATATTTAGAAACAGTACACCTAGAGTTTAAAGACAAGAATGAAGAATTTTTTGGACGTAAAAATAACAGTTATTGTAAACTCAAAAAACTATGAAGCATACAACCCAAACTGTCAATGAAAAAGCCACGAAGGCATCGTATTTAGTTAGTTATCGCATTGCAAAAGAAGGTGAAGCGCACTCTACTGCTGAGAATTAAATAAAACCATGTGTGTTAGAAGTAATAAAATGTATGCTCGATGATGAGCATCTTTCTACTGTGCCGCTATCCAACGATACGGTTTCACGGCAAATTCATGATCTGGCAAGCTATGTCAAAAAGCACTAGTTACACGTCTACAAAAAACACGATTCGTCTTGAAAAGGGATGAATCGACTGATATCGCTTGGCTAGCGATTTTTTGCTTTTTTGCAAATCTTGCTGGTTATCGTGAGATATCCATATACATTTTCTTTTGAAGAAAACATGCTTATATTTATGAATTTATTATTTTAAGATATATTTTTTTTATGTTAGTTTTTTTTTTAAATATATACATATATATATTAATAGTTTTTTTAGTTTTTTCAGTTTGTGAAGGGGCGTTCACCGCTGGCCACAAACACTACCGGAAATTTTTTTTTTAGTAAAATAATTTTTTTTTTGAAGATAACTATCTCAGTTGGAACGATTGCACTGACATTTATTTGTACAGATGGGGCCAAGGCAATGACAGGTAAAACAGCAGGAGCAGTGTCTAGCCATTCTATCCTGCATAGACAAGCACTTGCGATGCAGCAAATGCCGTCAAATATAAAATTAGTTATGGATGAAGCTAAAAAAACAAAATACCGCAAAAGACTTGATGCCGAACCTTATATGAGACTTCAACTCTCTTTAGGAACATATATTGAATCATTCAGCCTACAAGTAAGCAAACAGCTTATGATTCATGAATAGTCTGATGATGATTTAATTTAATTATTAATTGCCTGGGGAATAAGAAGAATGACATCCCGCTATTGGATGTTTATGTGTGTGATGTCGCTGTTTCTAGTTCCCACGACATCGACACAGACTACCTTAGTGTGGGGCCAGAAGCAAGGTATGTGCCTGTATACTGGTTTATCAGAAAGGTGAACGGTTTCATAGTGAAAGTTGTTCAGAATGATGTACCTAACAACCCCCTAAAATATGACTACACTTTTCTGTTACATCCTGTAATCATGCTCATGTTACTGTTTATAATGCACAGGCAGCTGAATAGTATTATTTATTTATGAATTCCGTAAACGATATATTTTGCGAGAAATCTGAGTTCAAATTACGAAATAAATACATTATGAAAGTAAATACCTACAAATAACTACATACTTATTACCCATACGCAGTTGCACATACATATTATAAAGCACGTATACTTTTGTTTGCAATAAAACATTTACTCTATCTATTTACACCAGTCTCATCGCTGGCCGTAATTATAGTTTTTCCCAAAAATGGCGGCGATGGGCTAGGCCCCATGTCACGCAAAATGGAGTTCCTATTGAATAACTGGCTAAACGTGGGCAGTATGGGTCTTTGCCAGCCACCCGGTGTGGGACTCCATGCCACAATGTTTGGATGTTGTTTTGGCGTAAAAAACAGTCAAGCGCAAGTCGGACTCGCTTACCAAGGGTTCCGTACACACTTGTAGATAGCTATTATGTGTGTATGTCATGTATATGGAAAAAGTTCGGCCATCGGGGGAATCCAGTCTTAGAAATTATTTCTGCTTTTGAACCGACTTAAAAACGGAGGTTTCTCAATTCCATTGTATCACGTAACGCCAGAGAAACAAACACCCAAATTATGAAGAAAAAAACAACCCAACCAGAAATAAGAACTATCAAATCTGCAAATGATTATTATTGAATGATTGAATAATCAAAACCCAATTAGTATTAGAATCTCAAAAAACCTTCTCGATTCAGGCAAAACTTTAGAAAAGAAGCCAATTGACTGGCGCCAAATTAACTGGCCAGTTACACTGACAAAAAGTTCCCAACACGCAACTCGCATCCAAACCTCTTTGGGCTGGGCCTTGAAAATAAAGGAGGTTTCATATTATATTCTAACAAGAGTTTATACCATATACCGTGTGGTCGTTGGGTAACAGAAATGCGTACATAGTGATATATTTAAAAGGATTCTAGTGTTTTTGTATAAATAAGTAAATCTACGTTACGCCAAAACAACATACAAACTTTGTGGCATGGAGTCCCAGACCGGGTGGCTGGCCTCTGCCAGCCATACTGCCCACGTTTAGCCAGTTATTCAATAGGAACTCCATTGTGCATGTCATGGGTCTAGCTTGTCGCCGCCATTTTGGGAAAAAACTATAATTGCGGCCAGCGATGAAAGCAGTGTAAATGATAATGATAATGATAATATCTTGGACACTATTTACACACATTGATCTAGCCCCAAACTAGGATTCCCTGTATCTTGGGTACTAGACAACGATACACATACTTATATAGATAAATATTATACTTAGATAGATAAACAACCATGAGTAGGGTACAAATATCCCTTCTAAATTATTAGTAAATTATTTGTCACAAACAAAAGTATGTGTGCTGTATAATATGTACGTGCAACTGTGTATAACTTTCATAATGTATTTTTTTCGCAATTTGAACTCAGGTTTCTCGCCAAATATATCGTCTACGGAATTTATAAATAAATAATACTATTCAGCTGCCTGTGCATTATAAACAAATACATGAGCATTTATACAGGATGTAACAGAAAAGTGTAGTCATATTTTATGGAGTTGTTGTGTGCCATCATTCTTAACAACTGTCACTATGAAACCGATTTGTGCAAAGCAACTTTATTTTTCACTTCTCCATACAAATCAGCTGATCGCTCGGCCGAAAATGTAAAGAGAAGTAAAAAATAAGGTTTCTCTGATCAAATTGGTTTAATAGTGAAAGTTGTTAAGAATTATGTCCGTAACAACACCCTAAAACATGATCCACCTTTCTGTTACACTCAGTATACCACTACACACACTCAGGCCCTACACTAGGATAGCCTCTGTTGATGTCGTGGAAACTAGAAACAGTGACGTCACACACATAAACATCCAAGGCCAGGATTTTATTATTTTTACCTAGGAGATTTTAATATCGATACCTCTGGATGTTTTGAAATGTTATGTTACAGCGACCTTGTCGAAAAAGGGATATGACAATATTCAAGATTACTTAATGACGGGACTGTATGGGGTTGATCTGGCTCAACACAGACCTTGATGTTAATAATTTTGTAATTATTTATTCCTGCTTATTAATTATTATAATTAATATTGTAATATTTGCAAAAGAGATCTAAAAATCTATCTAAAGAAATCATTGGTCCAATGTAGAGAAGAGGCAAAAAATGACGTTTGCTAAGTATATGTAAATATCTACAGTAATAAAGAAATTTTACTATTGACTATCGGCGATTTCCTCCCCGGCCAATTAATAATTAAATCATCGTCAGACTACACATTAATCATAGGATGCTAACTTAGATGTAGGCTGAATGATTGAATATCTGTGCCTGTGAAAAAAAGCGTGCTTGCTAGTAGAGGTGTTTTGTTTAGATTCGACATCATTTGTCTATTTGAGCGGCCATTTGTCTATTTGTCTGAGCTGGGACACGAAGCTGTTTTGGATTATATCTGGAAAAGCCCTCGCCCAACAAAATTATATCGATATGAACTAAATTGATGATGATGAAGCTTAGGTACCTTAAAGGGACTTACAATTTTCTGGTCTTAAACTGAGAAAGCTAAAAAGCCGTGCCCACGAGCAGCTTATATAAATTAAGTATGTATTAATATAACACTTCGGTAATTGTACAGTTACAAGCATAGCGCTACCCCTTTTCCCACAAGAGCTGGCAGAGGCAAAGGTACGAGGCAACACACCGGGATTTGAACCTGCATCTCCTGTGTGACAGGTTAGGGTGTTATCACTAGACCACGGAAGCTCTTAGATACGTCTACGATAGGGTCTAAAAGTAGGTATGTTTTTACACCAAAAACTTCCTTTTTTGTTATCGAACGATACATTTACAGTTTTCAGGTTTTATCCTTTAGTTGTTCTATAAGATCTTGTTTGTAGCAAATTTCATGATTCTAGGTCACCGGGAAGTACCCTTTAGATTTTGATTCCCTTTCGAGTATCAAGTAAATTCAGCAAAATTGTGACATGATTATTTACAGCGGTATTTTTTGATTGCCATGACCTATATGTTTGACTAGACGACCCGGTGAGCTTCACCCAATTGATTGCAAAATAAATAATATGGTACATACCCTATCTAAAGCGTCGCACTGGCGCAAAAATTTGTAGGTAATAATATTATTGGTCGTTATCACCGCTGTACACTCTCAGGCAAGATATCCCGAGGCTAATATACTATGCGGTCAACCCAAGTTTGCACCTCGCTAGATGTACCCTACATACATTTTCCACCTGTAGTGTGTATTGTACATGTTATATGCAAATAAATGAATATGAATATGAATATTAATATGAATGCAATGACGTTAGAGCGCCGTTATGACTTCACAAATCCAGGTTAAAAATTTCAAGCTTGTAGGTCTGCTAGAAGTACCTTAGAATTTTGATGATCGGTGAGTGAGTCAGTCAGTGAGTAAGTGGGTCATTGTCATAACCCTAAAAAAAAGTGTTACAGCTTGTTTAAAAGTGAAAACATAAATTACAGAATAAAAACTATGTTAATCTTGAAGTTAATGTATTCCAAATCTCTATAACGTATTCGTTATTAAAACCATAATAATAATAAAACGATATTTACAGAACAATTTCAACCTAAAAGTCCACTTCGGTGGTCTGTTACCGATCACTCTCTTTGTATAAAAGTAAACGCACAAAAAAAAGTAATTGGTTGTGCTACCTCACATTATGATTTTCCTAAAGTAGACATTTGATTTCTTCTAATGTATAAAGGACAATAATGAAGGATTCATATAAATACACTTTTTGCACATTCAAACATTGTTACGGAAACAAACGTCTACTTGGTGGACTTTTTTTAATCGAACCAATTATTTAGTAAACAATGAAATTTCCGGACCGTAGTGTAATTTACGAACGCACCCAATACTGCATTACTCTCACTCAGCGCCATCTTTCCGTGAGTCGAGCGCGCAAAACATTAAAGCTAATCTTTAAAAAACAATTGGCAGTGTCAAAGTTCCGTGCATCTTTTCGGTTCCATTCGTGTTTTGGTAAGTAAAACCTTGAAAATTGGTTGCCATTAATTATTTTATAAACAAATAGGTCCATAATAATTATAGTCTTTGAATTTTGACATAACCTCAAAATGTTGCGTGATAAATGATATTTCCTGTGAAAAGTCTATTCGGTGGACGTCTTTTCGGTGGTATTTAAGTACACCGAAAAGATTAATGTCCACCGAATGGATCGCTTAGTGAAATGTGTTTGTTTTTGGGCAACTTAAGGATGAATGAGTGTGACTTAATCCAAAGTAAGTATATTCAACTGCAATTATAGACACGCTGCAAATTGGCTATACAAATTGAATTATGCATTTTTCTCTTTTGTACTTCTAATCCAGTGAATAGAAGAGATTCTGCTTACAAACGGTCCGGTAGTTCTAAATTACCGATATTTTCAATATGGCTGCGGGGGCGGAGGGAGAGGAATTGTGCATTTTGCTTTTTAAATACTTAATAACCATCCTAGACACCATATCAAAAATGTATAACTACCAGACCGTTTGCGACCAAAAGAAGACGAGCAGAATAATTTCTCATGTTTCAACACGTCTTTGTAAGCAAACCCCTTCAGTGGTAGTCTCTATTTACTGGGTTATTAGTTCTTCACTAATATCTATGGGTTGGACGTGCTAGCAGTGCTACTTATGTATGTTTGGATTATAATAAAAAAATGTTCCTTCACCTTCCTTTTCCATTTATTTCTTTGCTTTTTACTTTGGTTCAGGTGCACGTTCCATTTGTCCGCAGAATATGGCAAAAACCAGGAAAAAACCTACCGAAGAAGAAAAAAATAAAAAGCGACGTGAGCAAAAGAAGTTAAGCATGAGGAAAGCAAGGGAAAAACTTAAGAAAAATCCAATAGCCTTAGAAGAAAAAAGAAGAAAAGATAGAGAATACTACTATAGACAGAAGTCGCAAGGAAAAATTAAGAAAATTCAGGATTTAGCAGAAAGAGAGCAAAGATATCTACGAAATAAATGGGCAAAAGACGCAAAATTACGTAGAGACAGATTGAAAGCACAAAAACAAGCTTTGCTATCAATTGATCAGGAAACTCCTCCATCCAGTCCAGCGCCTTCGTCGGTGTCGTCACTCAGATCGAGGTCTGAATCAGGCCGAGCTGTTGCAGAGAAAAACAAACGACGACTTAAAAATGAAAATTTCCTGCTCAAATCTCAACTTAAGGTTCTAGCAAACAAGCTTGCTAAGTATAAGATGCGTTGCAATAGACTGCGGAAGGAGAAGAAACACAAACAAACAAAAACAACAACAAGAACAAAAGAAAGTAAAGACGTGTCCAGTGCTGTCCGTGAATTTCTTCTCAGTGACGATTCTAGTCGTTCAACAGCCGGAAAAAAAGAAACTATCACTAGATTTAAACAGAAAAAACAGATTCGCTTACTCAATGAGTCCCTCATCAATTTGCACAAAAAATTTGTGACCCAAACAAACCTGAAAATATCGTATAAAACTTTTTGTCGATATAGACCTTTTTGGGTGTTGAACCCTAAAGTTGCAGCACGTGAGACTTGTTTGTGTGCAATACATACCAACATGGAATTATTAGTGAAATCACTGAAAAATTCTCACGTGATAAATGAAAACTCCCCCATGGCAGTAAGCAAATCTATTTGCTGTGAAGAGATGACAGAAAAATGTCTAGAACGGACATGTTTGGCGTGTAGGTTCAAGAAGATCGCATTCAACCAATTCACCCCAAATGATACGGTAAAGTATGAGCGATGGGTCACCAAAAAGATTATGCAAACGATCAAAGGCCAAGAGAAACTCTGTCAGAAGACTATTAAAGAAGTTGTCGTAACATCTAAACAACAACTGGCAATTCACCTGACGAACAGCATCGGACGATTCATGAAACATGTCTGTATTACGTTTCACCAGTTTAATGTCGTCAAGGATATTAAAACAAATATGTCTCCGAGCGAAGGTCTACTGCACATAGACTTTTCCGAAAATTACAACTGTAAGTACTCTTCAGAAATACAGTCTGCTCACTTTGGTGGGTCAAAAGATCAGCTGTCGCTTCATACTGTGGTATTTTACTATGTTGATGAAAACACAGAGGAGAAGCGTATCATCGCAAAGTCTTTTTGTACGGTCAGTGACATCTTGAACCATGGACCTATATACATTTGTGCACACTTGAAGCCCATTATTGCCACGATAAAGACATTGGTCCCGACTCTTAAACGTCTCCATATTTTAAGCGACGGACCATCGACACAGTACAAAAATAAGACTATGTTTCACTTGATAGCTGCATACTTAAGCGAAGAAACGCAAGCGAGTAGTATACTGTGGCACTATAGTGCGAGTGGACACGGTAAGGGAGCCCCTGATGGTGTAGGAGGGTGCCTCAAGCGAACGGCTGATAAGCATGTTGCCAAAGGAAACGACGTCAATAACATAGACGCTTTCATTGAATGTGTACATCAAGACTGTAAGGGCATCAATGTTATAAAAATTGACGATGCGGCAGCGAAAGACATTGAAAGACTGATTGAAAACAGCAAAATCTGCCCTTTCCGCGGTACCATGCAAGTGCATCAAGTAACATGGGACAAGCGAGAACCAAAAATCCTCCAATTCCGAAGACTGAGCTGCACTACTTGTGCCCCAGGAGCTACGTGCGTGCACTACAATTTGGGCCATATAACACTTGACCTAAAACCACGTAACGAGATACCTGCTCCCTCACCAACTTCGAGTTCTCTTCCCAGTCCCTTGCTGAGCATAGCAAGTCCGCTGCTTAGTTCTAACTGGAGCCCAATAGTAAGCCAATTGCTAGATCCAAGAGATAACCAGACATCGAGAACAATGTCTAGTCCATCGATTTTTGAGCCCCAAATCAATGACTCTGAAGAACCAACTTGTTCCAAGACCCTTCGTGGAATACAAAGTCGAAAGCGCATTCGTTATAACGATGTTTATTCCGATAGCTCAAGATCGCCACCTCTTACACGAGCTGAAACTCCAAAGAATACCGTGCGCACGAAGAAATCTCGAGAAAACTGGAAACAAAGTTTTTGGGACTCATCAGACGATGAAGAAATTTTTTCCAACAAAAAGACATAGTCCTTTCGGTGGACAAAGACAAAATATTTTTTTTCTCTATAAATGTTCCTTGCCAACCATAACTGTGTTCTGTTGATTTGTTCGTAAGAAGAGGTTCTATGTTATAATGCAAAAGAATTTAATTATTTTTGTCTTTTTCATGTTGTAATTGCATTTTTAGTCTATTCGGTGGACAGCCTCGTCTTTTCGGTGGAACCATAAAATGATTTTTAATATATAACTTATTTAAATCTTAAGTTTGATCTCTGGTTGTATCTTGTTTATCTTTAAATGCATGTATGTGTACTAAATAAATGTCGAATTTCATAAAAAGTCAAACTTTCATTTTTGCTTAAATTTGGATCAAGCTTTGACAATGACCCAAGTGACAGAATTGAGCATCTTTGACTTGCCGTAGTTTTAAATCTACTAATTGAAATTTAATGTAATTTAAGGATATACCTAGGTATGTTGAGCTCTCTTTTCCATGAAAAATCAGGCTTCTAGCTTTATCAAAATGAAGTTACCGGGTGGTCTAAAATGCCCTGAATGGCTTCCAGTACAGGATGGTAACAACTGTGCTCAAAATTTCAAAACAAAATCTCATCGTCCCGCAAAAACAAAATCACATCGTCGTAACTATTAAAATATTCGTCCAAATGTTGAAGTATGAAAGACAAAGTTTATCTACTTTAAATACCAGAAGCGATAAAGTATTTATTTTGATAAGGATCAATTCTTTAGGGCCAAATGTGCATTAGAAATAAGGTATCAATTTTTATTGTTATTATGGCAGAATGTTTTCCTACTTACTTGACAGTTTTCAGTTTATGTTTATATCATATTTAGGACAATGCACACACTATCTTTATAAAATATATGCGTTATTCCGATGTATAAGCTACATAGCTTATACATCTGAATAAGGATTGATTGAAATTTTGTAATAATGTTATTATAAAATTTCAATTAATCCTTTCAGTAGTTTTTGCGTAAAAGAGTAACAAACATCCATATATACCCACAAACTTTCGCGTTTATAATATTAGTAGGATTGTTTCACTACTTCAAGAGACCACAGACTTGAGCAATGAATATTAGAGTAAAGTTGATACCTGTACGCTTTCCCCTACCCTTACCCTTTGAGAAAAAGGTTATTGACAGACGTATAGGCAGTCAGAAATAAATTTACAGGTTTCAGATTTTTTCCTTTACCTGTGCCTTATATACCTTGCTTTTTGCCACAGTTCATGGTCATAGTTCAACCGGAAGTACCAAGGTTTTGATTCCCTTGCGAGTTCCAAGCAAACTTAGCAAGTTCAGCAAATTTGGGACTTGAACAGCCGTATTTATTTGATTGCGTGGACCTAGAATGTTTAATTTTCTCATAGCTCCAAGGATTCACAGACGTAAGTAATTGATATCAATCTAAATTTGATACTTGCACGAGTTCCTGAAAAAAAGGGTTCTGACAGACGGACAGACGGATAACAAACATAAACATAAACATAACTTTATTTAGGAAAAAGATATACAATTACAAAGTTCACTACTCCCTAAAAAAGGGCAAGCCCTGTGGCATAGGATGAGTAGTTACTTCCCAATAGGTGGCACAATTTAACAATATTATCTATTGCGTAGATATTTGATAAATTACAATATACATTTTTAAGACATAGTTATTGAAATTAATTGGAATTGAGAATTTAACGTAAAATTATTATTAGAATTTAAATTTAAATTTTAACTTAATGATGTGAGTTTGTGAGTGTTGGTGTAATAAAGAAGATAAAAATTGTAATGTATGAATTATTTGTTGTAGTGAGTAGTGAATGAATGTGTTGGTTGATTAGATATTTATTATTTTTTCACAAATTATTATTGAACTATATTTTATTTTATTTTATTATTATTTCATTTTATTATATATTATTATTAATTATTAATTTATTATTATTAACAACGAAGATGTTTTAATTATTATTATTTATTATTTTTTATTGCTTATTAATTTCTTGTTTGAATAGATATTAGGACAAAACTGTTAAGATGTTTTCAGTTTCCTCACACGTTAGAGATCTCAGCCATTTGTACATAGTTTTCTTATTTTCAAATACTGTCTTTGTATAAATTTCAATGTGTTGGCTAATATTATTATAGAGATAAGGTCCAAGGAACTTGAAAAATCTCTGCATAAAGCATGTCCGCACATTTACAGTTTGGCACACTTTGTCTTTTCTTCTTTTTTTATTATTGTTGTACTACTAGGCAAGAGTTTAGTGTGCTGTTTCAGTATAATACTTTGAATAAATATTTGCCTAACAGTAAGGACATCGCAAAAATTGAAAAGATCAGTTGTGGGAAACATGAAAGGTTTAAATGTGCAGACCTTTAAAACTGCGCGCTGAGCCCTCTCTACACGTAACAGTGTGGTCTTATGCACACCACCCCAGCTAGTGATGCAGTAACGCAGCAGCGATTCAGCCAGAGCCACATAAATGCGCTTCATAAGTGACGTCTCGGCTACATGCCTGAGGCTCTTAAATACATAAATTAATTTTCTGATTTTAGAGCCAAGTGCTTGAATGTGGTGGTGAAATTTCAAATTATTGTCCAAGAGTATACCCAAATATTTAATTGTCTCAGTCCTTTCCAAAGTTCTACACCTGCACGAGTTTAGCCTTGATGTAACGCATGTGTGAGCAAATAATTTGTACACGCTATTTGGTTGTATAGAGCTAAGGATAGAGAAGGTCAGGTACTTGGTTTTCTCAGAGTTTAAGGTAAGAACATTTTGATGTAACCAGCGGGAGACAATATCAAAGCCTCGTTGAGCGCTGTGAAATACCTCATCCCACCCACTACCTGAGAATAATAAAACCCTATCATCGGCGTAAGCGATGATTTTGCCCTGTGGCAACGCCAGTCGACAAAGATCATTTAAGTAGATTAGGAATAGAGTGGGTCCAAGGATACTTCCCTGTGGAACTCCCCAATTTACTGGCTTCGTGCTGCTTGCAAGTTTATCTATTTTTACACATTGAAGTCTACTCGAGAGGTAACTCCTAAAAAGATCCAGCTGGACTCCTCTGACCCCTATACTATCCAGTTTATTAATAATTAGTTCCACCGAGACCGTGTCGAATGCTTTGGCTAAGTCCAGAAATATTCCCAAGCAGCGTTTTCCCTCGTCCAAGCTTTCAGACACGAAATTTATAAGCTCATGTACGGCATCGGAGGTAGACTTACCAACACGAAAACCGTATTGATTTTCAGCCAGTATACCGTTTTTTTTTTTTCAGATAACCAATGAGCCTAGAGTTCATGATTCTCTCCAGAAGCTTGGAGAGGGTTGGGAGAATGGAGATGGGCCTGTAACATTCTACACGATCTCGGTCGCCCCCCTTATGGATTGGAAGAACTACCGAATGCTTTAGAGCATCAGGGAAGATGCCCTTCTCCAAACATAAGTTAAAAATATATGTTAAGGAGGGGACAAATTGATTTTTATGCGATTTTATGATCTTATTTGAAATCTTATCCCAACCTATTGAACAATTATCTTTCAAATTCATGATGAGTCTCTCAACTTCAATATTATCAGTTGGCAAAATTACAAACGAGTTTGGTTGAACGTGATTTTCGGTTTTTATAGGGATTTGCTCTGTCTGATAAATCGCCTCTGCTAGACTTTTCCCCACGTTTAAAAAATAATTATTTACTCCCTCTAATGATGTTGCAGGTGAAATATCAGGTTTTAAAAGTTCTCGAGGTTGATCTTTTTTTGTAGTGGTGGAGGAAATGGACTTAATAGCCTTCCAAAGGTGTTTACTATTACTTCCTGCCTTAGTAAGAAGAGACTTTTCATAGTTTCGCTTTAAACTTTTAAGCAAATTATTGCAGTAAGTTCTGTATCTGTTAACAAAGTCATCCTACAAGGGTTCCTTTCTTCCTTTGAGGATACGGAACCCTAAAAATTAGAATCCTGTTAAATATATCACACACACACACACACACACACAACCACACCGTAGAAACTCTTGTTAATATATATTATGTAACCTCCTTTATGTTCAAGGTCTAATACCATTATTCCTACATATTCTCAGTTTGCTGCTGTTTGTTTGATAGTTCTTATTTCTGGTTTCGTTTTTTTTTTACGTAATTTACGTGTTTATTTCTCTAGTCGGTTAAAAAGCAGGAATAATTTTCTCATTTGGTGCCCATGGTGGACGAACTCTTTCCATATACATGACATAGCTATATTCGCTTCGCTATTAGCTTCGCTCGCCCCCTTACCCTTCACCTAAGCTACCGCAGCATTTTGACCTGATATTTGCTGTGCAAATCAGTATTTTTGAAAGTATTTTAGAAAACACCCAAATGAAACAATTGTATGAGCCCTAATCGTTTCACTTGCAAATCGTACCTTGTTCGGAAGAAATAGGAGTCAATGTCATGTTACGACAATCGAAAGTTTTCGTGTTTGCGCCTCAATCACGCTAAAACAGCTGAACGGATTTGAATGAAATTTAGCACAAACATAATTTATGAGCTAGATTAACATATAAAACAATCTTAGCCGACTGTACTAGAGGAAGGGTAACGTTATCTCGGTAAATGATCATTCCTAAGAACACATACAGCTAGTAATACATAAATGTACAAAGTCGTAGTCAATCACAACAACCATTCGTCGGTTGTCAGTTGTACAGAGAGGTCGAGTACACAATTCGCGTTCGTTATTCACAACTACCCTCCAATGGCGCCATCGAAGTTACCAAAGTGTGATGCTTGCCAAAAGTCGATCACCAAAAAGTTATCAGGTCTGGAATGCAGCAAGTATGGTCTGTATGTGCACGCTAGCAATGAATGTGCTGGCCTGACCACCAAGCAGATCGCTGCCCTACGCGCCGTGGAAAACTTCGAGTGGTCGTGTGACGAGTGCCACCGCAATACACCGCGCAGGAAGTCTTTCATCGTGCCGGACGATGACCAGGAAGATGACACTACTGAAGAAAACCTCAACAATAGTCGAACTAGACCTGCAGTTTCCGTCGACATCAAGAAGATGCTCCAGGATATTTCTAGAGAGATCGATAAAACAATAAAGAAACAACTAGGAGAACTCCAGCAAGCCGTCGATTTCTGCAGCAGCAAAGTGGACGAATTTGATGAAGCGATGGAAGAGATGAAAACTAAGGTGAAAATGCTAGAAAATAAAAACGAGAACCTAACAAATAAAAACACACATCTAGAAATAAAAATATTAGGACTAGAACAAAAGATCAATGAGCAGGAACAAAAGAAGATTGAAAATTTCCTCGAGATCGCTGGAGTTCCTTATCAAGAAAATGAAAATATAGTTGAAATCTCACATAAGATTGCGGCAAAGATAACCCTAGAAGCCAACGACATTCTGTCCGCGAGAAGATTGAAGGGAAAGGGCGAAAGTGCTGATGGCATGCTACAGGTCGAGCTGAAGAGGAGCTGCGAGACCAGCACCTGGGTGAAGGCCGGCCGCACCGCCGAGCTGGTCGTTTTCGACGTGATGCCGGACTCCAACCTCAGCAGCGATGCAGCCGCCGGCAGAGTTTACATTCGCCACGCCCTAACGCCGTGGAGTAAAAAACTATGAGGCTAGGAACATGCTCAGGGATCACTATAAGTTTGTGTGGTGTAATTACGTACCATAATTTTCCCCTCATAATTATGAGGGGAAAATTATGGTACGTAAAAACGAGAAATCTAAAATTCATATTATTCATTTCGAAGAGGATATTAAAAAACTACTGCCCTAAATATAATAATTGAACCTATAAATTACCAATATCAATTAACTAAACTTATTAAATAAATAAAATGGCTAACACTTATACTATAAAAGAAGTATTTAACTGTTCCAACCTAAATGACTTTCATACAGTCATTCCTACATCTAAAAATAAACTCACATACCTACACATAAACATTAGATCAATGATCAAAAACTTCCCCAAACTCTTACAATGCATTCATACCAGTAATCCCCCCGACATTATATTAATAACAGAAGCAAACATATCCGACACCCTGTGCCCGCTATTTCTTATTGATAACTATGTAATGCATACAAAACTACGCAGTAGGCGCAAAGGAGGCGGTATAATTATTTATGCACACAAAACACTAAATTATGAACAAATTAAGACAGCTACAATGCACTCTGAATGTTTCCTAGGTAAAATCACAACACCAAATAAATCCGAAGTAATCCTATGTTCTTTCTACAGACCTCCAGATAAAATAAAAACACAAGTTTATTGACGAACTATCAACAATATTGTCCAAATACGAAACCTTCCACAACTTCATCCTTATTGGAGATATAAATATCGACCTGAAATGTGAAAACATTATCACAGAGCGTTATCGCAACTTACTGGCGGAAAAAGGTTTAATGTGCGGAATTTCTGACTATACGCGAATTGAAGAAACAAATGGTAAAATATCTAAAACATGTATTGATCACATATTCGTAAGAAATAGCACAAAAGACCTCTACTCCGCGGCGCTTGGAACTGTATTGGCAGACCACCGTATGATAGTGCTCGCAGCAAATGTTGTTTCCTCGATACGGGTCGTTCCCAAAACGAAAACCAAAATCAATACCAGTATACTTAACTCAGAAATAAGTAAAGTAGACTGGGACCAAATCTGCATGAGCGAATGTCCAAACCATATTTATAATGAAATCAAATCCTGTTACAACAACGCATACGATAAGGCATCCTATATACAACCAATAAAAACTAGCAGACAAAACAACTGTAAATGGCTAACCAAAAAAATATCCCTAAAGTGCGAAAAGAGAGATGAACTATTTATAAAGTATAAAAAAGATCCTACCAACAAACTGCTAAAACTCGAATACAACGCACAAAGAAATAAGACAAACAAAATAATAGAAAAATCAAGAAATAATTATTACAAAAAACAAATTGCTGACAATAAATCAGAACCTAAAAAACTATGGCAAATTATAAACAATATTACGGGGCGGATTATGAGGTCGATCGATGAAGTAATCACAAAGGCATTTCGTGTAGACAAAAATAATGAAATTGCTGTCGCAAATACATTCGCCACTGAATTCATTAAAAATGTCACAGACATTGTACCGAGCTGCAACATACCGCTGCTCAATAAATCTGAATACACATCTAAAGTAGATAAATCGATGTTTTATAAAAAAGCTACAAATGATAAAATAAAGAAAATTATCAGTCATGTCAGCGTACATAAATCATCAGGACATGACCGAATACGACCCATTGATATAAAAACAGCCGGAGAAAAAAAAACTAATTAACACCTGTGTCATAACAGGTCTATACCCGAACGGTCTTAAACAAGGAATAGTCAGACCAATTTATAAAAAAGGTAAGGAGGATGTCTACTCAAATTATAGGCCAATAACTATTCTGCCAATTCTGGATAAGATATTTGAAAAATATGTAGTTGGAATGTTACATCATTATTACGAATCCAACAATATCTTAACGGAAACACAATACGGTTTTAGGCAAAAAAAGAGTACTACTCAACTCCTTTCAAAATTCACAAACGAAATCAATGGTTATCTAGATAAAAAAACAACACGTCCTACTAGTGTTTATTGATTATAGTAAGGCTTTTGATACATTACAACATGATCAACTTATACAGAAATTAGACGATACTGGCATCCGAGGCCCCATCCTAAATTGGTGTAGTGACTATCTACGTAAACGTAGTTACAAGGTCAGAGTAGGTGAATCTCACAGCGATGAGGTAGACGTCATGATAGGAACAGCACAGGGATCAGTGCTGGGCCCATTACATTACCTTATATATGTCAACGACGTCATAAATGTGGTCAAGCACTGCTCCCTGTATCAATTCGCGGACGACACTTGCCTTATAGCCACTGACACCAACTTGACGAGGGCAGCTCAAAGTCTCCAAATTGACTTTACATCCCTCTGTAAGTGGTCGCATGACGCAGGTCTTGTTCTGAACGCGCAGAAAACGAAAATGATGCACATAAGATCCAGCCATAATCGCAGTGATACGACGGCGGTCAAATTAATCGCTCACTGCCACAGCTGTCTTCACTCTCGGAGCAACTGCACCGACTGCATAACGATCGATCAGGTCAGCCAGGCGACATATCTTGGTATTATCATTGATGAGAGGTTCAATTGGGGTCCTCACGTCGATAAAGTATGTAACAAACTGCGGGCACTACTCTCCAAGCTAAATATTGTTAAAAACAGGATACCATACAACATACTACGCGATATATATACAGCACTTACGGAGTCAACAATTACTTATGGATTAACCAGCTATAGACGTACCTTCAAAACGAACCTAGACAAAATACAGTCACTTCAACAGAGAATCCTAAAAACTATTGTCCACAAAAATATTAAAATGGCCTGTAACAGAAACTACGATTCATTATTTCTACACTGCAAAGTCTTACCCATACAAAAAATGTTCAAAGTAGGCCTACTCGTAGAACAATACAATAGGAGTGACATCCTTCGACCTGTGGAACACAAAATAGGCACAAGAAAAGTCACAAACAAAGAAATGACAACAACCGGATTCAATAACACTAATGGTCGAAGAACGGATAAATACATAATGCCACGGCTAATAAATGAACTACCCCTCAGCCTAAAAGAAACAATAACAATCACTAATATAAAACACAAAATAAAAAAATACTACCTACTAAATTAAATACATAATTGAATACATAATATGATACACAATATTTAGAAAATGACTACAATAACAAGATAATAGCTAATATGTAACCATATCACAAGTATCACATAGGAAGTGCCCACTTCTTGATCAAAGCCACAACCGGTCATTCAGCACTGCTAATACCGACCCAACCAAACAGGCGTGAGAGCGAGACAAACGCGCACTGGCTTCACGACCCACCGCCTGTTACCTAGATCAAAACACATATACATCATACTTTAGTGCCTTTACACAGTGGAGGTAGATAACTGCAATAAGTATCATAATCCTATCCCATCATAACTACACCTAATCAACACTTAGATGATCATCATATAGTTCATATGATTAGATCAATGTAATGCACAGGACGTAAAATAATTAGGTGGGTTAGTTACGGTGTGCACCCAAACGGTTGGGAGAAATTTGTTCTGTGCTGTGTTTAGAGAATAAGCCTGACCAATGTGTACTTACCTAATACCTACTTTGTACATTAAAACAACCACGAATATCTTGTGCCCAGTAAAACCTCTGTGGTTTAAGAGCACATTGGAACTGAAATGTAAATATTTAAGTTAAGAAATAAATAAATAAATAAAAATAAATAAACAACAGTAGTCAACATGTCGCCGACGCGACGTTAGTGAGCAAGAAATAAATAATTTTAAATAAATAAATATTAGAGGCCTTAACCTTACACAAATCGAACTAGGCCCATAGTAAGCTCAACAAGGCTTGTGTTATGGGTATAGATCTAGGGTATTTAATGGAGGTAAATACTTAGAAAATATCCAAGACTAAGAAACAAATATTCATGCTCATCACACAAATATTTTCCCATACTGGGATTAGAACCCAGGACCGTCAGCTTCGCAGGCAGGGTCGCTACTCTCTAAGCTACACCGGTCGTCATAGAAAACACGCTTAGTTACCTGGCTAGCTTCGTTACCTAGCTAGGCTACGCCGGTCGTCTTAGCAAGCACGCTTAGTTACCTGGCTAGGCTACGCCGGTCATCTTAGAAAACACGCTTAGTTACCTGGCTAGGCTACGCCGGTCATCTTACAAAACACGCTTAGTTACCTGGCTAGGCTACGCCGGACGTCTTAGAAAGCAAGCTAAGTTACCTGGCTAGGCTACGCCGGTCGTCTTAGCAAGCACGCTTAGTTACCTGGCTAGGCTACGCCGGTCCTCTTAGAAAACACGCTTAGTTACCTGGCTAGGCTACGCCGGTCGTCTTAGAAAACACGCTTAGTTACCTGGCTAGGCTACGCCGGACGTCTTAGAAAGCAAGCTAAGTTACCTGGCTAGGCTACGCCGGTCGTCTTAGCAAGCACGCTTAGTTACCTGGCTAGGCTACGCCGGTCCTCTTAGAAAACACGCTTAGTTACCTGGCTAGGCTACGCCGGTCGTCTTAGAAAACACGCTTAGTTACCTGGCTAGGCTACGCCGGACGTCTTAGAAAGCAAGCTAAGTTACCTGGCTAGGCTACGCCGGTCGTCTTAGCAAACACGCTTAGTTACCTGGCTAGGCTACGCCGGTCGTCTTAGAAAACACGCTTAGTTACCTGGCTAGGCTACGCCGGACGTCTTAGAAAGCAAGCTAAGTTACCTGGCTAGGCTACGCCGGACGTCTTAGAAAGCAAGCTAAGTTACCTGGCTAGGCTACGCCGGTCCTCTTAGAAAACACGCTTAGTTACCTGGCTAGGCTACGCCGGTCGTCTTAGAAAACACGCTTAGTTACCTGGCTAGGCTACGCCGGTCATCTTAGAAAACACGCTTAGTTACCTGGCTAGGCTATGCCGGTCGTCTTAGAAAACACGCTTAGTTACCTGGCTAGGCTATGCCGGTCATCTTAGAAAACACGCTTAGTTACCTGGCTAGGCTACGCCGCTCGTCTTAGACAACACGCTCAGTTACCTGGCTAGGCTATGCCGGTCGTCTTAGAAAACACGCTTAGTTACCTGGCTAGGCTATGCCGGTCGTCTTAGAAAACACGCTTAGTTACCTGGCTAGGCTATGCCGGTCGTCTTAGAAAACACGCTTAGTTACCTGGCTAGGCTATGCCGGTCATCTTAGAAAACACGCTTAGTTACCTGGCTAGACTATGCCGGTCGTCTTAGAAAACACGCTTAGTTACCTGGCTAGGCTATGCCGGTCGTCTTAGAAAACACGCTTAGTTACCTGGCTAGGCTATGCCGGTCGTCTTAGGAAACACGCTTAGTTACCTGGCTAGGCTATGCCGGTCGTCTTAGAAAACACGCTTAGTTACCTGGCTAGGCTATGCCGGTCGTCTTAGAAAACACGCTTAGTTACCTGGCTAGGCTATGCCGGTCGTCTTAGAAAACACGCTTAGTTACCTGGCTAGGCTATGCCGGTCGTCTTAGAAAACACGCTTAGTTACCTGGCTAGGCTACGCCGCTCGTCTTAGACAACACGCTCAGTTACCTGGCTAGGCTATGCCGGTCGTCTTAGAAAACACGCTTAGTTACCTGGCTAGGCTACGCCGGTCGTCTTAGAACGCACGCTTAGCCAGGCCTACCTGGCTAGTGAAACTTGCACTTGAACTTGCACCTTCAGAGCAGAGTCACTGACATTTCAATTCACTTTTCCGAAGCGTAATTATTCGTCATCAGGACTGTGCATATTACCTATACAATACGACGCTAACATTTGACTTCAATAATCTTAATAAATGGTTTCATTGTTCCTTAATTAAATGCAATCGTCCATGTTCATTTTGCAGTACGATGAAAGTCCACCCAATCTATTTACATGAAAGTCAAAGCTCTTTGACTGGATCGAGCGACCTTATTAAGAAGAATTTTATATTTGAAATCGTCGAGTTTGTTGAATTAGTAGATACATATTTCTCCAATATCCAACAACAAACAAAAAGCATCAGACAAATTGCAATTGAAGCGTTCTTTGCATAGCCAACATTGAGTTGACAGGTAACTAATATATTGTATTTAACTTCCAACCTTCCATTTTCAATTTTATCAAACGTTCTCTCTAATAAAAAATGGTAATAACTGAGTTTACTCGTAAAAGTCCGTGAGTAACTCGATTTAGAAAATGTTCGTATAAGGGTACTATAAATATTTGATGAACTACGATTCTGCAAAATATATGTAATGTCTATATGTATTTATATTCTGTAATGATATTGTCGACGACATCTGTGACATATCGGTCAAGGTACTGCCTCACAAGCAAGAGCTCCCGGGTTCTAAGATATAAGAAATAAGAACTTTATTTGGATATCATGGTTCACTTTTGGTCTGAAATATGTAATTTCAGTTTCACATGATATAATCTTCAATAGGTATACAACTGATGTAATTACTGGTTATTTATCACATATTTATTTGAGAAGTTTTAGGTAGACCTATTGTAATATTTTATATTAACTACTAGCTATGATACCCGGCTTCGCTCGGGAGTTGATATGAGATTACGTGGTAGTTGAAATAAAAAATAAACAATGACGTAAAAAGTAAAAAAAATGTATTGAAAACATTTTCTCATTATTTACACTACTTGTTTATAAACAACATTTTTCATTTTATTGTCCGGGGTATATATATACACACACCGGCACAATTAGCGGAACAAAAAAAAGGGAGTATTTACGCATTTTTGCGTGTTACTGGCCGGCTAAACAAGCTTTTTTTAAATTTGGGTTTTAATTTAAAAATGGAATACTAAGCGACTGCCATTTTTTTCATTCTTTTGTTTTAATTTTCATTGATTCATTTTTTTCGACCGCTTGTCCGTTTTTAGAAGGTTCGTGCATTCCATTTGAAGAGCTTTGAATTGCAGTTTTTGAGGCTTTTGAGTTTTGTCGCATATTGATAATTTACGAGCGTAAAATCAGGCATACTTATGTCTGATTTAACGCCATCAGAAATCATTAGGGCAGATCAAATGAGGAGAAGTGGTCAAACCTACAGATCGATTGCCAGAAGCCTTCGTCGATCGTTATCAACGATTCATCGTAGCATCCAACGATACAGATTGACGAATACTCTAGTGAGAAGGAGAGGACAAGGCCGGAAAAGGTGTACTTCAAGGAGGGATGACAGTTTTCTCCAACTTCAAGTCCGACGGAACACGAGACTAACGGCGGTGCAGGCTCGAAATGTACTGGAAGAGGTACGAGCAGTAAGGATGAGTGAGCGGACAGTTCGTAGAAGATTCAAAGAAGTGGGTATAGGCTCGTATGTGCCCGCCAAAGCCCCAAAACTTGAGAGACATCATCGCACAAACCGTGTACACTTTGGTCGTGAACATCGTGATTGGGACTTCGACGGCTGGGGACAGGTTCTTTTTACTGATGAATGCAAAGTTATGTTAAATCAAATTGATGGAAGGCAGCGAGTATGGAGACGCAAAGGAGAACGGTATATTCAGTCTAATTTTGAAAATACAGTGGCATATGGCGGCGGTTCAATTATGGTCTGGGGAGGAATATGTTTAGGAGCTCGTACGGAGTTAGTAGTGGTCGATGGCGGGAATCTGAATGCTGATCGGTATCAGGGAGATTTTAGAAGAACTTGTTGTGCCATTTGCCCCCTTTATTGGTAACAACTTCGTTCTAATGCAGGATAATGCTCGGGCTCACATTGCTCGCACAGTACAGACATACCTAAACCATGTTGGTACAACGGTGATAGAGTGGCCAGCACGGTCCCCCGATATGAACCCTATAGAACACGTCTGGGACTTGCTAAAGAGGAGTGTAAAGTCAAGAATGCCACCTCCCAATAATCTCAACGAGTTGCGAAACGCATTACTTGAAGAATGGCAGAGGTTGTCCCAAGAAACCATTGATAACATCATCCGCAGCATGCCCAGACGGATGGAAACCCTCATCAGAGCACGAGAAGGAAAAACTCGATATTGAACAGTCATTGAAATTGTCGTTAACCTTTGGAAAATCTTGAATTTTCTGTTGTTTCTCTATAATTAAAAAATCGAAGAAAAATGCATTTTGTTTAATTTAATTTTTATTTTAATTAAACTTTAAGTATGGTGTTAAAAATGAATGTCAAAACATGTTAATTTAATTGTTGTTTCATTTTAAATAATATATTGTTTAAAATTTACATTCATTGTTCTAAATTCCCTCTTTTTCTCCCTTTTTTTTCTGTTCCGCTAATTGTGCCGGTGTGGTATAAATTCTTCGAATTTACTACTCTTGAGCAAGCTACATATAGCTGACCGTGACAGAATCAGGATTCTTTGAGGTTGATGCCACAATATTTTAAAGTTTGCCCTTGCGCTTTGTTAATTGTAAAACTAAAGGCTAATTTAATTGATAACTGCAATCTTTTAAATTGAAATGGCAATTCAGAAGAGATCAGTGGTATTCTAGGTATAAATACTGTGTGTCCTTTGTTCTTTCCAGAAATAAGTTCAGCTTCAATGATGTTATTCGATAGCTGTTTTACAATCATCCTCGTTCCATTACATAGTTTTGGGGAGTTGAGATTTCTGAGTAGTATGATTGGAGATTCAATTTTCAGACGAAGGCAGTGTAATGGTATTCCTGGTACTTGTAAAGAGGTTAGAAATTCAGTAGGGAAGTTGACACTTTCTTCAATGGATACCATCGTGTCGATGGATTTATATATTTTCTCTTCACCAGGTATTTTCTTTAGAATATTAAAATTGATATCGTCAACAATATTATTTTTAGTGGCCAAAATTGCTCTTTGAAATAACCACTCTACGTTGGTATAGTTCTGAATAATATTTGGATAAATTTTGTCGATTAGTTCGTTTTCAGTAGTGGCTATGTTGCAGAAATCGCTATTGAGTTCAATGAGGCCGCACGTTTGGTCAGAAGGATATGTACCTTCGCCTATTTGTAAAAGTCATTTAGCAAAATGTGCTGTTGTTTCATCTTTTGATAATTCAACTCTCATGTTTTTTGTTAATTGCAGTATTTGTACTTGTGGCCAGAGATGTGTTTTTAAGCATGCATTGATCTCGTCTGCTAGTGTTGACTTGGGAATAACTGGAAGTGTTTGTCGAAAATCTCCTGAGAGTATGAGTAGAGCTCCTCCCATTATTTCAGAGTTTTTCCGCAATTCTTGTAATGTTCTGTCCATGGCTTCTAGTGATTTTTTATGGGCCATGGTGCATTCATCCCAGAAGATAATTTTAGCTTGTTTTAGAAGTTGACCCCGTCCAGATTTTCCTGAGATTTTACATACCGGGAATTGTTGTTCGGCTATATTCAACGGTAGTTGTAAGGCAGAATGGGCAGTTCGTCCTCCTTCCATAAGTGTGGCTGCAATGCCGGATGATGCTAGTGCTAGTGCGATGTGTTTTTTAGCACGAATTTCCGCCAATATTAGATTTATTAGAAACGTTTTACCGGTGCTTCCTGGTGAGTCCAGATAAATAATTCCACCAGTGTTGTTACTTATCCGGTTCATTATAACGTTGTAAACTTTTTTTTTATTGTCATTGAGGAGTGGTTTGTTGTGAGCAATGTATTCAAGTAGTTCATTGACGTTGTAGCTTTTTTCCTTTGTAATTTTGTAGTTTAGCACACTGAAAGTATTTCTTTGTGGTGGTGGCATTCCAAGTTCTACTAAGGCCTGGTTATTTATTGCTAAACATTTATCTTCTAAGCGAATGAGTGTTTCATTGAAGGTGTCATCATTGAATTCTATAGTCATTTCTGGATTAGTTTGTCGGATTTGGTACAATATATCATCACTCATACTCCTTTTGAAATAGTCCCATAGCTGTTTTGGGTTTGATGGGTTACATGTTGTTAGAATTATGGCGAATAACTCTCTAATTTGTTTAGCTGAAGCTGTGAGTGTGGCTTCTTGTAGTGTTAATTCCCAGTGGTTATCGTTTTCCAATAATCCTAAGCGTTGACGTGCTTCTCTGTACGTCTGGCATAGGTAGCCGTCAATGGTCCTGAGATCTGTGAAACTTGTTGGTCCCCGTATTTCGTGTAACAACATCTGGAGATAGAAACATTCGGCATTGTTGGGATGTACAGTGTATACTCGACCTATTGCGTTAGTTTTCATGATTTCTGGATGACACTCCTCTGGCATTCCTTGTTTTCGTCGTTGAAAATTTTTCCTTGTTTTGTCCCACGTAAATTAAACAGGGACGTCGACATACAGTAATGTCTTTGCGAATGGATCCGTTTGGTACAGTTGGAAAAAAGCTGTTAATGTTGTGTTCTGAGTTGGTTCGCTTGCAATTTTCCAGTTTGTCTCTGCCTTGTATTCGTATTTTTGCTGTGAAGCCACCATTTTTCGGTGATCGTCTTCTATATTTGGGATAGCCGTCATCTTCAGTTTTTGTATCGTCCAAGTATGGTTTGGATACTTTTTGTACATTTTCCATCACTCATGCATAGTGCATTGAAGTTTAATGGTCCACATGGTCCGTGAATCATGTTTTTCACTACTATTTTGTATAGTCCCGGATCTTTTTGTGGATTGGGAAATTCAGCTCACTAACTCTGGCGGGCGACACCGGGCTCTTATATATTCAGAGAGCTAGGCTATAGGACATTCGAGAAAAATTGAGAATATTTTCTTTCTCACACCTTCTAGAATGTTCTCGACATTATCGTCCGTCGTAACAATAGGTTCTGCAGCTGTAGCATACGTAGTAATGGCGCGAAATTTAAAAACTTAAATATTAAAATGTTTTCAGAACTAATTTGAATAACTAAAATTATGTCGCTTGAACTCCAAAATATAAGTTAGCTACTGCTGTATAAATACTCAAAATTTAATAATTTTATTATAGTAACAAATGTAATTTAAGACTTTATTGAAATTGGAATTTTAAATTTCGCGCCATTACTACATATGCTGCAATTACTCGAAACTCCTTTCGAAATGCAACCCAAATAATCGTTGTTCTGAATGAAGTTCAAATACTCGACAACAGATGGCGCCACTACACTAAATTTTCAAGTTGAAAAGTTGGAAAAGCCCTTATATCTTTAAAAACGCGCCCTTTAGGTTAAAACGGGAACTTTCTTGTTCGAGGGGGGATAAAGGGCTATCACACTATATAAGTCTCTTTATCGTGCCGGGACTCCTTTTAAAGTTTTATCGCCACGCACATTTTATCAACTTAGTTTTATTATATATAAAGATAATGATAATACATTGACTTTAACATTTTAACATTTATATTAATGATGTTACGAGAACAATAGTCTATCGATGGTATCGTGATACTATCGTGTCCTTGAAAATCAGTCATACTATCGATAGTCCTATCGAAACCATCGACCCTTGACGATACTGGCGATAGTATCGATTGATAAATATGAGTAATACTGTTGCTAAAGACCTATAGTATCAGTACAAATACTATTGATACTATCGATTGGAAGTGTCGATAGTATCGATAGTTTCGACAATATTGATAGTTTTGCCCCATAGATAGTCGAACATTTTACGATACCATTGCTGGCTCCTAAAAGGTAATATAGATAATGATTACAAAGTTCGTCTATCCCATCTTTTTATTAAACAATCGCAGTATTTCGCATTCATTAATTAGTTGTTTTATTAGATTTATTAGTTTTATTTCCTGTCGATAGTATCAAAATTACGTCGATAGTTAGTTATCGAAACGCGCCAATAGATCAAAGATAGTATCAATAGTATCGACTTTTATGATGCGATATTATCGATAGTATCGTACTTCGATGGTATCAATAGAATCGATAGTATCGACAAAGTTCAATAGTTTTGCCTAATTTTCACTATATCGATGGTATTACGCGCTATCAACCTGTTTTTCAAGGACAACAGCGAAACTCTCGCTATTGCTACACACTACATTGCTTCTGACCCCACACTAGGATACCCTGTGTCGTGGGAAACAGAAACAGCGACATCACACACATACACATCCAAGAACTGTTTTTTTTTTCTCTTCATCCCCAGCTGGGGATCGAACCCGGGGCCTCTCGACCATTAGATACATATACAAGTATAACTGTCTTATACTCTTATATTTAATATTGTAGGTTATTTATTTTATCTTGTTTGTATTTATATTAATTAAGATTTTTTGTAGGTAATCTATTATTAGGATATCTATTCCTAATGGATATACTAATGATTGTTTACCTAGACATATTATCATTGTGAATTCGTGGGTGCCCTAGAGTGGGAACAAAATAAATTTTTATGTTTTATGTTTATATATAAGTAGATCTTTCGAGCAGATTGTAGGTATACATCCTTCTCACGAAGCATACAAATGGTAAGAGAATCGCGCGCCCCACATAACATTTTTAAAAGGATTTACCGCATTTGTATCAATCACCGACAAACATCGAGCCGGGATGGCTTTTGATGTATTTCACCACGTTATTTTTATTCCCGGTTTTGTGTAATACCTACCTACCCGCGTTTTTTTGCCGCGAGCCTTGCGACTTGATACTAAAAAGTTTATTTTTCTGTGGCGAAATTAACTGAAAGAAAGGGTATATAAATACATGAAATATTACAGCTGGATCGAGTTACATGTTGTTCAATACGAGGTAGCCGAAGAGGTTTAGCTAATAATCTCGACATTTCTCGATTGATTGAATAATAATATCGTTTGAACATTTTTAATATACATATTACATAATAGCATATAGTACGAAAAAGAGTGGTCTATGTCATGAATCGTATATCTCCAGCAGTTATATCTTATTAATATATCTTACGTTATCGCATTACAGGCCTGTATTTATATGCAACCCACGAATAAATTGAAAGTTTTTATAGTTATAAAAGCTATTTTGAATATCCAGTCAAATAGCGTACATATTGTGAATTGCAATGCCCATTTAGGCCCGAGAGACATGAAGGCGAATTAGCACTACTCGCGGATTAATTTGATAAGTCCATATTTGTATTGTGTCGTCAAAGTTAACCGTGGAGGCAGTTGCTCACGTCCGATGGAGAAACTTGGATCCAGAGCCCTTCACGTCCTCCCGGGTAGTGCTCACGTCCGATGGAGAAACTTGGATCCAGAGCCCTTCACGTCCCCCCGGGTAGTGCTACAGTGCAACAAATCAACTTCAATACGCTAAATTACAGATTCTCGATAGAGTACCTGACCAAATCTTTCAATTAAAATTAACCTCAAAAGAGGGTCATACGCCATGATAAAAAGGACAAGAAGCTGCAATTTAATCCGAGAATAACTCGCGTTCTATCTGTTGTGCCTTAGAATATACCTATCCGACACAACGACGAGAGAGCTGACATCTTAGTCGAAAATTCTACATTCCGGATCACTGTCGGGCCAGACCCGATAGCATTGCACCTGGGAGCCCAGGATGTTCCGGAATCCCAGCGCGGTCCCGCGGGAATTCCGTCCCGGCTTTTGGAATTGTGCTATTTACTCGGCCTGTTTCACCAGCTTTGTTACAAGTGTGTTTCCATTAAATTCTGTCAACAATTTCTTTATAATTTGGAGCGGGATTGAGTACTAATTATAAAGAAGAAAAGACATTTAAAAAGCTTGCCTATGCCTTGCCTTTGCCCTGCTTGATAATGAGGCCTTTAGGGGTGCCGTGTGAAAGTCGATGTTGTAAACTGTCGTAACACGCATTACACAGTTTTACCTCTGGCATGTGTCATTAAAACACAGGAAGTAAGGAACAGATCTGTGCGTGAATATCCTCCTCCTTTTTTCGCTTAGAAAAGGAAAGGGAGACTGGCGCATAGCTCTGTCCTTTACTTCCTGTGTTTTGATGACACATGTCAGAGTTAAAATAACTGTGAACGGATTGTAAAGCCCCTATATTCACTAACCCAAATTGACAACATTGTAATGGGGTTTTCAGTAAACTAAACGTTATTCGATATTTTATTGTCGACTTCCGTCTCTACTGAGGTTTTCATTTACTACTTAAGTGATATATCAGGCCTCTGCCGCCCCGTTTGCAAAATACGTGACGGCATAATGTCTTTGTATGAATTAAGGAGCCAAAAGTTTCCCTTACGCGTGCCCGATAAGTGTAAGAGTTTCCAAACACGTACTCCTAACACATATCAGACTAGACTCGACTCAGTTGACATAAATAAATGGACCGCTTCCATTCAAATAAGTACTCTTCACGTGTACAACCTCGCAACTCATCAATACCACCATAGTCGCTATGGCGTAGTAAATAAGAACGTAAAGTGGCGCTTGACGAGAGAGACAGTACATATTCAAAGCTTGAACTGTTGGACTTCAAATGGGAATAAATCATGCATGTTCGACCATTTGTAAGATAGTTTGTTTGTGAATATTCATCTGTATGTATTTTCCTTTTTCAATCTTTCTTGTCTTACTTACATCGTATTGAAGCGGACTGTCCGAGTAGAAGTGTGACAGCTGTTGAGATGCCCATAGCAATTCGGTTGAGGATATGGCAAACAAAAACTTAATACATAAATAATAATCATAAATAAATCAGAAGAGATGATAAAAATTAATGTGGAAAACCTTTTTCCATAGCTGCGGCAATGAGCTAGCCCCTGGCACGCTAAATGGAATTAAATAACTGGCTTAAGGCTCGTGTATCGGTAAAATTATATACTCGATACGTAGTGGTGTCACAGATAATTAAATAGGTGGTGTTAAATTTTTGGACACAATTTAACAACGCCTCTTAAATTAGAGAGACACTACAAAAAATAAGAAGACCACCGTAGCCGTGGCATCTGCAGCCGCCAGCGGTTCACTTCACCGTCGAAGCCAACATTGAAGTTATAATATAATACCATTCCAACAAGATGCTGCAAGAGGTAAAGGTGTTTCCGTAGCCAATAACGTAGGTAGCCAACAACCACCATTCAAGCGGAGGATAGTACAAATAAGGGACTGTTCCTTTGCTGGTGCTGTACACAGTATGCGGACAATACATGCCTTGTGGCTGGGGATTGACTCGTACGTCGATTATGATTTCGATTTCTTTGGAGTTGTTGATGTCTGCCTGAATTCAACCAGAGGATATGCATCTATAGTGGTGTTTGCCAGCTGGCATAGTCTCCGCCGTGTATACGACCGCTGCGACATCTACAGGAAAACAAGAGTAAACCTTGAATAAATTGGGAAATAGATATGCAACAACGTATTAACGCTAAAAAATTAATATTACATCATGTACAGAACGTTGAGCTCTATTACTCGTGAACGAGTGCTGCTTGGGGGGACTGCTCCAGTCTGGTTTCTCATAAGTTATGTTCATTAAAGCTTTTGTTTCTTCTTATTTATTTATTTTGTAAAATTGATATTTTGAGACATCTTATTGGCACTTATAGATATGATGTCATAATATTGTCATTAGATTTGATCACAATATACAAATATTGTAGATTGTGGCATAATAAAATGACATCCCCGTAGTTTCTTGGAGCTATCTTCTCTGACGGGCGTATTTCCGAAGCACTAGTAGAGTTATTGGAGTTTCCTTTTGAAACCACTTGAAACGAAAATTTCCTTTTTCAAACTCTAACCGTAATCAGTTAGTTATTCATTAGTTTAGTTGATGATATTTGATTGATTTTATATTTTATTCCATGTATAATTGTCTGACTTGTAAAAGCACATTAGTTTTGCCTACCTACAATAAAAAAATTGAAGTTAGGTTTAAGGAACAGATCGATATCACGTTGTAGAAACACCCAAGGTACAGACGGGAACGGTGCAACCCCAACTGGTAACGATGTTCATTCAGGTACCAGGAGTGCAGAACGCAGGCGGAGCAACTATAGGTATGTCAAGACCAAGTGACACGAGGCAGACGCGTACGCGACATAAATAACAGCAAACCGGACACGGAGTTAAATGTTATGACTGCATCATTATTATTTGTAAAATAAGCTTTTAATCCAATGGCACCTAATCTGAAAAGCTCATTGAAGATGGCGCTGGCGTAGTTGGAGGGGCTGTCTATCGGTCAAAGTCATCAAATTCTATTTACTTCGTATTATAATAAGGGGTGCTTACTAATAAAATTGGCGAAATATTCTTACAGATTCAGTAGTCAATAAGTCGTCGTTGACCTCTGTGGTGCAGCGGTTGTGGCTCTGCCTACCTGCGAGAGAACCGGGGTTAGATCCCCGGCTGGGGGTAAAAAAAAAACAAGGTCTTGGATGATTATATGTGTGTGTCGTCGCTGTTTCTAGTTCCCACGACACAGGGTATGCTAGTGTGGGGCCAGAAGAATGTATGTGCCTGTATGTAAATATGTTATGTTTAGGTGCAATTCAATAGCCCAAATCAGTTCATTCTAAATGTCTTCCATTTTCATGATAACAAACGTAATATTTTTCTACAGCTGACACTATTCAAAATTAAATCAAATTTGCTCTAAGCTAAACATGTTTCTCATTCACACGCACAAAGTTTTATAAAAATAGGATTTTTCGTTGCAAAAAGAAATTTAAATGGAGTTTTCTTCAATTTCTCCATAAAAAACGCTGATTTCATAGGTGAGCACTTAATATATGTAATTTTGTCACTGTCAAGTGTATTTGAAGGATCACGTGACGTGTTTTTTAACGTAACCTCTGATGAATGAAACTGCCGCGAAGTGTGCGAAATAAGACACCGTCAGATAATAGCAAGGTTAGATAGGAAGGTTCGCTGCAATATATGGATGGATGAGTCATTTAACTAAAACAGATACATATTCCTAATGAATCTCATTTTAAATGTTATTGAATAAATATGTTACCCCTGGCATTCTCTAACCACATTTGATGCCTTTGACACTACTTACACACATTGATCTAGCCCCAAACTAGGATTCCCTGTATCTTGGGTACTAGACAACGGTACACATACTTATATAGATAAATATTATACTTAGATGTCTATCTAAGTATAAAGGAAAGTATAAAGGACATTTGTACCCTAGTCATGGTTGTTTGTCTAAACAACCATGACTATGGTACAAATGTCCGTTCTCATCAAACAAATATTTTCCCCCACCTGAGACTCGAACCCGGGGCTCTTGACTTCGTAGGCATTGTCACTGCCAACTCGACCATTCTGGTCGTCGATGCCGTAAAAATACTTCCATGGCTCTAGTAACAACTAACTTCGGACCTCAAAGCAAGGGAGCACAGCTTCTGAATTGACATACCAGTTACGAGTATTAAATATAAAGTTTTTCCTATCCCCGTGTCCGGTTTAAAATGTAAATCACAGAATAACGAACGGTTTTGAAACCAGCCGCCGCCATTTTGTATAAATTTAACTGAAAGCCTTATTGAAAGAGTGGAGTTAATTACAGCTGGTTTTATTAAACCAAACAGTATTGGTTTAATCTCCTAAGCGCACAGTCAAATTTATCGTGTAATCTAAATAAAAAGTGCGAGTCGGACTCGCGCACGATGGGTTCCGTACCACCGTACAATGGTAGGGTTGGTGTGGGGCGAATAGTTTGGATTTTACATAGCAAAATGTTGTTTACAAAGTTATTGGTGTGGCTACTTTCACATTCCATATACGTAACCAGATGCATTCATAAGTTTGTATGGAGTAATGAAATAATTGTTGTATGGGAGCCCCGTTAAATTTTAATTTTATTCTGTTTTTTAGTATTTGTTGTTATAGCGGCAACAGAAATACATGATCTGTAAAAATTTCAACTGTCGAACTATCACGGTTCCTCATGAACACAGCCTGGTGACATACGGACTGTCTATCTGTCCTGCTGACGGACAGATAGACAGACAGACGGACGGACAGAGGAGTCTTCGTAATAAGGTGCTGTATGGCGCCCTTCAGGTTTGGTACCCTATCAAGTCTTTGTCCGTTGAATATTCCAACAACACAAAGGCTTTGTGGCATGCGACCAAATTGAAAATATTCACAATATTTGGTTTTGGAAATAAATTTGTTAGGTACCCCTCAAAAGGGGACTGCCCCTTTATATTTATTTATTTATTTGTTGATGTTTCACAGCTTAAGTAATTAATTCGATAAAAATAACACTGATATAAATGGGTAATGCCAATTACGAAACATATCCTTTATAAATTATGATGAGGATTTTATGATCATAAAACATATGTACAAAAGGTAATTATACATTATATATAATAAGGTGTGTGTTTGTGAGTGCGAGCGTGATATAACATCCTATCCTCCTACTATACTATACGATGCCTTGCAACGTAAATAACAACTAAATGAAAACACCCGACACACTTTTAGGATGTGTACAAACACATCAATAGAGCTTCCCAATACATTTTGGAATCGACTGGTTTGTATGTGTGTGAGTAATAATCTAGAATAGTGTATAGAGTGGATTTCCACTCGCCACTTGGACAGTTAGACGGCTGTATTCAACTTCCACCCACGTTTAATTCAGCTGTAGCGTTACATACTGCATTTTAAATGCAAAAGTTGCTCAGCTTCGTAACGCACATACTGCATTTTAAATGCAAAAGTTGCTCAGCTTCGTAACACTCTATTTACTTGAGTACGCTGGCGCGAAATAGCGTTTTGCAAACTTTAACTAAAGCAACTTTTTAGTATTTAATTTAGAAATTGTGTATATGTTTAGCTTTTGCCAGCTGTGTTCAGAATTTCGTATAAGTTGTAGTTGCGTGCTACGCATCCCACCACATACACTGCTCCAGAATAGTGCCACAAACTTAACTTTAGCCTCATCATGTATTTCTGACGTCGAAGTTGAAAAATGGTCCAATCAGAACACGATTGTTTTGCAATAGCTATATTTTCTTGCGATGTGATTGGTCGGACAATGTATCACGTGACTTTGCGCAGTAAACATCAAATCGCATACATTTTCTTGGCCGAATGGCCGAGTCGGCAGTGACCCTACGAAGCCATGAGTCCCGGGTTCGAGTCCCGGTGGGGGCAAATATTTGTTTGATGAGAACGGATGTTTGTACCCTAGTCATGGTTGTTTATCTATCTAAGCATAATATTTATCTATATAAGTATGTGTATCGTTGTCTAGTACCCAAGATACAGGGAATCCTAGTTTGGGGCTAGATCAATGTGTGTAAATAGTGTCCAAGGTATATTATTATTCTTATTATTATTTATTAGCGTCGCCTTAGCGAGTGATAAGCTAGCGAATGCAACTTTGCTACGGGGCAGATACGCTTCGTAGGAAGCGTAGCGTGCTACGCCGCAACACGCGTAACGTGCTACGCCATAACACGCGTTTACTACGCTCGTGGCATGAAGAGTTGTCTTGTCGGTGCACGAACTTTGAACTCTTTAGATGACTTTTCGGGAGACATTTGCGCAAATGTCTTATTTTAAATAGCTTCGTAACAATAAACTAAGAAACAGTAGGTTGATATATTTATCTGCGTCCAAAAACCGCACGTTACGACCAGCATAATGTTATACTACTTGGTAAAAACTCATTTCTTATCTTAATATTGATACATTATGACCATAATGTTTAAATTTTCGAACACATTATGACATTCAAATTTCGAACTCCGACGCCCGCCTGCGTGTCGCCCCTAGTTTGTCTGTGAAGTTGGTACTACTGAACAAGCTAAACAAGTGCATAGCAATTATCAATGCCACCATGCCGGTCGAACATGCGGTTCCTGAACACATCAAAGAGAGCTTATGATATGTCTGTAGATAAACTAGTGTATGTAACTGTACATAATTAGGCATTAAAACTCTCGAGTGATATTATTCTCGAGTTTTAATGCCCTCTATTACATATCAGTCACATAAACTACTATTTTACACCTCCTCGCCTGAGAATCGAACACAGAACCATTTGACCACAGAGTTAGTAATCGTAAACCAAACAATCTAAAGTTTAGGGTCTTTATAGCCATTTTCTGATGAACTCACCCAACTTCTCTTTCTGGAGAAATGAAGATGGTTAAGTTGAAGAGAAATGAACTTTATTCCTACACTCATTCGGTCGTTCCTTGCAGACCTTGCCACTAAGTGCAGGTGATTTTCTAGACGAATAGTTAGCTACACTGGCACATTAGCTGGGACTAATTTCACAGGCCACCAGACGAGTAATGCGGTTGCGGACAAGGAAAGTGCATCGCAGTAAATCTTATTTATTTCGGATTTTCTCGACCGGTATAGCCTAGAGGGTAGTGACCCTGCCTACGAGGTTGATGGCCCTGGGTTCGAATCCCGGTAAGGGCAAATATTTGCGTGATGAGGTTGAATATTTGTTTCTTAGTCTTGGTTTTTTCTATGTATTTTTTTTTTTTTTTTTTATGTAGCCTCCACGGTGTCCCACTGCTGGGCAAAGGCCTCACCATTTCGAGTCCACACATCCCTATCAGTAGCTGTACTGACCCACCCTGGCTGAAACTTATCCAGGTCGTCCCTCCATCTCCTTCTGGGCCTTCCCCTACGCCGGTGTCCGTCTGTGGGCACCCATTCAGTTGCTGTTTTCGCCCATTTGTCGGGGTGCATTCTACAGACATGTCCGGCCCAGGTCCACTTGAGCTTGGCAGTCTGAACTCCTACATCCGCGATCCCAGTTTTTGAGCGCAGTGTGGTGTTTCGGATGCGATCTGTGCGTATAACACCCAGAATACTGCGCTCCATCGCTCGTTGGCACACCTTGAGTTTGGACTTCTGATGTTCGGTCAATGACCACGTTTGTGCGCCGTAGGTTAGGATGGGTAGGATGCACATGTCGACAAGTTTGCGCTTCAGGGTCAACGGAAGGTTGCCCTTCATCAGCTCCTTCATGGACCAGTAGCTCTTCCAGGCGTTCGAAACACGTCGTTCGATTTCTTTGTCCTGCCTGTTTTCGAACGACACTATCTGGCCCAAGTAGGTATACTCGTCGACGTATTGTATGTCCTGCCCATCGACCACTACCTTACGCTTTGCGCCGTTAGTCATGAGTTGGGTTTTTGACCGATTCATCTTCAGTCCAACCTCAAGGCTTGCAGTGCTCAGTTCTTGGAGCATTATCTGGAGTTCTTGTGGTGATGACGCGAACAGCACAATGTCGTCGGCGAACCGAAGGTCTTTCAGCCTTCGGTCGCCGACGGCAATGCCCTTGTCTTGCCACGAGACTGTCAACTTTTTGAAGACCTCTTCAAGGGTACTCGTGAATAATTTCGGAGACAGAGGGTCTCCCTGTTTTACACCTCTTTCTATTTGGAATGACGGCCCAGGGGATGTAAGTTTAATATTGGCTGTACTATTGTTGTACACGGCTCGAATAATGCTGATGTAGGTGGGGCTGATATTTTGGTTATTAAGTGCGGAAAAAATGGATGAGTGTGAGATGCTGTCAAAAGCTTTCGAGTAATCTACAAAACCTAAGTAGAGTGGCTTATTGAACTCATTGTGTTTCTCTATAATCTGGTTTAATGTCTGTAGGTGGTCAGTTGTAGAGTAGCCGGGTCGGAAACCAGCCTGCTCAGGTGGCTGTTTGGAGTCTAGTTGATCAGTGATGCGGTTCTGTATTGTTTTTATAAATAACTTATATACATGAGACACTAAACTAATAGGACGATAGTTCCCAATGTCCGACCTATCGCCCTTTTTGTGGAGAAGAATTATATTAGAATGGCAAAAAGTTTCTGGGAGTTTACCGGTGAAGAGAATTGAATTACAGAGGTTGGCTAAATGGGGGAGCAGAACGGGCTTTCCAACTTTCAGCGCTTCCGTCGTGATACCATCCTCCCCTGGGCTTTTGTCGTACTTCATGCTTTTTAGGGCCTGATGCACTTCATAGCCACTAATGGGTGGGACGGTGTCTGTAGTAGGACGGGGATACTCGGCGCTGGAAGTGTGGTCCGTTTTGGAAGAGTCTGAATATAGCTTTTTATAAAAACTGGTGCATATATCCATTACTCTATCTCTGTTCCCTTGTTTCTTCCCGCTGTCATCCATTAGTGACGTTATCCATGTTTTTCTATTGGTGGTACCTTGTTTGGCGACACGTAGAGATGTATTCTTTAATATTGCTATTTCGACCAGCTTTGTATTGTAGTTTCTAATGTCGGTACGGATGCTGCGTTTGACTTTTCGGTCTAGGGTGTAGTATTCAGGTGAACATTTGGGTAACGATTCTCTTTGGTCTAATAGTGCTTTGGTTCCTTCCGTTAATTTATTATTGTTTCTTCTTACTGTCTTAATATTTTTAGAAGACGATTTTATAGAATTTATTATATGTGAGTATTGTATTTCTGGATTATCTATGTCTGTATTGAGGCCATTGAAATAGTTTTTAAGCTCTAAATTGAATGTTTCTGAATTGTTGTAAAGTGTGTGTTTATTTATTCGTCTTATTTTAGGTTTAAATATGATTGCACGTTGGATTTTTGTGTCCAGATGTACCCTTGCGCGTAGGGCTCTGTGATCGGAGCAAACTTTAAATGTACTAATTACTGAAATGTCTTTGATTACGGTTTGTTTTGAAGAAAGGATGAAATCTATTTCGTTTTTGGTTTGGTTGTCTGGTGAAATCCAAGTCCAGCGACGTTGCGGCTTTTTAAAGAAATAACTGTTACTTATTTGGAGGCCTTGTCCAAAGGCAAACTGGAGCAAACGGGAACCACGCTCGTTTCGGCGCCCAAGCCCGTGTGGTCCCATTAAGTCTTCGTTATCTCCAGCCTGCCTTGGGCCAATTTTCGCATTAAAGTCACCGAGGACTATATTCCAAGTACCTCGGTGCTCATCGCAGGCCTGATTAATAAGGTCATAGAAGTCTTCTACTTCGTCGTCGCTGGAAGAGGATGTTGGTGCATATACGTTAATTATGGTTATGAATTTACTATCAGATACACGGAATTTAAGGACAGCTACTCTTTCTGAGTAGCCAAAGAACTCTATAATGTTGTTCTTCCACTTCTTTGCCACCAGAAAACCTACTCCATACTGGCCACCGGTGGCATCGAAGTGGTAGAATATATTTTCTATGTATATACATAAGTATTTATCTCTATCAAATATATCGTTTGATTTGTGTAAGATTGTCTATGTCTCTAAAATTTACATTTATTCTCATTGTATATCACTAATGAGCTGTGCTAGCGGTACAATACGATTAAAATCATTTTTAGATTCGGCAGAATTCGGCCTACCTCGGAAATTGTCGTGAATCCCTCATCTCTCACTAGAGAGAGAGAGAGAGAAAGAGAGAGAGAGAGATCGGATTTAGGCGATGATATCCGAGAAAAGCCGAATTTTTAACAGATTTTAATCGTATTGTAATTCGTTATTTCGTGCACTTGTAACATCGGTGGACCATTTTTGGCTATCAAGTTCGGGGCTTATGTTTCTGTTAGGCGATAAGTTAGACATGTTTAGTGATTGATCTTCCTTTTAACCATCTGAGAGATTTAATATTCTTATCGAGAGTATTAGAAAGGTACTTTTGCCCATGCCGGCAAATGTAAGCAAACAAGTAATGTTCTATGCTAGTTGCCAACCACGGTCGATTAAGCGGGCGTTCTCAATCACAAGTTGCGGGTTGGGTCAGGGCGGGGTAGGGCGGCCGGGGGTTGCTAGGGCGGAAAAGGGAGCAGGGTTTATATGACCTTTCCTGGTGGCGACAGGCTTCTTGGGACTTTGTTCTGGAATGTGTGGGTTCATTCAAAGTTACGTATTCAATATTGCCACACACTAACGAATTTTCCTGAGATAAATTTGGCAAGCAGTGTAGAGCCGGGTCGATATCTTTAGTAGCAGTTTCAATCACATGCGAGCAACACTTGTTAGTACTTATTAAGTGTTTTAGATCGACTCAAGATTTTCTTTGAGCTTTGTGGATTTTCGAGGGCGAAAATTCGAGCAAGACCGTTCAACGGATTTAATTTATTTCCAGGAATTTTATTTATACTAGTATTTGTGCATTGAGTACCCTTATTTGAAAATATTTCCTTTAATGTCTTGGTTTTCTGGAAGAAATCTCTTTTTAGAGAAAGCTGGCCTTTTGTTTTGATGTAACTGGTAAAATATTTGTGTGCAATAAATAATTATAATATTTATAATTATATATATATATATATATATATATACATAAATATTATACTTAGATAGATAAACAACCATGACTAGGGTACAAACATCCGTTCTCATCAAATATTTTAATAAAAATATTTGCCCCCACCGGAACTCGGACCCGGGACCCTTGGCTTCGTAGGCAGGGTCACTGCCGCCTCGGCCATTCGGGTCGTAATTATATGACCTTTATATTTTCATACAGGGTGTAACAGAAACGTAGGGCTTGCTGTAGTAAGTTCTAAGACTGTCGGTGTGCCATTAAATAATAGTTCTCAAGTGTCCAATCTACCATTAGCCTATTCATCGTCTATACTATAGAGTAAACAGTCATTCATTATCCCTGTACCGACCCACATATAGGCCGGCGTTCTCACAAACGACACTTCCATAGCCTACGCGGGAGGGGCGTGTCTGGAGGCTTACTATAAACATGATAAAGTCATTGTTTTGCCGAAGCGAGCTGAATTACCTTGGCTATGAGGTGGACAAGTCCGGTCTGAGGAAAGTAGAGAATTTTCCCATACCTAAAACTGCAACCGAAATAAAACGATTCCTGGGTATGACAGGATGATACAGGAGATTAATAGATATGCATGTATATTTTTAAATCGCTCGTCCCTTGACTTTCTTAACGAGTAAAAAGGTTGATTTGTATGGTCCCATGAGCAGAATTAAGCCTTCAATTTAAAACTTATTCATTAAACAAAAATACAATATTAAACAAATAAACCGCCCCAGGACATGCCCGACCCAAAGGTCTCACACTGGCAGCCTCGCTGCACGGCGAGTGGGATGCTTTGGAACAGGATCGCCCCGGAAGCGTCTTCTGAAAAGCCCGTGGGGTACAACGCTGGGCTGCGTTATGCCCCACGGGTTTTTCAGAATTTCGAACCTCTTGAAAAGCCAGAGCACTACAGCGCGACGCTGCGTTGTACCACACGGGGTTGTCAGCGGTCACATTGACAATTCATCGTCTGAATAGCCCGTGGGGTACAGCGCCTGCTTTTCGTGAATTAGCTTCTAGTTAAAAAACAAGAACAACGCGTTCATGTATTTCCTAATTTTAGTAATTCAAACATTGTAGTTCTTATAGATCAATTTCGTTCAAGTAACGGCTGATTTTGCAATCCTCAGACGATCTTTATATAATTTAACGGTGGAAAAACTAACTACCCCATGGCTGCGGCGACGGGCTAGCCTCTTGTCTTGCAAAATGGAGAACGATAAACTGGCTAAAAGTGGGCACAATTGTGCCTCTGCCACCCATAGGGAAAAGGCGTGACGCTAGGTTATGCTATGTTAAAGGAAATTAATATCATGTCTGATCCAATCTTGGATTCGAAACTAGATCTTAAATATTTTAGACGTTGTGATTTGCAGCGATTGAGATCATAGCTGCGGCGATGGGCTAGCCCCTTGGAGTAATGGAGTATTGAATAACTGGCTGAAAGTGGGCACAATTGTAACTCTGCCACCCCATATATGGGAAAAGGCGTGACGCTATGTTATGTTGTTAGGTAGGTATTTGAATAATGGTGATTTGGTAAGGGCTATTAAAACATGTCGCTTTGTTTTGGTCTCCCGCCCTTAAATTTATAAAATCTCGTTTACCTACCTGCCTACCTAGGTAGTTCATTATTTGCTACCTATAGCGGCAACCGAAATAGGACACTCTGTGAAAATTGCAAATCTCTATCTAGGCATAGAGAATTACAAAAATTAACCTTGTGTGATTGTTCGTAAGATACATTTTTATTGTCATTTATGCGCCAAGTTATCGTAGTTTACCTTTAAAACATAAGAAATAAGTAGAGCTATATAAACAAAAATCAGTGAAACATACGAATAATAGTAAAATTATAGGTTGTTGTTGTTGTTCATATGTGCATGTTGACACACATTTTCTTTTCTGAAAACGTATCGCATTGTGTTAGAATATCGTCTCTTCATTATCCAGTTGGTGGGTATTGGCAGATAATATTTAGAATTATAATCACACTGTTTTTCGCAACATTCGCTTTTCAGTTTCCACCGCAGCCCGCACGAGAAAAGTCGTTCTCCACTATTGTTATCGTCAAATCTAATCAACTCAAAATCCTCATCCGAGAATAATAGCAGGTAGTTTATTGTTTCGCACATCTCTGTTAGGATAATAACAATAACTGCATCAAAACAAAATGACCACAAATTACCGGTGAGAAGTTGTGACCTTGCATCGCACGCGCTTGGTGCGCTAATCCACTTTCTCTTTCACGCCTAGTGCATGCATGGGTCGCAGCGTTGTACCCCACGGGCTATTCGGACGATGAATTGTCAATGTTAGCGCTGGGAAACCCCGTGTGGTACAACGCAGCGTCGCGCTGTAGCACTCTGGCTTTTCAAGCGGTGCGAAATTCTGAAAAATTATTTTCAGATGACGGGCTCCGGAACTGTTGTCGCAACTCGGTCCCTCAAGAGTCGCCCAATGTCCTTGACGAACATTGGCGTTTCTAACACTACAGAAAATGGTACTTAGACTTCGAAAATTACAAAAAAGTTGGTTTTAAATTACCGAAAATTTTCTAAGAAAATCCATCTAAATAAATATTTTTGAAGTCTGTGTGCTATTTAAATTTGTCAGAAAGTTAAATAATTTGTAAATTTAGACCTTATTTCAATGAGTATTTATATCGAGCGAAATTCCTCTAATCGCGTTTCTGATAACACAAAATCTAGAAAAAGGTCCCGAAATTGTTATATTAATTTATTTAACTTGGGACTTCTTTTGCACAGCCAGGGAAATAACTTAAAAAAACGACGATTTTATCACCTAATTTACTTAAATCAAATGCTGCTTTTAGTAGCCTAGCTTTTTATTGTCTCGCAAATGGTGAGAAAAGTAGAGTATACTCCTCAGAAATAAAGCTGTTTTTGCCTTGGGCGCGCTGGAACCCGCACGATATTCGATACCGCGCCCGTGACATAAAACAGTACATTAACCCATTAGTGTATAATATACTATACATATAAGTAATACATTCGCCGCCTCGTTAGGGGGCCTCGTAAAGTAACTATATCGCTATTAACCAGTCATCTACCGCGCCTGCGCGCGAGGCATCGCGATTGTGAGCCCTATGCTATGGTAATAAAATTCAAAACTTATAACGGAAATGGCTTCTCTAAAAATTAAATGGGAGGTGATTGGTGAACGGTGAATCTGTCGATATCAAACTGTGTCTCTGCCACCCCGTATGGGGAAAAGCGTGACGCTGTGTTGCTGTTTTTTGAACATTTGGCGTGGCCAATTACTATAGTTAGTGGCCAATCGAAAAGGGCTAATATTTTCACGCGTGAGAGAATGTCGTGCTATAGTAATCCTAACCCAGTGTTCTCTAGACAAGTTAACACATCCGCCGCCTCGTTAGCGCCGGCCCGGAGGGTCTCCATCGCTATTAATCACTCTCAGACTCAGGTTTCTTTAAACAAAGGGCTATACAGCTTCTGTACTTTATCACATAGCTAGGTATTGTATGAGACAAAGTATACACGAGTTATTTGATAACCAAAGAATATCGACCGAGGGTTAAATAATGCCAGTGGTTAAGTGGCTATACGGCCATGACCGTGTCAGATACATCATCTTTCGAATGTAAACTTTACGGACGTTTTATGGCGATGGTAACGGTAGTATCTGACTAAGGATCTGTTCTAAATAAAGAGTCAGATAAATCACCGGATAATTTTATTTGGAGAAGGATAGATCAGGGTCGTGAGTAGTCGGCATTGCTGATTGAACGTATTACACCGAGAAGTGACCCGCGTGGCTTGGGTCTCCTGCGGCGTTGCTAATTTCAGCTTTCAGTCATCAATGAGAGGCAGGTCTCCGTCTCGACTTGGGTGACTTGCTCCAAGGGCCTCGTAGTTCGTAGTTCAGCCGAGAGCTGGGCATTCAGCCCTTGGCTTGGAAATTTGCCACCACGGGCTTGGTAATTGGCAATCAAGGGCTTGGACCCCTTAATATGGGGAAAACAGTATGTAGATTAGTAGATTTTACACACAAACGATGGCAACGACTTTTAGCCCAGACGTCAGATATCGATTTTCTTGCAGACTTTAAAGAAGAATGACCGTGTCGCTCAGAACAAAGCTCCAGAACCACCTCGTGATAAAAAATAAATAAAAGAAATCTGAGCTAATAGTAGTTTATGTGACTGCTGCATAATGGAGGGCATTAAAACTCGAGAGTGGGTTTATGAAACGAGCCGAAGGCGAGTTTCATAATAATATCACTCGAGAGTTTTAATGCCTAATTATGTATAGTTACATACACTAGTTTATCTACACACATATCATAAGCTCTCTTTGATGTGTTCAGGAACCGCATGTTTGACCGGCATTGTGGTTTTGCAATTGTTTAGCTTGTTCTTTAGTACCAACTTCACGCAGGCGGGCGTCGGCGTTCGAAATTTGAATGTCAGTACCAACTTCACAGACAAACTAGGGAAGGCACCGCGGGTGGGCGTCGGCGTTCGAAATTTGAATGTCATTATATGTAGAAAAACTACACATAATGACCATTATGTGTAGTTTTCCAGATACGAAACGAGTTTTTACCAAGTAGTTTAACATAATGCTGATCGTAACGTGCGGTTTTCGAACGCAGTAAAGAGGGTTTATGATACGTGTGTAGATAAAGTTATTTAAAATTAGAAACTATATACTTTCAACATAAAAAATTGACAGAAACAACTCAAAACAAGGTTCTACTATAATGTATACAAACTTAACTACGACTTAAAAATAAGCAAGACACTAACTTAACGCATCGTTACACGATGATAGAGAACATCGTGAGGAAACCTCACATCTGCACAACTGCGGCGATGGACTGGCGACATGGTCATGTAAAATGGAGTATTTTTTTTTTTTATTTTCTTTATTAGGAAAACAAACAGCTTAATCTATTACATAACAAAAAAAAAACAATGAGTTAACACACAAGCCAATAAAGTTTTCACAAAAAAAAATTGACAAAGGTACTCAGAACAACACTAAGTTCAAGTTCAAGTTAAAAAATGTATAAGTACTTGAATTTGTATATAAAGTTACCAACAGAGGGAGATATATGGTTCTACAGTAGGTAGTTGTAATTTATATAAAATATATATGTACGAGTATAGTGCTTATGTACTAAAGGTGATTAGAATAGAATAGCAGATCCGCACCGAATCACCCCTAGCACACAAGCACCATACTCGTTATAGTGCTTATGTACCAAAGGCGACCCAATACAAATCTGCTATTCTATTACATAGCTTTTAAGTTATTAAAAATATTTTTCCTAAAACTGATGGGTGTTTCATGAAATATATCAACCTGATTATGTAATTTATTATAATTTTCACAAGCTCTTATAACAAAGCGGTTTTTAGCATAGTTAGTCCTACAATTTCTTGTGACAAAAGCCTTTCTATGACGAGAGCTGTGTTTACAGTATAAAGAGATTTTACTAAGTAGATATGGGCTATCGATTTGGCTGTTGACAATCCTGTATAAAAACATCTGGTCTCTCATGCCACGACGATTTTCAAGCGAAAGAAAAGTATTAGATTCAAAGGTTTTGAATTTATATTTTAAACGTTTAATGAATTTATTTTGTATTCTTTCAATATTATTTATGTGGTTCTGGTATTGTGGGTTCCATACAGTTGATGCATATTCAAGTATGGATCTTACAAAAGAGTTGAAAAGCATAATAAGAGTTTTAGGGTTTTTAAAATCTTTACTTTGTCTAAAAATGAAACCTAGCATCTTATACGCTTTAGATATAATTATATCAAAATGTTTCCGAAATGATAACTCGCTGTCGAGATGAACACCTAGGTCTCTCACCTCGGTTACCCTTCTCAAACTTCTACCTTTAAAATTATAATCAAATAAAATTTTGTTTTTTTTTCTAGTGAAAGTAATGACACAACACTTATCGATATTAAGGTAAATTTTATTGTTCTCGCAATACTGTATTAAACGGTCCAGATCTACTTGCAAATTTTGACAATCATCAAAGGAATTAACCTTTATAAATATTTTAGTATCATCAGCGTATAATAAGGAGTCAGAGTTACTAAAGCTATTAGTTACGTCATTAATAAAAATATTAAAGAGAAGGGGACCTAAATGAGAGCCCTGGGGGACACCAGAAGAGATAGGAATAAAAGATGACGTGTATCCCTTAATAGAAACTGCCTGGGATCTATTTCTCAAATAGGAATCAAGCCACCTCAGAAGATTGCCATGTATACCAAATAACTCAAGCTTTTGTACTAATAAATTATGTGAAATTTTATCAAAAGCTTTGGAGTAGTCGGTATATACAGCATCAACTTGATATCCATTATCCATGGCATCTAGTACAGTGTCTATGTATTCACATAAGTTGGATTCAGTGGACTTCTTATTAATGAAACCATGCTGAGAATTTACTAGGTATGGTCTAACTGAGGGAAACATAACATCGTATATAATTTTTTCGAATAATTTAGGAATTACACTCAGTTTAGAAATACCTCTATAATTATTTGCATTGTGCTTATCTCCACCACCTTTATAAATGGGGGTGACAAGAGACTGCTTCCATTTAACCGGAACTACGCATGTATCCAAAGACATTCTAAATAAGACCGTTATTGGAATTGCAAGTTGTTGATGCCAGCGTTTTAGAAACAGTGGGTGAAGACCATCAGGGCCACATCCCTTAGAGGTGTTAAGACTTTTTAAATATCTTTCAACCAAATTCAAATTTATATCAACAGAGCAAAGTAATGTTGTATTATTGTAGCTGCTTAGGTAATTAGGTAAATTGTTAACAGAGGTTTCATTTTCGAAAACTGAGTGAAAGAAATTATTAAAAATATTTGCTATGGATTGCCCGTCTGAGCCAACATCAGCTTCATTCAAGTAGATTGTGTCTGGAATTTCATTAATACCTTTTCTCGATTTTATGTAAGACCAAAAATGTTTCGAGTTTATTTTTATATTATCCTCTGCATTGGAAATAAATCTGTCAAAGCACTCACTTTCAATTTTTTTTTTGCATCCGACGTAGCGCTGAAAAAAATTCATAATCAGAAAGCCTGCCGTAAATTTTCCATTTTTTATGAATTTTATTTTTTTTATTAATTAGGCTAATTAATGGCTTTGAGTACCATCTAGGATATTTTAACTCATTATGATCAACACGACTAGGAATGAATCTATCTATAATTTCATTAATCACAGAATAAAAGTTATCTACGGCAACCTCTATACAATCTACAGATAAATGCTGATCCCAGTCTACTGACGCAAGAGCTAAGTTGACAGAGTCATAGTCCGCAGCATGGAACCGACGCACGATACGTGGCGCAGGCTGGAGCTCGGGCCCGGCGGACCCCGCCAGCACCCGCACGCACAGCGGGGGGTGGTGGCGGTCCACCGGGACCAAGCCCTCCGCGCCCAGCACCTCACATGACATGTTAGATATGATTAAATCGAGCATTCTGCTGTTATGATTCAATAAATAGTTATGTTGTGACATACTACTAAATGACATAAAGGCCGAGACGTTGTAAGTTAAAGAATCCTCCGATGGATTTTCTAAAACAAAACAATTAGAATTTTGGGGGCATGGATGCCATTTACCTTGTGAAATATTAAAATCACCAACAATCAAGATCTTATCATGAGGATATTCGATAATTAAGTCAGAAATAAATTCAAAAAATGTTAATTCCGAATTAATTTGTGTGTCATCAACTGAATGAGGAAAGTAGCAACAGTAAATACGTAACTTTTTATGTTGTGGTGATTCTGATAACGAAATATTGACGCAAGTTATATCAGCATCGGGTAAAGTAGGGGGTAGGCGCAAATCTCGCATGTCCACTTTGAGTTCACGATGCACGGCTACGAAGGTGCCACCGCCTAACAACATATTCCTACTAACATAATCACGGTCCGTTCGGTATAAACTATATCGCGAGTCTACTAATTCGTTATCAAAAATGCCCGGTAATAGCCACGATTCACTAACGCAAATCAAATCGTATGTTACACTTAAAATGTTTTTCAAAAATATGTTTGTTTTTGTACGTAAACCACGAACATTCTGGTAGAAAACACTAAACATAGTCAGTATGCAAAGCTAAAAAACACCTAAAAAATATACGTAATATCATTAAAGACCAGAAGCCTCCACACAAAACCGTCACAACCACATCAAAGCAAAAACCTAGTAGGCATTTACAGTGAATAACTCTTTTAATTATCAACAAACAATAGGGAAGGTATTTAATCATTTTTGCTAAATAGCTCGGTGTTTGTGAATGAAAGTTAGTTAATATGTACAAATTATAGTGAAACAAGGCTCTTATGGTCAAAGTCGGGTCCAAATCATGATAAAAAATGAAAACAAGCTCAATCAATGAAAGGGAAGGAGATCGTAGCGGGTGACCGCTCGCTGCGACAAAACAAGTTAATCTGTTGAGTGAATAGAACAAAATAATGCAATCAGTTATCAGCTTTAAAACATGCTGTGTACAGATTAAAATAACCTGGAGCGCGCCATCATTAGCAAAGATATTGCCCGCACATAAAGCAGGGGTATGAAACCTTTTGTATAAGTTATGGTTATTACTTATGTAATTTTTTTTAAAGCTTCATCAGACGTGATATGAATGATCGGAGATTTGTCGTTGCGCCGAACCATCACAGTGCAATTACGTACCCAGCAGAATGCATAATTCTTGGCTTTAGCTTTTGCTTTAGCTTGCTGTAGAAGGTATCTATTCTTCGCTGATAGATGGTCATTTGCGTAGATCATGTCATCGATCCCCGCAAAACCAATATCCGAACATTTGATGTTCTTCATTTTCCGGATAGCAGCCAGAAAGTCGTCTTTTTTATATCTTGCTTGAAACTTCATGGTTATTGGCTTCGGACGCTTTCCCTCACTATCGTTTTTGGTCGCAATTCGGGTAACAAAGTCAATATCTGTGTCAGGTTTCAAAGGAAAGTTGCAATGGACTGCCAATCTGCTTATTATGGCAAAAAGGTTTTCGCCATTCTTCTGAGGCACACCATTGATTTGTATGTTAGATTTCCTCACCCACTGCTCATTTCTGCTGTTATCGTCGGTCAGGTCAGCGACGGTTATCTTTAGGTCGTTCACCTCGCTCCGTAGCTGTTCCACCTCTGTGAGGCGGTCCTCCACTTCAGAAACCCTATGCGATAACTCTTCAATACTCTTATTGAGGTTACCGTTAAGGACCGTAATATCGTTCTTCATTTGCTTTATGTCCGCTTCAATGGAAGTGATTGAATTAAGTTTCTTGAGGATTGTATCTATCTGTTGAGACATCAGCACGAGTAGATCTTCTTTTGCAGCAACTTGATCCGTCTTTCCGCCAGAATTCGAATGCGAGGTAGACATCTTGGCGACATCTAGATCGCCAGAGGGAGCTGCAGGCAGAAACTTCGCCTGATTATCCCGGCACGTAGAACAGATCCATGTTGTTTTCCCAGTACCTAGTCGGTCATATCCTCGCTCACTTATACCTGCGCAGGAGAAATGGTATCTCGATTTGCAGCTGGAACACTCCGGACCATGGCCAACATTTTCAGCACATGAAGCACAGTTTGCAGGTATGCAGGATTTAGGCGGCATATCCGCGCACAGTAAGATCACGCACGGTGGTAGTCGCAATGTTGATAACCTCTGACGCAGGAAATATGCCCCGAGGCAAGCGGTGCTGCTCTGAGAATACGTGCAAGCGACACGAAAGCACGATCGCAACTGTAAACGAGTATTGAAATACTGGCTAAACGTGGGCACAGCTGTACCACTGCCACCCTCCAAAGAACAAGTTGTTGTTTGTGATGTACTTACTAACTTATTCTACATTTAAAATCTTTGTGCATACCACATGCAAGCCATATTAATAAATGAATATGAATATGAATATGAATATGAATATGAATATGAATATGAATATGAATATGAATATGAATATGAATATGAATATGAATATGAATATGAATATGAATATGAATATGAATATGAATATGAATATGAATATGAATATGAATATGAATATGAATATGAATATGAATATGAATATGAATATGAATATGAATATGAATATGAATATGAATATGAATATGAACATGAACATGAATATGAATATAAACATGAACATGAATATGAATATGAATATGAATATGAATATGAACATGAATATGAATATTAATATGAACATGAACATGAACATGAATATGAATATGAATATGAATATGAATATGAATATGAATATGAATATGAATATGAATATGAATATGAATATGAATATGAATATGAATATGAATATGAATATGAATATGAATATGAATATGAATATGAATATGAATATGAATATGAATATGAATATGAATATGAATATGAATATGAATATGAATATGAATATGAATATGAATATGAATATGAATATGAATATGAACATGAACATGAATATGAATATGAATATGAATATGAATATGAATATGAATATGAATATGAATATGAATATGAATATGAATATGAATATGAATATGAATATGAATATGAGTATGAATACGTGTTATCGATAACAAAAAATATAAGCCGCGCTTTGTTGAAGCGGTACGCGGGAAAAAAGCATCGGGAAATTCTTTTTTCGGATGAAAAAATTTTCACCGTGGAAGAGAGCTACAACAAACAAAATGATAAGGTGTACGCACACAGCAGTGAAGAAGCGAGCAACCGTATTCCGCGTGTCCAACGAGGTCATTTTCCATCCTGGCTCATGGTTTGGTTGGGAGTCTCTTATTGCGGCTTAACTGAGGTACATTTTTGTGATAAAGGCGTAAAAACGAATGCAGTTGTGTATCAAAATACAGTCCTCAAGAACCTTGTGGAACCTGTTTCTCATACCATGTTTAATAACAGGCACTGGGTATTCCAACAAGATTCTGCGCCAGCTCATAGAGCGAAAAGCACACAAGACTGGCTGGCGGCGCGTGAAATCGACTTCATCCGGCACGAAGACTGGCCCTCCTCCAGTCCAGATTTGAGTCCGTTAGATTACAAGATATGGCAACACTTGGAGAAAAAGGCCTGCTCAAAGCCTCATCCTGATTTGGAGTCACTCAAGGCATCCTTGATTAAGACAGCCGCCGATATTTACATGGACCTCGTTCGTGCTGCGATAGTCAACTGGCCGCGCAGAATAAAGGCCTGTATTCAAAATCGCGGGGTCATTTTGAATAAACTTTATTACCATAAGAATCTATGTTTTATTAAGTTCATTTTGCTGTATAAATGTTTACATAAATAATAAACATGTCTAAATTATTTCAAATTGCACATGTGACAGAACTTATGACCTGACTATGTATATTGTTACGAGCGTGGGGTTCGTATTTGATAGAAAAACACGAATTAATCCACTAATTAAAACACTCACTTTATTACCCAAATTAGGCATGAATGACGCATGACCATCGTGCGGGCCGAGAACATTCGAGACCATATATGTCTCTCTCTAACGGTGCACTCTCTCTGTCACTCCCTTCTCGAATGTTCCGAGTATAGCTATCTCTTTCTAGTAGTCCTATCTCTGTCACACACTTCTCGAATGTTTTGAGTATAGCTATCTCTTTCTAGTAGTGCTATCTCTGTCACTCCTACCGGATATTTCGCCATATAACGATTTGTGCTTCAGAGGCCCATAAGGGGTCCTGAAAACGCCTGAAAACGGGTTTTCAGGTTATGGCGTCATCTGATAGAGGGTGCCCTGAAACGGACTGAAAACATGTTTCAGGCGCCTGAAAACGACGGCAACTTGGGTGAAATTTCGATTTTTAGATATGTGATAGAGCAACTTCTGAAACGGCCTGAAATGACTTTTCAGCCTGCTGAAAACGCCTCTAAAGCACTGAAATTGACATTCAAAGTTTTTGACCTAACCTACCGGCGTAACACTACCCCCTCCTAAGACATGCTCGTCCCGAGCATCATTATTTCCGTGGTATCTGGCCAGCCGGTCAACATGAACAATCTTGCTCGGACTACGAGGATTCCGCTGGATTCGATACGTGACGTCGTTTATTTTGGTGACTACCTTGTAAGGCCCTTCCCAATTCGGAGATAGTTTCGGGGACTTTCCTACTCGTCGCATAGGGTTATGTAGCCACACCAACGAACCTTCCTCAAACCCCACTTGATAAGACTTCCGGTCATATCGGGTTTTCATCTTTATGCTAGCATGGAGCCCGTGTTCACGTACCAGGCTGTGAACATCATCAATCCGATCCCGCAAATCACTTGCATATTCCGTGATGGTCCTTGGTGTATCAGGCGGACGTCCAGTCAGGAGATCTGCAGGCAGACGGAGTTCTCTTCCAAAATTCGCATACGATGGAGTAACCGCCATACTTTCGTGAGTTGCCGACCTATAAGACAATAGGAAGAGGGGGATATGCCGATCCCAATCTTTTTGATGGCTCTCAACGACCTTGGCTAGATGTCCCTCCAGTGTCTGGTTAAATCTCTCAACCATTCCATCTGACTGTGGATGATACGCCGTAGTCCTCGTCTTATGAATTCCCATTATGCGACAAGTCTCCTGAAAGACCGCAGACTCGAAGTTTCTTCCTTGATCACTGTGGATTTCGAGTGGTACCCCAAACCGGCAGAATACTTCGTTCACTAACTTTTCAGCTATGGTTACCGCTTCTTGATTAGGAATGGCAAATACTTCAGGCCACTTCGTGAAGTAATCCATCACGACAAGAATGTACTTGTTTCCGGAGTCCGATGCCGGGAATGGTCCTGCGACATCTAATGCAACCCTTTCCCAAGGGGCTCCCACGTTGTACAACTTGAGTGTTCCTCGGCTACGGGTATGCGGTCCCTTGACTGATGCACAGTTAGTGCATCGTTTACACCAATTTTCAACATCTTCTCGGCAGTGAATCCAATGAAAGCGTTGCCGAATTTTCATTAGGGTCCTTTTTACTCCAAGGTGTCCACCGGATATTCCATCGTGAAATATTCTCAAAACATCTTTCACCCTTTTCTTTGGGACAACGACTTGCAGGTGAGCATCCTTCCCATTTGTTGATTCCCATTTTCTACATAGAACGCCATTATGCATAACCAAGCTATCCCATTGTGCCCAGTAGCTTTTTGTTACCGCACTCATAGGAGCTACATCACACCATCTTGGTTTAGGTGCGCCAGCATTAATCCAATCAAAAATGGGTCTCACGTCAGGGTCCTCTTGTTGCGCTTGCTGCATGATTTCATCACTCCACTCGTCGCTAACCGTATCAGTTCTTATCATTCGAACACATTCCTTGCCTTCTTGTCTTGAGCAATGTTTACAGTCGTCCGCACAAGGTCTACGTGATAGGGCGTCAGCATTTCCATGTGATTTCCCACTACGGTGTTCGATGATGAAATCATACTCCTGCAGTTGTTCAATCCATCTCGCCACTTGTCCCTCGGGGTTTTTAAATTCTAGCAACCACTTTAAAGCAGCATGGTCAGTTCTGATACGAAACTTTTTTCCCAGCAGGTATTTGCTGAAATGTTGTAACGTCTTGACAACTGCTAGCAATTCCCTCCGAGTTACACAGTAATTCCTCTCTGGTTTTGACAATGACTTACTGAAATATGCAATCACAACTTCGTTATCTCCTTTCTTTTGCGACAAGACACCTCCAATTCCAGTATTACTAGCATCTGTATCCACAATGAAATCCTCGTCCGGGTCTGGATACCCCAATATTGGCGTTTCACAAAGTCTTCCTTTAAGCTCGTTGAAACTTGACTCACATTGTTCGTTCCAGTCAAATGATCGCTTTTCTTCCGTTAGTTGATGCAAAGGCTTTGCTATATCCGAGAAGTTCTTCACAAAACGTCTGTAGTATGAACAAAGCCCCAAAAAGACACGTACTGCAGTCTTGTCTTTTGGCGTCGGCCAATCCTTCACGGCGCTAATCTTCTCAGGATCTGTCTGGATGCCGTCCTTCGAAATCACGTGTCCCAAGTAATTCACTTTACGTTTGAAAAACGAGCATTTCTTCGGACTGAGTTTCAGATTTGCCCCTCGTAGTTTGCCTAGCACCTGCTCCAATTTATTCAAGTGGTCGTTGAAGTCTCTACCAACGATAATGATGTCATCCAAATAGACCAAGCAAGTTTCTCCTAGAACTCCAGCTAATATTTGTTCCATTAATCTCTCAAATGTAGCTGGTGCATTACACAGTCCAAATGGCATAACATTGAACTGCCAGAGTCCCTTGCCAGTAGAGAAGGCCGTTTTCTCCTTATCCTTGTCCTTGATTTCGACTTGCCAATAGCCACTTTTCAGATCCAACGTTGAAAACCATTTCATTCCGTTCAATGTGTCTAAAGTGTCGTCGATTCGTGGAAGTGGATAACTGTCCTTCTTGGTTACATCATTAAGTCGACGGTAGTCAATACAGAATCTCATGGTGCCGTCCTTCTTCTTAACCAAAACTACGGGAGAACACCACGGGCTTGTTGAAGGTTCAATAACGCCGCTTTTTTGCATTTCCTCGATCATGCCCTCAACCTCCTTCTCCCGAGCTACTGGAACTCTCCGAGGGCGCTGTCGGATAGGCATAGTTTCTCCAGTGTCGATCTCATGCTGAACCACTCCAGTTCTTCCAATGTCATCATCATGCGAAGAAAAGACGTTGCGATATCGTAGCAGTAAGCTACGCGCCTTAAGGAATTCCTCCTCGGTAAGGTGCTCCCTGGAGTCATTTAGTAATTTTTCAACATCCATTGAAGGCTTAACATGCCCAGGTTTCACGTTTACCTCAGATTCCCGGCAGCCTCTTATCCAAGAAATTTCTTGGCATGATCCGACCAGCGTTCCTTTATTGAGGACGCATTCCGTGTCGCTTGGATTAAGGATCCTTACAAATGCTGTAGATGCCGTGGTTACCATTGTACGGGCTGTTATCCACGGTTTATCAGCATCCAACCTCTCTACCACCACACAGCGGTGAGATTGCGGCCTTGTGGAGTTCGGCAATTTCACTGGAACTAAAACCTGTGACCTTGGTTGAAGAATGGTTCTCCTGGTACAGTAAACATTTCCATTTACTCCACCTTGTATAGGAATCTCATCAACTCCAAATTTTAGAACTCCAACCTTCAAGTCGATTTTACAGTCATGTCTCCTCATAAAATCCAATCCAATAATGCAGTCGTCGACGATGTTAGCAACGATCATTTTATGCCAGTATTCTTTTTCACCTATTTTCACAGCTAACTCTCGTTCTCCTTGGACGGAAATGTACTGGCCGGTAGCAGTTTGCAGCTGGAGATGCCTAGGTCGGACTAGATGATCTCTGGTCAGGTGTCTCAGTAGCCGAGAGCTGATCACAGTCCGAGAAGCTCCGGTGTCTATGGTAAGGAGACATGGTATTCCACAGATTTCTCCATTGACAACCAGACTATTCCCTTCGTTTGCCTGTGAGATCATAATTGGGACATTTCGACCGCCAGCCAGCACTCGTCCCATAGTCCTGGCTTTTATTCGTTTCCCTGTTGGGGCTCTGACTCCACAGAGCCTATTTTCCTCGCCATTGGAGCGGGGCCTCTGTCCCTCCTAGTCCTTTTTGGACAGCCTGACTGCAGGTGACCACGTTCTCCACAATGGTAGCAACGTGGCCCAAATTCGCGGCGGGAATCTACTGGCTTCGTAGTCGACACTTCTCGCACCCTGAAAGGCCTGGATGAATCCTGTCGTACAGCTTCCACCTCGAGAGCGTGGGCTACTGCATCCTTTAGGCTGCCATGATGTCCCAATCGCACGGCTGCCCTCACTTCCAGATCCCGGATCCCATCGATGAAGGCCTGCACCAGCATACTGTCCACAAAGGATGCTGACGTACGTTGATAGGCCTTCCTAACCAACTTCTCGATTTCCAGGGCCCACTGTTGTAAGGACTCGTTACGTCCTTGTGTCCTGTCCTTTAACTGAGCTCGGTACACCTGCTCCAGGTGCTGTCACCGTATCGTGCCTCCAAGGCTTCTAGAAGGCGGTCGTACGTCCGGTCGTTTCCTCGTCGCGCAGCGCCAACGTCAGTGCTGTCCTGGCTTGCTCCTTACTCCAACCATTAGCCTGGGAAACAGACTCGAACTGCAGCTTATAGGCAGTCCACGATGAGCTACCGTCAAAGGGAGGCACTTTGAACCTGCCGCCTCCGGACACCGATGCGTCGGGTACATAGGTACTTGGACCATTAGCCACTTTGATCTCAAGTTTTTGGAGACGGCTCTCACAGGTCTCAATTTTTATATCGACATCATGGACTCGACTCTCTAGTTTTTCATCCATATCGGCCAGTTTTTCCTGGACCTCGAACAACTCTCTCTTCCATTCGGTCGTGGACTCATGTACCTCACGAAGCATTCGTGCCTGTTCCTCCTGTTTTCGCGCTTGTTCCTTTAGGAGGACGAAGATAACGTTGAGGTCTACTCCTTGTGCAGCTGGAGCAGGTGATTCCGACGTACCAGGCGTCGAGTCTCCAGACCCAGACGTTTGGCTTCGCGTCGTCACTCCTTTTGGCTCGGTTTCTCGTGGCATTAACGGCATTTTCTATCCCACTTCTGACACCAAATGTTACGAGCGTGGGGTTCGTATTTGATAGAAAAACACGAATTAATCCACTAATTAAAACACTCACTTTATTACCCAAATTAGGCACTTACAATTCACACGAACTGTACATAAAATCCACTAAAACACACACACACTATTTCACTAATTATGCACTCACTATTCACACGAAGAGTCTTTCTTTCCGATTATCCTTGTACTAGCACTCGATCGCAGTTAAAATGTAACTAAACTCGCGCCGGCCGTCGGCGCCTTTTATATCCCGCGGAGCCGCTCTGGACACATTGTCCACACATATCGCGAATATTCTAGTAAGGACCAGCGTGCGGGCCGAGAACATTCGAGACCATATATGTCTCTCTCTAACGGTGCACTCTCTCTGTCACTCCCTTCTCGAATGTTCCGAGTATAGCTATCTCTTTCTAGTAGTGCTATCTCTGTCACACACTTCTCGAATGTTCCGAGTATAGCTATCTCTTTCTAGTAGTGCTATCTCTGTCACTCCTACCGGATATTTCGCCATATAACGATTTGTGCTTCAGAGGCCCATAAGGGGTCCTGAAAACGCCTGTAAACGGGTTTTCAGGTTATGGCGTCATCTGATAGAGGGTGCCCTGAAACGGACTGAAAACATGTTTCAGGCGCCTGAAAACGACGGCAACTTGGGTGAAATTTCGATCTTTAGATATGTGATAGAGCAACTTCTGAAACGGCCTGAAATGACTTTTCAGCCTGCTGAAAACGCCTCTAAAGCACTGAAATTGACATTCAAAGTTTTTGACCTAACCTACCGGCATAACAATATTATAGGTCTTTGTGCCGGCGCTCACGTACTGTGGCATTAGCACGTCGGCGACACAGGAATTGTGGTTTATAACATCACGTCCGATACATTGTCATCATGTTGATTCAGATTCAGATTTGTTTATTTGCATAAATGTGGTTACAGTGGTTGTTAAATGGTTATAAGCACATCACATTTAGCCAAATTTTGGCATGCAAAACGGTGTAGTATGATGGTACGTGCAATAAATAGGCTAGATGTTAGAGTTAACTACAACATTATGTACGTAGTGCTGTGTTAGCAATGAGGTAGGTATATAAGTACACGCACGTTCAATAAACGGACTTCTACTACCAACAACTATCGTATCATTTATCCTTTATTACAACGGGGTATATTTTCAAAAATATTTATGTATGACTAACTAAGACTGCTAATTCTCAAAACACTAAAATAATACTGTAGTCAAATTACAACACTAACACAATGCCATATAAAAACGAATTCAAAATAATAATAATAACTACTACAAAATACTGAAATAATAACAATGACAATTTACACAAAAATTAATTCAAAATAGTAATCACACACTTGTCTTATCAAATTCAAAATATTAATAATAATAAGTAACTACCTAACTGCTTGTTTTATGATCACAGGAGCCATGAGGTCTACCTACACCAACAAGACATTCTACATATCGCGGTGTACAATAAGATACCTCGATATATTAAAAACCTCGATGTTAATCTCTTCACATCTAGACTACGAAAATGGCTATTAGATAATTGTTTTTATTCACTTCAAGATTTTTTCAATTTTAAAACTGCTGAATAAACTTGTTAAACGTGTTGTATATATTTGCATGCTATATGGACTAGCTGTTTAAGGAGCACAATCAATGTACCAAGAATAATTACTGTACAATACCCTTGACATAGCAAATAAATTTCTTATTTCTTATTTCTTATTTCTATTTCATACATAAAACTCTTTTTCAATGATTCAATGTATGGCCTTGAATGTAGTCCTATTTATTTAATATTTTATTATGAAAAATTAAAAAGGTATACTCTTACATAAGACTGTTGTTTAACGTGTTTTCGTGTACGGATCCGACGTACTACTCGCACTTGACCGGTTTTTACGTAAAATTATGCCTCTGCCACCCCTTCCATAATCCCTCGAAGGGACCACGGGCAACAAAATATTTTTCGGCTGTTTTGCTCTTTGTTTTTTCTACATATACTGAGGACTGAGGGAACAAAATAGGAATCCTACAAACCGGTCGGGCGATATTCAATTTGTAACGGCACTTATTCAAAGCATTTAATTTTTTATTTTTTTTCAACTTTCCAGATTACCCCACTCTCACCGAAATGGCGGCATACGATAGTGCGTCGCATCGAGAACGAGAGGAAGCTCACTGAAGAGGCTGTGGCTAATGGTGCTAGGCACGACTCGGGCAGGTACTGGACTCTGCCCGGGACCTTCCTGTTCACTGTCTATGTGATGACTGCACTTGGTAAGGGGCAAAGTCAAGGTCAAGGTTAAGGTCGAATGTCAACCAAATAATTGTTTTTTTTTTTTGTTTATGTAGCCAGCCAGTATTGCGTCTGTGGATTTTTTATTTTAAATAAATAATTTGACCGTGGCCTTACCATGAACTTACTGGTAATAACTAGAGTAACTCACAGAAGAGGCTGTGACGACGCCCCGTGGTGTTCCAGTCGAAGATGTGCTTCTCAAGCGAGAGGTCCCGGGTTCGAATCTAGGCTGGGGAGGAAGATTAAAAAAAACAGGTTTGAATGTTTATATGTTTTAGACGTCGCTATTTCCGGTTTTATTGTATTTTTACTGTATTTATTTTATTAGGAAAATATAAAAACTTAATCCTATATACCCAGTGGGTTTCCCAGACACCAAGGGGTATCTAGTGTGGGACTAGGATACCCACGGGGTATCCTAGTGTGGGACCAGAAGCAATGTATGTGCCTATATGTAAATGTAATATTATGTTATGTGGCTAACGTAATATTATGTTATGTGGCCAAATACACGAATCTGGCAGATACTGGACTCTAGCTGGGACTTTCCTGTTCACTGCCTATGTGATGACTGCCTTTGGTAAGGGGACAAATGTCAAGGTCAAGGTTGGGGTCAAGTTCAAAGGTCATTAAAGTCTGTGTTAAAACACACAATAACTGTGTTTTTGCAAGAACCAAAATATAAATTACTAGCTGAACCCGTGAACACGTTCGTACCGCCTAACACCTTGGTCTCGCGATCGACCACGCACAACGCTACAGACTGTCAATTCGGAAAGTCAGAGAACGGGGAGAGCCGGAAGTTACATCGCCGTGATTTTATAAATTTCACTCCTCATTACAAATCTAATGAATGTGATTCATAGATTCGCTGATAGTACGATTGATAGAGTGTGTACACTTAATTCTATAAGGCTCCATCGAAAGTAAATATAAAATTCAGGTGTGATAACACTTCCCGGCTCATCTGCTCTTTGTGAACCTACAACTTTATCCAGTCGGATTTCAATATGAATCGTCGTACATAGAGAGATACTAACTTTAAGTGAACAAAATCTTAATTATTGTGATCATATTGTATCATGATTTGGATTTTAGATTCTGATTCAATTTTTTATTGAATATAAATCAATAAATTATCTTATCCAACGTCAAAATTATACTTACTTATTATTAACCACAAGTAATTTTTTTGTTTAAAAAAAATATTACACCATTTCGGAAAGTGGGCCTCGGGGTTAAGAATAAACGGCAAGAAACTCCCCCATACCTACTTTTTTTTAAAGAGACTTCACAACAGGTACTACTGGTTTCAGTCTAAGGAAATTTGCCGGCGAGTGATAGACTTGATCCATCGCCCCTCGTCGAATTTCTGTGCGCTGAGATGGTATGGACCATGCAGTTTTGTCATCTAAGTATTCCTTAATACTTTAATAGGACTTTCCTATCAGGTCATTTTTAACATAACCTCTTTTCAGGAAGGATCAATAATTCTTGTGGTATTTTATTGTAGAAGCGAATACAGTGCCCCAAGAATGATGTGCCTACTTTACTTAGTCTAAATAATGGTAGTGCTAACCTATTTCTATTTCTAGTGTTAATTGTATGGCTATCACCTACAGTTTTAAATAAAGCTAAGTTTTTTCTTACATGCATGAAATTCTCGTACATATATTGACGAACAGGTAACCGTAGGGATATTAATTTCTTTGAATTTTTCTCTTAATGATTCTCTAGCATCTAATAGATATATCGCCCTGATTGCCCTTTTTTCTAAAACAAATATCGCATTTATATCTGCTGCTCTCTCCCAGATCAGTATTCCATAAGACATAATACTGTGAAAATAACTAAAGTAAACCAATCTGGCAGTTTCAACATCTGTAAGATATCTGATGTGTCTGACCGCAAAAGCGGCTTAGCTAAGTCTTCGAGCGAGATTAGTTATGTGAGGACCCCATTGAAGTTTCAATGCAGAGAGAGGCACAAAATGACGTTTGATAAGTATATGTAAATATCTCCAGTAATAAAGTACTTTGACTTTGACAAATTGAAGAAAAAGTAAAAGATATCCCACCAAAAACATTCTGTAAAAAACTAGCCAAGTCTCGATGGAGCTGCTTGTTTATCTCTAAAAAGTAATCTAGACAAAGTCGTGCCAAGTTTAAGGTTCCTTACTGCGATTTCTTTATTATTATAATTAATGTTGTGTGACTTGGCCGTTGAACATTCTTTATACGTTAGTGGGTACAAGTCAACAAATATGGGAAGTACTAGTTCTATTCTGATGATCATGAGTGAGTGAGTGTCATAAATGCGAAACTTTGCTTTCGCTTAACTTCGGAACTAAATGGACACAGACTTAAAATTTTGGATTTTAAGTATGTGATTATAGCTTACTGGATGACGAAAATTTCTGCGTTCTGGTCTTATCCAGAGGTTCTCTAAAAGGGGCGTGAAAATGCGGCGAAATGGTTCCAGTAAAGGATGTACGGCAGTGTTTGCTTCGCGTTCGACTTGGCGGGGGCACTACCGTGCCCCCGATTTATTGATTTGTTAATGTATAAAAGTGAAACTCTTCTAGACTTACATAGTACTCATAAATCAAAGACAAAAGTCAAAGTAAAATTTATTTATTACTGTAGATATTTACATATACGCAAACGTTATTTTTTGCCACTTCTCTACATTGGATCACGGTGGGAGAAGAAGGGCGTAGAAATTCCCACAAAAGACAGATAATTTTATATACTTGGGTTTACCAGCATTTAACAATAAATTATTAACTGTGAACCAATTCAAGGTTAAAGACAATACTTCATTAACATCATCAAATTCTTCTTTTTTTCTTTCAATTTTGAAGACCAGTGAAGTATCATAAGCAAACAACACTATGTCAGTCAATTTCATCACCATGAAATTCAGATCGTTAATGTATACCAGGACTAAGAAAGGGACTAATATCCATATTAGTCCCTTTCTTAGTCCTGGTATACATTCCATACAACCTTGTGGAACGCTTCTATTGCTTAGGTATGATCATAGTAAATCCAACGTTTTATTTCTAATTCCGTAATGTTTTAATTTCATTAGTACCTTATCATGATCAACAAAATCAAATGCATTCGACACATCGCAAAAAACACCGATAGCATCCTGTGCGGCTTTCCATGCAGAATAAATATACCTGTGGAGATCTTTAAATTGCCTTTTAAGCAATTTGAAAACCTTGTTAAAGTGACTTTGTCGAAAAAGGAATATTAGAATGTTTAAGATTACTTAATGACGGGACTGTATGGGGTTAATCTGGCTCAACACAGACCTTGCTGTTATTAATTTTGAAATTATTTATTCCTGTTTATTAATTATAATAATTGTATTAATTAAGCACAACCAATTTTTAAAAGGGATCTAAAAAATCTGTGGGATTTTCCACGCCATTCTTCTCCCACAGTGGTCCAATGTTGATTAGAGGCAAAAAATAATGATCCCTAAGCACATGTAAAGATCTACACTAATAAAGAAATTTGATTGATTGATTACTCAACAACTTCGGGGCGCAACTATTCTGTAATGAATTCTTAGGTAAACATTACAGCTATCGCTAAGGGACAAACATATCGGCAGTCGCGGGTGAATCAAAGACATCACACGCGTTGGAGACCATAACCTCTTCAGTCGCGGTGGGTTTGGTTTATGGATAAATAGATTAATTCTTTGGAGAAGAAAATAGCTTCACGAATCTTACGCAGACTTAAACGCGGGTACCATCTAGTTATTTATATACTTGAAAAAATTAACTACCCACAAACTTTCGCGTTTATAATATTAGTAGGATCTAGAAATCGGAACTCATGAAATGTTTGAATTTTTCCTTGGTTTGTAGACTAAACACTAATCATGTTAAAAATAAACCTTAGAATATTGATGATCGGTGAGTGATTCAGTGAGACAGAATTTAGGAACTTTGACTTTTAAATACCACAAGCGACAAAAGTATTTATCCTGAAATAAAGATCAATTTGTTACGACCAAATGTGCAATAGAAATAAGGTATCATTTTTTAGGGTTCCGTACCCGAAGGGTTCCAAACGGGACCCTATTACTAAGACTCCGCTGTCCGTCCGTCCGTCCGTCCGTCCGTCTGTCACCAGGCTGTATCTCAAGAACCTAGCTAGCTAGAGAGTTGAAATTTTCACAGATTATGTATTTATGTTGCCGCTATAACAACAAATACTAAAAACAGGATAAAAGAAATATTTAAGGGGGCTCCCATACAACAATTCTTAGAATCCCACATACAAACTTATGGATGCACCTGGTTACGTACATGGAGTGTGAAAGTAACCGCACTAATAACTTTGTAAACAATATTTTGATGTGTAAAATCCAAACTATTCACTCCACACCATCGCTTCCATTGAACGGTGGTACGGAACCCTTCGTGCGCGATTTAGACTCGCACTTGACCGGTTTTTATTGTATTTATGTCAGATTTTTTTCCTTCTAACTTAATACTTATCCGTATATTTTGAACAATTCACAAAATATCTCTATGTATTTTAGCCTATGTGTTATTTGATGTATAAGCTATATTATTGTAAAATTTCATAAAAATCCATTCCGTAGTTTTTGCGTAAAAGAGTAACAAACAGCCATACATAAAATTCAATTTTTTTCCCTGAAACAAAAAAAAACAAAAAAGAGCGCGCTATTGCTGTAGTCAAGTTTGTCGAGTAAACAAGTTCTGGGAGTAAATAAAGTCACCAATCACAGTGTAACGTGACACTCACTTTAATAATTACCAAGACTACGGTACATTTATGTAAGTACGTACAAGTCAGATGCACAGAATTTCATCTGCTTATCTGGAAGTGCTTGCGATGGGACAAGCGAAACACGTCAAAACGAATTAGGTCAAGATGACGATTTAATGGAACTTCCGGAACGTCAGGTTCTTGTTAGGTAAATGCAATTATTTTAGATAGGGTCGTGGAATTGGAGATGTTTGATTGAAAAACAAAGGTAGAATACGGCGTTAGTATCCCTACTAGGTCATTCCGAATATCTTTCACTATGAAACCGATTTCACTAACACATTCGAAATTAAAAATACTTATTATGTACATGAGTGCAAATTAAAATTTAAATCTTGTAGGCTTCCAAAGTCAATTAAATCCTGAAATCCCAATGCTCTGAACTGTGTGAAACGAACCGTAATGTGCTTGACTGAGCAGAAATTTAATTTAATATTGTACATATTTATTCTTCTAAGAATACCTGCAAGATTAAACATTCATTGGGTAGTAAAATAACTCAATTTAACTCTGCCATCCATCATAAAGATAAAGTAAGGATAAGATTATTTTTTCCGAGATAAGGGTAGGCAGTCGGTGGTCAATTATTATATAAGAACACCTTATCAGCTATTAATTTTTGCATGGAAATATTAAATAGTCCACATTACTTAGGGAGCATTAAATCTTACTGAACTTAAATTATTGAACGTACAAGTTACACGCTATATATTTAATAAATTCATCTACTAAATTTAAAAAAATAGTAGAAACCATTTAAATAGCTCGGATATAAACTTATTTTTTGATAACTCTTTGATGTATGTCTTCGGGTATTTTGTTAAATATTTTAACGCACAATTCAGTACAATTCTTAAGATACAATGATGTACGTGGGGTATGGGACTACCTATACTGATTTCTTTTGTTTCTTGAATATTGTTCTTAAATTCTTTTAAACAATTGTGGGTTAAGTTTTTCAAATTTTCCAACTTCATATATATACAATCATGGCAATGGTAATATATTTAACCTAACAAACATCGGTTTGCATGATTTTCTATTTGCTGTTTTTCTAAGCCTACTTAATACAAAATTAGATCTATTAATTGACTTACAAACTTTATCGGTATGATATTTCCAATTTAAATGTCGATCCATCTTAATATAAAAATGTCCTCTAAGATTTGTCCATAATTATTTATATTAAATGTCATATCTCTATTGAATTTGTCAAGTTTATTACAAATAATTAACATTGTTTTATCCAAATAAACCTGTTAATTATTTTAATTCCACCATTCAATTACAAAAGTCATTGCAGTATCTGATTCGTGAAAGGAAATGTCTACATGTATTGCGCGCGTAGCATTTATTGAAATGTTGTCGGCGAACAAAATACACCATTGATTTGTCACTTTATTCAAGTCATTCATAGAAAGTAAAATATGATAAATTTAGTGTCATATCAGGACAGTTAAGCAGACTGCCCTCTCCTTGACTGTCCTGTTATGTCACAATATTTACCAGATTTTATGTAAAAGTGCATGGAAGGAAGTCCACCGACAAGGCGTAGCTCTTAAATAATGAATGAATGAAAAACACGATAAATCCAAGGACAATGCCCTGAGGGACGCAGAGTATGTTAAATTTTAGGTCAGATTATAACAATGTAGAAGTTTGAAGGCTGCTAATGTTGTAGATTTCTTTTTTGAAGCCCATGTTGCTCTGGACTGGAGTATGTTATGTTTATGTAGAAAATCGAAGTCTTTTTGGCCTTTTTAAATATTTTTGATATCACCGGTGTGAGCGTTACAGGACGATAATTAACAATATCACATTTGTCACTTTTTTTGAAAAGGGGTTAAACTATCGATATTTTAAATCTATCAGGGAAGCATCCTGTCTCCAATGACATATTTATGAGATAAGTCAGTACTGGTATAATCACAAAGTGGCATTTTTTAATAACTTTTGTAGAAATACCATTATAGCCCTCTGCATTAGTGTTATTTAAGGACATTACCAGTTTCTCCACGCTGTCATTGTTGTGTTGCTGTCAACCCTATATCTACCACCTGTCTGAATGAGGTTTTGGTTTATTTTATTTGAAATTTTTATATTCGTTGAAAGTATTTGCAATGTTTAATGGATCCTTGACAACTTTCCCTTCATAGCCAATTTGTTGTGTAAAATGTGATAAATACCCGACTCGTTTTTTTACCACATTCCGTGACGCTTTATTTTTACTATTTGTCACATAATTATTATTCGCTTGTTTTTGAGGTTTTACTACACTTTTTTTTTACATTTTGGAGAATTTTTTCGTATTTTGCTTTGGGAGCTTCTGTTTTATTCTTATAAAAAGTGAACCTAAGTTGACTTACAACTTATTTTAAGTCCCTTAGACATCCATTTTAACCGACTTCAAAAAAGGAGGAGGTTCTCAATTCAGTTGTTTTTTTTAATTGTTACCTCAAAACTGGTACTATTTATGAACCTATTTAAATTAAAAAAAATAAAGGGTCACCATCCAGATTGGTCGCATTTTTTTTTAATTAGAAATCGGTCCAATAATTTGGTTTCTAAAGCAAAAATACTAGAATTATGAGTTAGTCGTCATCTCGCACAAAAGAAACCGGTGTTCTCGCACACTGTTTGATAAAACCTATTTTTGTTGTCGTCAACTCACGCTAAAGTGAAAATTTGAGGAAGTTATGTACAGTCAATACAAAAACTGTTTTGATTTTTATTGATAGTAAATTTTCTAGACTCTAAAAAGAAAACATTTTGTATGTGTTATATAAATTATGAGAACCTAAAAGTGGTCAACAATATCACAATACTTCCAGCATCTGCTTGATTAATATACATATTCGAAATAATAAATATCAATATAATGTTCTTGAGGGCTCACAAATTACAAATCAGGATTTGTTATGACTGTTTTTCATAATAAATATGTATTTTTTATGAAAATCATTCACCACAAATTGAAATTGAAACATTGTGATATTATTAGGTTATGTAAACTTTACTTAAAAACTATATAAAAATCACAAGACAAGATATTCCCGCCGCTTTATTCGATAATTGTCGTAGTAATATGTTCATAGATATCGATGGTTTCTAGTAATGTTTTTGTTATGTCGGACGGACCCTTTCAAATATAAAGTCTAAAAGTAATGATTTTCTAGCATTATTGATTTAAAACAGACTGTCCGCCTTACTAATGTTTTTTTTACTGTGTGATGTTAAAACTCTCTATAAATCATCCAAATGTCATGCTACATAAAGTGTTTTGTTGTAATTGTAATTAATAATTCCGTGTGCTGAGGGGAGGAGATGGCGTCGTGGCTAGTCAGCTGTACCGACTCTTTAACATATTCTGGACGATCGGTCGGGTGCCAGGAAACTGGTGCAAGGCTGTTATCGTCCCACTATATAAGGGGAAGGGTTCACGGCAGGACTGTAAAAGCTACCGCGGCATTAGTCTTCTCAGTATCGTCGGTAAATTGTATGCAAAAATATTGATTGAACTAGTGATGAATAAAACGGAGGAAAATATCTGGGATGCGCAAGGGGGATTCAGAAGAGGAATGGGATGTACGGACCTGTTCTTTGCTCTACGATGCGTAACAGAGAAACATCTGGCTTTGAGGCAAAAAGTTTACTGCGCTTTCGTAGACTTAGAAATGGCATATGATAAAGTGATGAGGAATGATTTGTGGGAAACACTATCCGTATATGGAGTGGACAGCCAAATGATTCGATCACTGAAGTCCTTATACGACGAGTCCGGTGCATGCGTCAGGATAAACGGTGCTTACACGGGCTAGTTTAACATCGAACGTGGTGTGAGACAGGACTGTGTAGTATCGCCATGGCTGTTCAATCTGTTCATGGATAGTTGTTTGAATGATTTGAAAGAGCGTGATTGTGGGATGCAAATGGGAGAGTTACTTATCAAGTGTCTCTTACACGCCGATGATCAAGTTATTCTTGCGTCACCGTACATGAGAGTTACCATCTCCTGCGCTCACCTACGTGAGCTGCAGAATATGGTAACTCTCATGAACGAATCACTCAATAAAAAGAGAATGAAAGTGAATGTCAGTAAACGAAGGTCATGGTTTAAGAAAAGGATGAAGAAGTAACTGAATGCGTGATTATGATTGATGATGAAGTGAATGAGTTTATATACTTGGGTAGTATGTTTACAAGAGATGGGAAATGTGAGGGTGATATTGAAAGGAGAGTGAGTGCGGGCAACAAAGTCAATAGGACACTGCTCTCCTTGATGAGTAGCCAAACGGAGTTCCAAAAGGCACGTTTGGCGATTCATAATGGAGTGTTGAGTCCGACATTGATGTATGTGAGCGAATGTTGGGTATGGCAGAAGAAGCATGACAGCCGAATAAACACTGTAGAAATGAGGTCTTTGAGGAGTAGATGTGGAGTAACATTGAAAGATAGATTGAAGAATGAAGTTATAGGGAACGCAGTGGATTGAAGGAAGATATAGTGACAAGGATAGAGAAAGGTCAGCTTAGATGGTTTGGTCACGTTGAACGGATGAATGACAGGAGATTGACGAAACAGGTTTATACAGCGGGTGTGAAAGGAGCCGTCGGGCGGGGACGCCCAAGAAGGTCCTATAAAGACCAAATCGGCGATTTATTCGTGAAGGGGCAAATACGAAGTACCCGTAACCGGCGAGCATGCATGAAGAGACTTATGAATGTTGAGGAAGCGAGAGATGTATGCCAGGATCGTGGCAGGTGGAGGTCTTTGGTCTCTGCCTACCCCTCTTCCGGGAAATAGACGTGAGCATATGTATGTATGTATGTATGTATGTAATTCCGTGTTTGAGTAAGTTTTTGATGAGGGAGATTCCTTTATCGTTGAGTGTTGATGCAGTCTTTCGGAACACTGCTGGTAAAGGGATAGTTCAATCAGATATCGCTTATGCCTCGAACTTGTTGACTTCTACATCCAATTATTTTGAAGCAAAATCAGGTTTACATTTGTGCATATCCTCTTGCATAATACAGTTATTGCTTGCAGTAACTAGTGTCACTCCTTACAACGACTTGAATGATGAATTTGAATTTATATGAAGTCCTTGCCTCATTGAGGGGTCTTTTGTTTCCATGTACACTATCGAACGTTGGAATGGAGAGAAAGAGAAAGTGCACATATGCATCTGCGGCGCTAGGGTGGAGAGTAGCGGTCATCACGCATTGAGTTGTTGTCGTTGTGCGGGAAGGTTTCCACGTCACCATGCCCTTAACGACATTGTCCGGAGGGCGCTCGTGTCAGCGAATGTGCCATGTATGTTGGAGCCCCATGGGCTTTGCCGTTCTGACGGTAAAAGGCCCGACGGAATAACCTTAGTGCCCTGGCAAAAAGGCAAATGTCTCCTCTGGGACGCTACATGTGTCAGCACTTTTGCGGCTTCGCACATTAGTCGCACCATGCGGGCGCCTGGAGCTGCGGCTGAGCTGGCGGCAGTTCGGAAGAGGGACAAGTACTCGGGCCTCTCAAATTATTTATTCGTTGCTCTTGCGTTGGAGGTTACTGGGTGTTGGTGCTCGGAGGTCATAACCTTTTTTAGGGAAGTGGGGCGCCGCTTACAAGAGAGAGGTCTTGATCCTCGCTCCGGGTCATTTCTGGTGCAAAGGTTAGCCATAGCTATTCAGCGCGGCAATGCGGCTAGTGTTATGGGCACATTTGCACCTGGAGTGGTGCGGGGCGGGTTATTCGATACTTAGTTTTTAATTTGACTTAGGTGGTAGTAAGTTTTAGTTCATAATTTCTAGTATTAATTTGGCTATGGCTATTTGCTATTTAAATGTAATTTCACTTCAAAAAATAAAAATAATTCCAAACCATTAAAGTATTTGGATTGAATTATTTTTCAACTGACTGTATTCTGTATGTGGGTGCGAGTTGGCGACAACAAAAATAGGTTTAATCGAACAGGCTCAACTCGCACCGCGGTGCCAGTTTCTTTGGTGCGAGATGACGACAAAGTCGGAACTATGATGTCATCCAGTTTATTGGTGGTGGTTAAGGTCTTTGTCGTAAGATGAATTCTGTCTATAAGTACTGTATATTCGTTTGGAATTGACTGTCAGGCAAACAGATTTTGTAGCCTTGTTGTAACTGTACGGCTTCGGGCCGTGCACTCTTGATATTGATTGATATGATAAATGATAGAATCGATATGTTTAAAAGTCTTGTATTGATTAAGAACAATTAGTTAACACACGAATAATTATGATAGAATGATATTGATATGAGCCACACGGTGTGCTTGCTGTCCGTACGTGAACTGGTAATAATGATTGATAGGTAAAGCAGGCAACCCGTGTGACCTCAATTACTTACAACTAATGCTACGGTGGCAGTACACCGTACATGCTCCCGAGGGCAGAAAAGGAATAATAACACTTCAAAGAAAATTACTCGATTACTACTCTAAAAATGATATAATGCTAATGTTCCTATAATACCTATTTGCTTGATGTAGGTATGCAACTTGATATAAAGCTTGCTAAGAAATGATTTTATATTAGGTACAAACTAAGTTCATTTAAAACTAATCTCTACCTAAACATGAAATGTAAACTTATGTAAAATTATGATATAAAAACAATTTAACCAATGCTGGGTAGATACTTATACTACTAAAGTCTCATTGATAATGATTTTTTATAAGATCTAGTGAAAGTCGGTGACGACGCTTTGTCTGTTTTACTAGCACTCATTGGTTTTTTAACACAACTTTTCATCTCAATTTGCTCACTGATTTGTTTCTTAATATGCCTATCGGACTCATTAACACTGACACTCGCGCACTTTTCACACACACTGCTCACACTGCTGGGCCCCGGGGCGGGGCGGGTGGCGGGGGCGGCGGACTGAGCACCGAGTCGAGACTCGGGCGCCGCCGCCTCCTCTGCGCCTGCGCGAGGTCCTTGCCGGGGCCGACGTCGCTGCTGCTGCAGTCGTCTCCAACACAGCACTGCTACTACAGCGCATACGATACACACCAACACATAAATTGCTATATAGTGGTGTACTTCATGATAAGAAATTCTGCTTGATAGTTCTGAGTTATCCTTTATCATCTTGATATTGTCTTTAATATCCTGTAACTCCTGAATCGGTCGGCTATCCTCTGTTTCTTCTGCACTTAAATGGGTTGATATTGGTACGTTGATAATGTTGTTAATGGGTGATATTTGTGGGATCAACAAATTTACTTCAGCGTCTAATCTGCTGTAGTCCTGCTTATGGCCATGTAAAATGACCTCATTGGTTTTGATTATGCATCCTTGATCAATGCTAATGATCCCAGTAGCTGTCAGCTGTTGCGCAGACACTTGATCGCCGCACATGACTCTCAGCTGACATATATCACAGCAGAAATAAAGGTACTGATTCAGCTTATTCATTTCGACCCACTTATTAGAGCACGGGCTTGAAACGGTTTGACATGAATTTGAGAGCTGCTCTGCTACGCATAAATCTTGATCTTTATTCATTTGGCGAATCGGCTTCCTGCTCCGACATAAATAGGTATCTCTAAATGCTTGATGTAGACATTCCTTGACATCTACTTCCGAGATTGATAAGTAGGCGTCTTTCTTTAAATTAATTGCTAGGTATTCTGATATTGGTATGACGTTGACCATTCGTTGTTTAATTTTCTGTGGGACTGATATGCTTTTGAATATTTCGTAGGTATCTCTGTTTAGTAATGGGATTTTTATTTCCATTATGAGATACTTTTCCATCATTTTGGTTTTGACTGAGAGAAGCTGATATATTTGTCTCAAGTCTTGATTCTCTCCAGCGGGCAACGTCATGTCTGATGATAAGTGGCCAGATATAATTGTCAACTGTTGATGAAGATGATCTGGCGGCAATAGATGAATGATAGTTTTCCCCTTGTAAACATTTGTGGTAATGTCCAACAATTGTTCTTGAATGGCTTTTAGATTTGATAAGAAGTGGTTTGCTATAGAGAGCGATAGCCATAGCTCTTGGCTTCGCTCGACATTTTGGAGTTCTATATCCATTTTGCCTAATTTATTATTGATTTGATTTAAATGCTTATTGATCTGCTTGTGTTGCTTCTCCATTACTTGTTCTAAGCGACTCAAAACGCTATATTCTGCTTCGATAACCGATGTTTGATTCTTCCACATTGCTAATAAATGATTTTGATTATTTCGAATTAATTCTATGTCTTGCTGATATTGTTGGGCGAACCGGTCATCCAATACTCCGAACAGTGTATTTGTTAGATACCCGACACCATTGATAAGCCCGCGTCGCTGTCTAGGTAGCGACGCGCGCGTGCCGGCGCCGCCGGAGTGCTGCGTCAGGAGAAGTTCATTGTAGTATTGCAGTTCGGAGAATCCGTGTAGTAGTTGGAGTATTACTACGTCATAGCGGGAATCCCTGTCTGCTTGAAATAGTGCACATGCTTGCTTCAAATGATCTTGGTAGGCACTCAATGCTTTAATGCCTTCCCAATACGGTTGTAAATCGTAGTACATGATGATTTTCCAGTCTTCTGTAATAAGTTGCATGTTCGAAACCTTGTCCAAATAAAGTCCTTGTTGATTTCTTAATTTGGTGACATTAGTCATGCACTGTGAACTTGATATCAGTGTCATAAACGTCATTAATGCCATTGCCAATGAAACGAAACTATACCCCTTTTGTTGCTTGATAGGTTTGTTTTGAAATGTGACACAGTTGGTTGTTTCGTTGATCATTTGATGCTGCTTGCTAGGTGCGTGTCTTCGGCACTTAACGCACAGTCGAATCCATTTTTTCGTAGTCCTGATTCCACTGACAATCCAATATCGTTGCCTGATGAAACTCAAAGTTAGTCGCGCTCCTCCATGATAAGTGAGTTTATGTGCTTGATCTATTAATAACTCAGTGAAGCGGCTATCTTTAGGTATGACAATCGGATATTTCATGTCGTCACTGATCGATGCATTTCGCAATCGTCCGCCGACGCGAAGCACGCCGTTGCTATCCAAAAATGGATTCAAACTGTTGAGCCTGCTTTTTGCGGATACGTGTTGATTTTGCTGCAATTCATTTATTTCTGCTCCGAATTCTTTTTGCTGTGTATATTTTATAATAAATGTTCTTGCTTTATTTAATTCCGCGACAGTTAGGTATGATTTTGTTGGACTTTGATGCTTGCTATTTGATATGAACCGTAATACCCATGCTAGTACATTTACGACTTTTGTAAGCGAGCTGTAAGAGATCAACAGGTAGTTGATGACGTCACAATCTTGCTGAGTGACTGCATTCACCTGATGCTGTGTCGCCGGACTCTTGATTTCTTCCTGTGTCTCGTAAACTGGTTGCTCCTGTTTCTCTGCTTGATAGTTTACTAGCCACGCCGGTCCATTCCACCACAGGGAATGCTCATTTAGTTGTGTGGCGGTTACACCTCTACTGGCGCAATCTGCTGGGTTTTCGGCTGATTTGACGTAACGCCAGCACGCTGCAGGCATTACTTTGATTATTTGCTTCGTCCTGTTTGCGACAAATGATTTCCATCGCCCTGGGTCACCCTTGATCCAACTCAGGGCTACCATTGAGTCGCTCCAGCCGAACGTCTTGATACTGTAACTTGATAGAGACTGCGTAACTTTCTCCATTAGTCTTGATAGTAGATGTGCACTTAAAAGCTCTAGCCTTGGTAAGGACACATCTTTGCTCACTGGTACGAGCCTTGCTTTTCCGACCACCAGCACGGTGGAACCTTGTTGCTCCCCGTTTCTCACGATTTTACAATAAATAACGCACGCATACGCCTTGATAGATGCGTCGCAGAATCCGTGCAATTGTATTTCATCTTGCTCTTTTGTACCCAACCATCTGGCAAGTCTTACCTTGTCGATGTTATGGATATCTGATTTTATTTTGATCCACTCTGCTGTAATATCTTCCGGAAGTTTCTCGTCCCACTGGAGCTCCGATTTCCAAACAGATTGGAACAGGATTTTGAGTTTGGTTGATACCGGTGATAGCCAGCCCAAGGGGTCGAATAACTTCGATATTTCCGACAGAAGAGTCCTTTTGGTATATTTTGCTGCTGATGATTCAATCTTTGATAAAAAGGTGAAATAATCTTCCTGAGGGTTCCATGATAACCCCAAAGTCTTCGTTGATTCCGCCTGCTTGAAATCGAAGCTTTCATTGGAGCTAACATTTTTCAGGAGCTCTTTCGTGTTTGAGCTCCATTTCCTTAAATTGAATCCTGCGAACTGCAGTAGAGATATCAACTCCTTCTGTAGATCCTGTGCTGCTGCTACCGAGTGCGAGCCATGAATTAGGTCATCCATGTAGAAGTTTTCCTCGAGAACTTTTGCTGCTACACTCTCTGGTTTGCTCTCTTTCTGCTCGTGAGCTAAATGCTTTAGAGTCATCATGGCCAAAAATGGTGCTGCTTTTGTGCCATAAGTGACTGTGGATAGAGCGTATTCCTGTATGCTTGCTGACGGGGACTCTCTCCAAATGATCTTCTGATACTTTTGATCTTGCTCATTGACCCAAATCTGACGGTACATTTTCTCAATGTCCGCGGTGTATGCAAACTCGTACTGACGCCACTTGATAATCAGTGCTTGCAAATCCTGCTGCAAATTTGGGCCCCTCTCCATCAAGTCATTCAAACTTTGACCCGATGACGTCTTCATACTTGCATTGAACACAACTCGTAATTTTGTAGTCGTCGAATCGGCTCGAGTTACATGATGGTGCGGTAGGTAATATTCCAATTTACCGCTACCTACTGCCGGCGTCATATGGCCTAGCGATAGGTATTCCGCAATAAATAATTTATAATCTTTTGCTATATTTTGATTTCGGTCGAATTTGCGTTCGAGACTACGAAACTGGGCAATCGCTTTTGATTTTGATGAGCCTAGATTCTCTTCAAAGTTCGGTTTTAGGGGGAGCCGAACTTCATATTTTCCATCCTCCCGACGTGTGGTGGTAGACTTGTAGAAGTCGACGCACTGTTGATCACTTGATGATAAACTTGATGGCTCTGTGATGTCTTCTACTTCCCAGAATCTCTGAATGTCCTCGATGTTATTTAGGACGACGTTACACTGGAACGTTTGGACGTTTCCGCATAAAATCCACCCCAAGCGCGTCTGCTGAGCTATGGGCTGGCCTTGATCTGCTCGACATATACCTTCCATGATGATATGAGAGTATACGTCCGCCCCAAATAAAATATCCACCGGGCGACTAATGTGAAATTCCGGGTCTGCTAAACTGATGTTGTAGATATGTGACCACGCCGGCTTGTCGAATGTAAAACTAGGCAGATTGTTAATGAGAGTTTTCATAATGTAAACTTCCGAATTAAAAGTGTATTTGCTGTTGATGGCTTTGCATGCTATGCTCATCATCCCCTTACAGCTGCTTTCTTTGACTCCAACTCCTGATATCACCCCTTTGCATCTCTGACGTCGCAGGCCTAAACGTTGAGCTGCATTTTCCGTGATAAGGGATGTTTGTGAGCCCTGGTCGAGAAGGGCCCGCATGATATGATAGTTCCCGTCCGATCCTTGAATTTGTAACATCGCTGTGGTCAACAAGACTTCAGGAACTTCTCGTTGCAATGATACATGTGTGTTACTTCTCCCTTGCTGTGATTGATCATTCGTAGGGCCGGACGAGTTGTTATGGGCTTGCTTGAACGCTTCACAAAGAGTGCTATTATGAAACCCACGGCAAGTTTGGCATCGCTTTTCCGAGAAACATGTTTTACCTCCATGGTCATAAAGACAATTTTGGCATAAATGTAGTTTTTGTACCAAACTGCGTTTCTTTTGTGGCGTCAACTCTAAATAATTCTTACAAAAATAAATGCCATGTTCATTATTCTTGCAAAGTGGACATTTGAACTGTTCTAGATTATATTGAGAGCGCTGCTTCCCATGTTGCGAAACTGTAGGCACTCGACTACTGCTAAATGCTTGTTTGTTAACTCGATCGTATTTTTGATTGTGATATTTTGATGATGATTGATGTCCTTGATTATGAATTTGTTTCTGCGAAGGGTTTTCTTGCTTCCTTCGGGAGAATTCCAGGCTGGTGAACTTTCCTTCCAGGAACTCCAGAAACTCATTAAGTGATGGCAGCTCCCTTGGGGCCTTGATGTAATCGATGTAGTCATCATGCGTATCTGAGTCCAACTTTTCTGATAATATATAGACAAGTAATATGTCGTTGGCTATGTCACCACCCAGGTTTTTTACGGCATTTAGACACTCGACCGTTGTGTCGTGCATGCGTTTGATAGCATTGACTGAAGCTTGCTGTATGACTGGCAAACTCATTAAAATTTTGACATGAGAGTTGACAATTTTCTTTTTGTTATCATATCTTGCAGTCAAAATGTCCCAACAGGTTACATAATTTTTCGAGCTTATCTGGAGATGTGAGACTAATCTCTCCGGCTCGTCTCTCAGCTTGCTCCTGAGATACTGCATCTTTTGTGCATTGCTAAGTGATGGATTATTATGTATCGCTTCCGAGAATAGATCCTTAAACGGTATCCATTGATTAAATTGGCCGTTGAATGTCGGGATGTCTATCTTCGGGGTTGATCGCTCGCGGTGCACCATTGACCACAGTTTGCTATTGATTGCTCTTTTGATGTTATTGTAGATAGTTTCCGACTTCGTGAACGACCTCTCATAGTCTTGATCTATGCCCTCAAGTTCACTATCTAACTCCCAGTGAACTTTGTCGATAACTTTCCAACGCTCGCCGATGGTACTAAGCAGATCTTCTAACTCCCACTTTTCTGATACGGTCTCCAGATTGATGTTGGAGACAGTGCGCTGGAATGCTCGGAAGTTACTTGCTTGCTTCCGCAGCATCTCATCCGTCTTGCTGTTGCTTCCTGTTGATATCATCGGCTCGCCAAATTGATCTTGGTTTTGCTCTCCCCCCGCCGCCGCTGGTGCAACTTGCTTCACCACGTCGGCTTGTAAATCTTGATAATTTTCCAAGATGTCCTTGATGCTTAAGTACTTTTGCCTGACTACCTCGTAGTAATTTTCTGAATAATATTGATGGGTTTTATCGGTTTCACCACAAAGAGTAATATGATTTACTTGGAATTCATTCCAATAGTCAGATAAAGTGTTAACGCGCTTTTTGAAATAAGAAGAAGTTTTCCTATCGCGACCGTCCTTTTTGAAATTTTCGAGGAGCTTATCCATAGCTCTCTCTAATTCCTGCTGCTTGCTGATCAGATTCATGGTTTCTGCGTCCATGCTGCTTGATCATAAGAGTTAAAATTGGAAATCTCTTACTTGATCAGACGAGATAAGATGAAACGATAATCCTGTTATCTTCGCTCCTCGTCTGCTGCTCCTTGATTGAGTAGCTGGAACGGGCGCCTTGCTGCCTCCGCTCCCTGATAGCGGCAGCTCCTTGATTGAGCCGGGCCGTTGAAGATGCTGATGTGCCGGAATGAGAATCTACTGATCCTCGCCCCACTGACAGTAGCTCCTTGCTTGAGCTAGCCCGTCGCACTTGATTGCTATTGATTATACGATTCGATTCCTTGCTTGAATCGAACGCGCACTGATAGTTTAATAATCCTTGATAGTCACTTGATTCTGATCCGTCCACGCACAATCACTATTCGTATTCACAAATATGACGTACGCTTTTACACGCCGGAGGTCCAAAGTATGTCAAATGTTCCACGCGACGCGACGGTTTCGAAGGACCAAAAAAGATGTACGGCTTCGGGCCGTGCACTCTTGATATTGATTGATATGATAAATGATAGAATCGATATGTTTAAAAGTCTTGTATTGATTAAGAACAATTAGTTAACACACGAATAATTATGATAGAATGATATTGATATGAGCCACACGGTGTGCTTGCTGTCCGTACGTGAACTGGTAATAATGATTGATAGGTAAAGCAGGCAACCCGTGTGACCTCAATTACTTACAACTAATGCTACGGTGGCAGTACACCGTACAGTAACAATAAATATTGCATAAATAGCTAAGGTCGAGCCACCGCTGTCAGAAGCTATGATCGTCTATTCTATCTACCCCCAAAAGAGATGTTCCGATTCAGCTGTGAAAATGTCAAGTCAAGAATGATAAGTCTGAATTTTTCGTTTCTTGAGAATTCGTTAGATGTACAATAGTTGAACGGAAGATTGGTTCAGGAAGTTAGAGTTTCAAGTTAAACAGAGAAAGCATGTATGCCCGCAAGCCGGTATTTCGAGTTAGTTAGCGGTGTTTTGCGCCAGATCGATCCTTGTTATAATTTGTGTACTGGTACCATTTTTTTTTGTATATATGGGCGCTTGGAGCTTCTTTTACGTGGTCGACCACAATTTATAATATTTGTTTGGGATATCGTATGGTTATTCGTCGTAGTGTTACGACGTGAGTACTCAATGATATTTCATGTGCTCACTAGTAGCGGCTTTAGTGGCTCCAATTATATAATTAGTTCACGGCAATAACGATCCAAAGAGACCGGGTTTACACAATTGCGATTTGATTTTCAGAAATGGGTCTGAACTAGCGGTTTCCTCAAAAGGTCCGTAACGTTTTGAAACCTTCAACTCTGCGCAATTCGAGCTGGATGTTATCGAAACGTTTTCTTTAGTGCTTTTAGAGATCTAACCCTCTCCACAACGAGTTACGTACTTCGGAAAATACCGATTTATGTACCTCGTTTACCTCAGCACGCCTCGACTGAGCCCAGCAAAATAAATGCGTGACACAATCTACACGTTAGATCTCCCAGCGAAATTGACATTTAATTTAAAGATGCAACTTGAATCAAAACGATCCAAGGCAAGGCAAAATATCTACCCGTCCCTAAACAATGAACTTTAGACTGTAATTTGATCTCTTCGCGCGTCCCCGACAACACTCAAATGTCAAAGATATCAACAGGATAGGTTATCTGAGTTGACAACGTTTATACTTTGTTCTGAATTTGTTATTTTCATCCGCGGAACCCCATCGATCAAACAGTCTCCCTATGCCTGGACAACCTAGGTTTAGCCTCAACTAAACTCCTGTCTAGCCTAGTCTAAAATCCTAGTGTTATACCACGTCCATCATCGACACCACTCGAAGTTGGTTGTGTGTGAATTAAATGTGCTTGTATGTTTAACGACTTGTGTGTGTGGGAATTTCAAAACTCGCTACACGAAGGGAATGAGGAAAGGATGAACCTGCGAATATCCTAAGAGCTAATTCAGGAACCCTATGGTGAAGGAAAAAGGAAATTAGGGTCGCTCCAAGTCCAGACTCAGACTCAGATCAAATTACCTACAAGTTCTTATGTAACGACCCAAGGATAGTTTTGGAATTTGGGTAGGTTGATTTAAAGGATAGGAACCGAGGTATATCTCGGCGCTTCAGACACACACGAAAATCCACTGTAGCACGCAATCACAAATCTTTCAGTTCCAGACGCGTAAAACAGCAGACCGAACTGTTCAGATTACCGAAAGACACGTGTACCACAGTGGTTTGACGTACGGACTGATTCCCTTCTCCACCCCAGCGCTCGTATTTATAGGTGGCCCACATGTCTGAGATGGCGTCCCACACCGCAACCACTGCCCAAGCGCAAGCTTCTTATCATTAACTACACAGGGTCTAGTTTCAATCAAACATGCCATGCACGCCTGCTGTCTACAATTTTGTGTATGCATAGTTCCTATAATCAACCGTCGGTTATCACTCAAGTCATTTGGTATTGCCGATACACAAAATTTGTCGATCGCTGGCTATAAAGTGGTTGCAATTAATTAAGCCTGACTGCCCGACCGCTAGCATCTAAGACAAAGATCACTGGAAAGATCAAACCCGTGATGTCAGACTCACCACAACGTAATAATCAATCGCAATTGTATATTTGCAGTCAACACATTAGCTTTCTCCGTATAGTTCCATAAGAACCTTCGTTATTCATAATTTATTCAGCGCGCAGCCAAATCGGCTCTGATTCCTACACATTTCGCAGGAATGCGACAAAAAAAACCTGACCCGACCTCTCTTCCCCGAAATTAACCACGTTCTCAGGCCCATTTCTTGCCAACTTACTTCGAATCACTCAATAACCCAAGCGTTAAATGAACTGACACTTGTAGTCAATGCGTGTACCATTACATTGTCTTTGTGTATTTTGACGACATTCACATCCCGACCGGGGAGGAAGTATTAGGGCTTGGTTTTTTTAACGTTTTTACAATCGTTTTTCCATCGATGTCGTTGACAAGCACACTTACCTAGGTCTTGTCATCGATGTTCAAAGTTCAGCTGGGGACCTCATATACAGCGGGTATGCGACAAACTCAGGGCTCTCGCTGCATCATTTTATGTAGTAAGAAATAGAATACCTTTTAAGACACGACTCATGCTGTATAATGCCTTAATTGACTCCATAGTATCGTATGATTTCTCTAGCTACGGACGAACTTATAAAACTTACCTCGATCAAATATTGTCATTACAAAATAAATTACTTAAATTGATTGTTCGATATAATATAAAATGCGCATACTCCGAAACTAATGAGCCAAACTTTTTTACTTATAGTGGCACACTTCCTATTCACACCAAAGTGAAGTTTAACTTACTGAAAAAGGAATTCTTTAACAACACCATACAGCACACAATAGATCACCCCGAGGCACAGGTCGCAAAGCTCAAGGCAATCTCACCACTACCCGCGCTAATAACTATTAAGGGGTTAAATATGGCCAGCGCCAGGGGACGCGAACAAAGAAATGCATCTTTAGCTTCAATTCTAGGCTAAACTAGACAACATAAAAATGTAGGATAAATATATGTTATAAAAGGTCTATTAGAGATAAGAATGGACTTTTAAAATTACCGGATATGTGTTATATTTAATACTTAAAAATATTTTTCGCAATGCATTATTATTCAACTAAATGAACAAGCGCTCGGAGACGAAATCAGTTTCGTATATGAAACTAACACGCAAAAATATAAAAAAAGGGAAAATTTTTAGTTGTTTAATTTTATTTTGAATGTTATTATTACAGGAGTTTAGTAATATTTTCTATAATTTTCTTGGTCTCGGAGCTCGGGCTGCCCCGCGGGGCTCTGCGCGGGAGCATGCGTCAGTCTGCTTCTACGCGATGCGACGGGTATTTGTTTTATTTGTCTAATTCTCAATGCCATTGGCCCTTGTTCAGCCCTTAAGGCGAGCGGACGACTGCCTATTTGATTACGAGAATAATAAACAGCTTACCCACAGATCTCAAACATTCAATAAATCACAATAACATAAAATGGAAACTCAAGAAACATTTCTTCCTTTCCATTCTTAACCCCTAATTATATAACTAGGTACCTAATTTTCTTGTATGTAATAATACCCAATTACTTCTTGTATGTAATATTACTTACTTTGTAATATAATCTAATAGTGTAAATACCTACTTGTAATTATTTCTGCGTAATACGGAACCACGCACAAACCTACGTGGTTTTTGTAGTTCTTTCAAATGAACTTTTATTATATTTTGGTTTATAATAAATAAATAAATAAATATAAAAATAACCTTGGTGAATTATGTGTGATTTTATCTACACACGTATCATAAACCCTCTTTACTGCGTTCAAAAACCGCACGTTAGGATCAGGTAAAAACTCGTTTCATATCTGGAAAACTACACATTATGGTCATTATGTGTAGTTTTTCTACATATAATGACAAATTTCGAACTCCGAAGCCCACCCGCGTGCCGTCCCTAGTTTTTTTGTGAAGTTGGTACTGACATTCAAATTTCGAACGCCGGCGCCCGCCTGCGAGAAGTTGGTACTACAGAACAAGTTAAACAATTGCAGAGCCACAATGCCGGTCAAACATGCGGTTCCTGAACACATCAAAGAGAAAATGAAATGAAAATGAAATGAAAATGAAATGAAAATGAAATGAAAATTAAAATGAAAATGAAAATGAAAATAGTATTTATTGAGCTAACTTATAACTAATTACATTAGACCATAAAACTTAATCAATAAAGGCTACTTATGGTGCATATCTGGTTCATACTTGTTGACTCTTGAACTAGATTCTTTAGAACCTGTATGTCGAGAGTCAAGTGGTTATCACCAAAAGTTGTCTCAGGGAGGTTGCCTCACTATAGGGTTAAGTGAGTGTGTGAATTATGTAATTAATACTGTTACGAGCGTGGGGTTCGTATTTGATAGAAAAACACGAATTAATCCACTAATTAAAACACTCACTTTATTACCCAAATTAGGCACTTACAATTCACACGAACAGTACATAAAATCCACTAAAATACACACACACACTATTTCACTATTTATGCACTCACTATTCACACGAAGAGTCTTTCTTTCCGATTATCCTTGTACTAGCACTCGATCGCAGTTAAAATGTAACTAACTCGCGCCGGCCGTCGGCGCCTTTTATATCCCGCGGAGCCGCTCTAGACACATTGTCCACACATATCGCGAATATTCTAGTAAGGACCAGCGTGCGGGCCGAGAACATTCGAGACCATATATGTCTCTCTCTAATGGTGCACTCTCTCTGTCACTCCCTTCTCGAATGTTCCGAGTATAGCTATCTCTTTCTAGTAGTGCTATCTCTGTCATACACTTCTCGAATGTTCCGAGTATAGCTATCTCTTTCTAGTAGTGCTATCTCTGTCACTCCTACCGGATATTTCGCCATATAACGATTTGTGCTTCAGAGGCCCATAAGGGGTCCTGAAAACGCCTGAAAACGGGTTTTCAGGTTATGGCGTCATCTGATAGAGGGTGCCCTGAAACGGACTGAAAACATGTTTCAGGCGCCTGAAAACGACGGCAACTTGGGTGAAATTTCGATCTTTAGATATGTGATAGAGTAACTTCTGAAACGGCCTGAAATGACTTTTCAGCCTGCTGAAAACGCCTCTAAAGCACTGAAATTGACGTTCAAAGTTTTTAACCTAACCTACCGGCGTAACACTACCCCCTCCTAAGACATGCTCGTCCCGAGCATCATTTTTTCCGTGGTATCTGGCCAGCCGGTCAACATGAACAATCTTGCTCGGACTACGAGGATTCCGCTGGATTCGATACGTGACGTCGTTTATTTTGGTGACTACCTTGTAAGGCCCTTCCCAATTCGGAGATAGTTTCGGGGACTTTCCTACTCGTCGCATAGGGTTATGTAGCCACACCAACGAACCTTCCTCAAAACCCACTTGATAAGACTTCCGGTCATATCGGGTTTTCATCTTTATGCTAGCGTGGAGCCCGTGTTCACGTACCAGGCTATGAACATCATCAATCCGATCCCGCAAATCACTTGCATATTCCGTGATGATCCTTGGTGTATCGGGCGGACGTCCAGTCAGGAGATCTGCAGGCAGACGGAGTGCTCTTCCAAAATTCGCATACGATGGAGTAACCGCCGTACTTTCGTGAGTTGCCGACCTATAAGACAACAGGAAGTGGGGGATATGCCGATCCCAATCTTTTTGATGGCTCTCAACGACCTTGGCTAGATGTCTCTCCAGTGTCTGGTTAAATCTCTCAACCATTCCATCTGACTGTGGATGATACGCCGTAGTCCTCGTCTTATGAATTCCCATTATGCGACAAGTCTCCTGAAAGACCGCAGACTCGAAGTTTCTTCCTTGATTACTGTGGATTTCGAGTGGTACCCCAAACCGGCAGAATACTTCGTTAACTAACTTTTCAGCTATGGTTACCGCTTCTTGATTAGGAATGGCAAATACTTCAGGCCACTTCGTGAAGTAATCCATCACGACAAGAATGTACTTGTTTCCGGAGTCCGATGCTGGGAATGGTCCTGCGACATCTAATGCAACCCTTTCCCAAGGGGCTCCCACGTTGTACAACTTGAGTGTTCCTCGGCTACGGGTATGCGGTCCCTTGACTGATGCACAGTTAGTGCATCGTTTACACCAATTTTCAACATCTTCTCGGCAGTGAATCCAATAAAAGCGTTGCCGAATTTTCATCAGGGTCCTTTTTACTCCAAGGTGTCCACCGGATGTTTCATCGTGAAAGCTTCTCAAAACATCTTTCACCCTTTTCTTTGGGACAACGACTTGCAGGTGAGCATCCTTCCCATTTGTTGATTCCCATTTTCTACATAGATCTCCATTATGCATAACCAAGCTATCCCATTGTGCCCAGTAGCTTTTTGTTACCGCACTCATAGGAGCTACATCACACCATCTTGGTTTAGGTGCGCCAGCATTAATCCAATCAAAAATGGGTCTCACGTCAGGGTCCTCTTGTTGCGCTTGCTGCATGATTTCATCACTCCACTCGTCGCTAACCGTATCAGTTCTTATCATTGTCCTTGTCGCCGCGGTCCCCCCTGTCCCTGCGGTCCCGCTCGCCGCGCTCCCGCTCGCGCCGGTCCGAGCCAAGCCCCCCGCCGCCGCTGCTGCGGGAGCTCCTCTCGTGCCTTTACGTCTGCCAACGGCTGGAGGTGCTATGTGATACCCCAGTGAATCTCTAGTGGCGGTCGCGCGACCGACGTCGCGAGCCGCGCTCGTGCGGTGACCGGTCACGCCTGTCCTTGCGATGCTTGCGGTCACGATCGCGGTCTCGGTCCCGCTGGCTTCGATCCCCTCTCTCGCTCCGCTCGCTGCGATCTTCGCGCGATGGCCTGGCCCGCTCCTTGTCCTTGTCCTTGGAGCGGGGTCTCTGTCCCTCCTAGTCCTTTTCGGACAGCCTGACTGCAGGTGACCACGTTCTCCACAATGGTAGCAACGTGGCCCAAATTCGCGGCGGGAATCTACTGGCTTCGTAGTCAACACTTCTCGCACCCTGAAAGGCCTGGATGAATACTGTCGTACAGCTTCCACCTCGAGAGCGTGGGCTACTGCATCCTTTAGGCTGCCATGATGTCCCAATCGCACGGCTGCCCTCACTTCCAGATCCCGGATCCCATCGATGAAGGCCTGCACCAGCATACTGTCCACAAAGGATGCTGACGTACGTTGATAGGCCTTCCTAACCAACTTCTCGATTTCCAGGGCCCACTGTTGTAAGGACTCGTTACGTCCTTGTGTCCTGTCCTTTAACTGAGCTCGGTACACGTGCTCCAGGTGACTGTCACCGTATCGTGCCTCCAAGGCTTCTAGAAGGCGCTCGTACGTCCGGTCGTTTCCTAGAGCCTCTAGTATGGTAAGAGCCTCGTCGCGCAGCGCCAACGTCAGTGCTGTCCTGGCTTGCTCCTTACTCCAACCATTAGCCTGGGAAACAGACTCGAACTGCAGCTTATAGGCAGTCCACGATGAGCTACCGTCAAAGGGAGGCACTTTGAACCTGCCGCCTCCGGACACCGATGCGTCGGGTACATAGGTACTTGGACCATTAGCCACTTTGATCTCAAGTTTTTGGAGACGGCTCTCACAGGTCTCAATTTTTTTATCGACATCATGGACTCGACTCTCTAGTTTTTCATCCATATCGGCCAGTTTTTCCTGGACCTCGAACAACTCTCTCTTCCATTCGGTCGTGGACTCATGTACCTCACGAAGCATTCGTGCCTGTTCCTCCTGTTTTCGCGACTGTTCCTTTAGGAGGACGAAGATAACGTTGAGGTCTACTCCTTGTGCAGCTGGAGCAGGTGATTCCGACGTACCAGGCATCGAGTCTCCAGACCCAGACGTTTGGCTTCGCGTCGTCACTCCTTTTGGCTCAGTTTCTCGTGGCATTAACGGCATTTTCTATCCCACTTCTGACACCAAATGTTACGAGCGTGGGTTCGTATTTGATAGAAAAACACGAATTAATCCACTCATTAAAACACTCACTTTATTACCCAAATTAGGCACTTACAATTCACACGAACTGTACATAAAATCCACTAAAACACACACACACACTATTTCACTATTTATGCACTCACTATTCACACGAAGAGTCTTTCTTTCCGATTATCCTTGTACTAGCACTCGATCGCAGTTAAAATGTAACTAACTCGCGCCGGCCGTCGGCGCCTTTTATATCCCGCGGAGCCGCTCTAGACACATTGTCCACACATATCGCGAATATTCTAGTAAGGACCAGCGTGCGGGCCGAGAACATTCGAGACCATATATGTCTCTCTCTAATGGTGCACTCTCTCTGTCACTCCCTTCTCGAATGTTCCGAGTATAGCTATCTCTTTCTAGTAGTGCTATCTCTGGAAGGGACTGTCATGATATGGTACTGTTTGCTGATGACACCTCACTTATTTTTAAAACAAAGCGAAACCAACACGCTACTGATGATCACGTGAACAATACCATATCAAGAGTGGTAAATTGGTTTAATGTTAATAATTTGCTATTAAATGAGAAAAAGACTAAATGTGTTAAGTTTCTTACTACTAACGTTAAAAATAATCAGACATGTATAACAATTAAAAATGAGGAATTGGAATTGGTAACCAGCACAGTGTTTCTAGGTATAACGTTGGATTCCAAACTCCAATGGGGTCCACATATTGATAAGCTATCGAACAGACTGAGCTCTGCAGCTTTTGCATGCAGGAAAATCCGTCACTTGACAGATTTAAAAACAGCCAGATTAGTTTATTTTAGTTATTTTCATAGTATTATGTCCTACGGTATTCTGCTCTGGGGCAGTGCTGCTGACATAAATACTATTTTTGTGCTGCAGAAGCGGGCTGTTCGTGCGATTTATAAAATTTATAAAATGAATAATAGAGATTCTCTTAGAAATAAGTTTAAAGAAGTAAATATATTGACAGTCCATAGTCAATATATTTACGAGAATATTATGTATGTCCATAAGAACATTGTTAACTTTCGAAGAAACTGTGATATACATAACTTTAATACTAGAAACAAGGACAAACTTGCAGTGCCCACTACTCGGCTCCATAAAATAAAAAACTCGTTCAAGGGTAATTGTGTAAGATTTTACAATAAACTCCCAAGCACTTTGACAGATCTATCAATTAATAAGTTCAAGAAATACATCAAGCAAAGGCTTATTTCTAAAGCTTACTACAGTATTAAAGAGTACATAGACGATAAGAATGCTTGGGACTGAATTGTTCTAATTAATTGTGAGCATCCTCACTGCCAGAGTTTCTTTTACTGGACACTTGGAGGCCTTTTACACCTCCAAAGATTAATTTAATTATACAACTCTTGACTGTGGGGACCATTTACATCTCCTATTATCATTGTATTATTGACTAAAGAGACTATACATCTCTGTTATTTATATTTTAATTATTTTATTATGACATGAGACTCTTTACATCTCTCAGAAACAATAATTAAGTACTTTTTTTTTTTTTTCTGATAATATGATAATAATACCAAATGTTCTGTAAAAAATGAAATGAAATGACATGTGAAAGTGCCCTTGTGGCCTATTTACAGAATAAACGTTTTGAGTTTTGAGTTCTGTCATACACTTCTCGAATGTTCCGAGTATAGCTATCTCTTTCTAGTAGTGCTATCTCTGTCACTCCTACCGGATATTTCGCCATATAACGATTTGTGCTTCAGAGGCCCATAAGGGGTCCTGAAAACGCCTGAAAACGGGTTTTCAGGTTATGGCGTCATCTGATAGAGGGTGCCCTGAAACGGACTGAAAACATGTTTCAGGCGCCTGAAAACGACGGCAACTTGGGTGAAATTTCGATCTTTAGATATGTGATAGAGTAACTTCTGAAACGGCCTGAAATGACTTTTCAGCCTGCTGAAAACGCCTCTAAAGCACTGAAATTGACGTTCAAAGTTTTTAACCTAACCCACCGGCGTAACAATACATTAACAAAATATATTAAAATTATACAATAATTTAGTGCAATTTATTCTGTTAACACTTTTCAATATTTATGTAAATGATATTGTGAGTCCTGACGAATAAGAATTTCATTGCAAGGTTTAGGTTAGTTTCGTTTAGCTGAATGATTTTACAATAAGTAGGTAAGTATTTATCTTTTATCTTTAATATGTAAGATGTAAGTGTCTGAAGGGTTTTATAGGTAGTAAAGTGTTGATTTAGGGTTGATCTTATTCAGGTGAGTAGTAAATATCGGTTAGCTATAAGTGACATTATTCTTAGCAGAAGATCTTCGGTTTCACTGTATTTTAAT